>JAECXX010000004.1:13050000-13675000 GCA_018153305.1 Drosophila kurseongensis | reverse complement strand
TTGATTGTGTTAAATTGTAATTGCTGAAATTTGAATTTCTATTTAAAATTGTGTTGATGTTAATAATTGAATGTGGTATGAGTTAGATTAATTATATTATAATAAAGGGTTTAAATAAAAATTAATTGTATATAACAATTCCCACATTTAAAGCTTAATAAAAAATGATGAGGGCCACCATGACCTATGTTAAGAATTAGACTTAGATTTATTTTATTTCATTATTTCTATGAGACAAGAGTGGGTTTTATATTTTAGTTTATTGTCCACTTAGAGCTCGATTTAATAAATAAATTATAAAATATATGCAAAATTTAAAGAAAAGAAAAACTAATTTTAAAATTGATTAACTATTTTCCGTTAATGGGTTACATTATAAACCTTAATTTAGGTGTCCTGATCGGTAGCACGTCTTTATGCACTTACATTTTGTAGGAATTTTGCGCTAATGAACCCCCAAGGTGGTCAAATTGACTTAAACTACTTAATGAAGCGTTCCGAATGTAATCCCCGGCAATAACATACTCCAGCATAATTACACCACTAGTCAAATTTCAGGCAATCTCGGCTCGCAGCATAAGCCCGAGCAAGGTGTTGTCTTATTTCGCATAAGCCGCTTACCGCTTTCCCCTCCATATATGGCCAAATCCCTGGCTCCTGCCCCCAAAACGAGACCCCATTACGTAATGCATTCGAAGATATTTGCAGAGGTGAGGCGTTGGGTGATGGTGGTGGTATGTCTTCACTTTCGAGGGAATACGACACATCCCCACACCCACACCCGGGCATAATCAAATTCAATTGCTCATTCAAAACATTAAACTGTTTATTTTTGGATGGGCGCAATGGAAAGTGGGCGGGGCCAGGAGGCGGCTCAAGTGGCAAGGCACTTCATCATGCCGCCTAATCATTTGACCCACTTGAGAGTTGTGCAAATACTTTTTACATTAGAGTACCAGCCACCCACTTGCCATCGCCATACGACACACGAGCCGGTCTAATCCTTTCAAATGTCGGAGTCACAAATGGAGACACGGAGTGGGGGGGGGGAGTGGGGTTGAAGGAAAAGGAGACGGAGTCCTTGGCAGTTTTGCATGCATGCAGCGGGGGGCGGAGGAATTGGGGGTGGTGCACAAGTGAAGACAAGGAATTCGGAAAATCTCAGCTCAGTGTCAGGTTGCACGTTGAAAATTTGTCGTCATCGTGTCTCGCACACAAAAATGGCGTTAAGCATAGAATTTTGCCCAGGACAAGGTAAAGGGAATAAGGTGCGGTCCTGGCGAATGGGAATGGTACCGGGATGGTGGGTGGTGGGTGGTTTGAGGACTACGGACTACGGACTCCGGACTACGAAATGCGGAATACGGACTACAAGCCCGGGCCAAAGACAAACACATCATAGAAAAGGAGAGAAGACGATGCGCCTTGGCTGCGGCTCAAGGATAAGGCAAGAAATAATAAATTATATTTTCCCTGATTTGTGTTCGTTGCCTTGAAGCTTTCTCTTTCTCTCCCTCTCTCTCTGTCAGTTTTCTCTCCTTGGGAAATTATTTTGCAAAATTTACTTTTCCTCAAAAGCCGTAGAACAACAATAAAAATTATTTAACTACAAGCACTTTGAGGCTGTTGGTTTTTGAATGAATTTTCTGTTGTTGTTCAATAAGATGCAAAGAGAATTGGCACTCCAATCTTGGCTCACTGGAAAATGCACTGCGCAGAGAGCGGAAAAACGAGGAAAACCCGGAAGAGAAAAGCGCTCTCTTAAACGATTTCAGGGTTGCCAGCTGTCGTTACAATTAAACATTGATGAATGTTGTCTGAGGTGTTTCCCAGAATTCGGGGTTCATCTACCCTTCATTTGAGTGCCTGCAATAGTTCCCATATTTCCACATGACTTGCCACTTTCGCAGTCTTATTAGTTGCGCTTTTAAGAACGTTTAAGAGGCGCTTCTGGGGTCAGAGTTCATTGATAGATAAACATAAACTCTTGAACAAACACAAATGTGAACTCAACGCGTGGCAAATTTAATTTCGAATCCAAGTTTTTAGCTCCGTCATTGGGGTTTGGCATTTTCGTTGCAAGTCACTGTCAAGGCGAAACGCAAACAAAATTGCATTTTCTGCGGAAAAATTTGTACTGGTTATGGGAGCTTTCTTTTATACACGGTATGCTTAAAGTTTGGGGTATAATAGTTTCGTTAGAAGCTACTATACTAAAAACAATTTCTTTTAGAAGGAAAGATTAAATAAATTCGAGATATAAGTTGCTAATTTAAATATTAATAAAAAAAAAGAGTTTTCTCTCATAACAATAGGGTTGCAAGGACGAGTGTCGGGTATTTTTTTGGTCGGGACAAGCTTACTACTTTTTTATATTTTTCTCCTGTTCCTTGGGTCTCTGGACTTGGGATTATCGCAGAGAAAAAATCGCATTTAAGTGGCAACAATTGTCAGGCAGATGCAGCAGCATCAACCCCCGGAGTTGAACCCGAAATCTGAACCCGAAACCCCTCGAACCCCTCGCTCCCTCTCGTTCGCTCCTGCGGCAACCGCAACAATAGCAATACCGGCATTATGACTATGTGTGACTGCAATGGCAATGACATTTCGCCCCCCCTCTCTGTCGCTCCCATTGTCTCCTGCTTGGCTCATTTTTCACATATTTTTCGCAAAGTTGAAACTATTTTCGGGACGCACTGGGGTTGCAGTTTTTGTTATTGTTGTCGTCCGGCGACAGGCACTCGAATCCTTTAATTGGTTTTATTTTTAATGATGTTTAGGCGAGACGCCTACTATGTATTTACAAGTAGCAGTGGAGATTCTATCCCTCGACTGCCCACGCTCGCCAGCAATTATTTATGTAAATTCTGGGCGTTGCATTGACGTGATTTATGTCGCCTTTCTTTTATCGCCACTTTCCAGAGGAGTTTACTGTAAAAACAATTAAGCAGCTAATTGACTGGAGGAGTATCGTATATACGCAGATATATAAACAAAAAGAGGGAATGAAAAATGAAAATGGGGTCTAGCAAGCCAATTGATTTCGGTAGCTTACTTTGTACCGCATTCTTTAAGTGTTTTCAAATGAAGTGCCGGAAGCGGGTGTCAAATGAATATTTAAAATTGATATTTATTTTGGGTGTGTCTGTTTAAAGTACCTCTGAAAGATCTATTGATAAACTACTTAAACAAAATATTTACAGGCAATAGTAAAAGCGCTTCAGACTTTAAAATGTTCGTTATTTCAGATCTAAAAACTAAATAAGAATAAAATACTAATAACAAATTATGAAGTAAATTCGTTTTCAGTTTTTTCTCGTGCTCAGATATAATAGAAAACACAAAAAAAAATTTCAAACATATGTGTTTATATAAAAACTAGAATTGGCTTAAATACAGAATTAACTAATGGCTGTAGTTTATAAAAAGTCTCTTATATCATCCATTAAACGTGAAATATTCATTTAATTATGAAGTATTATAAATGAATTTACAATTTATTTTGCAATGATATATTCATATTGCTTGCTTTAATATACATACTATGTATGTTCTTAGCTTTTGTGTATGATTCATTTTATTGAGTTATGGCTAATGTTAATGCTAATAAACAAGGAATTAAAAATTGAATAATCAAAAATATTGACAGTTATGGACTCTTTTTTTTACATTTTTGAATATTAATATTTGTGACCTGTTTTACTTTAATGGGACAATATACAATAAATTATACTATCCATTTAACGTGTTTTTATGATAAATTGTTTCTTTCTATATTTTTTATATCTGATATATTTTAATAATACATGATTGGTTGAGTGCAGTAGAATCACTCTCATTTGACCTTGCATATTATTATCCTTTTTTTCTTTTTTGATTTACTCGAACAATGAATGATTTTTGCTGATTTCCGCCTCTGACCAGTTATTATCCTAGCGCTATTACAAATGTATTAATGAGGTTAAATTGGCCCCGTCCTTTTATAGTTCCCATAATATGCTAAATCACAGGCCTTTTTCTATTTTTTTTATTTGATATATTTTAATAATACATGATTTGTTGAGTGCAGTAGAAGCACTCTCATTTGACCTTGCATTTTATTCTATTTTTTCTCTTTTTTTATTTACACGTTCCATGGATGATTTTAACCGATTTCAGCCTTTGAACAGATATTATCCTGCAGCTATTACAAATGTATTAATGATGTTAAATTGGCCCTGTCCTTCGGCAGTTCCCATAATGTCCTTTGTCGTGCGCAGAACCCTTTCACCTGCACTCAGCAGGCACAACAGGTGTGTCCTTGTCGTAGGGCGTAAGGACAGGAGTCGCTCGGCCTGTCAAGCCGTCAGTCCGTCAGTACGTCCGATTGTCACTCTGTCATGCCGCCACTCTGAACGCTTCAGTGCACATTAACACCCAAGTCAAGACATAATTTATAAGCAAATGCAGTTAAGTTTCCTCTGGAGGATCTCGGTTGCCGGCAATTGCGATGAAGTATCTCATCTCATCTCCGAGAGTCTGGCGAATGCCGCCAAACACATGGAGAGCACGTTCCTGAGAGGAGAGGAAAATAGAGAGCGCAACTCTCTCGCTGGAAATCGTATAACACTCGGGTGTAAGTTGTATAACACACGATGCCGATAGGCATATCTCCCCCATATATCCTCGCTGAGCACTGCCGTTAGTTTGCGAGCGTTGGTCGTCAGCATCGGACGTGCGTCGTGGCGAATAAATATTTACTATAGTTGTGGAAAATCGCAGCGGAGCGTGCGGCGTGCGTAAAAGTCTCCGGAATTTGCACTTAACATTTTCGCAAAATAACTAAATAAAATCAATGCAGCGAATGTACAAATGACAGTCGGCGAGGTGACTCATTAAAACAATTTACCCAGACACGATAAATACGGACCATAAATACGAGGACACAACAGGGTAAACATAATTAATGGCGCTGCTACTGTTGTTGTGAAGTGCGTTCGTGTGTTAAATAAAAATCCAAATTAATTGCATTTCAAGCATTTTTAAATACGCATCGAGTGCCGCTGTCAATCGGCTGGATATTCTGCGGTTTCACTGGGGCGAACATAAACAACAGAGCTCTGGATCTGAATCAGCATCCGAATCTGAATCAGAACTCAAGTGGAGTGTTGTGAGTGTGGCCAGCGTTTCGGTGGGTCGCTTGTTGTGCGCGCAATTTCCGGTTTCCGCTTCCGCCGGAGCAACGTCCGTGTCCGGCCGACTAGGCGCAACATTAATTTGCCAGCAGCAAAAGAGTAATAACAGCTCATACAACAACAACAAAAAAATACCCAGTTTTTTGGCCAAAAGATAAACAAGACAGAAAAGTGCTCCATTTCCGTCTAAAGAGTAGACCTAAGCTCTTAGAATAATATTGAAAAATATTTAAATATACGGAAAGTCAAGTCCGGCTAAAAACGTTTCTTCAAAGTGATACCTACTTAACAGGTTAGTTTGGCTTACAATTAGTTTATTTTTAAAAAGAACACTGGTGGATATATTTTACGCTAAAAAGTTGTACCTACTTAGCTGGTTTGTTTCGCTTATGAATCCTGAGATCCCTGAGTGGATTATTTATATGGGAAATACTTTCGGCATTTAATTTCATGCCCAGCGCCCAAGAGTATGCAGCAAGCATATTTCAGGCGTGGCAGGTTGTTGGCACAAGGAGCGAAAAGAGGCAAAAACAAAACGAAAACGAAACGAAATGGAATGACAAAAGCTGGGTGCCAGTGTATGTGTGTGTGTGTGCAAGACAAGCAATAAAATGGCGAGCGAGCGCCAAGTTTTTGCGCGCCAAAAAGCGTGCAACAACGCGAGTGGCAGCTATGTTTATGTGCCACATAAAACTAGCGCGGCCATGTCGCATTGTTGGCTGAACGGACCAGAAGAAAAGACGGTCACACAGAGAGAAATTGTTTAGGGAAATTTAAATATTTTATATACCACTTTAGACGGCTAAGAAAAAAGCGCCCTAAATATGTTGATGATTGGTTTTATAAAGCTATATTCTGAAATATCCTTGAATATTAAAACTAAACATAATGAATTTCCATGCACTTCAGTTTAATCTTTTATTTAGGTAAATTAATTAATAATTATATTAAAAACACAATAAAGGTGACCATTTTTTCAGCACTTTGCAAGTGGGCTTTGTATTTTAATCGAAAATAATTAAAATTGCTGAATTTTATTGGCCAATTTGTTCATTTATACGAGGAGTGAAAGGATTTTTTCCGTGCAGAACATAGCGAACCGGTAAAACAGGGTTCCTGGCCGTTTTATTTTATGAACTTTTATTATTATATTTGCCTTCACTGCTGTGCGTTTTGCAGCACTCTCCACTCCTGGCTTTAGTAAACAATAATCATAATAATCGTAATCACAGGGCAGAAAGCAGAAAGCATAAAGCGGAGAACGGAGAGCAAGAAAGCAAGGCAAACAATGAGCCGGAGTCGCTGGCCCTTTTGTGCTGCCTGTTTTTAGGCGCTGTTTTCGCACGTGTTTGTTCGCACCTAGTCAGGCACTAACACTAGCACGATTGCATTCAAAAACACACACACACGCTCACATTCTCAAAGAGGTCCTATTGTTGTCGTCCTGTCGCACTAAATTGCGCACAATTGAAAGCATACTTTCAGGCGCCCGAGCATTTAGTGTGCAGTTTTGAATGCCCTGCACTCCCGACTCATCTCTCGTCCTTATTTATCGCACTTCTCCTCTTAGAAATCCCCAAAGGACGTCTGCCGTTGCCCTTTTCACATTCTTTTTGGCGCAGTGTGTAAAAGGTTTTTATTATTAAATATGGCAAGGGGCATTAAATATTTCTTGGCTGTCAAGGTTTCAGCTGCAAGATTACCTAGGGGAATGCTTGTTTTTCGGTTTTATTTTTACATCCGCTTTGCTCGAGAAATCCTTAGCGCTTTTGTGTTCTTTAACTTGCGTCGAAATTAAATTAAACCCAGATAATTGGGATGTTTGAAAAGTTTGGCTTGCCAAAAATTCCTCAGCTCGGCTAATTGACCTCAATTCAGCTAATCGATAATGCTACAGCTGCATTCCGGCCCCTTTGTCTTTGGCCATAATTTCATTAGGTTTGGGGGCCAGTCTACCGAAAATGTTTTCTCTCTACGCAGGCTAAATTAGATTAATGAAAAATAGGATTAGGCCAAGTCGAAGGAGAAAGGGCAGTAACCAAGCAGCTTAAATCAATTGTGCCGCCTGCGTATTTTCGAATTTCTGCCTTCATTTAAAGACGTTCGCTTTTGGCTTTTAGGGCCATGGGGCAAACCGCAAAAAGTCGGAAAGTCTTCAGCCTGAGTCCTCATTATGCGTCGCTTAACTGCCATTTGCCAGAAATGGCCTCCAAGAAAAGAAAATTTCCATGCTGAACGGAAAAGTCGACTGGACGTGACACACAACAAATTCACAGCTATTTTGCCAGCCACCCTCCGTATTTTATATTTTCAAATTAATTCCAGGGAATTTTCTTTACTCCGGGCGGCTTTGGTTCCGTTTTGACATAATCTATTATAAGAGCTCATAATAATTTTTATAAAGTTTTTTTTTTCCTCTTTTGTTTCTTTGGGGGAATGGTTTTAATTGTGGGCGTGTCGGGACTTAATGAGATCGCTTGAAAACCTAAAACAATTTGAATGTTCGCCGGGGGAGTGATTTCAAAGTGGAAAAATATTAATTAACATTTGCATGTGGCAAATAGGACTTATGGTATTAAGGAGCGAGATCTTTTGCAAATGTGTGCCAATACGTCAGCCTTAATAAATCAACGGGCATTTGCAAAAAGTTACCTTCCAAATCTCAGTGGTTTGTGGTCGTCCCAAACACATACGAACTCATAACTTGTGACAGTGAGTTATTATAGCATTTATATTCGTGTGTATGGTTCGTCATAAATTGTATAAAACAAGAACCCAGAAAGCTGTGAGTTTATGTGGGTTAAAATCTAAGGCGTGGGTCAAAGATTGCGGAAGAAGACAACACTTTTAAATTTTAACAAAAGGCAAACACTCACGTATGCCATAACACAAACAGATTAAATACGCTTACACATATTGTATGTGACATATTTGTATCAGCGATTAAGGATTATATGATACGAAAGTGTGAAACTGAAATTGTGTATGCTAGGATGTTAAAGTTGTAAGCAAAATTTATAACGTTTTATTACCAACTTTGTCTTTATTTAATCATAACTAATGGCCTTAAAACATTATTTTTTATTAAAACTTAGTTATAAAATAAGTATTAATTTTCCTTAATTAGCGGTAAATATAGTTTTATAAATTACATTTATAAATGTATTCAGTGTGTGAATTTCTTTTGGAAAAGCAGCATAAGTCATGATGTTTAAGTCTTAATTTGCATTAAAGATTGCTTGAACTTTTGCTATTAAAAAAATTTGGCATCCAAAAAAAGAAAATCGGATCAAAAGAAAAATGTTGTTCATTTAAGATTGTCCAGTGAAGGCTTTTTGAAAAATCGGCATCTGAACAAAAATCAAGTCCGACAAAAAGCAAAATGTTTGCTTTTGTAAGATTATCTAGTCACAACAAAAGCAGGATTTGGTCTTCGAATTGTATCAAAATGAAATTGCAGATTTTTCCAAATACTTTTTCGAGACAATAGAAGAAAATTACAAAATCAAATTTTTTATTTTCGTCTGTTTAAGAAATTTATAAAAGCAGACATCTTAGATTGGGTTTGAATAGAAACATTTTTCAAAGCAAATCAAACTCCAAAGCTTCGAAACATATATCAAAATTTTAAACCGTCCTTGTATTTGTTTATAAAACGTTAAAAATTTAACCACACTCAGTAATCAGCGGTGCATAAAGTTTCAATAGCCCCATCAGGATGAACATCCTGAAACATCTATAAATCCTTTCATGTTTGAAGTTATTCTGCATACCATTTCCATACATTTCATATATTTATCATCGTTTCACTCTAAAAATTAACCCATCCAGCATATGCATGCATATTCCCATTTTTCACCCACCCTTTAGTAACACGTCCATAAATTTTGGCAATTTTTCAGAATTATTTTTTATACATATTTCTAAATATTTGCTTTGCAATATTTTTCAATATTTTGCTAACGAAAACTAAGTCTATTGTTGGCATATTTTGGCAATTTCAGTTGTTCAACGGCAGTTTAGCATCCCTACCCATGGCCTTAATGCTTTTAGCTAAAATTTTGGCCAGCTTGGGTGCCAAAAAATGCAAATTTAAAATGCGTTGGCATGTCAAAAATCCACAGAGGGTGCAATTGCAGATGGGAGGGGCAAAAAGGTGGCGAAGAAAATCGATAAACGAGACATGTGAGCGTGAGTATCTGTGTGTGTGTGTGTGTGTGTGTGGGGTAAGCTTTTAGTATCTTTTGCAATGCAACTGCCATACACGAAATTTGGCAAACTCACAATGGGGAGAAGTGGGGTATGAAAAGAGATAGAGTCGAAGAGAGTAAAGAGCGATAAAAGAGAGCCAGCAACAAATAGCTTAATAGGAAATAGCATAAAAGCATACCCCCACCCTGTACCACCCACTGCCACCCATCGCCCATTTTACCCCAAGGAAAAAAGCAGAGAAAAGAAAATCTTTGCACGTATCGCACTCGAAAAATCAGTAAACGCATTGGCATCTTCTCCAAAAGACATTGTTATTGTTGTTGCTGTCTGTAAGGGTTGACTCACGGGTTAAGGGAGGGAGGGTGGTTAATGCTGAGGAAGCTTTAGCTTATCGGATAGCGTTCGTTGTCGTTGTCGTCTCCGAATATTTGGCATTAGTCAAATGCAAATTTTTATAGCTGCCTGTCTGTTTACTTGAAGCGCCGATAAGCTCGCGCATAAGCATATATACCAAATGGATTCGGGATGTGCCGAGTATGGTGGAGAATGGGCTCCTATGGAAAGCTAACTGACTCTGTTCCCCGAAAAGAAGTCACTAAAAATTCTTTGAATTTGCAATAACATCAGGCTGGCAAATGTGTCGGGATGAAGCTGACAGTTGGCAAAGAGTTTAATCCTCAGCAAACACAATTTTCCTTGAGCGACTTAAAATAAAAAATGTCAACAAACTATATGTTTTAATAATTTCAATTTATGAATTCTGCTTGGTTTTTGTGTTTGTTACGTAATATTTTTATAGTTTTTGATTTTATTATTTTACATTTTTTTCAAACATTGCAACTATTTAATGTTAGTACACACATTAGCATTTAGAATGATTTTATAATTATATTCATATAAATAGCACAAAGCATTCTTCCCATTCGCTGATTAATTTTAGAGGGGATATAATATATGGCAAGAGTTGCTTGTTGAACTAAAAACGATTCAAAAGGTAATTCTTTCAACGATTAAACTGTAATTTAAAACTAACCAAAAAGCAAGGTATTAAAAAAGGCTCAAAAAAAGTAATATAATTAGTTTTCAAAGGACGTTTAACTAAGCTGCTGCTGATGAAAAAATACGGCAAGGATTATGGTATATCCACATTAAATACTTTTACTTTTTGTTATATAATTTACGCTGTTGTTTTTGACATTTTATTTTTCCAATATCGATTTGGGAACATCATCTGGCGGGTCTATATAATTTTTAAAGTTCGCGCTTTAATAAGCCAGCAGCAGGCACATCGGCTTCAGCTAGCAACAACATTACCGCCGAACGGAAGCTCTTTCCTGCCACCATCCGCCTACTAACCCACACTACTGCACACACACACACACATTCGCGAGCGCGTATCTTTGCTCTCTGCGCCTGGAAGTAGGCAATAAGCAGCGTGTTTATGTATGTGATACAAACATTTTAGCGTATTTTTATTACACATACACCGAACAGGCTGGCCGCGTGTGCTTGTGTGTGCGTCTGTGTGTGTGCATGTCGAGTCGACAAGCTCATTGCTGAATTTATGAAAATTTTGTAAGCGAGGGTGAGATGAAAAACATTAGCACCCAATAGAGTTTAATGCGTGCGTGTCAGACCTTCAGTCGGTGCCTTTTGGGGCCCCAGCGGATGTGTATCCTGTCTGCCGGGATTCCCAGCTGTGGGCCAACGCCCCCCAACCACCCACAATCCTCCTTACCACCGACTACCGACCACCCACTCTGGCCCAATGCCACTGCCAATGCCAATTTGCGGCTTAACATCTTTGAATTATTGAGGCACGGCGAGGTCGCAGCCTCCAGTTCGAGAGTTCTCCACTAACGACCACTCTTGGGTTTGGGCTTTTGGCCAAATTAAAATTTTATCAAAATGAAATTTGCGGCTTTCGTGTATTTAGTTTAGTTTGAAAATTTCCGAAGTGATTTCGCTGCCGCTGTTTCCCAAATTCAAGCGGAAGTTTCTGCGCGGGCACCGGAGGTGGGCAGTGGTTTTTGATAAATATTTCATATTTTGCGGTGTATGTTTTGGACCCCAGAGAGCTGAGGCCAAGTGAAAAATGAAAAGCATAGTTTGATTAATTTTCAATATGACCACCTTTCATCTGTGTAAATAAAATCTGGGTTCGTGAAAATTACGCATTTTAGATCTTTTTGGAGAGAATCGTGAGTTGTGATTGATTAAAACAAAATCATGAGTGATTGAAACAGTTCACATAAGTGGTCTACCAAAAAAATGATACTACCTAAAGCCTTGTAGCCAGAAAATACATATAAATGAATATTACATTTTAACTTTTGTTAGATCACTTAAAGCTAAGAACTTAAAATTTTGTTATATGCTTATAATTTACAATGGCAAAATACAAATAACATACAAGTTTATAATATTATCTAAAAATTTTGTTGTGATCAATATTCAAATCGAACTGGGAAATGGTTTTAATATAAGTAACTCTAATTATATGCTTTATGCCCAACTCAACATTGGGAACAGCCTGTAAGGTCAGTATTATTGTGGATAAACCAAAGTCATTAATAAAATCAATTGGTTTTTGGGGCAGCCGGCACAGACTAAAAGGAATCTGCTTAAGCTGCGAGTATCTTATGGAAGAGCGGTAGGGAATAAAAGCTTCAGTGACATATTTTCTTATAATCTGCACTTTTATTGTCTTATCTCTGTGTGACCTTTCCACCATTCTTACGTTACGAGCTATCTGCCTCATTTTTGTCTCCATTTTCCCTTCTTCCGGCTTTTGTGTTTACATTACACTTTAACTAAGCCGTCGAAAATTATGCAATAAACTTTACTTTTACGTGTCCCCACAGCCACTTGTACTCAGTCCGTCTCTTTCATTGAGTCTCTGCCCATCTCTTTCTATCATTCAGTCTTTCTCTTTCTTCTCCTACATTTATTTATTTACTTGGCTGGTTTGTCCTGCTTTTTTTATACGTTTTCGCCGCACTTATCCTTGCGATTTTTGATGTTCGCGCAATGTAGCTCGTTAGGTGGGTGGTGGGTGGTCGGTGGGTGGTAGGTCGAGCGGTTGGGGGCGTTGCAAATCTTATTTGATGATGCCACGGCAAATACTTTAATTTATGCAGTAATCCTATTACAATAACAGCGGCGGCGGCACCAACAACAACAGAATGAACAATGAGAAGGACAAAAGGACGAAGGACGCAGAGGAATGGCAGCCATAAAAACAGTAACAACAACAATGCATTTATTTTGGTCTTGTTGCTGAGCGATTTTCTTTCTTTTTCCGTCTTTCTTTCTATTTTATTGGTTCCTTTTTATTTTATTTTGTTTTCATTTCGTGGGCCAGAAAAATCAAGCGAACCTATATCCTTGGCTCCCGCCTTTAACGCCTCCTTTCCCATCGATGTGACTCATTTGCATTTTCCTTCCTGCTCCTTCTCGTCTTAGCGGCAATTCAATTTATTTTAATTTCTGCTTTTAACACAAAAAATTACCAATTCAATTTTATGACTTTATTCTTCTCCTCAGCCACGTGGCGCATTTCTCAGAACCAGCTGGGGAAAAGCTGAAGAAAAGCAGGGAAAACCAGAGAAAACCCAGAGATAGATCTGCACTTTCTCGACACCAAATCGAAATGAAATCTGCGATGAGAAAGGGAGCGAAAAACGTGCGACAGTTTTCCCCTTGGCTATTTATATAGATGACTATATCTTCCAACTTGTTTGCGAATTTTTGCACTGTCTTAGTTTTGCATATGCAAACAGCTTAGGTTGTGTGGAGGGACGTCTTGTTTCGGAGTATGCAAATGAGTTTATAAATATATTTCGCAAAGACTCCGCATCTTTCAGCGAATCCCCAGAGTGATGGCCCCTTGTTTCACATCGCTTGCTGAACCGATTTAAATATATGAGAAGTGTTAATGGAAAGGGCTGGCTAATCGGTTAATTTGATGGTGGCAGCCTAAAGAACACGTTTTGATTCTGGAAATCGATTAGATTAAGCTGCCAGTTGGGTAGCAGTGTGCTTATCTTAAGAATAATATTTTCACATTTAAACATTAAAAAAAAAAAAAATTTTAATTTAATAAAATATATATGCCAATTTAGAAATATAAAATATGCTGTGTAATTGTATTAAAGTTTCTTGAATATAAATTTATATTTTTAAACCTTTCAATTGCAAAATTCAAATCACAAACAAAAAATGTAATACACATTTTCCTTTTCTTTTAGAAAAAAATCTCAATACCGCAATAAATTGTTAAGTCATTTGGCAACCCAGTTTCACGGCCTTGGCCCTCCGAATTTCAACCAATTTCGTTCGCATGTCACCAACTAAGTAAATTTCATTGGCTTAGCGTTAGTTTTGCCCTTTTTTTGGTATCTGCGTTTGCCATAAAAAGCAGATTGAGCCAGAGCCATGCCGTTTTCCACAGATTTTGTGTCGCATAAAAATCGCAATCGACGAAAGCTGTGGCCGTATCTTTAGCTGGCACTGTATCTGTATCCATAGTCAGCCATTTAACGTTGAGATAAAATTTACATTTTAACCAAAGCATGCTCAAAGGCAGGTGGACAGGGTAAAGGCGAGGTTCTATCATTTAGAGACCGAGCTGAAATTGGTTTTCGCTATTCGCCAGCTCATGGTATTTACCTCAAAGAAGGGTATTTCAACTGTTTACGGGAAAACATATACTATAAAGAATTTAGAAATATGTTTAATGGTAAAATCTCAGTGTAAAAGTGTTTTTTTTTGAAAATTGTATTTTTTAGAGATATTTTAAAACACATATTTTAGATATGAAATTTTGTAAACATTTTTAAAAAGTACTTTTAGCTTCTAGTTTGAAAGCTAAAGCTTAAAATTGTTTACAAACTTGAGTCAAGCTTATGAGTATAATTCATAAATTCAATTTTATTCTGAATATCTTAAAGAAAAAGGTTTCCAAGTTGAGATATTCCTAAAAATAAATAAACAAGTGTATTTAGAGATGAGGCTTGGGTCTATTTCCATTATGTAGTTTGTTTTTCGGGTTGTTGGCAGCATTTTCTTTGGCTTTCTGTCGCTTTTTTTTGGGGGACAAAAGTGAGCGTCTGGACCGCGTGGCAGCGTTCTGTTGTGTTTTGTTTGTGTTTTGCTCCCTGACCGCCTTTGGGCATATTCAATTTTCTTTATTATACATATTTCTCTCGTTGTTTGGCCTTTTCCCTCCCCCAGCCCTCAAAAACTGTGGGTTGCGAAATACTCCAGGCGAGCTTTCAATTTTTATGACTTCTGGTTCATTTTTACTGCGTTGGTGGTCCCAGTGTCTCGTGTTACCCCGATAAACGCTGCAAGTTTCCCGGCCATTTGCCCCTTTCCACTTTTCCCTTGAGCTCTTTTGATGCCGTTTTATGCCGTGCCATGCTTTTTTTGTTGCGTCTTCAATGAAATGTTTATTGCTCTGTACTTTTATTCCACGCCCCGACTTCTATTTATTGAATGGAGAGGTCCTTTAGGATTCGTACCGCCCCTTTCCTTCGCTCTGCTTGATTGTTGATGTCGTCTCCGATGTTGCGACGTGTTTTTGCCAAAAAGAGACGCGTTTGGACCAAGTCTATCTGATACCTGAGAGTTCGGGCGCATTGGAGTCTATTCAGGTTTCATATTTGTGCGTCTGATTGACTGTTTTGTCTGTATTTGATTCTGATGTTTTGATTCACTTCGCAGTCTTTATTGGGAACTCATTAGTACAAAGCTTGTTATTCAGTTAAAGAATATACAGTGCTCTTTTTCGATTAAAAAAAATCATATCCTACATTTTTCAACCCGTTTCTTGGGTGCTTGCCAAATTTATTCTCTCTGTTTTTGGTTTAATTCGGTTTTAATTTCCTGCAAACTCACACGCATTACGACTTATTGTTTGCTTGGGATTTTCTAATTTGCCAAAGTGTATTTCTTCGCATTCAATCCAACTGGTTATTTATTTTGGAATTTCTGTTCATATTGTTTTTAAACATTTTTGTTTTCCCTTGGCACTTCTCTGGGGAAATGCAAATTGTAAATAAAGCACTAAACCGTATTTTGCACTTGCCACATTGTTTTTGAATTTTGCTCAAGCGAGGGATTACACTTATGGTCTTTGTTTATATCCAGCACTCGTATTATGTTTTCCATTATTGCTAGCATTCAAAAGAATTAGGCGAGAAATCCTCTGAATAAAATATATGCAGATTCACACAAATCTGGACACAAGTTTAGTGAGGCTTAAAAAAGGAAGCCATAAAAAATATATATAATAAAGTATCCAAGATATATATTTTCTCAATTTTTTAAAGATTATTATTTTGTTTTTTAAAATCTAACCAAATGATTTTCTGAACAATAAAATATTAAAATGAAAATGTCCTGAATTTATGTATAACACTGTATATTTATTTAAGTAAGGCAGATATTTTGCTTTGTTTTCCACTTTGAGGCAACACTTCTCATCAGTATCAGTCATCTCGTCTTACCCTGAAATTGCACTTTATCTGATGTTGAATAAAAACAGTGCTTTAATATTTGTTCTTAATTAAATTCAAGTTCTCTCGAGCGAAAAGCCAAGCTAGAACAAAAATAAATAAAAAAGGAATACGACTACGAATTTCTTGCCGAAAGCATCCATTGGACAAGCAGAGGGGGGTGGTGGTCTCCATGGTAAAAACCCACTTAATCCAATTTAAGAATGCAACCACTTGAGTGCATACAAACTCGGACACAGACTCTATATACACATGGCGTAGCTGCTAAAATGCACTCTTTTCTGACTTAAAGTATGCAAAGTTGCCGCTCCTGCGGTTCTTGGTATCACTGCTAAGCCATAATAACTCCCGGCCATTGCCTATTTATTTAACAAAAAAAAATTCTGAAAAATTACCCTTGTAAAATATTAGCAGCTACTGAAAATAGGGCCGTATATATTTTCATGCGTATGTGGAGGGTTTTCTTTTCTTCTCGCATTTTCCACTCATAAATTAGAGGCCATTTCTTTCCTGTTTTTATATTTTTCTGTTTAGCCCCACAACCCAGATAATGTGTATATTTTGCATGTCAGCCACCCACCACCCACCACCCACTTGAAATCTTATCAGCAAGGGATGTTGGGCACACCCGCTGGTTCCATTGTTTGTGGGAGGATCTCTTGGCTGAAATTTATATATTAGGTCATTAGGTTTGTAATAATTTGTTGGGGCCACATGTAAAATGGCCCAGTAGTTGTTGCTTATTGGCATCATTGTTATCCCAGCTTAATGGGCCAATTGGGGGGAAAGGAGGGTCTGGGAGTTGTATGTGAGTGTGTATGCTTCCCCCAGCGACCTATTAAGGGGAAATTTCGTTTTAATTAAGTTTCGGCCCGTCCAGAACTGGGCATACTGCATTTTTAATGCCCGCTTCGGCTCAATTAGCAATCTGACCCGAAACTATGCAACACAACTTGGGCCATGCATTTTTGATAAGCGCCTAGTTAGCTAAACAATTTTCCAATTAAATCATTCCAGGGCGCCAGAAAGTATGCCCAACTATTTTGAGCCAAACATTCGATAGTCCTTCGCTTCCCTCGCTTGCCTCGCAGAAGCGACACTTAATTAAGTTTTGTTGCCGAACTGGAATTGGGGGAAATTGAATTTTCAACTTTGACTCCGATTTTTGTTCTTCGGTTTTTGGTTTCAGTTCTGGTTTTGGTTCTAGTTAATTCGCATGCTAATTCCCCCCAAAAGTGGGCAATAAAATTGGGCCAACGCCAACTAATGTCCATGTCCTGGTTCTCTAGATCCGGATTCAGGTCTGTTCTCTGTTTTCTGCTGGCCTCAGCACAAAATTTGTGCCAAGCGGAAATGTCTCAGTTTCGGTGCGTAATTTTCCAGCATACACACACACACACACACGCTTAGTATCTGTGTGGATGCCTCTTCCCTTCGCTATTTACGTTCACATGTCCGTGAGCACATGACCTCCATATAAAATAAATTACTTTAGTTATCTAAATGCCGTACATGTGTGGGTATGTATGTGCGTGCGCACGCGTCTGTCTGTGTGCAGCTACGCCCTCTATTTCGCTTTCTTTTTTCCTCCCAGCACCCCTCACGCTTTCTTCGTGGATTCTTAATTTTTTCCTCTTGGCACAATCGTTGGGTATACCCTACAAAATGCAGCATCTCAACTATCAATTGAATGGCTTTCATTCCATTTTCTATACATTTATTCATTAAATGTATCATTTGCTACTTACAAGGCCCTGATTCTACTTATAAATTAAGAATCTAAACCATCCATTTAGGATATATGTTAACACAGATCTTGGGTGATCATTAGGACCACCCTAAAATATTCAGATATTGGGGGATCATTAGGACCACCCTAGGGTTTAGTTGCAAAATCAGCATGAACGCCTTTAGGGGCCGAGCCTGTTGATTTTGGTAGTGTCAGCACTTCGCTGCACGAGCGGTCGGCTTGCCGGCCGCGCATAGCTTACGCAAAGTAATATAAGTTTCAGTTTTTATCTTGATGTTGAATAAAGAGCATTGGCTCGAATATAAAACTCCGGCATTGGCCGTAAACACTTATTTTCTTAATTGAAATGGGTTAGCGTGCCTTAAGGGCCGTTAGCAACGGAGTCAGTTACTCCCAACGTAGCCCTCCTAAAAGAGAGAAGAGAGCCAGTGGCAACCGCCCGGCTCACCCATAAGAACAACCAGCCACGGTGGCGATTGCATCATCACCCCCTCCCCGGAACCAGCCACGGTGGCAACAGGCGTGTGACCCCCTACCCTCACGGACAGCGGCGAGGCACAACGTGTGGACACATTTAAAACATAATTGGCACCCAACTTTAATACCGAATCCACGACACCAAAAAAATGTAAGTGGGCTGATCAAATTTAATACAGTCAAACTTCAAATACGCATACAGGGAAAAAATAAATAAAAATCCCTACAAATCATTTACCCAAAATTTAAAGCAACTGCAAATGTGACTAATGTGAATTAATATCGGCCGTCCCTAAACAAATTTTTTCTTTTTGGACGCCAAGCACCCGGTTTTTGATATAAAATTATAATATACAAAATTATTTTTGTCGAATTAAAACATTCGGCCTACCAATAACTTGTGTTTAGTGTCAACCAATTAATGGCCTTATGAGTTTTCCAGGCCCATATAGGGAGAAATTCTGGTGCCGACCGCGGACCAGAAAAAAAATCCCCATTTTTTCAAAAAGCCAAACAAGTATCAAAACTACGATTCTTGGCGTAAACAGGACAACTGGGTAGATCAGGGTAAACAAGACCAGTCCCCTGAACCTATGGACATTGATCCATCATCTTCTAAATTCCGACACCCTACATATTTTAAACAGGGAAACAACACTCAATACCAAAATTTGCAGGGCTCAAAAAGACCAAACTCTTCGGAGAGAATGACTGGCCAAAGGCGCCAGCGGGTTAACAATGTTGAGCAGGCCGCAAACGCGGAAGAAACTCAAGATTATGAAGACGCGGCCGCAGCCGCACTAAACGCAGTTGATGATGACAGTGACTCATTTGACTGTAACGACCTCGTCAATTTTTTAGGGGAAGGTCCCGCTTGCCCTTTATTGAGCGAGGGCTGGCGGGGAGAACTATAAAAATTCTCTTAGACACTGGAGCGGCAAAGAGTTATGTAAAGCCCCTAAAGGAGCTGAAGAACATAAGGCTTGTCGACTCCCCATTCACTGTGAGTTCCATTCATGGCTCCAGTAATATAAAAGAAAAGTGCTTTATGCACATATTTGGCCTAAAGGCTCAATTTTTTTTTA
The DNA here is from genome assembly GCA_018153305.1 of Drosophila kurseongensis. Classification (NCBI taxonomy): domain Eukaryota; kingdom Metazoa; phylum Arthropoda; class Insecta; order Diptera; family Drosophilidae; genus Drosophila; species Drosophila kurseongensis. The sequence continues at coordinate 13,655,781 of JAECXX010000004.1, read as the reverse complement.
CTTGATACTATCAACACTTTTGATGCCATAATAGGTTTCGACTTGCTAACGCAGGCCGGTACGGCATTAGATTTACGTAACAGCGTTATCAGGTATGGAAATATATCTGAACAGCTTAAATACCACGAATGCGATAACGTGAACTTCACTAATATCGATGACTTAACAGTCCCAGATTCAGTGAAAGCTGCATTTAAAAAAATGATCCTTAAGAGGAAACAAGTGTTTTCGCACTCTAACGAGGCGCTACCTTTTAACACCTCGACTATTGCCACAATTCGTACGGAGACTAACGAACCCGTATATTCCAAGCTATATCCTTACCCCATGGGAGCAGCAGATTTTGTTAACACAGAAATCAAACAGCTGTTAAAGGATGGCATTATCCGGCCTTCTAGGTCACCATTTTGTTGACAAAAAGGGAATTGATGCAGATGGCAACAAGAAAAAACGGCTGGTGATCGATTTCAGGAAACTGAATGAACGAACCATCGCCGACCGTTACCCTATGCCAAGTATTCCTATGATTCTAGCGAACTTAGGAAAGGCAAAATTTTTTTACTACCCTAGACTTAAAATCGGGGTACCACCAGATTTATCTGACTGAGAAAGACCGTGAAAAAACAGCTTTCTCCATAGACGGTAGAGTATAACAAGACAATACATTCTGTGACAAGGCTACCGCCCAAGCAGGCCTTGCAATCAACCAATGCCGAACAGAAATTGGCGATAATAAGTAATATTGAAAAGGCACAACAGGCCAATCTAAATAAATGCAACCCTACTAGACAAAACAGAATTTTTGAGGTAGGAGAAAAAGTATACATCAAAAATAACAAAAGGTTAGGAAATAAACTATCCCCACTGTACACAAAAAGAGCGCGTACAAGCAGACATGGGAACGTCTGTCCTTATTAGAGGGAGGGTGGTCCACAAGGACAACCTTAGATAAAAATACCCCTCAACTTTTTTACCTTTTTTATTTTATTTTCTTACATACTATACCTTAGCATACTTACACAGTAGTTTTAACCTTTCGCCTTCTTACAGGATTGCGGGAATTTTATTGATAACGTTAACCATAGTTAACGCTAGAGTAACGGATTATTCGCATGCTCAGTACATCCCAATTATGGACGGAATTGCGTTAGTATGGAAACAGAGAAACTTACTTCGACATTCAAGTAATTTGTCCGAATTTTCAATTATAGTAGAAGAAACTACTAGGTTGTCCGATTTATTCCCACAGTCTCATATGAGAAAATTGTTAGACGTCGATACCGAACACGTTAGAAGTTTATTGTCTGTTTTAAAGGTACACCATAGGATGGCCAGGAGCCTAGACTTCCTAGGCACCGCACTTAAAGTAATTGCGGGCACACCTGATGCGGCCGATTTCGATATGCTAAAAATGTCCGAGGCACGTTTAATTGAATCAAATAACCGGCAGGTTATAATAAATACGCAGACGCAGAATAAAATTAATGAATTAACAGAGACCGTTAATAAAATTATCAAGGCAAAACAAAATAATGTAGTTGACACTTCTCACTTGTACGAGGTACTTTTGGCCAGGAATAGAATACTAATAACGGAGATTCAAAACGTAATGCTTACAGTCACGCTTGCAAAAGCCAACATCATAAACCCAGCAATTTTTAATCAAAATGATTTGAAGTCTGTATTTGTTGATCACCCCACAGAAGTCCCCATCATTAGCCTACTAGAGGCGTCTAACATTAGAGTCCTTCAGTCCGATAGTATAATCCATGTGCTAATCGCATACCCTAAGATTAAAACAATTTGTAAAAAGGTCACAATTTTCCCTGTATCACACCAACACACCATCCTGCAGTTGAAGGAGAACACAGTAGCCGAATGCAATAGCGACGTCCTAGCAGTCACCGATTGCGTACCAACAACTTACGCATCGTTTTGCAAACTGGCGGATCACGATACTTGTGCTCGAGGCCTACACGCGGGGAGTACCGCACTATGCGAGACGCAAGCCAGTCACCTGAGCCCCATCGCGTTAATAGATGACGGAGTAATAATAATCAACGAGAGCCCAGCTAAAGTCAGCACTGACGATGGCCCTGAAATAACTACCAACGGCTCGCACCTCGTCATGTTCGAGCGAGTGGCTCTCATCAATGGCACCGAATACTCCAACCAACGTGAAGCCATAAGGAAAACTCCAGGCATGGCGGCCTCACCGTTACTCAACATCATCGGCCACGATCCCACGCTAAGCATGCCACTCCTCCAGAGAATTAACAGCCAAAACTTGGAGGTCATCCAAGGACTTAAGGAGGAAGTGAAATCGGCTGGAACTACCGACACCTGGTTCGCGGTCGGCGTGGGAGCCAGTCTTCTCATCAGCGGCTCCTTCCTACTCATCATGATGCTGAGGAGGAGACGAGACGCACGGGAGATCAAACAAGCTGTTGAAAAATTCCAGATGACCGAGGACGGTCATATTCCTAAGGGGAGAGTTGTTAACACAGATCTTGGGTGATCATTAGGACCACCCTAAAATATTCAGATATTGGGGGATCATTAGGACCACCCTAGGGTTTAGTTGCAAAATCAGCATGAACGCCTTTAGGGGCCGAGCCTGTTGATTTTGGTAGTGTCAGCACTTCGCTGCACGAGCGGTCGGCTTGCCGGCCGCGCATAGCTTACGCAAAGTAATATAAGTTTCAGTTTTTAACTTGAAATGGAATAAAGAGCATTGGCTTGAATATAAAACTCCGGCATTGGCCGTAAACACTTATTTTCTTAATTGAAATGGGTTAGCGTGCCTTAAGGGCCGTTAGCAACGGAGTCAGTTACTCCCAACGTAGCCCTCCTAAAAAGAGAGAAGAGAGCCAGTGGCAACCGCCCGGCTCACCCATAAGAATAACCAGCCACGGTGGCGATTGCATCATCACCCCCTCCCCGGAACCAGCCACGGTGGCAACTGGAGTGTGACCCCTTACCCTCACGGACAGCGGCGAGGGACAACGTGCGGACACACAAAAGAATATAATTTATATAGAATATAATGTTTACGTCCAGACACTTAATTGATAATAAATCAAAATAAAAATATAACTTAATCATCGTATTTACTTTTATGCACTTTTTATAGTTTCTTATTTTATTTTTAAAGTACCAATAATTTGTAATTTCTTCGTAAAAAAAACGAGAGATATTCTAAAAACAAAGCTTCTTAATTTTAGTTCTTTATATTCTGGACGTTAAGAACATATTTTTGAAGTCCAGACACAAATAGCAAATAAAAATTAAAAATTAAATTAAAAAAAAAGGTAAAAATATAACATAGTGTCTGTATGTACGGTTTTTGGAATACTTTATTTATATATTTTTATATTACCAATCATTTCTAATCTCTTCCTGTATAATTAGTGCTCTTGTAAAAATGTAGCTTCTAAATTTTAGTACTCATATAATTGTTTTCCTTTTTATTTGTTCTCCATAATAAGAGCATCCAATGTTTGCCATGATTAACTCAACCCTTGACGTTTCTTGGGTTTTTGTTCGTCCTTCGTTGTGCTGGTCGTCTTTTTGCTTTTAGCCAAACAAATGATAACAATAAATTACACTCTCGAGATTTGGACGAGCTTAAGTATGAAGTGCAGCCAGTCGATGTCGATGCGCTGGTCCAAAATAATGAAGGCAACATGGGCGATGGGCGGTGGGCGGGGGGACAAGGACGAAATGGGATCGGTGGGCGGGGGGTGTGGTGGATTCGGGTTTCGTTAGATGCCACATCAAGTGGCAAACGCACTTGGGGGATTTTTTCCTTTTCGCTTCCTTTTCTCCTCATTTTTTTTTTGGGGCAGCAAAAATAAATGTTCTAATTTAGCGACTCAATTTGTGTAGTAAATTTATCAAAGGGCGGCCAGCCATTGTGTGAGTGTTTGTGATAAGGCCACGCCCACTCCCGACTATATGCTCACACATAGACACTCGTGTTACATTTCAGTTGCCATTTATAAACACGGCTGTCGTTTTAGCTTCTTGTCTGTGTGTGTGTGTGTCCTATTTGTATATTAATTTTTGGTCTGTTGCGGTCAGCAGGTGATAAATCTGCTCAGGTGATAATAAGTGCCATTGGCAGCGATTTGTTTAGTTTTTATTGCATACACTGGGGCGTATGGACGTGTGGGCGTGGCCAGGAGTAGTCGTTTTAGCCAGCTACTTAAGTGCGAAAGCCATAAAGTGAGGCTGATTAAATGGGTCCGACGATGATGAGGAGGGAGTCGGGGGAAAACAATAAGGAGATCGCATAAAACGAAACTTACGAGCATATCTCCAATCTTATGGTCGACAGCAGCAAACTCTTAACCCACTTAAGCGGCAGCTGAGAGCAGTTCGGAAAGTTTCAAGACACAGGCGAGCTGTGCGCCATAAAGAAGGCTTTAAAACACTAACCACTAAATGTGGCAAATATCAACAGCAGCTCAAAAGTTTATTTCAAAACTTCTCGTCCAATATGAATGCCTCATATAAAAATGAAAATATAAATATAAGCTGCAAAGCTTGAAAATGAGGTGCCCAGCTACTGGAAACACGTTCAACAAGTGCACTTTGCCGCTGCTTAGCGCCTATTTGGCCGACTTTAAACATTTTTATAGCATTTTTTTACGGTCATAAAAAGCGAAACACAGCCCCCCCGTCGACTGGCCTCAATAAAAGTTTCGGTTTTTGCGTTAATATTATTACGACAGAGCCACTTGGACCGGATGACCACGTCGACTGCACCTCAAGTTGTACTTCATTATGTGGATAGCCTTTGCGTCTTGCTGGAAACTAAGCAGTCCTTTATTAACCATTTAAGTTGGCAAACTCTTGTTGTTTTAAGGTATTTTAATGCTGCAAAAAGACCTTTGCAGTTGAAAGGATTTCTAATTTTTCTCCACAAATGTCTTTCTATTTAACCCTCATGCACTTTCTATATATTAAACATTTATTGTGGTATAAAGTTTAGTTTCGTAATTAAAATATTTTTTAAGCTTCGAAAATGCTTTTATTTGCATTTAAATTTTGTATTATGTGGGTTTGAATGTGTAATTTCTTATATTGATTTTGAAAAGGTTTTAATGTTTTAATTATTAAGTATGTACTTATTTAAGAACAAATTAGGTTTTACTTTCATATAAATATATTTATTAAAGCGAGTTAATACACATTAATAAACAGGGCATAAACGCAATAAATAGAGCAAAATATTTTAATGGTTAAAAAACCATAACAAATTCATAGGTACAAAAAATGTATATATTCTATATGAATCGCTCCCTAAGAGCTATTGAACCCTAAGTTTCAAAGGTAATTTTTGGATATTGTTAAAACCTGATAGCTGGCTTAGACCTCCGGGTAATAAACCAATATTTTGTGGCCACTTGCAAAGCAATCTGTGGAGTGGAACTGCACCACGCCACATCCTCCGATACGCGAGTCGAATTTTCTGGTTTTCACACACTATTAGGAATGCCCCGAAGTGCCATAATTTTTTATCCGCTGCCACTGATTTGCGCAGCGGCTCGTAAACTTGGCCGAGCTAATAAACTCCTCCATGGAGCCCGACTATCTGGGTCAACCGCGGAGCTGCAGATACGCGGAACTATATAGACAGAGAACTGGGGGTTTCGTTTCTTTTCGGCTTCTTTAGTGGCGCCCAGTTTCCTGGCTCATTGTTCGCGCATATCAATGGGATTGGGGTGAGGGAAAACGCATTTTCGACTCATTGTTTCTGCTTGCTTTCCTCTCGATTTTTTCCCCGTGGATAAAATATTATTTTTATTTGCTCGGCTGAGCACATCTGCAGCATCAGCGGTCGTCGAAAGGAAACTGCTGACTTCACCTTGATGCATGCGCTTTTCATTGCAATCCCCACACACACACACACACACATACACACACATGCCCGGAATTTTCCCCATCATTTTTTCGTGTTTCCTTTTTGGCAACGTTGGCAAAACATTTCCCCACACTGCTACCGAAATCAATATGCTTTCGTCGCCAGTTCTTGGCAAGTTAGCAAACTGCCACAGTTGCAGCCCTGCCACCGCTTTTCCACACACCGCCAACCGCTTTTCCGACCTACTTGCCGCTGAAGCGAATTTTCTTGTCATATTTTCAATTTGTGTCGCTTCGCATTCGTTCGGTGGCTGAAACGGTTGTAGGTGTCGGGATTCTCGGCTGCTTTATGGCCCTGGTTGACAATTGCAATAAAAATGTTGCCAGGGATTATAACAAGCGTATAATGTCGTCGTGCCACGCCCCCCATTTTCCCAACCACACCCACTGTCCAGGTCAGTGGGCGCCGGCAGCATCGAGTTTCACCTGTTTCGGCTTTTCTTTGCCGCTTTGCCATGCCATGTGCAAAATGTCAATTGTGCTTAAGGGCAAAGGTATTTGATTTCAGTTTTAGTGTTTGTGGAGCGTTTGAATCTCTGTTTCTCTCTCTCCCTTTTCGCCCTGTCTCGCTCCCCCCTCGGACATTGTTGAGCGTTGATGCATGAGATTTCTGGTTCCATTTTTGTTGGCCAAAGCACGAAAAGTATCTTATGAGGGGTTGAGTTTGGGATTAACATTTTTGTTTACCCAGAACAAATTGTGTATTTTTTAGAGCATGTTTGAGCTCCGAAAAACAAACTGGGGTTATTTATGAGGGAAACTCAAGAAAGTCTTCGTTAAAAATTAAAACATATGGAGTCTTCAATTTAGCTAATGAAGTTTAAATATAGATATTGTCAATACCATTCTAAAATCAACAGATAGAACGATTTACATTTATTTTCCTCGAGAAAAATGTTTAAATCGAATGCGCTATGAATTTAAAAATGCAACAAAAGTATTTATGCAACAAAAGTATAAAGTATGACAGATAATATAAACTCCATGTCCTTTAATTTAAACTTATTAAATGAATTGGATACTTTTTTGGGTAATCAAGTGTGAAGCCTATTCGTTTCCAATAGGAATTTGTCTTTTAAAATTAATTTTCTTTCGTTTTTTCGGGCTAGAGCAGCACCTTTAAAAGGATTCAATACAAAACACCCGTACTCCGAGGCTGACAGCCGAAAAAAGCGAAACTCAGCCAGCGGATAATAAACAGCTTATGGCCAAATGAACTTTTTTGTTTGGTGGCAGCCAAATGAGGAAAAATTCCAAGAGCTTTTCGTTTCGGCCAAATGAAGGCCGCTTGTATATCCCGGCAATAAACAGCAGCGAAATGGGGAAAAAATCTAACAAGCCACGCACAAAATTAGAAACGTGCGTGGAGCACAGACCGCAGGGGATAGCGGGGAGGGGGAGGGTGTGGGAAAAGGGGTTGGGTGGGATTGAGGAAAAGTGGGTGGCGGGGGACGTCAGACAACTGAGCGCCATGTTTAGTCCGGCCAATACAATTACGGAGACCATAACCCTTTCGGCGTGTAATACGCACGTAGTGACCAACCACTCGCCCCAAGCCCGCTGACCATTCCCCGCTTTTCCGCATTTTCCCCGCCCCTTTTCCAAACACCCCTTTCCACACCCCACCCATTCAGCCGTCGGCGGCAAAACACACACAATACGTGGTCAAATAAATTGACGCCAGCGACGACGCACCACAAAATTCAATTACACGTACAACTCTTGTGTTGCTGTCCCTGGTTTTCCGGCGAATATTGAGTCCGGCATTTGACGCCAGCAATCCGGATTCATGATTTTGATTTTTTCCCATTTATTGGATGCCCCCAATTCGCCCCCAAAACTGGAAACCCGAAAATCTCAAGTTGGACTTGCCACTCGAAGTTGAAGCGTTCAACTCGACTAACTTAACCCTCGCTGGACCTCCGTGGGCGCATTGACCTCGGTAATGGGATTATAGCCAAAGCAGTTTTAGCCAACTGTTCCTCTTGTTGTTTGTGTACTACATTTTGGGCTTTGTTTGGCCAGCAGTGGGCAAATCCAGTTATTAATATTTTATGCGTTTCTTTCTATTGCCGTTCGCAATCCCTTCAAACGCTGCCCGCTTAGTTGGGCTTACGGTCGGTAGTTGAAGTTGTTGTGGGCCCGGCAAAAGGGTTTTTCGGACGGGCTTAGATCCCACACCCTCCAGCTCATGGGAAAACGCTTATGGAATCAGTGCATGCGCTTCAATTGCTCTCGACTCCATTATCCACTCAATTTCCGAACCGTCTAGTCCGTTGGCCTTAGGGGCGAACGAGTTATAAATATATGCTTTTTATTTCCACAATTGTTTAGTCCTGGCTTAGGTATTTATCTGGCATTTTGCAGCGAATACAATGTGTGAAAATTGGTAGATTATTTACAAAACGGATTTATAAATTGCGATGCTAGCAATCTTAAGCACTGCTGCAGTATTTATTTATTTATTTTATTTAATTTAGCTGCCCAATAGATCAGAAATAACGTGCATCCTTATTTTGGCTACCGTACATTTAATTTTTGAATATTTATTTTATACATGTTTATGCACTCGTTATAAAAAAAACGGTTAAAATGGTTAAATGGTTAAAAATGGTTAGTTTAAGCTTGATTGGTTACTAATATTTTCTCACAATTAATATATTATGCACTTGCAGAGTATAAGAAATTTAATTGAATATTAAATAAAAATAAATATAATGGAGTAAAAAGTATTTTGACACATGAGCTTCGAATTATCGAAGTTATCTTTTCTTATGCCCTTAAAATCTATTATACACCTTAAAAACATACAAATTTATTTGATATATTTAAGCAGATCTTACCAAATAAAAACATTTTCAAATAAATAGTACTCATAACTGTTTTTATACCCTTGCAGAGGGTATTATAATTTCAGTCAAAAGTTTGCAACGCAGTGAAGGAGACATTTCCGACCCTATAAAGTATATATATTCTTGATCAGCATCACCAGGAGAGTCGATCTAGCCATGTCCGTCTGTCCGTCCGTCTGTCCGTCCGTCTGTCCGTCTGTCCGTCCGTTTCTACGCAAACTAGTCCCTCAGTTTTAAAGCTATCTGCTTGAAACTTTCGCAAAACTTGTCTTTCTATTGCAGGTAGTATATAAGTCGGAACGAGCCGGATCGGGCGACTATATCATATAGCTGCCATATAACTGATTGATCGGAAGTGCCATAACTTTGGTGTTTGTAAAGTTAAGAAGTTGGGATTTTCTATGGGTTTTATTTTTGGCCAATCAATCCGACATACCAAATTTCATAAGGATCGGCCGACTATATCTTATAGCTGCCATATAACTGAACGATTGAAAATGCCATAACTTTGGTGTTTTTAAAGTTAGGAAGTTTGGATTTTTATGAGTATTAAGAATTTTTTTTGTTCTTCAGGATTTGTTAATATTTAAATACTATGGAATTACGGTTTTAATTTTATTAAAATCGGATGACAGTATCATATAGCTCCCATAGGAACAATCGGAACAATTATATGAAATAAATGACAAAAAAATTATTACTTCGATGTTTAATAATTTAAATAAATATACTTCAAGATATAGTAAATCTTGAATATTTTAGATTTACGTTTTAATTTTTATTGAAATCGGACAATAATATCATATAGCTTTCATAGAAATGACCGAAAACTTGAGAGTAAAATCGACCTAGCTTCATTGTTATATCAGGCGATTCGAATACATCTTCCGTCAGTTCGTAACTATAACTTTGTCGTTTCCTAAAATATTTCCATATACTCCAAGATATAGTAAATTTTAGCAATCTCAGAATAATAGTTTTAATTATACCCTTGCAGAGGGTATTATAATTTTGGTCAAAAGTGTGCAACGCAGTGAAGGAGACATCTCCGACCCTATAAAGTATAGTATCAAGAATATTCTTGATCAGGATCACCTCCTGAGTTGATATAGCCATGTCCGTCTGTCCGTCTGTCCGTCTGTCTGTCCGTCTGTCTGTTTCTACGCGAACTAGTCTCTCAGTTTTAAAGATATCGAATTGAAACTTTGCACACAGCCTTCGATCCTTTGCACGCAGTATATAAGTCGGAACGGCCAGGATCGGACAACTATATCCTATAGCTGCCATATAACTGATTGATCGGAAATGCCATAACTTTAGTGTTTGTTAAGTTAGGAAGTTGGGATTTCCTTTGGGTTTTTTATTTGGCCAGTCAATCCGACCTACCAAATTTCATAAGGATCGGCCGACTATATCCTATAGCTGCCATATAACTGATTGATCGGTAATGCCATAACTTTGGGATTTGTAAAGTTAGGAAGTTGGGATTTTCTATGGCTTTTATATTTGGCCAATCAATCTGACCTACCAAATTTCATAAGGATCGGCTGACTATATCCTATAGCTGCTATATAACTGATTGATCGGTAATGCCATAACTTTGGGATTTGTAAAGTTAGGAAGTTGGGATTTTCTATGGGTTTTATATTTGGCCAATCAATCTGACCCACTAAATTTCATAGGGATCGGCCGACTATATCCTATAGCCGCCACTTAACTGAACGATTGGAAATGCCATAACTTTGGTGTTTTTAAAGTTAGAAAGTTGGGATTTTTTATGAGTGTTAAGAATGCATCATTGAATAATTTTGGAGAATATAATTCGGAATATTCTGCAAGGGTATTTTAACTTCGGCTCCGCCCGAAGTTAGCTTTCCTTTCTTGTTTATAATCAATTTAAAAACAATTCTGTGCTCTTCCATGTATGGTCGTAAATAAGAAAGTTATACATTCCCAACACAAGTGTCAGAATTGAAAACTATTTCGCTATAAATATTTATTTCAATCGAATGAAAATAAACTTATTTGCCGACCCAATTTTATTTCACCAACTGTGTATTTCAATGGGAATTACCAACTCAAAATTAATGCTGTTTGGGTATTTACTTCACATTTAAGAGCCATTTTAATGTTTGCGTGGCTTAAGTAAATTTACAGTCCGTAAGGGAGTGGCAAACACTGAGCTGCATAAGTCTGTGGCCGCCCCCGGGCGTGTCATAAAACGCTTTTGTAATAAAAAATATTTCATTTGCTGCCAAACGAAAATCTCTGCCACAGATGCAATTTTCCTGGGGCCACAATTCAATTTCCCATTTTGCCAAGTACGCAACGAAATACGAAATATTTTAATTGGAAAAACTACAATTGGTTATCTAAATAAATGTGAAACAGTGCCATAAAGTATGCCTCTCGAAATTGTATATGCCTTAACAACAAAGGACAATGAAGGCCAATTTATGTGAGTTTTATTTGGGTTTTCCAATTTTATAGACGGCAATCAAAGGCAAATTATACGAATCCAAGTGAGGGTGGCGCAAAGCCAAACAATCGACAAGGTAGTATCGAGGGTCCACCCACACCTAAAGCAATTTAAATAGGAAACCAATTAAATTTAAACACAAAAAAAGGTAAACAATGGCGCACTGACCAGAACTTTTCCAGAGAGCAGCCATAGCAGTGCATTCAATTGCATTTGCGTGTCATTTTGTTTGTATTTTTTTTTTGTCCAGGCCAGGCCTTTGTTTGATTGTTTGCTTTCGTGGCCAAAGCGGTGTGGGTGGGGCCATTGCTAGGCACTTTGAGCCCTCAAATGGTTTGCATTTCACGGATTTCTGCAGTGGGTTGATTATACAGTCGATTCAGATGATGTGATTTGGTTTTCCGCACCGCCGGTTTAGAGGGTCCAAAGTTCGCAGACTCCTTTTTGGGTGACAGGGAAATGGAACGGGAGGAGAGAGGAAAGGGGATAGGGGGAAGAGGAACGCTGACCTCCATCTGCTGGCTGGTATGGCACCATAAATTAATGGCTAAAAAGGCAGGCGCACTAGACTATAATTTCCATTTGGCAAAAGTATGCCAACAAACCAAAACAGAAAGCCAAACACATGCCAGGCGAAAAATGCAAAAGGAAAGCTAACAGCTACCAGCCACCAGAAACTAGAAAAAAAACAAAGGGCGAGGCGAAAAAACACTGAAATCGTTGTCGAGCCATTGCTAATGGAACATATTTGCGTTGAAAAGGGTTCCAGCCATGTCTCCGTGTGTGTGTGTGCGTTTGGCCCGAACTGTTGGCAAAACAATAACAAACAAAAAGGGGGCGGCTGGACTGGCAAAAAACTATGCGTCGCATTCCGCATGAATAAACCCGAAGCTGGGGCACAATAAAAAAAAAGTGGAGAGAAAGGAATGGGGAAGCATTTCGAGGCATTCATAAAAATGTCGCAAAAACAAAACGCAGCTGAAATAAAAAGAACTTTATGTGTCATTCATTCAAAACCATGTGAAAGGCATCAGCAACAGCAGCGGCAGGAGCAGCAAACGGATTCTGGGCCCCAGGATTCGAGTCCGGATCCAAAGTAGCCACTGCCGAGCGGGTTCAGCGACATAAAAATTGTGTGACAACCAGGAATTTCCACGATGGGCGGCGGGGAAAAGTGTAAAAAAGTACGCATGTCCTGTGGTTATTGTTATCCTAGTCCCCGACAATAGAATTTTTAATAAATTAAAAGTGTTTCTATTCTGGGCGGTCGTATTTTAATTTTCGAGTGTGGCCGCTCACAAAAGTATGCAATAATAAATTGATATTCCATTTGCATACGCATTCTTTTTGTTAGATTAGATTTTTTTTGTTGTTGTTTGCGGTCGGCTTGAAAAGTTTTTGGCCGAAAAATGTTTGCCATAAATAATATGTATGTTAAAATACGTATGCCTGTGTCTGGCATCCGCCCAGAAAAATAATGAATTAGAGGCGCTGTGTCACTTACAGTATCATGGAAAAACTGGTGGAATGAGATAGATGGGTTCACTTTTCCCCAGTAACCTTTTGTATTTTAATAGGTCAGCGTAAGTGGGGTAGATAATCTAAAAATAAGCTTGGGCTGCCAAATTTTGTAATTAACAATAAACATATTATTAAAATGTAAATAAATATTCACGGGCATTCCCTCTTAGAGCTTTTTCAGAGGATCTGCGATAAAGTATTATTACTATTTTTAAGCCAACCGTATTTATTGTTTTAAGGATTTTCAAGTATTTGGTAATATTTATCTGTATAAATTGCCTACCCACGACTGATACGGCAAATCCCCGGAAAGCTCTGCTAATGTATTTCAATTAAACCACTCATTGCGAGCTGCAGACCATCAATTGGCTCTATGCATCAACATTGTTGCACTCTCGCTGCGAGACCAATATTTGTATAATTTTTAATGTTCTCGGGTGCAATCGGATTGCTGGCAAATGCGAAATGGGACTATGGGCGAAACTGCCGTGGCATATAATTGGGTTTTTGGTAAAGTCGAAAGCAAATACAATTTGTCTTATGCAAACAATAAACAAGCGTGCTGCAATCACAACAGCAACAAAAACAGCAGTGGGCAAACAACAAACAACGCGTCGTATGCGCAATCAACGACAGAATTTATTTAAATATTAAAATCAGCGCGTCGCCAACGAAAACTATGACATCAAAATAAATGCGAAAGCACGTGTGTCTGTAGGTTCGTGTATATACTGTACCTGTGTTTGAATCCTGTGGATGTGTTGGTATTAAGCGCTATTCATACGACGAATTCACGCCATTTTCAACACGTGATTTTCACACCGCACCAGCGGCAAAAACAAATCCGTGCACACATTCACAAACATGTCGAATGTTTTCGCATACATTGACGCGCTTAATTAATCATTTAAGCCTTTTGCTCTGGGCCTGCTAGTCCCGGAAAAACAGTTACAACAAAAGCAAAGTCCCGAAAGTGCTCGCATTTGTTGCCAAAGTAGATACAAAAATCTAAAAAATAAATTATATATTTCACAAAGCTTGTTACTAATAACGTTTTATCATTTTATCTTTTCAGGTGAGTGATGAATGTGATGTCAGTTGGATTTGGATGCCAAAAGCATTGATTGCACAAAGATTCGCACACGTAAATTTGATTTGGAAGACATATTTATGTATTATCAATTTTATTTATTATTTCTAAATGAAATGTAGGAATATTTATGTAAAACATAATTCAGTTTTAATTTTATTTAATAAAATATTAGGTATTTTTCTAGACAACAACGGTTTTAAGTGTGAGAGATTTTTCTAAATTTATCTTTTATGTTTTTGGAACGACTATTGAAAATATTTGTATCTGAAAGCTTATGAAAAATAATAGTTTATGAGCAACAGTAATAATATGTAATGGTTCTTCAATTTCTCTTATTTTTGTCTGCTTATCTGTTTTATATATATTTATATATTTATTTTTAAATTTAACAGTAATTATCATGATTTTCATGAACTTTCCTAATCTTTGTTTGCTGATCTGCTTTTGCTTTAATCATCTAGCCCATCTAACCTCCGTGCCAACAATTGACGGCGACACCTTGATAACATTGTCACCTAATTAACATGGCACACGCACTTGACCCAGCCTAAGCACGCAATGTTCCGCATACGCCCCGTGGGCCCTTCTAGAAAAGCAAAGCGACATAGCATTTATGGCGCTAAATTGTAAATTATACAGGCAACAACTAGAAACGAACATGCGCTCAGGTTAACTGCTAGGGAACTTGGCAAACAGAACCGGAACCGGAAGTCGCCTGTCATGGCGTCGTAGAAATAGGTGTGTGGGGGGGAGAGGGGCATTAGAGGGAGAGGGGGAGAGCCAGCCTGTTGACTGTTGTTGTGTGCCATTTAAATATGTCATAATTTCATTTATGTGCTCTCACACTCTCGCAAAAGTCAGACATGTCATGTTCTTGGTGTGAGTGTGTGTGTTTTGGGTTATTTTTTATGGCATGCACGAAATGTTGTTGAAACACCTGTCGCCATTTGCCGCCTGCTTGCCGGCTTTCCCTGCTGATGAGAAGTCATATTTCAGGACGGCCCCCCCCCAACTGGCAGGGGATATTAGTAGGCCGATGGGTTTTGGGCCTGACTTTTGAATTAATTCAGAAATTTCGGTCACAGGGCACCGCCGATTCGACTCGAATCCCCTGCCTTGCAATACGTTTGCTCTTTTTTTTATGTTGTTGCCTGCCTTACAACCGCATGGCTGCAAATTATTTAATTAAGTGGCACTCACCTCGCTAATTGTTTAATTACGGCCGCACATGGTGGGTGTTTGTGTAGCACGGTACAGGCAGCATTTTGCTCGGCAACTTTCAGCAAACTGTTATAATTGACAGCTCCAACCACTGACGACGTCGCAACCGCCGACCCGACTTCCTCCCATCCATCACGATGGCCTGGTGTTTCCTGTTTCCCGTTTGCGAGTAGTTTGTCTTGGTTGCGGCAAGCGGTAATTGCCACGCCACTAAGTAGGCAGCAACTTTCTTTACGGGATGTTAACAAGTTACATAACTTTTTCACAAATTTGTATAAATGTGTATACTTAATTATTAAGCTTTATCAAACAAAATAGGGTTTAAAAAAAACTTGAATCTTGAAGAAATATATATATTTTGTTTGAAAAATCAAATTTTAGACATCGAAAAAAAATAAAAATCTCCCAAAACATTTAAAAACATACAACAACAATATTCACTGACCTAATTGCTTTGAACACAGCCAAAAATCGAATTTCCCATTTTTGTTGTATTCCAATGCAATTAAAACGAATGCCTCATTTTGGTGGCAGCGTTTTTGTGGATCGTTTAATTAGCAAAGGCATAAATTAGTTGCCATGCTGCGCGGGAGAGCTCTATTTATTGATGTGTGCGGGCATCTAAAATTATGCAAAATGCAATTTTATCTAATTAAAATGGACATGGTCAGAGCAGGGTTACCTCCTATAGCGACTAAGCCTTTAATGAGCTTATATTTATAATTTTCAACTGGCTGACCCCCGCTGGGAGTGTGTGTGTGTATATATGTGTGTGTGTGTGTATGAGGAGTGTGGGGAGGAGTGCATAATTCGTGGCATAGTTTTGGGCGCGCTGTGCTTTTAATTAACCTCGATGGCGGGTTAAACGTTTCGACACAACCACGAAAACAAATACCCACATAAATAAATTCACGTGGCTCGCTGGCTATATTTTCATTTGGCACGCCACATAAGCGCTGGGAAAAGGATAAACATAAAACTTGTCTCTGCATGTCCTCTTTTGAACTCCGTTCGCATTTCCGTCTCCTTTTTTCGACCTCATCCACTTAGCTTTATTAAAAAGCTCGCCTCGCTGAAATTTCGACTCACTTCTATTTGTAAGTGAAAGACGCCTCATATTACCCATTAAAATAAAAGACGCAACAAGCCGACGAAGTAGGTAACTTAAAATGGTAGTTTATATATGGAAAAAAATCTGAAGGATGTACAATATTTAAGTTTTGAAGACTATAACTCTAATGGAATTTTTGATTAATATTTATATTTTTTTTTTTATGGAATCATTTAATTTTCGGATTATTTAAAACTTACAGAAAATGATAGCCCATTAAAGCGTTTATATAAAGAAGACAACAGAATAGATCACTTGCAGGAAATAGTGTTAGCAATTATAGTTTTAATTTTATTACGATAACCTTCCTTTTCATCAAAAGCACCCCAAAGCAATAATGTTTTATAATTGCTTACCTTTATCAAAGTGTAATTATACCCTTGCAGAGGGTATTATAATTTTGGTCAAAAGTGTGCAACGCAGTGAAGGAGACATCTCCGACCCTATAAAGTATATATATTCTTGATCAGGATCACCTCCTGAGTTGATATAGCCATGTCCGTCTGTCCGTCTGTCCGTCTGTCTGTCCGTCTGTCCGTCTGTCCGTCTGTCTGTTTCTACGCAAACTAGTCTCTCAGTTTTAAAGCTATCGAATTGAAACTTTGCACACACCCTTCTTTCCTTTGCACGCAGTATATAAGTCGGAACGGCCGGGATCGGACAATGCCATAACTTTGGTGTTTGTTAAGTTAAGAAGTTGGGATTTTATATGGGTTTTATATTTGGCCAATCAATCCGACCTACCAAGTTTCATAAGGATCGGCCGACTATATCTTATAGCTGCCATATAACTGATTGATCGGAAATGCCATAACTTTGGTGTTTGTAAAGTTAGGAAGTTGGGATTTTTTATGGGTTTTATATTTGGCCAATCAATATGACCTACCAAATTTCATAAGGATCGGCCGACTATATCCTATAGCCGCCATATTACTGATTGATCGGAAATGCCATAACTTTGGTGTTTGTAAAGTTAGGAAGTTGGGATTTTTTATGAGTGTTAAGAATGCATCATATGAATAATTTTGGAGAATATAATTTACAGAATATTCTGCAAGGGTATTTCAACTTCGGCTCCGCCCGAAGTTAGCTTTCCTTTCTTGTTTTATATATCTCGTTGTTGGCCACAGGTCGTTGTTATTTTTTCGAGTATAAGTATATTACACATTCCCCTTTTTGTTTTTTTTTCCGGACATTTCTCTTCTTTGGCCGTAAACAATTTGCGTTGATATAGAATTTCCGGTATGACGTAGATATGGGAATGAAATGCTTTTTTAAATGTTTGCCACTCCGGTGTCGCCTGGCGTTTCGTGCCGCATGCAAGTGAGAGTCTCCGTCCCTTTCCCTCGCATCTGCCCTCTCCCTTCCGCACATCACCGCCATGCATGGCATGCTCCTCCATTCTGATTTTGCAGGTGACTTTTTGGCTTTCATCTTTGCCGTGTCCCTGTCTCACCTTTTGGCCGTGTGTTTTGTTTGGCACGCAAACTTTTCCGCTTGTATCGAGGGTCATGTTTCATGTGGCTTCCGTTCTGCTCGTGTGTGTGCCTGTGTGTGTGTGTGCAGGTGTTTGTGTTGCCTACTTCCAGGTGGGTCAGCAGTCGAGTGTGTGTGTCAGCTTGCGTGTTTGCTTCCAACTTGGTCGTGTTCCAGCGAAATTTATGACGACAATCGTGTCTATCTGACTGTCTGTTTGTCTTGGCCTGTTGCCTCTAAGCGTTTGCTCGATAAAAATCACACTTTAATCATGGAATGCTACCCGACCACTTTACACGGAGAAACAGGAGAACAATTGGAAACTCACAAGCAATATATTTAACTATTTTGTCGATCCCGTTTGCCTTTGAATGGAAACAAAATTTGTTGGTAAAGTCAACAAATTTTACAGTTTATGCTCTTACCGACAATAGTTGGTGGAATTTACGGTAATATAATGAAAATCAACAGTTACTACTACATTTCCTATATTATGTAATTATAATCAAAAGCTTAATACTAACTTACTGTTGATTACAATTACATAAAGGTAAATGCACTATTATACATATAACCACTTTAACATTAAATGTAACAATTTGTGTGGTTAATTCATCCTTGAGTAGAGAATACAATGCAACAAAAAATACACGGTACCAAAAATTATTACCAATAACATTTTTAACCGTTAAATCGTTCCATTTTTTGAATTAATTTTTCAGTCTATTGTTATTTCTATCTTGTAGTTTCGATATCCGATAACTTGTTTAATTTAAATAAATAAATATCCAGGTTGTCAGTCCAACGTTTTCTTAAAGTGTAAAATTCTAACATCAAACAACACAACTTGTGCTACTATTTTTTCTCTGTTCATGCAGTTTATTGACCTGGAACGGCACTCGCTGCCAAAAGCCGAGTGAGCCAAAAATGCGCAACGCCTAATGGCCAAAATAGAGTCCACACTCTCCATCTCAATTTCTCTGGGGCCGGCCATAATCGAAGTCCAAATGAGAAATTCTTGTTGCACACTGAGGCCATGCATTTGGCCTCGTTTTCATTACATTCCGCCTGGCATCGCGACCATCGCCCCGAAAGTAGCCTCCGGCGCATTAAATGCACCCACATCCACTCTCTCAGAGAATTGTAGACAGCGGGCGGCTTCATCATTTCGTGTCCATTAAATCGGTTGGCTCCAGCCGCTGAGTGGTTATTGATTAATCGCCGCAGTCGGGACTTCCCCGCCGTGGGATTCGCTATGTCCCTCTCTCTTTCTCTTTCTCTACCCCCGCACCCCCATGTTGCCCCTGACCCCCCACGACCCTCGCGTTCAATCAGACCCCTCTTTTTGTGTGTGAATTCAAGTGTGCACGGAAGCGCTGATAGCTGATGTTGGCATGTGGGCTTTAAGGCAGCACTTAAGTTAACCCATTAACGTCAGTGATGTTGGATGCCATGGAAAGTTCCTCAAAAATACTTTCCTATCGCGAAAAGGGACACAGATTGCGGAATAAAAGTGGAATGCCACGAGGTATTTAATCTGATATAAAATAGTTATGTGGAATTACTGTCTGCACTTGATGTTTCAGAAATTCTATAGCCTGATTACGGAAAAGTTTCTGGTTTTAAAGTATGCCATAAAATGTGACTTTTTAATTCCTTTTTTTTTTGTAGGGTCATCACAGGGCTTTATGTCAGCCCAGATATCATATATAAAATGGAATTCTTATTAATTCTTATTAATAAGCAATGATGTGGAAAACCTTTTGATTGAATTAAATATTTACTTTGACTGTTTATTTTAAGGATTTTAAACAATCACCATATTGGTAATTTAAAAACTTCTTGATCATGAGGCACACCCAAATATTGGAGACTTTTATTTTTGCGAGTCTAATTGAAACATTTCATGAAATATATAATATCATGAAATATAAAATAATGTCAAGATAGTACAAGCAAAATTATTATAAAAAGTTTTCCACGCATTTCAAAAATAAAACCAACCAAGGCTTACTTACATACAACATTTCAGAGGGATAATCACGTTGGGTGAACTAAAAATAGTTTGAAGCGAATAATATTGCATTATTTAAAAGGCAATTGTTTCAAAACCTCTGGGGATTCCATGAATGCCCGGATATGATTTCATATTGCTTTTCGTTTATTTTCGACGATTGGCTTTGGCGCTCATCGATTCATTACATTTGGTTTTCCACTTGCCAAACCGAAAAATAAATGCGAAATTTCCGCGCTGGCTGCATGCACATTTTCTATGGTCGGCAATCAACGGGCATAAAACTATGCAGCATGCATTTTTCACCAGCCGCAAAAACAATGATTGCCATTGTTCGCCGCCGGGCGAGTTGTTTTGTTGATTTACTACTGACCCGATTTTCGGGCTTGTCAACACAATGGCCTAGTGACTAGCCGGGAATTTGTCGCCGCTGCACGACTATGTGCAACTAATAGTTACATTCTAGCGCCCACACGGCTGAACTGCCCCTCGGAGCATCGTGTGGCATAACTTTAGGCGCCACATATGCAGGCCATTGTTTCGGGCGCAAACAGGCATGCAACAGACATGCCACGCCCCCGCCCTCCGCACGATCCCTTAAAGTTGCAGGAAAATGCCTAGAGTTATGCACTGCAATTTTTTCTGCCTCCTTTTGCACGCGCGAAAAAATGTTCGCCTAGGATTTTCCTTTTTCCATTTTCCTCCCTTTTTTTTCCGGGCTGCTTCAAATTGTTGCATATTTTGCGGCACATGTGTTGGCGTAATTTGGTTTATACGTCCACAGGCTTGACAGGCGGCAGGAACAGGAAAACCAGGGGGGGCATGTGAGGGGAAAGGCGACGACGAGAAAATGTTGGCGGTATGGAAGCTTAATTTGAGTTTTCCCCTTGCCCCTTTTTGCGCTGCCAGTGGGTATCATTTTCAAGCTGAACGAATCCAATGATCGCCTTGACTTTTCATCGAACTGTGACAATTTATGTGCCGATATTCCCAGGGGGCCAGTGCCTTTATTTCTTTCCTAATACAAACCATCGCCTGCAGTTTTGCTGCCTTTGCATTCTGTGATTTTTCATTGTGCCAGTCACTCGCACACACTCTCGCCCTCTTATTGGTGGTCCTTCAGCTGCCTCTTGTGTGATATTGAGTGCACTTTGTCAAAAGTTATTTTGCAACATTTGCTATTATGCGCTCGATAACAATTTTATAACATTTTCTCCCAGCCCTCCCCTTCATTTTTTTGCGTTTCGCAATTTATTGTGTTACATATATTATTATTGTGTACTGAAAAATGCATTTTTCATGACATAACAACGACCCGTTTGGCATTGGCAGCCCGAAATTGGGTTGCCTGCCTCCCATCGCCCATCGCCCATCGCCCGTCGCCCATTTTCCACTTCCCATATTCCATATACCATCCTCCCGGCGAAGGGAAAAGTTTTTGGGTTGAAAAATGGCTCTTGGCCTGGGCACGGGATTCTGGGTTGGTTGGCACTACTAGGGTCTTCCCGCTCCACGGCGTGCGTATAAATTGTTTGCGACAGTAATTGGAACACAATGTTAAAGCATGAAATTTTAATTTGATTCTCGATCGAGCCCTTCGAGTTTATTCAGGCTTGTCCGCAGATAAAAAGTTGCCCCACTTCGAAGTTTACAGGGAGTCGTTAAGGAAAGTTGATTTGATTGAATGTATAAATATGAAGAAATATATTCGGGTACTATCAATGGCGCTATTGGCTGCTTTACTATTTATTGAAAAAATGTTATAACAAGTTAAAGAGATATCTTTGTGGTTTAAATATTTGCAGAGGTGGAAATTGGTTGCATTTCCTTATTTATTTATTTTACATGCTAAAAGAGGAATTTATAAGTTTCTTTGTAATGCAATCTGAAACTGAATTCAATTATTAAAATTAAATTATTGTCACGCATCAGAGATAAAATGATTTAGGATAAATTAATGTAAATTAATTAATCGACTCTTATTTTGCTTTTTTATTGCAGTTTTTAAATTATGTTTGTTCTATTTTCATTTTTTAGAAGTTGAAAAAATTCAAACCCATTTTATTATTTATTAGAAATTGATGAGAGATACATTTTTAAAAAATCGTTAAAGGACACTCAACAAATTTAAAATGCAATACCTTTTCAATGATTCGTCAATTTACTTTGAACTTTTCCATTTTTATAGTCTGTCATTTCTGGGTAAACTTGTCTGCAACTAGTTGTTGACTTCAATTTACCCGCCTGATTGTTTTTTGACGCTTCTTTGGCTTCCGTCTGTGGCCTTCTCGGCCATATGCCATTGCCTGAATGGGGCTTCCATCCACTCCGCCGTAATCGAATGGCATTCTTCGAGTCTTTCAGTTTCCAGGTAACCCACATGGCAAAATGCCAGTTGCCTGCTAGCCATTGTCTTGAGTTGGTCTGTCTGCCGACTTGACCTGGCATTCAGCTGCCTTTGTTTGGGTCCATTTGGAAGTGGGCTTTAAGCTGGTCTTGAGTTTTACTAAATTTCTGTGCCCTAATCCAATTAATCACAAATCCCTTTTCAAATAGAAGGAGCTTGTAAGCCGCTTGGCATTATCAATCAATTTCGAATAAGTATTTATCGGACATGCTTATCCATTTCACATGCGAAAAGTTCTAAAATTCGATTAAAATCCAGAACGCAGATAAAAGCCAAAACGGCAGCAACATCGAAATTCGCATCATTAATTTTTTGCAGCTAAAAATTTATGGCCTATGATTATGCAGGGGGAAAAAAACAGACAGGGGACAAAAGTGAAACATGGGAAAACCCATTTCTAACTTTCTTTTCCCTTTTGGAGGAGGGGGGGGGGGCTCGGTTTTCGCCTACCAATCATTATTCAATATGTTGACTTTTGTGCTTTCCACATTTGTTTCGCACCAAGCCACATAAGTCATGTTGTCGGTGGAAAGGCGGAAAATGGGTGAGGGCATGCAAAAGACAAAGAAAAATTTGTTCAAGTGGTTCGAGGGGAAAGCGCAGCGCGTCGATGTGGAAATTGTGATAGTGAAAGGAGGATGAAGGCAGCTCCCTTCCTTTTGCCCGAACAATGAACTGTGCGGCAACACTGTCGAAGTTGTTTAACTTTGCATTTGTCCGGGTCCTGGCTCCTGTTCCTTTTCGTCCTTCCCCATCCCCATTTCCCAGAGCACCAGCTTAGTGTAGCCTTTGATTAGGGCCACCTACAAGTGTCAGCTGTGCTAGTGAAAAGGATCCAGGTGCCGTTTCTCAGGTGGGAAATCACCGAACTTTAACTGGCAATTTAAAGTTTATTTGACGAGGCTTTAAAAGGATTTTTTATACAGCGCAAAAATAAATCTCCATAAATCGGAATAATCTGCAATAATGGAATGCATTAGATTCATTTTATGTTTGCTCATCGCAAATGCAATTAAAAGTTGCGAAATTAAAAGCAAATACAAGGACCGAAAAATTTAATTACGCATATTAATGCAGCCATGGCGGAATGAAAAATTAAGACTATTCCCCCGCCGCTCTGTTTATATTTATTTATTTTCCGCTCTTCCCGCCGGCCATTCATTTGCCATCAATAAAGGCACCACAGATGGATGGATGGATGGATGGCACACTGTTTTATTGTTTTTCACCCCTTCAATTATTGGGAAACTTGTCAATGAAATGATTTTTCAAGTCGAGCTGGAAATGAAATAAAAATTCAAGCTGCAAATGAACTTGCGCCAATGAAATGGTTCAGTTTTCGGTTTTGTAAATTTAATTTGCGTTTGGCCAACTGGTTTTGCCTGGCGCTCGCCTCTATTGCCTGATGTTTTGCGGTTAACCAAAAATGTTCGTCTGCAACACATTTGCAGTTTTACAAAGCTCGACGAAATGATTTCATCCGAATTTCCCCCTTTGGTCTGTCCGTCTAACAATTTCCCGGGATCGTTTGCATTGTTGCGGTAAATTGGTAAAATTTACATACCATTGGCTTTTATTGTTTATGTATCGCTGCTATTATCATGAGTTTGCTGATGATGGCTTTAAAATTGCGGCGATTAAAATGGCAGTTGCTGTAAGCTCTCAACTTTCAGTTTTGTTTTTATTTTAATTGGTTTGCACAGCCCTCAAAATAACACTTATTATTGGCATTTTCTAATTATTCAAGCGTTTATCAGGGCTTTTGCTTTGCTTGATTATTGATTTGTTCATTGGGTTGAAAGCAACTCAATCATTCGGTTAGAAAATCATTAAGAAGAGTAAAGAGTTAAAGTTACAAAGCTCTTTTCATATTTATTGGCCAGATTAAGTTATTTTAAAGCCCCATTACAGCCATTGTTTCGATTATCGAATCATTATCATTGAAAAAAGATTTAAAGGGTACAATTTAGGTCTTTAAATGAAACTTTGTATTACCAAAGGAGCAATTTTTAAAATCATTTCTTAGTAGGGAAATATTATACGTAAATAATAGATTAATTTATCATATATTGTGTATTTGTTGAGCATAACAGCAAAATTCTTGCCTTACTTTTTAGGGACTTGCTTTCGTTTTCTCACCCGGGCCATTTTAAAGGCCATAAACCAAAGACCACTTCACATTTTGACCATAAATAAGAGAGCGCACCGGCTTTTAAGTATTTCGCTGGGGAAACGCGCAGGAAGTGTGGAGAACTAGTGGCTGCTCCCTCTCGACAGCACCTGGCTGTAATGGTTTTCCCACCATATGCCTGATTTATATGGCAAAGAAAAGTCGAGGGACTTTCATTGCATCTGGTGCTGTGCGATAAGTTGACTCTTAGCCGACTTTGGTCAACCTTCGAGCTTCTGTTAACATACAATAGTCATGTAATAGTTTGTCACAGCGTTTCGTTGTTGGCCTGGCATAATGACAGCTGGGCGACATGTCATGGGATACCAGGAGCGAGGGTATGGTTTCGGAGGTGGCCATATGCAGAGTCGCATATTGATGATGTGCGTCAAATGTCGCTGCTGTTGCTGTCAATTTTGTGGGCCACAATGGCGGGGGCTTCCCCTTTTTCCGCACTGCTTGTTTGTCAGTGTTTTCCCCATGGCAGCGGTTGCTTCATTTATGTTGCTCAGGGGTCGACTGTTGTTGCCTTTGCTGTTGTTGCTGATTTTACTGATGTTGCTGCTGTTGTTTGCCTCTATGGCTGCAGCTGATGCTGCCACTGCCACTGCCACTGCCACTGCTGCTGCATGTTTGACAAATTGATCGCGTGATATGTTTGCCCAATGATGTCATTGTTGTGCGTGGTGGCCGCATAGTTGTTGCACCCACTGTTTGCTGTCGCACAAGCATTTTCCGAGTTCCATTATTAGTTGGCACTGTATACAGTGGTCGCCACTGGGCCGCACCCCTTGTACATTGTGCACTCGAAATTGCTTTCGATGTAAATCGAAACCTTTGTGTCCGGCAAATAGCAAAGCCAAAGAGTTACAACTCCAAATTGGTAAGACCTTGTTGGACAACTTTGCAACGGAGTTTTGATTGGGCTCAGATTCGTTCCAGCCGCTCCCATTTCTCCACTTCGCCAGCCCCCTTTTCCAGATTCCACATGTGCATAATCGGGGGGACCACTCATTTCAGCCATGAGTGAGGGAGTCCTGGGAGTCCTGGCAACGTCAATTCGTTAACAGCTCCGTCAGCTTTGCTGCTAATTTTGTTTGCCTTGTGTCGCCACCCAAAACCCGGGCAGCCAGTCACAGTGCTGGGGGAAAGTATGCGCACGCTTTGACGAGTCCGAGTGCCATAGTCCACCCCCCCTACCCACCACTCGATGTCGTCTCTTTGTTTGCCCTGCACTCCAAACACTGCAGACAAAATGCTGTCGAAAATGTTGCCGCCTGATGTCTCTATCCTGTGTCCTCCAACCAGTTAATCCGCCTAACGTTATGCAACAAAGTTTTTGTGGAAAATTAATTAATTTCATGTGCAAACAGTCGTTAGGTTTTTCTTCTTTCACCATATACCGCTTACCTTACTGTTTAATTGGCATAAAACATTTTTGCTGCTTTCCATTCTAATTAAATCTCCGTTTTGCAGATTCCTCTACAAATAGTACACATGTGCCAACCTGAAAGCTGAGCGGTTTCGGACGGAAAAAACGTCGAACAGGAATATACATACCAACGAATTCCGGGATAAGTGATGAAGTCATGAGACCGACATTCGATCGACGCCTCTGGATATTATTGTTCATTATTTCAGTACAATGTAAGTAGCCGACAGCAGAAAAAACTAAAGCAAATCCTCAAACACCACTTCCCCCTCCCCCTACCATCCACACATATGTTTTTTATGTGTGTGCAGGATGTGGAAATGAATGGGCCAAGTGGCCTCAGCAGGCCAAGCAGCTCATATATTGCCGGGGCAGAGAGAATGGACCACTTTGTATGCCGGCAACGTGTGAAAAATAGTTCACAGATAATCGCAGTCAGGCAGGTCACATTATTTATGCGCCAGCACACCAGCTCAGCAGCTCACCCTCGTCCTTGCCCACATCCGCGTCCGCATCCTTGGGATCCGCTTCTCATCCCCATATCAGCTTGATATTCTATGCCACATGCAGCAAACAAAGCCATTTCTTTTATTTGATGTGCGTTTTGGGGGCCAAAATGGAGAAACGAAGCCGAAGAAAGCTGACCCTGGGCGTTTTCTGGTTTTTGGCATCCTACGGGCTACCAAAAACAGGTCCTGCATATCAATGGCAATTGTCTGTAAATAAGCAGAATTCAACGTTCCCCTCTGTGTTTTTTTTTATCTCTAATGCAATGAGTAATATGCCATTGTCAATGTCTATTAGGTACACGCGGCGTATGAGTAATATACGACATTGTGATTTAGTCTTAGGGTGGCTTCACATATTTTTTTTTGTTTGCCTAAACTGTATTCTGTTTCACTGCTGAAATCACAAATCTTCCTTATAATTATGTGTCATCTGCGTTTGACATGTGGTGTTTGAGTAATATGATATGATACAATACAATATTGGGCTATGTGAAAATCTTAATTGGAAGTGTCTCGAATAGACGATCGATCTATGAAAAATTACAAATCAAGCAATAAAGGGGAAAACTTCATGAAGATTTACCAAGAGATTGTTTTTGTTTTAATAGAAATGAAAGGCGATATTATTGGGATGCATTTGCGTTAAAGGAAATAAAATGTCATGCTTTTTTAAGAAATAGTAAATGATTATTGTCCCAACTCTGGTCTTTTCTAAATTAGAGCGCTTTCAATTCCCCCCTTCCCTTTTAGCGAATAAGCAATATTTGATTAAAGGAAACGACTTTTGCTAATCAAATCGGGAAATTCTATTAAAATCCCTAACAAGCTGTCGCATTCGATACAAATTTTATTGAGTATTCCCAACCGCTCACAACTTCATTCAGGACGGGGTCACTTCAAGGTTGCAATCAGCACTGCAAACACAGAGCGAAAACCGAACTGAAGTGGAAATTCAAGCACTCCCCCGCTGCAAAAGCCGAGAAAATGCCCGGCATTTTCCCCGACAGTTCACACACAGCGAACGGAAACGGAAATGCGCGTTCAAGAATTTTAATCTGCATGCGCAATTTCGCGTGTGAGCTGTATGCCAAAAATGGCGCGCACATGTCGGCCAACTGGCGACTGTGGCAGCACCACTCCAGTACCAGTACCCAGCACCACCCCCTGCACCCACCCCCACCACATGCCCCACTGTGGTGCGCCTTGGAATTTCACGCGTTTATTTGCAAAGATTACGAAATGCGACCGGTTCCCGCTAAAGTTTTGTATGCGCTTCCTGCTGCCGGCGCTGCCTTTTCCATCTTGTCTGGCTGTGTGCGTGGCTTTTCCTTCCCCGATTTGCCCCGTTTTCCCATCCTTTTGGCCATTTTTTGCTCTGTTTGCTTGTCCGTCCGTCCGCTTCGCTGACTTGTTATGCATGCAAAAGTCTGTGGCAAATACACAGACCAGGCTACAGCTACAACAACCAACCCTTCGCCGTTCTCACAGATGCGAGTGACATGCAAAATATTTTTGCATAAAAATGTTTGCCCACCAACACGGATCGGAGTCCTTGCCGCATCCTGGCAGCTGCATCTTACCCTTACTTTGATGTGAGCCGGGTAGAAATGTTAAATTTTAAAGCGTTTCAATTTCGCATTTTTGACACACGCAAGTTGGGCATGTAATTTTCCAGATATACTATACTGGCCTTCATTTTTGGCCCTCCCCTTCCCCTCCCCGGGGACTTACTGCGTTTGCTACGTGCTGGCCATGCTAAGGACCCTCGTCGCCGTTTGCCATTGCAAATACGAGGCGGCATCAGCGATGGAGCGTATTTCATATTTAATAAAGTGGGTGACATTTTATTAGGGGGCGTTGATGAAATCAGATGATGATCTGCCCCATTCCGTGGATTATTGACCTGTTTCATGGCACTTGCCGGTTATTAGTCGTGTCCCATGTTGTTTAATGGTATTTTTTATTACAATATCAAGTTTTGTGCTTTGAAACAGACTGTACTTTGTCGGCTATTAAATATTTACTATTTGGGGCTCTACAGAAATATCATCAAACTAAATACCGCCATAAAAAACATTGTATTTTGTTAGCCCTTTAATATAAATTTTTAAAGTAATATTTTAAGACGACCATTATCGAAATATTCCCAAGAGCATATAGGTTATTAAATACTTAATGTCCGTATGTTCTTTTAAACAAGTACACTCACTAAATACTTTATATTTAACTGAGAGACTTAAGATCCAGAACTTTATCAATGTTAAAAGGAAAATTTTGAATACAGCTTTTTAGAGATTTAAACCAAGTATTTAGAGTATTTTACAAGACACCGGAAACTTATAAATAACTAACATGAAAATGGGTCAAAAGACAGATTCTTATATAATCAAGCCACAAGTCCGAAGATGTGTGTCACTTTGAAATCGGATCGAATTTGGTAAGGGTATAGACTCTTATAAACAAGTCATAACTAACATGAAAATGGGTCCTTCTGATTGTTTCTTTTGTAATAATAATCATTTGAACTATTATTTTTTTTCAGTATTAAAGCTTCTTAAATTTTGTGCATAGAGTAACCTACATTTACTTAGATCTTATCCCTGGGATAAAATTGTTACTTTTTAGCTGCTTAAATTTCTAGAGCTACCGATTTTCCAAGAGCACCGACCGCAAGCCATATTTCTTGGCCCGCAAATGGGGAGGAGAGGGGAGGGAGCAGCTCTTGAGGCTCTCGAAACTGCGGCACTAGTGATGGTGATGGGTTCGGGGGAAAGCTGCCAAGTCGGCGACTTAGTTAGCCACTTTTCTTTCATTGAAAATGCGCCTTTTGTGCCTCAAGTGGCGCCCCCGACTTTTGTCTATTCGCTAACCAACTCCAACGTCGCCCCTGCCCCATTCCCTGGCGATCCTCCAATGGAAAGAAAAATAGAGCTGGCTGCAAGTTTATTTTAAAACTCGACTTTTGTACGCTCAAGTTTACTTTTGTGGGGGAATTACTTTTCGGTTATTTTTGTGGCCCAGTCATCGCCTGTTCTCCCCCGCCGACTGGCGAGTATCTCTTAGCTGATTGTCTTGTTGCTCGGGTGTCGATGCACAAGCTGCAGTGGGTGGTTTCGGATGGCCTTGCGGTGGGCGGCGGAGTTTATTATGTTGAAGTCGATGCTACTGCTACTGCTGTTTGCGCAAAATGCAATTATTAAAAGTTTTTCAAGTTGTCCGCTTCTTATACATTTATTTTTCCTTTCTCCGCCGCTTTTGTCGTCGTGCTCTAAAAATTATAGCCGGCGCCATTTTGCTGTCCATAGTTTTCGTCCTAACCTTCTACGCTGTCATTTTTTTTTTTGCTGTTAAACATGGCATAGCAAATGTAGTCCATTGTAAAGTTTCGCATAAAGTTTTGCCTCAAAACTTTTTGTTAAAGACGTGAGTGAAAAAATGTGGCAAGCGGCTCTTTAAGAACTGTTGTTTTAGCCGGAAATGTGCACGGATCGCGGAACGAGAGGCCAAAAATAGCAGAAAAGCGGAAACGCAGCTAACAATGAGAGCCGCAAAGGGCAGAAAACGCGAACTTCCGTTTAAAATTTCCTAACATTTCAAGCTCACTCCCTTGACCCCTGGGAAAGCCCCTCCAAGGCCCCCTTCAAAAAACCATCGTGTGGTCAACACGTAACAGACGCTTCTGGGCTTCCTCTTCCTGTCCAGACCGACCAAAATTGGCCGCACACTAAATTGCACACCTGAGAATTAATGCGCCGGCCACTCGAAAGGCGTTTTCCGAAGCCCGGTCGGCGGTGAAAATGGTAAATGGAAATGGGAGCAGCAGTAGCAGTAGCAGGCCAACAAAAGGTGTGAAGGCCGAAAGCGTTGCAACCTGCAGTCGCCGACAAATGCAAAGTCAAATGCTTTTCACAGACGGACGGGAAGCCCGTTTAAAGTTGTTGCCAGTTGTTGGCTAACGCCTGCGGGCCTTCTTCTCTTTTGGCCAAGAGCGGACAGTGGGAACACAAAGTTTTTGGGTAAATAAATAGTGAAAAGATAATTCAATTAAAGAAAATATGCAGTAAAAAATTATATTCAAGATCAAACTATTATATCTGGAGATATATTTATTAGTTGTGTAAAGTTAAGATCATTAAAAAACTTCCTTCCATTATGAACTCTATTAAAATATTTCAATTTACAATTTCCAATTATTTAAAGTGCCAGACAAGTTTTTTTTTAAATAGAGTTTATTAAATGTATTAAAGTAAATCCAATTAGTTCGAGCAGGAGTCTCACTATTTCATTATTTTCCCTTTGGAGCTATCTTTGAGCAATATCTCACAATAATGAAATATATATCACCTTTTTTAAGCCCTGGATGTGTCCGGACTTTATTGACCAACTGTATATTGTATAATTCCTTCTGCTTTTCGACTTCTTTCGTTTTCCCAGGCTCAGACAAAGTTGCCGTCCCATCCGCTCGGCTTTTCTTTTGCTCGCCCTTTGCTGGTAAAAGCAAGTGAAAATAAATTAAGTGGAAGTAAGTCGTAACGAAGTGATACATAATTCTTTGTACTTCTCTCTTTTTTTGGCTGCTCCTTCCTCCTTTTGCTCCTTGGCGCCGTTTTCTTTGTGTGCTTTAACAATTGAGTGCAAGTTTTGTGTAAGGAAGGAACACCGAATTGCTTTAAGCTAGCGAAATTCCCAAGGTCCATGGCTTTAAGGATGTTAATTAGCAGCACTATTAGCTGTAGTGGAATTCCTGAAATGACCAAGTTAAGCCAAGTTGGGAAAAGTCGGTCGCTCCGCCTAACGGTAACCTAATATACCGTAATTTGGCTTTAACGACCCAGTGGCGATGGCCGAAGAGGTCTTCACTTGGCGTCTAAATAGCCTAAATAACTTAATATCAACCTGAAACGCTGTGATTGAGAGGTGGCGCCCAACGAATTTCGGGCTACCTTTTCCAGCTTATTGCTACTTAACTAAGCCAACGATATCATTTTATTACACGGCCCTTGGCCAGGACTGCCAACTTGCCAAGCTGGAAATTTCACTTTCCACGGAGCGTGGCTTTAACAGGACACAATCTCACCTTTCAGGGGAACATAACCTCGCCCCCCCCCCATACTTATTTCCTCCCAGAGGCCATTAACGTGTTTCGTTTCATTTAACTTTTACGCTCTGCTACCCCCCGAAGTCCCCGCCCAGAAGTCCCGCTATTTAGCACAGGTCCAGAGTTTTCCGAGCGTCCCGTCCCCCGAGTTTTTGTCCGGGAAACGAAACTTTTACCTGCTGCACGCTTGACCCCCCAATGTCGGTCTGTGGGTGGATGGTGGGTGGTGGGTGTCAGCGTTAGATGTGACCTTCGGCGCTGACAGCAGCCGTCATTAACCTTTCATGACTAGGGAGCCGAGCCGGAGCACCGAGAACAATCAAGCGGAACAGGTGGGACCTCCGGAAGTTGACAACAACGAAAACGACAAAAATCGAGGCAACAACCAAAGTGAAACCGAAACTTTGTCGAGTGTTTGAGACAATGTTGTAGTAGTACGTCCTGTGTAGCACTGTTGAACTTTGAATGTTGCGGACTGTTTCGGGTTTTCTTGCAGCTAGGTAATTTAGCTTTAATGCGTCTGGCGTTGTGACAGTTTCTCTCCGGGCTCTGACCCAGTTATTTTGGGCATGGCATTTTTGTTTAACTAACCGCATGCCACGCCCACGCCACCGCAGTTGCATATAATTTGGCAACCGCAGTTGCTGGGTGCCTGCTTTGCATTTGGCATTTGGCGGGGTGAAATGTGTTTGCCAAACGAATTTGGGTTGTCGCAAATAGCGAAATTGGGGACACCGAAAAAGTGCAGCATGCTTGCCAGAGCAAATAGATGTACTCAAATATGGAGCATGTAAGCTGTAAGCCCCAAGGTCGCCAATTGCAGATATACCAGATATAAAGAA
Organism: Drosophila kurseongensis; assembly: GCA_018153305.1. Lineage (NCBI taxonomy): Eukaryota > Metazoa > Arthropoda > Insecta > Diptera > Drosophilidae > Drosophila > Drosophila kurseongensis. The sequence continues at coordinate 13,623,628 of JAECXX010000004.1, read as the reverse complement.
AATGCTTTAAAAAAGCTTTTATGCGGCCTGCATTGTAAAGCATCCGCCTGCACTGAACGGAAATCGTTACGCGCCCAAAAGTTGTACGAGAAGGATATCTGAAAAAGAACACTTGAAGATTATTACTTAACATTGATATCAGAGACCTTTGGAAATCATGAACAAGTTATGTTTAAAATAAACAATACAAAAATATTTTTAAAGCTCAGAAGTAATAAGTATTAATTGGGAAATACCACGTTTTTTATTTTACTGCAGATCTTTAGACTCCTTAATAAGTCTTTTCGAATCCTTACTGATTTCTTTGGCATCACCTCATTACGAATACTCATTCCAAATATTGCCACTGAAATCACAAGAGTATTAAAATGACTTCTAAAGCTGTATAAAAGTATGTAGAGTCCAACGAACTTCTCAACCTAAACAAACTCTAATTTTATATCTAAGCCAAAGTGATTTCTGTGGCACCCCCCCATAAATGACGTCGTTTGCAGAGTCAGTGCTCCAAATCGCGAAATAAGTATCTAGCAGCTTTGAAAGAGTAATATTATTTTTCGAACAAAGTTTAATTTCGTAATGGATCTTGCTACCAGTTTAAAGGAGAGCACAGTTATTCCTTACTTTGGCCTTAATTCTCAGTGCAATGTCCTAGCAAAATCCAAGGGCACACGGACGGCACTCAGCATCGCATTCGGATGCATTCCTTACGGAAAATCAATAACCATTGCATAGTGCCACGTGTGAAAGGGCCCCAACCCCTAATGCCATTCACCAGAGCCAGGACAACTGTCGCTGCATAATCATAATCGTAACCATGATGAAGCAGCTTCGGTGACGACAACGGCAACGACAATGTCGACTGACTGCCCTCGAGTGTTTTATCCTTGACAAATCCTTGTGCAACAATCAGCAGCAACAGCAATAGTAACGGAAAAAAGAACCTTGTGGAAATGTTACAAGAGCAATGGAGCTGGGTAGCAGAACAGTTGACAATGGCAAATGCGCAGCAAAACGTCTAAATGAGGCCGAGCCTGGGAAGAGACTTGACTCGCCGGCTGAATGAGTAAACTCCACTCGTTAAGCTCTCCCATCCACCATTTGGCCACCTTGCCGGCTGGTAGCCGCAAATCGGGGCTAGAAGACACGCTCTCACCCACCGGAGGCCTTGGCATGATGGATGACAATAAACAAGACAAGCGGGCACAATTGTTTGCCGGCCCTCCCAACTCGCTCTTTATCAGGATTGTTCCCCACAAAGTCTGTACTTAGCGGGTCTGTTGGCATTTCCTCGACCCAACAATAGTGGTGTATCCGCCGACGATGAAGCCAGTCTTAAACAGCTTTAATGCCTTAGCCTTGAATCCAAGCAGGCTCAAGGAATAACATTAATCAGCCAAGAATAAGTTTTTGATTTTATTTAAGTATGGCTTGAGGCGCGTTCTTGCTGCGTTTTTGTTTCACTGTTTCCTGCACTTTTAGAGTTTAGTTTAGTTTTCGTATGGAACTTTATATATTCTGGTGTAGTAAATAATAAAATTAGAACAAAGCCATGAACACGCCTTCATCCTGGGACACCATCTCTCACATCATCGTAAGCTTTCACTTTTTGAAAGGTTTTACCAGGAATTTTCCCCTATTTGTCGTCATTTGCTTCGCAATTGCCCTCCTTAATTTTTTTACCCAGATCAGCACATTTTTGCTTAAACTCGGCCACTTCACATTTTTTCTTTTTCTCGGCTTCATCACATTTTTTCTTTTTTTCGGCTTCCTCACATTTTTTCTTTTGTTCGGCTTCCACACATTTTTTCTTTATCTCAGCTTCTTCACATTTTTTCCTTTTTCTCGGCTTCTTCGCATTTCTTTTTCTGGTTAGCTTCTTCACACTTTCTCTTTTGTGCGGCTTCTTGGCATTTTTTCTTTATTTCGGTCTCTTCACACTTCTTCTTTGCCGCTGCTTCTTCACATTTCTTTTTGGCCGCAGCTTCTTCACATTTCTTTTTGGCCGCTGCTTCTTCACATTTCTTTTTGGCCGCTGCTTCTTCACATTTCTTCTTTGCCGCTGCTTCCTCGCATTTCTTCTTGGCCGCTTCTTCTTCACATTTCTTTTTGGCTGCTGCTTCTTTACATTTCTTTTTGGCTGCTTCTTCTTCACATTTCTTTTTTGCCGCTGCCTCTTCACATTTCTTTTTTGCAGCAGCTTCTTCACATTTCTTCTTGGCCGCCGCCTCTTCACATTTCTTTTTGGTTGCTGCTTCTTCACATTTCTTCTTGGCCGCTGCTGTCTCGCACTTATTCTTGGGCGCTGATTTTTCACATTTCTTTTTCGCCGCTGCCTCTTCACATTTCTTCTTGGCCGCTGCCTCTTCACATTTCTTCTTGGCCGCTGCTTCTTCACATTTCTTCTTGGCCGCTGCTTCTTCACATTTCTTCTTGGCCGCTGCTGCTTCACATTTCTTCTTGGCCGCTGCTTCTTCACATTTCTTCTTTGCCGCTGCCTCTTCACATCTCTTCTTGGCCGCTGCTTCTTCACATTTCTTTTTGGCCGCTGCTTCCTCGCACTTCTTTTTACGCTGAGCCTCTTCGCATTTTTTCTTGCGCTCGGCTTCTTCACATTTCTTTTTACGCTCGGCCTCCTCACATTTCTTCTTACGCTCGGCTTCTTCGCATTTCTTGATGGCGGCTGCTTCTTCGCATTTCTTCTTGGCCGCTGCTTCCTCACATTTTTTCTTACGCTCGGCTTCTTGACATTTCTTTATGCTTTCTTCTTCTTCACGTTTCTTCTGAAGCTCGGCTTCTTCGCGCTGCTTTTTGCACTTGGCTTTTATTTCTTGAAGTATTCGCTTGAGCTCGGCTTCTTCTTGGGCCTTTTTCTTCTCGGCCTTACTCAATTTGCCGTTTGTGACTTCTTCTTCGACTTTCTCACAATCCATTGGCTTTCCCTCTTTTTTCTCCTTTTGCTTCTTGGCAGCTTTTGCAGCGGCAATTTCCTTGGCGTACTTTTGTTTGCAAACCATATCCTGGGCGTGAACAGCGCAGGCTTTCCTTATTCCAGCCAGCATGCAATTCAATAGGCTATCTATGGATTTGGGATCATTATGCTGTTTTGAGGACCTCAATTCCTCGCAGAGGGCCTTGTATTGCTTTTGCTCACAGTCCTTCTTCTGAGAGGCTAACATGCAACTGTGCTTTAACTCCTCAACGACTTCGTCGAGATTTGGTACAGTAGATTCCGTTTCCACAACGGCTTGACCTTCAGCTTTTGCTGCCTTTTTTTTCTGTTCGAGTAAGTGCTTTCGTTTCCTGCATATCCTTGAGCATTTGGGAGGATCTGGTTTTGGCAAGGGCTCAAAAACACAGTCCTCGTCCTTTTTGTCATGACATTCATCCTCATCGACTTTTTTGGAAAAAGATCGTTGGTGATTAAGGTATATGGGTTCCGGAGAAATGCCCGATCCAGATGCTTTCAGCTGCGAAAGGTATAACAGACATCCGTTGACTTTGTCCCAGAACATAGATATCCGGACTCTACGTCTTCCCTTGATCAAAACTGCTTTTGAGTAGGTCGAACATGGACCACCATCGCACTTGGAATCTGCCTCCTCTGACAGATCCTTACACTTCTTTTCCTCCATGAATTTTCTTCGCTTATGAATCCTTAGCTGGCTATCAGCTGGTTGGGGTATTTCCATTTCGGGCGGCTTATCTCCTTCGATACAGGGATTCTTTTTATAGGATATGCAATTTGTCTTCTTTTGCTTTTTTCGGTAACCACATCCATCGTTTTCATTGGATTTGCTGCTAAGCACTCGTGGGAGACCTAGGTAAACGGAAACGGAATGCAAATTAGTATGGGACTTCAAAAATAATCGGTTCCATCTAGGCTGCTTTAGCTGGTACACGAGATATCGTGAGAGATGATGTCCCATCGTCGCCATATCTTAAAACGGAATTTTTAAAATTAAGATCATAAAATTTCGAAAGGATAGGCTTAGGAATAAGGTCTAAACCAAACGCACAGTTTTACAAATTTACCAGGGACTACTTGAGAATTTTTTTTTAAATATATCTCCATTTGAAAGAATGCAACCTATTGGTTAATGGAAATTATAGAAGAATCAGTGTGATCATGTGATTAAGTGGAAGGTCAGAAACAGGTTACTATTATTTAAAAAAAAATCAAAGGAAATAGCCCAATTGTTAAGGAGGTACAAATAAGGAGGAACTTGCAAGAGCCCTCGAGGGATCTTAAGTTTCTTGTCCTGATTTCTCGCGAAAGTAGGCTGCGATTTGGATTTCCTCGGGATGTTCCACACCTGGCTCCTGGCCGACATAATAAAGCAATTAAAGTTTTACAGGCCGCCCACCCATTTCACATTTTCGCCCTCTCGAATCAACAATGAAATGAGCATTTCCCCGTACACATGTGCGCAATTAAAATGTAAACGTGTCAAACTCGGGCAGAGCTTTCGCTTAAAAATTAACAGCGACACTGCCGAACAAGTTGCAGAAATTAATGACAACATAAAGGAATTTAAATACGCAATGAGCTCGGTGGGTTGTATGTGGAGGGAGGGGGGGTTTGAAGGTAGGGTTATGTGTGCCTTCACACTCGTAATTGCGGTGCAAGTTCGTACTGCCAGTGTGTGCGGCAGAAAGTTAAAGCACACTCATGTGCGACAGTGTTGCCTGGTAGGCCGACTCGAACTCACCTGTCTGCTGTGTTGTCTGCTTGGCGGCGCATGAAGTGAAAATTAATTTCTAAATGCGGGAAATTAACAAATTACAAACAACGCAATGAGGGGGGGAGTGTATGGGCTGGCGGTCGGAAGTAGACATGCCATAATTCACCGCACACCACCCACCGCCTTCCACACATGGAAGCTCCTGTATAGACTGCAAAGTTCGCAGAGCAACTTCCTTACAGGGGAGGTGTGGGGTCGAAGTAGGTGGGAGCTGCTGCAAGGTGTTGAAGCACAGGTGAGGCACATTGTCTCTTGCCTTCGCTGGAGGCCTCGCCCTACACCTCAACCTTTTACCACCATCCCATCCCGCATACTTACTTCTGGCCGCACTTCAACTCACAAACACTCCCGCCGCTGACAGTTGACAGGTTTGCTAATTTCAAGCAGTCCCCGAAAATGAAGTTAGCGTCTGTCAGCGTCTTTCCGGGTGATAACGGCATTCCCAGCCTTCGGAAAAACCCACCACCCCCAACCCCACTTGCAACCCCTTCGTATTCACACCTTTGGCAGCCACAGACGCGCTGTGGTCGCGCTTTTAACATTTAATTAAGTTGTGCTCGATTTTATGTTCGACAAAAGTGTTTGTCTGCCGTTGACTCTTTCGATGGGATGTGTTTGTGTGTGTGTAACTATGTCGTGGTTGTGGCTCTGCTGCGCTGTTGTCATTTCTGAGGTTTGTGCAAAGATTGCCAAATTGTTGACGCTGGCAGGGCGAACCCTTCAATTGTGTCATTTCTACCCCTTCCTGCACTTGCTTCAGTGCCACTTAGGAAACGAGACCACAACGGGCTTACTTACTTTGTTTTTGGTACTAAAACTTAACTAAAACTTTAAATCAATAAAATGATCTAACAGCGATATTGCGAAAGCAATTAATAAGTGTAAAAATCATTTTTATCATTGTTTTCACCTTTCTACAGAGGCATTTCCTTTAACATTCACTTTCTCAATAGTCTATTAATAACCAGAAAAATGGGTTAAGGAGGCTCACAATAAAGACCTTAAACACATTTAATAAAAAATGTTGGAAATTTTAGTCCTTTATCATTTGATTGAGTGTATTTGTATTATAAAACATGTTTTCTTTACAAATCTACTCTTTCATATGGATATATGGGGATAAGGCAAAAAACTAAACTAAGCTGTTACCAGAAAATCTAATTAAAGTTGTCATATTTGCGAACAAGTACGGGCCTAGCTTGTCTTTTAAAATTGCAACCTAATAATTTTTTTAACAGAGTATACTTTTCGTTTTCCATAAACTTAATAATTATGTTAATTTTTGGACCTTGAAAAAAACAAATTTTAAGCGAATTCTTTTTTTTAAATTCGGACAAACTAAATTTTTTAGTTTTAAGGAAGTGTGTCGTGGGGGCGTAGATTTTAGCAATGTGCTCTAGATTTACAAGCTGTCTGCTCACACGGATGTCCGGTCCTCAGAGCCGGGTACCCGTAACCATCGTGTTCAAGTGGCAGCTGCGCAACTACAGCGATCCACCTCTCATGGATTGCGATGCTTATAAGGCGTACAAGGAGCAAAAAGCACTTGCATTGAAGAAAAAGAAGGAGGCCAAAATTAAGGAGGCGGCCAAGAAGGCCGCCGCCTGCCTCAAAAGCGAGTTGAACAAGTGCATCAAGGAGAAGGAGGAGGCGCTAATAGCGAAAGTGGAGTGCATGACAGCGGAGGAGCAGAAGGCCATGGGCGACATGCTGGACTGCGTGATGGCGGGCGTCAGGGAAATCTGCTTTAAGTCAGTGCTGCAAAAGTACTGCAAGGAGCAGGAGCTGAAGCACCGCTACGAGCGACTGATCAAAGAGAAGAAGATCAAGGAGATAATGAAGCAGTGTCCTGCCAAACAGGAGGAAAGCTCAGCGGAGGAGTGCAAGGACCCCAAAGCGAAGCAGGCCGAAAAGAAGAAAGCAGCCATCGCACAACAGTGCGATGATTCAGAACGGTTCCAGAAGTGCATAGATGAGACTACCAAGCTGCTGAAAGCCGAGTTGGAGAAATGTGATTGCCAGGAGGATCAGAAAGAGGAAGAAAACCCCGAATGCTCCAAGAACGAAAAGGATAATTGCGAAGAGAAGCCCAAGGACAAGCAAGTACAGCTCCGGGTAAAAGGTATTAAACCATCTCCGAAAAAAAAAGACGATTCCGAGAAGCAGGAAGTTCCCACATTGGTTAGTTGTAAGGAAGTGCCAAAAGATAAATGTGAAGATCCTGTGAAAAAAGCAGAAGTGCCCAAAGCGAAGGAGGCTTGTGAAAAACCCAAAGAGACTCCCAAGAATAAGGCACCTAAGAAAATTGACAAGAAAGAAAAACCTAAAGCGGATGTATGCCCAGATGATGCTAAAGAGAAAACTGAATGCCCAGAGGACAAAGCAGAATCTACGGATCAGGTGTGCCCAAAGAAGCCAAAAAAGGATACCAAATGTCCAACAGATCCTAAAGCTTCGAAGGGGAAGACCAAATCCCCATTCGAGCAAAAGATGGAAGAGTGCATGAAGGGAGAGTGGGAAGACATATGTGAAGCCCAGAAACTATCAAGTCCCAAAGAGAAAAAGAAAGTAGCTGCTGTGGAGGATTGTCTTAAGCAGGAAATCAAGAAAAGGTGCCGCACAATGGTCGTCACGAAAATGTGTGCTGAGTCCTGGGGAGAACCAGAAAAGGAGAACAAGTGTGAACAGCAGAAAGAACCAGAAGAAAATCCCTCTAATTGCGAGGACACCAAGGACTCTAAAAAAGCAAAGATCCAAGAGTGCGTAGAGAATAAATGGAAGGATAATTGTCCAACTATTCAAGAACTTACGGAAAAGAATAATGTCGATTTTTGCGAAGTTTCCGAGGAAGTGAAGAAAATGATGCTGAAAATATGCGAAGAGCATGCACAAAATAAAGAGTGCGAAATTAAGGAGCTGGAAGCAAATATCGAAAGGTGTGCGTTTCTAAAAAAATGCGCAGACGCAAGGCTCAAAAGAAAGTGCGATGAAGAAGAAAAGATGAAAAAGTGCGAGGAAGAGGCAAGAATAAAAAAATGCGAGGAGGAAGAGAGAAATAGAATATGCGAAGAGCTGAAGAAAAAGCAATGCGAGATAAAGAATATGGAGGATGAGCTAAAGGAACAATGCGAAAAGAAGGAAAGCGCTGAGGAATTGAAGAAGAAGTGCGAAGAGGAAGCTCGAAGAAAAAAATGCGAAGAGTTAAAGAAAAAACATGAAGAGCAAATAAAAAACGAGGAGCTAAAGAAAAAAGAAGACGAGTCAAAGCCTAAATGCGAGGAGAAAGACCCTGTTAAAAAATGCCAAGAGGAGGCTCTCAAGAAAAAATGCGAAGAAGAAGCGCTAAAGAAAAAATGCGAAATGGAAGAGCATCTAAAAAAATGCGAGGAGGAGGCTCTTAAGAAAAAATGTGAAGAGGAAGCTCTGAAGAAAAAATGTGATGCACTGAAGAAAAAACTCGAAGAGCTAAAGAAAGAAAAGAAAGATCTGAATACAAAGCTTGAAGATATGTTGAAAAAGAGGAACTGAAAAAGCAACAAGAGGAGGAAGAACAGAAAAAGAAATGTGAAGAAGATAAGGTTCTAAAAGAATGTGATAAATTCGATCAGAAGGAAAAATGCAATAAACAAGGATCTGTCGACAATAAAACGACACCCAAAGGAGAATCTGCAAAATAAAACCTTGACTGAGTTTTTGAAATAAAGCATCTCTCACTCATCAGACAGGACAGCATGGTTGGAAATGATCAGACCGTGGGATTTGATCAGAAGAATAACTGCAGTTCTACAAAGTAAAGGGACTCACAGCTCGGTCACAGGCAAGATGACACATATGGTTTGGAGGACGACGGCGATCGTCAAGGCCCCGTGTCCTTCAGTTGTGGCAGCTTATTCCACATTATTCCATATTGGAAGAAAGGTGACTGCACCAACTGGGCGGTCTTTCTTGCGATCGCCACCGTGGTCTTGGCCATTTAAAACGACATCAATGGAATGCTGTCGGTCTCGTCCAAAGCCTGTGGCATAAATGTTCTGAAACCTATGGGTCCTTTAATGACGTCCTCCTGTTTGTTGAGTGCCCAGGCCATCAGCGTCATTGCATGCCCCGCAATTGGCAACTGGTTAATTCGGCAATGATTTATCCAAAAGCCAGAATGTTTTTCACCTTTTAAGCTGTCATGAATTTTCTTTCACTTTACTTAGTTTTATAATAAAATCTTCAGTGACTGCCCCCACGTAAACTTGGCCTTAGTTTTTATTAGCAACCATCCAAAATTTCATTGGCAATCGCAGCGCCTTCGAGGATTGGTCCGCAGCACTCGAGGTCCTTGGAATGTTTCGCAGGTGCATAAGTTCGCAATTACAATTTTTGCTGGTCTGTCCTCGGCCAAGACCTTTCGTCCAGGCCTGGGCAAAGTTTAAGAGCAATGACTCTCACTCCAGCCGAAAGACTTTGCTTAACTCGTTCTCGTTTGATCCTCCGATGTCCTGCGACATTCTTACCAGCGATCTGACCACGCCGTGTTCCTCACCTCAGATTAAACAAGTTCATCAAAAGGTCTGCATTGTGGGCCAAGGTCGCACTTTTAAGATCAGTGGATACAGTGAACCCGGAGATGTCTTTCCGATCAACTGGAAAGGCAGACAATACCACAAGAAAACTGGCAGTGACAAAATGAATTCCTGTCTGGATAAAAGCGGCAGTCGATATCGACCTCGGCATGGAAAGCGAAGAACCGACAAAAAAATGGTCCAACGTCTGGAGGAGCTAATGAACGATGGTGTAGACGGAGTAAGAAAAATTGAAGGAAAAAAGGAAGGAACACAGGTGATAATGCAGATAAAGAAGTCCAGCAAATGTAAAGACTCCAGGAATCGACCCGCCAGGTCGAATTCAGAGGACAACGAGGAGTACTGCGAGTGCCAGCCATCCACGAATTCAATCAAAAATTTCCTCTCTATGCTCGTGGCAAAGAGTAAAAGGGTAAGGCAACAGTTAGAGGAGGGCAAACAAGCAGACCTAAAAAGATGTAATCCGGGAAAACCGCCTAGAGTTCAGCGTTACAAGAATAATTATTATAGAAAAAATATGAAGACAAAGTCAAAGCCGCAACCTCGAAAGGCAGATAATAAAGATCAGCCCGCAGCCACGCTTCTTCAGAACGTTTTTCCAGAAGATTCCGCTAGTCCATTGAATGAAGAGGGGATTCTGTTAGGTGAGGTAGTTTCGGTACAAATGGAAAATTCAAATTCGAAATCAGGTGATATTGGAAAAGCAATTGGTTGCCCAGAAGAACCTGTAAAGCACTCATCAAAACCACATTCGCTAGAAGTATTGAGGGATCGTGAAGAGCAGCTGATTAGTAGCGCCAAGAAGGAAACCGACTGCCGATTGCAATCTTTGAGAAAATCAACAATCTTGAAACCTCCATCTTCGTTGTCAATCCCAAACAAGGAGAAAAATCTTTTCGAACAAGAAGTAAGTCAAGACCATCCAAAAAATATTTGTGAAGACTGCAATGTACCACAGATGCCTTTAACTTCTCCAGAACACAAAAAGAAAATCAGCGAGGAGCAAAGTACCCTTAAGTCGGGTTCCCACGCAGAAATAAAAACTGAAAGCAAGTCAGAGATAAAAGTACTTAATAAATGTTCAGATTACCCTACCTCGGATGATCAAAAACCCAACATATTTAAAAACCAGATTCACAAGCATCTGTGGGAACACCCTGAAAATCATTCAAAAAAGGAAGTACATATCTTGGACCTGTGTAAACAGAAATCCGTTTCTTGCAAAAAAAAAGAAATTGAAGGTTTATCAGACATCAAAAAGACTAGTACATGTTCAAGTTCCAAAAATTTTGACGATCAATCACTACCATGTCAAAACAGCGAGAGCTTGCATAACCTAGTCAAAAACGAGATCCATAAAAATCTATGGAATATCCCTGAAAATGATTCGATTAAAGGCGAAAACGAACCGGAACAAAATAATACAGATTTCTCAGTTTGTTTTGGACTGTTAAATGATAGAGATAAGCTCAAATTTCAAATAGCAGAATTGATAGCAAAGTGTATGTACCTGGTAGAGAAGAAAGTGGAACCGGAGTCGGGATCTAAAAATATATGCGAATCGGAAGAGGGAGTAAAAGTCAAAGAAGTCACTAACTTAGTTGATGATTTTTGGAGGCATTATCTGCAGTGTCGTAACAGCGATAAAAGCACTATGAAGAGGTTAGGTCATTCGTGTTTGAAAAGCCCCGAAGATTGCATAATGGACCATGTCGAGACTATTATAAAGCAGTGCAAAAGTATACAAAAAGCAATTAAAAGAAGTGCTCTCAAAAAAAAAAGCAAAGAAAATCTAAAAGAAAAGCGTGTTAAGGGAGAACTAACAAGAAACACTGAAACTGAGTTGAAACAGAAATCTGAAGAGAAATGTATAAAAAACGAACAGAAAAGAAAACGCTCCAACGAATTGGTTAAGAAAGACCGTCAACCAAACGAACAATGCGTTGAAGACATACTAAAAAAGATGTGTGTAGAAAAATGCGAAAAGGACTATTTAAAGAAAATGTCAATTTTAATAGAACAATTGCAAAAAAAGGTAGAAGACGACAAGCTGAAGAGAAAATGTAGGCAGTATGATCAAAAAAATAAAAGAGGAACTAAAAAAGAAATGCGAGGAAAATTATTTAAAAAAAAAATGTGAAAAAGAAGAATTAAAAAAGAAAGAGGCAATAAAACAATTAAAAGAGAAATGTGCATTAGAAGAATTAAAAAAGAAATGTGCAGAAGAAAAATTAAGAGAGAAATGTGAAAAGGAAGAATTAAAAAAGAAAGAGACAAGAAAACAATTAAAAGAGAAATGTGCATTAGAAGAATTAAAAAAGAAATGTGCAGAAGAAAAATTAAGAGAGAAATGTGAAAAGGAAGAATTAAAAAAGAAATGCGCAGAAGAACAATTAAGACCGAAATGTGCAGAACATGAACTAAAAGAGAAATGTGCCGAAGAAGAATTAAAGGAAAACTGTGCAGAAGACGAATTAGAGGAGACATGTGCAGAAGACGAATTAGAGGAGACATGTCCAGAAGAACTAAAGGAAAAATGTGCAAATAAAGAATTAAAGAACAAATGTGCCGAAGAAAAACTAAAGAAAAAATGTGCAAAAGAATTTAAGAAGAAATGTGCTGACAAAGAATTTATGGATAAATGTGCAGAAAAAGAGTTAAAGAAATGTGCAGAGCGGGAGTTTAAGAAAAAATGTGCAAGGTATGAGCAGGAAAGAAAATGTAAAGAATTTTCTTTAAGAAAGAGATGTGCAGAATTTGCATTGAAAAAGAAATGCGAAGAACTTCGAAGAAAAATTACAAACGATGATCATACGATAAGAAATAATCATGAGGGGAATAAAAACGAATCAGAAAGACTAAAGAATATATATGGCGGACACGGAAAAGGTTCCAAGGGTAATAAGCATAAAGATAAGTCTCTTTCAGGTGAATCGCAAAAAAAACTTACCATGTCTGAACTTAGAAAATGGCGTGAGGCGATCGACCGACGAAAGAAATCCATCGACGAAGAAATAAAAAACTGGAGTAAGAAGGACGAAATAAAGAGATGGCTTAACTTGCGGAGAAAAAGGAAACTGATTCGAACCAAAAACCCTGATGACTACCAGAAATTGAATGCGATGCGAAACGAGGAACTGAGTAGTAGTCCGCCGAATGGGGAAAAGTTGGAGTTCCAAGAGTTGGGCATTTTCCTGAGATCTGCCTTGTCAAGTCCTGGGCGAAGACCACTTCGAGGGTTGGAGGACGGTCTTCTTGATCCTATCCCTGCACAGGGAAGGAAGTTGAAGTTATTCAACCCTCGCCAGTGGCCTTTGTTTCCAGGATATGCCTCTGTGTACAACCCCATCTCACGGCGAACTCCATTGCTAGAGTCCAACTTCTTCCTGCGCCGGCTGCTGCCCGATTTGAAACCACTGAGTATCAACGATACGCTGGGGGTTTACTGGCTCAATCGAATAACCCCTTCTTCAGCTTTCGGTAAAAGGGGCTACACCAGGGACGAACTTGGAAAAGGTTCGTCCTTGTTGTGGTCTACAGTAGCTAGAAGGAATCCCAAAAAAGGGTCCGAGTAATAACCAGAAGGAAAGTGCGGAAAAATCCAAATGAGGCGCCGCTGTGTGATGATGCCAACATTAAATTAATATACATATCCATTTTTAAGACCCTAATAGCAAATAAATCTTGCAATATTTTATAGTGAAATATAAATATTAGTCTAAGTAACAGGAATTTTTTAAATCAATTTTTACTTAAATTAAGTTCAAACTTATCTTAGGAAAACAGCTCCACATTGCCTACAAATTGGAAATTCATACCCGCTTTCTAATATTGCTTCATGAATAAATATATTGCTTGGACACATATGCCGTGTATTTACTTACTAGTATTTCTCTGCCAGAATGGCTAAGGCAAACAAAATGGACAGCTCACAATATTGATGGCTGTGTTGTTTTATTGATGAAATAATGAATTTGCCACCGCACAGACCCACAGACATCAGATAATATGCTCAATGTCTGTCATTGCCTTGGTTATGAATTTTCCGACATGATAGCGAAACTTATCGGCCATCGGAGCCAACCAGCTTGAGGTGATTGCCTTGTGTTTGATCAGGGAAAATGGGGGGGACGAGGTGGTCGCTTATTTGGTTTTCATTTCGTATTGATTCACAGTTAGTCCTGGCTTTTCCCATGGCCAAAAGCAAATTTGCAGACGCCTGTGACCCATCATCAACAGCCATCCGTTTAAATTATTAACGTATGAGTAATTTTTATGACATATAAACAAAAGTCTGTGCTGGGGCCACGACTCACAGGATCCTTGTTACTTTGGCTCCTGCCCCATGCCACTGCTCCAGCTCCAATTTCTGCTATATGTCATGTGTCGTCTATCGTCTCGTTTTGGGTTTTCCATTTCCCAGACGACCGAGTCCCATGTGGCGTTTTTTGGGGAGTGGTTTTTGTGTGCGACAAATGAGTTGTGTGTAATTAAGTTCGGGATGCTTTTGCTCACAAAGCAGTCTCCACGTTGCCCGGGGAATTCAAGCCGAAAATGGTTGTGATAAGCTAACTCCTTTAATGCTCTAGCTTAAGCTATTTTTACCTCAAAACATTCCTACTTATTCAAACTTTAATTAACACTTTTTTTGTATTTATTTTCTCTCGTTTTAGGTAAGTGCCTTTCTGCCGTTTTTTGCGTAAGTCCAAGAACCAAACTCAATCACTAATCATGGCAAAGAGCCGCCCACAGCCGCAAAACTTTCGGTCAAAGCTCGAGCCTTTAATTTGAAAACTTTGGCATATCCAAAAATAAAATTTATATATATGTGCGAGAAAAGTCCACACAAAACCAGGGACCAAACAATTCGAACACTGCATTCCACGCAATGGACGGGCCAAAAATCAAAGCATATTTTCCGGCGTGCCCGACGCAACCGCTAGACTCCGTCCGGCAAACCCATTCCAGCCCGGCTGGCCACATAGTTTAAGCAAACTTTTTTGTTTGAAAGCGTAGAACGTGCAGCGCGAAAAAAAAAATAATCATAAAAAAAGGAAGAATCCACTATTACATTAAAACAGAAAAATAATTGCAAAAATTTCTCTTCAACTTTTTCAACTTTCTCTGCGTTTTGCCGGCCCCTTTTATTTTTTCCAGCCGCGCCTCTTGTTGTTTTTTGGTCTTTGAGTAGCAGGCAAATTTCTGTTGCCATTTGCCACGCCTCAATGGGGAACTTTAAAACGCGCTGACGACGCTCATTACAACTAATAATGTTAATAATCATTAAAGAGAGGAATGCCGAAATATTTGGGGGCTACCAGTCGCAGGGGCAGTGGATTCCAAGATTTCTCTTTTTCTGGCACTCAAATTGCAAAAATTAAAATACTTTGCCAAACTAATTAAAATTGTGTTGCATACTTTGGGACCAGCAGTCAGTCGTCCCTTTTTTTCCAGTTTCCTAAGCCCTTCCATCGACACAAGGAAATTAGCCAGGCCGCCGAGACTTCGATGTTCGACTTGAGAATCGATTATTGTGGCTGGTTTAATGGGGCCCCAGCCACAGTTAAAAACTTTTGCCATTTTTCTTTCTGTTTCCCTTGGGGATGATCGGCCAGCTCAATTGCAGCTTTCCGGGTCTTCGAGTAAGAACATTGCTGGTTCTTAAAGATGCAGGAATTAAGTTCTGTCCGTGAAAACCCATTATCCATCAGCTGACAACGGGTTTTCACATCACTTGGCTGGCTCAAAAGTTACAGCATTTTCCCGAGCCCACAGCGAGATGTCTCATGCGGATTATGGGGGATATTTCGTAGGCCCGCCAGGCTGTCACACTCGCAGCATGCATTAAATTTTATGGACAGGGGGCCCAAAAGGAAAAGGATGGTAAAAGCTGGTAGCAAACATCAAACGCGTTAAGCAACTCGAAAGCTCAGCCGAGTGCATGAAATGCGTCGCTTGCCCCTCACTAGAACGCCATTCAACACGCCACGACTTTTGCAGCCAAAGCAAATCAAAAGGAAATAATGGCGCACTGGCATGAAACGAGGGGTATCGGGAATCGGAGGAGATGACAGATACACTGGGAAAAATTACAGAAAACTCCTTAGAACGCTCATGAAATTTGAAAACAAACAACAAATCAAAAAAGTCCAAATATTTAGAGGTTACCTTAATAACCCTTTGGTAAATTAAAAATGCAAATTATTTTTGTTTAACTAACTCAACACCAACTATAAAGACTTAAAAATTTCGATTAAAAATGTAGTAACTTTTACCGACTAGTTATAAAGATTTACAAACCTTTAAAATATATTGCTTTCTAGACTTTAACATCAAGCGACTTTTAAAGTTGTTAAGAATTTGTATACTGACTGCTACAGAAATCTCAAAGATTTTAAAATCATTTATAAAGATGTCTAAAGGTGTGCAGTGAAAAGTATAAGATTGCCGTCTTATAAATGGAATTCAAACTATATTGTTGCATACTTTTGGACACCTTTTTAAAAGATATTACAACTCTAGGAATTTTTTGGGCCCCCGATTAGAAAATAATTTAATTGAAAAGCCTACCTTTTGGAATACAAATAAATGTTAAACTAAAGCGATGTACTGGACAGTTTCGCCCAGTGCACCACCCCCATTTCCACCCACACACTCGCTGGGTAAATGGCGCGCACGAAGTGCTCACATGCACCTGCCAGAATGCATTCGCTGTGGATTCCCTTGGCGGCCGGGACGGGGCGGAGGAGGCTCTGCTCCTGCTCCTGGCTGGATCCTGCTGCCTGAATGCTGATGCCGATGCCGGCAATTAATTAGGATTATGTGTGTCGTCTGAGCAGCGCCTAAAAGCATGCAACACATGTGAGGCGCTCGTTACGGCGGAGTGTTCCCTTCTCCGGATCTCCGGAGTACAGAGCACGGAGCACGGAATACGGATATGGATACGGACCTTGCGCCCCCATAACCGTAATGGAGCTGCAGCAGCTTGACTTCCGATGCGTGACATCTACATCCACCGGCTGGCTAAATAGTTTGATTAAGCAAATTTATGGCTGCGCGATTTCAGGCGCACTTAATGGCAGCTGAAAGGAGCAAACAGAACCCAATCAATCATCGGAATCGCAGCTTGCACATTTTTAATGATGATGACGTCAACTGCTCATTAAAAGCCTTTCACTTCGCTGACTTTCTCTCTCTCACTCTCTTTCGGCATTTCTCGGTGTCTCCGACCGCATCTTTTGACCATCCTAACGACTTTTTAAGTATTTACACACAATTTGGCTTGGCCAACTTTTATCGCAAAGTCTGGGCAAACATTTCTATATTTCCCAGCTCACTTTTCTTTTAAGTTTACGCTTCATTATCTTGCAGTTGTCTGTGGAGCACCACGACTGCGAGTGGCAGGACATCAGCTCGAGATTTTGATTACCCCCTTCACATGTCCTGCGGCCGGTGCACTCATTTCACTTGAAAACGTGAAACCTGGAATGATAAGCCTCCGTCTGTCCGTCCAACATTTCCATGTCTGAGGCAGCTCAGTATCTGGTCGTGTGGCGCCTCAAGGTGTGTCACCTGCAACCTGACTGGCATTCCCACTTTTCTTAGAAGTTTCTGCAGTTGACTTGTCTTCGCCTGCAGCGGGTTGTAAAATTTGTGTTTGCCTCGGTCAGGTTTTGCCATTCTGAGGTGTTGCAGCGCTCTGTGAAGAGATATTCTTTGAAAAGGGCTCCTTAATGTCTTGTATTCGAACCTCTCATTGCACTTGAATTCCCTCGGAGGGGTAAAAAAAACCTGTCTGATTGCTTACTTCGCAGCTTTTGCAGCTGCTCGAAATGGGAAACAGCCCGGCAAATGGCACGTGCCTGTCTATGCAAACAGCGCAGTATTTTGCCGGAATGAAGAACTAGCTTTGGTCAAATCGACACTTGTCTGGTTTATATCCAGCAAGCTGCCCTTTCCTTTCGTGCGACATCAAAGTGAAAGTCACGCATTTACGTCTATTTGCCACTTTGTCTGGCAATTTTTTCTATACCACTTGCATTCGGCAGAAACTGCAAAGCCGGAAAAGTCTGTCTCCCCTCCCCAGACTTTTCCCCCATTTTCGTCTGGACCGTTGTCTGCCTCATTATGTTTTCCGACAGCCCCTGCCACCGCCATCGTTTGTCGTGTTCATCTTGGCAATATTTTTATGTAAACAAGCCAAACAGACAGCGCCAGACGAAATTGGCAAATCATCGGATAGACAACAACACAAGGCCAGACGGCTGCTGATGCCCTAACGAACCGAGAGTCCTGGATTCTTGCTTCTGGCTTTGTGCAATTATGATTAATCCTCCGTCACCCTTACGACAGTATGCACTTGAAAAAAATGTTAATCTATTGGGGGTGTAAAAAAATAAAAAAAATGGTAATTAAAATCTATTAAAAAAGTACCTTCAACTACTACGTAAAGAGCTTTCAAAATATTTATAAGATAATATATAATTTGAGAATAAAATAATAGATTATATCAAATCTAAGCTGAAACTTACCACATATATTTAAATGTACGAAAATTTAATTAAGCTTGCTTGCAACATAACAAAAGATTTGATTTTTAATTATACCTGAAACACTTCAAACAATTTTCTCCATATTTCCAAAATATTCATTTATTTTAAAACGATTTATTAAATAACAAAGTTTAACTTTTTAAAAAGTTATTAAAACTATTTTGGTAATTGTTTTTCTCTGTGTAGAATGTATAGCAAGACATATCATCATTGTTGTCTGGCAATTGATCGAATTTCGTAGGAACCCCGACCTTGATGATTATTTAAGGGATAAGGATGCGAATGAAGATTTATGGAGGTTATCCAGCCCTTCTCTTCCGGTTTCAAAGATCCCATTTTGCATAAAACGCACATTAAATTTCGTCAGCTGGCTGGCAGGCGTAAAGTGTGCTTTGTGTATCCTATTCGGAGCTGACAACGCCTTGGGTAAACACTCGATCGCAGGACTCAGACTCGGGGAGTCCTAGCTGGCATTCCGGCACATCCAGTAGTGGCTCGGCTTTTGCTGCTCCGTTTGTTTATTTACGCACATGCGAAGGAGGGACTTATTTCATATTCATAGAAAAATTGTAAACACATGTGCTTGGCTGAAGGTCCTGGCAGAGTGGGATACATATAAATGGCGAAAGAGAGACCGAAGTAAATCAGCAGCTAAGTAAGTAAAATGCTTCATAAATTGCTTCAAGTGGCGCAGCTGGTTGCTGACTGCTTTTGAGGCGTAATGTCCTGAACCAAAGACTCGGTATCCTGCCACCTCTAAGCCACCATATACGTCAATCCTCCACACATATCCCTTTGCTAGCTTCCGCTTTAAAGCGTATCATCATGCATAAATCTAAGTCAAAGCACAAATACAAGAAACGCAAATGAAAATCAGACTCATCATGATGAATCCCTGCATATCCTTGCCCTCCCCCAAAGTCTGTGGCAAATCCAGGGAAGCGTAAAATTTACGCACCAGTCTCCAGAATTTTGCAAAATATTTGAACTAAAATGTTTTTGATTTTCAACGCTTTGCCGGAAATATATTTCGACAATATTTTCCCTTACGCCAGACCCTTCTCATCTCCTGCCGCCGGGGGCATAACTCAAACAATTGCGACAGATTTCCGAAAGGATTTCGGCCTTGGAAGCTCGACAGTTTCTTTATTTATGTGCGAATGTGTATAAATATACATTTTGCTGGCAGTTAATAAGCGGAACGTGTTGATAATTTTGGCCAGGGTCCTCGTTTTGGTCGCTTGTTCGGGCTTAATTGCTTGTAACATTTAATGGAAAATTAATAAGTTGAGAAATGTGCAAAGGAAGTTCGAACAATTTAATTTGAGGTCACTCCAAAATGGGTCAGTGATTTTTCGGTTGGGCGAAAAGTATCCTTTATTGAATTAATTTTGTTATGGACCGAGTCGCTTAGATAGAGATAATAAATTGAATACAAAAGGCCTGATAAAGGCTGGCATTTATGGGAAATTTATTGTTTAACTTATTAAATGCAGAGAGCATTTCCACATGAACGCCAAAAAGTATGCTAAGGCAAACATTACTGAACTTGACCACAAACATTCACCTAATTGCCACCCACTTACACACCCTAGATTAATTATCATTTGGGGACGGACGTACTCAGCCAGGACCAGTTCTTCGGCTCGGACCAGTGCATCGATCAACACTTGGCTTCAGTCTGTTATTACATAATTGCGACTAATGACATGCAACGAAATTACCTAAAATTCAATTTCCGCACTGCTAGCCTTTGCCACAGAACACACACAAAAGCCAAAATGGCATAATTACGACCCTGACAGTCCGACTGTCAGTCACTACTCGTTCAGTTTGCACCCGGGACCCGTTTTCCTTGGCCACCTAATGGATATTTAATACTGAACACAGGCGACTGCACTTGTCCTGGTCCTAGTTGAAAATTATGATATTTAAATGCAATGATTAACCCTGCTGGAGCACCCCTCGATGCACCTGCTTTGCGGCTTAATTAATCACCTGGCATCCAACCGTAATTAGAGCCCCTTTTGATTTATGCTATTTTGCGGCAATTATTCAGAGGCGAGTAGTTGGGTGCCAAAAAAGCAAGCCACAAATTGAAAACTGTGTCAGAAGAACATAACAGAAGAAGAAGCGCCAGAAGGTCTTTTTGGACATTCGAAGAAAAACAGAACTTTTCCGGCGCCAGGCATTCAACCACTTTTCCGACTGCTTCTGTGTTATGTGCACATGATTTATTATTTTACAGAATGGAAAAAAAGGGACACCGCCTTCCCTGCGCTTTTTTCCGCCAGTTCATTTCTAATGTGCAAAATGACCCAGTGACAAATTGTGGAGCCAAGTTTTGGATGCTCCCAAATATCTGTGTCATTTGGTTGGAAATACACTTTAAATTTAATAAAGGCAATTTCACGAATTGTTAAAAAATTGTAATAAAACTCTTACAAAATATAATATATATATTAAAGTAGGAAAAAATGTACTTACTTTAAGAATGAACTTTTTTTAGTAAAAATATATTTTTTCATTTTTAAAAATAGTACTTCGATGAGTACTGCCAGCATTTTAACGCCTTATTTTAGCTCAGTGCAGGGAGGAAAACCTTGGGTAACCGGGAAACTCCCACTCGCGGTTTTCCTTGTGGCCTGTTTAACTGGACACTTGTCGACCGAAATTTATGTGGAGTTTCTCCAAGATTTATGTTGGCTAGAGGTTTGGGCGTGGCTCTGGCAAATATCGATAAATTATTGACACGATTTGCTATAGTAGCTGTCTTTGATCATAAATTAAATGTTCTTTCAACCCACTGTCTTGCCTAATGAACTTCAATGTCTTGATTGTCTGACTGCATTCATAATAAACTTTAACATTTTTTTTTGGGCTTTTCATAAATCATTTAAGCATGCCTCGTTAAAAATCAATTTCCCGACCAAAATCAGAAATTCATCTGTACATTTCGGAATTTTTTCCCCGAACTTTTCATCGCAATTTGAATGCAAATACTTTTGACGTCATTATTGAGAGCGTTGGCAGCCATTTAATCATGCTATCCGCAGCTCAGCAGAAAAATATGCAGATGGATCTTTCTGCCTCCCCTGGATTTTCCATTTCCCCTCCCATTTTCCCGCAGGTTTTCCTTCTATGTTTTGGGCTTTGCCGCAGTAATTTCTTTTGGCCTTTGAGCGTGGAATGCAAATGGCAAACGAAAGTAGTTTAGAATTTTGCGGCTCGTGCGAGGGATGTTTTCTGTGGTTTTCGGCCCAAACGAAGACAGAACTCTGTCGACATGATATTAAAATTCAATATGTTAATGAGGAGCGGTCGCCAGGTGCTGGGTGTTACCCTCCCCAAAGGTCAGACAAAAAGATTGTTAAGACGGTGGGGGATATTTAAATTTTGTTGGTGGCATTCGATTGCTTGAATAACAAGATAACGATTCTAACTTCCAACTGGGACAACTGGATCCGAAATCCATTCCCAATTCCATTTCTATTCAGGCATTTTTCCTATGCAAATATGGAAATATTTTCATAATTTGTGTTAATTAAATTCATTTCATGATAATATCAGCTCTATTGGCTTATTTAGCATTTCATTTTATATGATTTGGGCTTTTAGTTTTTTCGTCGACGCATCTGTAAATCAATTCGTGCCAGCTAATTGCCATTTCCAGTTCATTGGTGTCTAAAATGCTTAATTAACAAGCAACATAAATTAAAACGTGAGCCAGCAATGTCAAATCAAAAACAATTAGGACGTGTAATGAAGTTATCAACAAGTTTTCGATGCTGAATAGCACAAATAAATAAAACCATTGACAACTCAAAGTTTCTGCTTAATGGGACGTAACACTAAAAATAAAATTTAAATCGAAATTAGGTAGGCAACTACAAATGGCATAGTTTCGGAATAGTTCAGGAAATTCTATAGTTTAAGATATCTGAAAAAGAGAAAAACTACTATACACAACAATCCTCACAGATTCCTGCTTTTATTAGCATAAAACAAATATCCAAGCAATTGCTGCAACAAAAAAAGGAAAACATTTGTCAGAACTCTTAAAAAAACTGGCACTAAATAAAATAAAGCGGACAACAAAAGTGGGAATCGAACAAAATCGAAGTGAGGCGACGGTAAAAAGTGCAATCGCTTTGAAATGCATTTTACCAGGATCGGGCGGAAATGGCCTTTGGCGGAAATCCGTTTAATTTGCAAAATGCCAACAATGCCAGCGCAATAAATGTGACAAAGGCAGAGTCAAAGCGGCAGAGAACCACAAAAAGTTGTGAATTCAGCAGAGACGGCAAACACCAGTGGCATGCCCCATATTAAAGTGTTCCAGCGAATTTAGGCTGAATGTATAAATCATCAAATTGCCATTTTTTAGTTGTTTGCCATGTCAACAGGCAGTGGGCAATAAAATATTATTACCGCGGAAGCGGATGGAATTGTCTATTTTTTTTCCAGCAAACAAGCACGTTAGTTTGGTATTGACTTTTACAGAAATTGGTCCTCGAAGTATAACTTAATCAAATTTTTAAATTGTATTTTTGAAAAAAAAAGTTTAATAGGAAACTTTGTGATCAGCTTAGGTAATAACAAATGAAAAGCATAAAATTTGCAAAAGCTTAATTCGTTTATAAACTCGTATTACAGATTAGAATTTGTTACTCTTTCCTTAAATAATTTTGTGTTCTCTACTTTAATTGTTTCTTTAAAATAAATTTCTTAATAAAACTATATTGATTTGTCAACTTTTGAGAACCGTACAGATGGAAAAGTCATTGAACGCTCTTCGACCATTATTCATCCATAAATAAAAAGTCAATGCATTGGTCTGACCATTGCCTTTGGTTTTCGCAAGCTGTCGGTCCTTTTTAATGGAGGCCAGTACAATAGCAGGCGTTGCTGGTGGAGGTGGCACCGGCCACGCCCCCCACACTGAGAGAAAATAGGAGTGGCCGTGGGGAAGGGCTCGCGGTAGGCAGACAAAGACCGTTGGACCGCCCAGCGTTACGTCTTGTTTAATTTGTGTGCCCACACCCACAGACAATGCATATGCATAATATTTTATACGAGTTTTCCCCATTTATGCAGTATTTTTCTCCCTTTTTTTTCGCATGTGCGACATTCGTCGGGAGACATTTTCATGTTATGTCTGCCGTGTTGTTATGCCAGTGATTGTTCGTTGTTGCTGGTTGTTCCTTTTATTGTTATATAAATAAGCTATAAATTTCGCTGGGAAAGCAATGCACACGAAACACTGCGACCAGACAGAGATATTTATAGAAAATTTAAATATTTTTTATGGCTGCATTGCAACGCACTGCCATTGGCAGGCATTCCTGTTTGCATTGGCAAATTGCATGGTTTCGAAAGACAGTTTTAAACTTTTGATAATTTAAACAGAGAGTTGTACATATTTTTTTCTAAACTTTTTCCGGTCTTAATTTGATTATTTCTGCCTAGGCAGCTGTAAATCAGGTCTGGTTAAGCCACAACGACATCCCTGGGACTGTTGAACTTCGGGCAACAATTCAAGCTCTGGACTGTGTCCTAAAATCCCGGAAAATCCCCCATATTAAATGCTCTGGCGTTTCACGACGGGTTGTGCAACTCAATTTTATGCTTAATGGCAAACGCCCTTTCCAGCGTGCTAATCCCGAGTGCAGAGCCACGGTGTATCTCATTGTATCTCCTGCAAAGGACACCCTCACTTCGGCATCCCTTGTGCATTATGCAAGCAACACGTGGCACCTCCTCCTCCATCCTTCCTGAGCTGCGCTAATAAAGGTAATTTCACCCGCTTTCCCAGCAACTTTTCAATGTCAACGGGCTGACAAGTTGGGCGGTTGTAATTTGCATGACAAGGCAATGGGGTTGGGGTTCAGGATGAGTCCATTTGTTGGCTTTGACAGTTTTCTAATTGCATGTGCTCATTCATCGATTCCTGCCAAAAGAATATAAAGTGCGAGGACATGTGTCTCATTCCAAGTTTTATTGCCGTCCATCAATAAATCTGCACTCATAAATGCCCAAATACACGCTGACATAAATCCTCATTATGCCCTGTGCAAACTAATTAAATTCCATTCCTGGTTTTTAATTTAATTTTTACTGTTTCGTTTGTTCTCCGGCTTTTTCTTTTATTTAATTGCGGTCATGCTTTTTTAATAAGCCAGCCATTTTTGGCGCATTACTTAATGTAAATCAACCCAGTTGTATTGGATAATAACCCCCATTGCAAAGTTCGCATCAAAAATAAATCCCATTAAATCCTTTTTTGAAGTTGAGCGTAAATGATAGTTTGGCAGTCATTTAGCTTTCATGACAAACAAAAGTTTATTCTGTGGATTCAAACTGATGCATTTAAGAGGCTAAAGGAGTTTAAAAATAAATTGTCCTAATAACATCATGTTAAAATTGTTAACCTGGAGAACAATCATCTCCAAATTAGGTATTTTATAGTCGGCACCCTGCCGTTTAGTCCCTATAGTTATTTTAATTTATTGCAATATGCAAATATTAAATTTGTTCTTTTTTTTTGCGTCACTTGTGTTCTTCTATGTTAATTTGCTGCCATTGTTTGTGTCTGTGCGGAAAATATTTTTTGCAGCAAATTGAAATATATGACAACCTCTTTTTTTTTGCATATTTATCCCTTTTTTGTTGCACTTTCTGCTCTGCTCTTTCCACTGCGGAAAAGCCGCAGCTTTATTGCATAAATGTGGCGATTTAATTAATATGCTTAATGAGTTGCAATTAAACGCACATAAATAGTCCAGAAGAAAACATTGGAATTGAAAAAGAGGCTGTGCTGGGCAAAACAAACAAAGAAAATTAGCAAAAATTTGTAGCAAATTAAGAGAGTAAACAAATAAAGTGAAAAAACATGAATTGAATCGGATCAAAGAGGGGCAACCGTGTATGTTAATTAAATCAAAGTGAGTTTAAATAGCCCGTAGGCAAATAAATATGCTTAATGCAAATTCCAAATGGAAATAAGGCAGTCGATCCAGATTTCTCCTCGATGCCAAAGTCAATTTCAAGGTCCAACATCTGGGCGAATCCATCTTTCCGAATCAATTTCATTTCCATACACCACCAATCCTATCTTCCTGTTGTGGCAGGCTTGTTTTCCACCATTTTTTGCCTGTATTTTCAGTAGCCAGTGGTAGTTGCGTAAGTCGTTCCCAAGCCTCGGCCACCCGACTTTTCATTTGGCAATCAAAAAAATTGATTAGAACCGAAATGGCAATCGCTGGCGGCTCAGTGCTAGGCTGCCCAGGATTTCCTCTCGCCCGCACACAATGGATTCTGGAGATGGGTGCAGCCAATTGGCAAAATGGTAGCCTTCCTGGCCAAGAAAAAAAAAAAATGTTGCTGGCAAAATAAACTCAAACTCCAAGCGAAAAATCTGAACCCGCAACCAAAGCCAAAAGCAAAACTATGCAACCGAGTTGCTTTCCCCGGACCGAAACTATTTTTTGGGGTTTATTTTCGGGGCTGTGCCGGGCACATCATCAATATGAAACAGGGGACATGCATAATCGGGCGGATGGCCACCAGTGGGCTGCATTTATGGGCTGCGTGCTCGGTGCTAGGAAATCCCGTCCAGACAGGAATTTCCAAATGCCATGGCTGGATTTGTGGATTCGAGGGGGAATAGGATGCACCAGTCACGTTGTTTTGGTGTTTTCGGTTCGTTGGCGGCCGGCAAAGATAATACAGGACGAAAAAAATAGATAGTCAGTAGAGTCTGACCAAGCAATCCGGGGATGATAAAAATTAGGTTCGAAGGCTTTGAAATATCCCCGCAAATCAAATTAAATCAAAGCTTAATCCCCTGAGATGAGCGCCCACTTCAAGGGGCAAACGACCAACATTTGTCCTCATAAAGCCCCTTCCTTGGGCTCATTAAATCCGCCGGCAATGCCACCAAACCAACAGGATCTCCAACTCCGGCGGTGTACGTGACTATTAATTAGAGCAGTAAATATTATGTCTGTTCATGTGCGATTACATGTAGATGAGGATGAGTTCGGGGTGTCGCGCCCCAGAAATGTGCGTATTCCTTGTGAGTGGGCGGAAATTCCGCTGTTGTGGAAGCCGGCATTATGATAATTCGTTTTGGGTTGGCCATGACGAAATTGTATTAATTCTGAGCCAAGACAAACATCGCTTGTGTGTATTTATAGACGTATATGTGTACCTTCGATTATGAATTGCGGTGACCTTTAAACCTCTCGCTGAATATATTTGTATTTTGAGTAGGACTTAGTTGTCTTGCCCAAAATAACCGCTTGACGTATTAAAATCGACCATCAACAATCAATTCTAAGCTTTTGGCTTGATTATCTGTTTATTTGATTAATAATTTATTGTTTTGGGTTATATTTTTGTTAATTTGAAATTAAAGTGCTTATTAAATAGAGGTGCTTTATTTACCCAATGATTTACAGCAAACTCCCTACAATATTAAAATGTATATTAAAGCTTATACAAATTAGAATCATAAAATTAGAATCTTCGTAATCGCAATGTTCTTAATCTTTAATAAAATCCACACAGTTTGAGAAGTGTGATTCACAACTGTTGTCTTTTGTCTGGAGTTTTGCTCTGATTGCATTAATTAAATGCTCTACACACGACTACAAAGAGTTATCCGGCAAAGACACACACACACACTCGCCTGCAGTGTAATGTGGGATTCCTCGTCTTTGCCGTCAAAGATTTCTTAGAGTTTACAAAAAGTTAGCTACAACTTAACATGCCAAGATTTGACTACCAAAAACTTTTGTCATGCCACACAAGCCAGAAAGAAGAGCAGTAAACGAAGTTGTAATCTCTCGACTTTCAGTTTACTCACTCCTCAACCCCATTTTAACTTGTCCTACTTGTATGAGCTTTCAGTAGGCGGAATTTCAGTTAATTATAAATACATTTATGTCGCCGGGGGGCAGGATTAGAGCATGAGCATCCAATATCGATCAAGGGGCGAGTTCTATGGGAATAGAAAACTTCAGCCAGCTAATGCTGACAAACTGCAGCTTTGGCACAAAATTGTTGCAGAAATTTATTATTGGCTTAACGAAGAAGAACTTGGGGATGAGTGAAAAGCAGAAATGGGGGTTCTGAAAATGCCGAGTGCACTTTGGCGCTGAAAGGCGTGAGTTATGCGCCCACTTCAGCCCACTCCATCCGACTCCTTTCTCTGTTGGCCTGGCTAAAAGCACCTGGCTTGCATCACCTCCATCTACGTGACTGGGAAATTTGAAAGGGCGAGTCTGCCGCCATTACGCCAAAGTAAAAAGAGGATAAGGTTATCCCGGCGAGAGGTACGACTAGATACCCCGAAAATATACTTTACGACATAAAGCCGTGGAGTTATCGTCCTGCCAGCACAAATGCCAACTGATGGAGCTAATCTAGTAGAAAAATTGTGAGATGTCGAATTTATGGTTTATGGTTTAGGTTGCAAGTCGAAAGTCATGCATTGACCTAATGCTGCGCAGATAAATAAATAGGAATGTCTTAGAGCCACTTTAGCTAAAATATTAAAAAACAAACACTTTTCTTTTTAAAATTATCTTAAATAAATTATTGAACTGAAGTTGGAGCTTAGCAGGATATAAGGCTTACTGTTTCTATCTGTATTTATTTAAGCAAATGAACGAACAGCGGTTAAGAAAACAGAGATTGACAAAAGTCAACAAAAATGTATTACTGTTTATTTATTCACAGAGAATCATAATTAAAACTGTTTGCTTAGAATATTGAAAAATTTAAATATTTTATCCCCGTTGTCCTTTTTATATTAGCATTTCTATAAAAGATAATGAGTCCCTGACCATTTAACGAGATATTTTATCTCTGCGCACCTCTCAAAAACTATTTATATCCAGCGAAAATAATTTTTTAATTAAAAATGCAATTTATAATGGGCAAATACGACAGCAGATCCCCGAAATGCGACAAGACAACAGTGGCAATTAGCAAATTTCAGCAGAGCACACACGCTGGCAACTGTTAATAAAAGTGGTGTCGTCCTGGCTGCGTCCATTGTTGTTGGTGGCAAGTTGGCTGCTGACGCCACTTTAGCCAGTGACTTGTCCAATTACTATAACAACAGCGGGGCGAAATGGGCGTGGCAAGGGGGACGAAGTGTGGCATTCAAATGGCATGCCGCAGGACACACTCGCACTCACACTCACACATGCAGGTTGTCGACCGAACGGAAGAGTCAACTCAAAGTTTTTTCATATCCTGTGAAAATTATTATGCGCTTTTGTGAAATAGTCGAAGCCAGCGGGCAAAAGCAAATGTTTGTACTGCTGCTGCAGTTTTGACCAGGAGACAGGGACCACCACCGCACACAGGATTCGACAGTTGGCATCCTTGACTCCGACTGGCGAAAACTTTTGTCAAATTAGTTTTTTCCTTTCTCCCTCTTCGCTTTTGTGTGGCTACAACAGCTTGTGGACAACGATGTCAGCGTTAGTTTTAATCATTATCTGTTCTTAGCTAGGGCTTTCATATTCGCTTTAGCAAATGAAATGCGACCAGGATTTAAAAATAAGAGCATCTGCTATTTTGCAAATTAATTTTATTGCTTTTGATTCAATGGCGGTTTTCAAAAACATAATAATAGATTGCTTTTCTATTAAAAAATCATTAAACCCATTTCAGCATTTCACTTAAAAATAAATAAATAAAGGACGCATGTAATAACTTTATAAAAAATTAGATTTTAAACAGCTAATTACGATTTGTTAATTTATTTCCATATACAACAGAACACAAATTTCAAATTTAAATAAATCAGAAATTTTAAAGTACCAAAAAAATATAATTCGTGTTTAATCATACCGAGTTGATCAGTCAAAACTGATTGATCTTATATACTTTTTAGCTTATCAAAATTTTTATCAAAATTCTAATCAAATCACCTTCTTTTTTTGCAGGTAAGTTCAACCCTTTTGCACACGGAAGCTGTGAGTAAATTAAATACCTAAAATCATTGCCTATCTCCACTGGTTTTTGTGACTTGGCTTAAAGTTAGACAAAAGACCAAAGGGGAAACCTTTTCCTTGTTGAGCAGAACTTTATCATTTTTCAAAATGCATTTAATTTCATTCCATTTTGTCGCATTTCACTTTTGGGCGCCGCGTCTCTTTCGCTCTTTGACAAATCAGACGGAGGCAAAGTTATAAAACTTCATTTGTAAAAGTGCTACGTCATGCCGGGTCTGTCTGGCGGGGGGTGGTCGGAAATGCGGAGAGGAGGGGGGCGAAAGGGGCGTGGCCGGGTCGTGTGAAGAGTGAAGGGCACGAGTTAGACAAGTCATCAAATAAATCCCTTTTAGGTATAAAGTTCTTTGCTTTACTTTACTTTACTTTGCCCATCAGCCGGTCTCTTTTCCACCACCCACTTGCTTTTCCGCCACCCACTGGCTTTTCCTCCTTGTGTCTCTATGCCAAATTTTTTCATGCTTGAACTGTTTGAGCGGAGAATTTAGCAAGTTTTTGCTTTGTTTGACAAACGCCAAGGACAATGACAGTCGATTGAGTCAGTAAGGAAGAAAAAAAGAAGAAGTGCGGCAGGAAATGGAAATGGAGGTTGCATCGCCCGCTTTTCCGACTTTTCCATTGATTAGTTGGCAAACAGTGCAGTGGAAATTGTTGGATAATCATATCATGTCCACCCTCATTGCCTATTTAAGCTTGTCATCAATCAGGGCATTATGGCCAATTGAGCAAACATTGTGAATTTGTCATTGTTAAAAATCGTTTAACTGCGATGACATCTAATTGCCCTGCACTTTCTCCACATCGGCATACCTATCTCTTTCGGGTTTTCCTGTCAATTTCCATTTGAGCGGATATTTGTCGAGCAAACCCGATTGATTTTCCAAGCTCTCCGCTTTCCTTTCTCTTCTCCGCTCGCTTTCCCTTCACGGCTGATAAGCCACAAAATGCATTTCTAGCAATTTCCTTGTTTGGCCCATTTTTATGGCGCATGTTGCATACTCTACGGCGCCACTGTATGTGTACCACATTTCCTTTCCACTTTCCACCCATCGCCACCCACCTCATCTGCTTAGTTTTTCATCCAGACTCAGCCTTGACTCAAGTTTTTCAGGAAATCATTGCACCCGAAGGCGGATATATCCCGGTTGCCATGATGCCCCCTTTACCTCCGACATTCAAATATATGGTACGAGTATATATATATGTGTCTATATATATTTATATCCCCTGTCCGCACTCTCTTCGCCAGCTGTCTTCGGCACTTCAGCCGACGCTTAAGTTGCACAAAATGTAATACATTTGATTGCACTCATGTTCAAGTTCTGTGGCCAAAGTGGCTGCTGGAGCTGCCTCAAAAGGAGGAGCAAAAAATGAGGAGTTGCAAGGCGATGCCCCAGACCGTGCCCCACATTTGCACCAACTTCCCTGTCGGATTCCCATTCCCTCCATCAGGTGGCCGGATTCATGATCTCCTTTTTCCTCCTCAAAGTCGTAAGTGAATACGGACGCCGTTCATCGTGTGTGGGAGCCTGAAAATGTTACAAATTGATAGATCCGCTGGCACATTGGCAACAACGGCAAGTAGCAGCCAATTGCCAACTATCTGTTTATTAGAGCAAACATGAGGAAAAGCCCAGGGAAGTGCATTATTTGAAAACGAGACGGATGAGATCTTATGCTTAGTTAAGGAAACTTATCCTCTTTAAATCTAAAGATTTCTTTTGTTAAATATCTATATAAATGTCAAACTTAAGTTTATACAATTTTTTTTTGCTTTGCATTTACTCATATCAATTTTCATTAAATCATAAATCATAACATGTTACTACTTATACTTGATCCTATTGATGAACAAGTATTTAAATGATTAAAGGTAACATAAATAAAAAGATTTTATTTCACTTAAAAATCAAAGAAAACATCACAAAAGTCTTAAAGCTCTGCTTATAGTGGAATGTCCTTTAAGACTCTACACTCGTTCAAAGTTAGTTATCATAAGTCCCATGACTTTCTGATGTATTCCCTTTCAGCTTTTGATAGGCCTGCAACGCGCTTTATGTTAACTTCCCACCCCATTTACCCTTTTCATTAATACCCATTAGTGACGACTTTCAATGGTGAGTGGCCCTATACATCATTCACAATTAAATCTGATTAGAGAGTTAGCGGGTCCATCAGGTTCAATCAAAACTGACATGCCGAGTGGTCCATAGAGCCGTACAGTGGGACAATGCTAAGCGTGCCGGCCTGAATGACGACTCTGACTGCCTGTCGTCTATTTCAGCCCACAACTGCCATACTTCTGCATTCCAGCAGCATGGCTAATAGTCTTTAGCTGATGGCGGGCAGTGCCACCATTAGGCCGGAAAACCGGGAGTTGGGGGAGTTCGTGGGGAAACGGCAGTCAATACGACATCCACATCCGTTCAGGTTGAGGCATCGACATGCTAATAGCTTTGAACTTTTCGCAAATTGCAGGCAATGCACACTCCGCCCGCCGTTTTGCAACTGCAACGGCAACGGCAACGGCAACTGCATTTGCGTTGCACTGTTAATTACCGTTATTGAACTTGTTTGATTGGCACAAGTTGAAAAGTTGGGCCAGCCAAAGGAGGCAAACGCTGACCACCAAGCAGGCCCGTTTAACCCCGGGAAATCGGATTTCCCGGGGCGGATGAATGTTTGCGAGGGTGCAACAGTTTTCCCCCAACTGCCACATGAATTGCAAATGTAAATACAGGCAACATGCTCGCCAGCCACTTGGAAAGGCGTGCGCCGGGCGAGGTTTGCGATAATATTTCCTGCAATTAACCAGCTCTTACCTTTTCCCTTTTCAATTTTTTCCCCAATAATATGATATTCCATTGTATAATATCCTTTCAGTCATATCCCTTTTCCATAAATCATAAATAACATAAATTTTATTTCCACATCCTTCTCGAGAGCTTTTGAGTACATTTTTACACCAAGGAAAATAAAATTTGAATGAATAACTTTTAATGCTCAATAAGGTAAAGCGATTCCTTACTTCAATTTTATGCCTCATATTTTATTTTACACACCCAAAAATAAAATGACATATATGTATGACAAATATATTGTCTTGATTAGTTTTTTAAATAATTTCTCCAAAAAAACCGGGGGTCCTTTTAAAGGTCCATATTTTTCAAATTTAACACACCCTTAAAATTTTTAGTTCTTTTTGTTTCTTGGGTTTTTATCTAAGTTTATACTCGCCTTCTTTATGAAAAGCTAATAAGCTTGTCTTAATAAAGATTAACCATAAAATGCTTTACTTTCTGCCGCAGGATAGATACCTTTAAAGAATCTAGTCTTAGTAGGTCCCAGTATAAATTTAAAGCTACGATATTTTCAAACATCCTTTTTTCTTGGTGTACAATCATAGTTTTCCAATATCCCTGGCTTTGTGCCTTTCTCGTCCTTAAAGCAGAATGCAAGCTGCATTCAACGCCGCCTGTCAATTGGCAGGCGATGGCGAATACAAAGGCAGAACTGGGCAAAACAAGATGGCGGACAGGGTCCTTGTGGTCCTTGTCATCGCTGCGCTTTTCCCACTGTCATCGCCATGCGGACATGTGTGACTGTGTGACCGTGACTGCGACTGTGACTGCGACTGCGATTGTGCCTGTGCCTGTGCGATTGCCTTGTTGTTTTCGTTGATTTTTCCACTTGGCTTCCACAGCCATATTGTTAACGCGCTCGGTGCGGAGCTTTCTCCCATCCCGCTCTCTCTTCCGATTCTACGGATGCTAAAGTTGACTTTTTACTGATTTCAACTGCAAACTTTTGCCATAGTTTAGTAGTCTTGGTTGTTGTTCTTTTTCGCAGCAGCCGAGGGATTTATGGGAGCTCAAAGTGCTTCTCGGTTTTCAGCTCTCGAATCTTGCTTGGGTGTGAAAAGTAAAAACTTTGTCCTTACGTAAGTATGGGAATTTATTTATATATCTATATATATATATATATATATATATATGTGGACACGTGGTACATGAACTACATATGTAGGTGTTCGGGCACTTGGGCATAAACTTGTGCGAGTCAGTGTGTAATCAGTTTTAAGCCAACTGTAATGCCACCAGATGATATCGATTCAATTTTCAGGTCTTTTGAGCTGCGATCCAAAAATCCTGTTTAAGCAGTCAATTCATTAATATTAGCTGCAGCTTGCCTTCTGCGAACTGCGAGAAATGTGAGTTTAATCCTGAAAAATAAAGCTAGCAGTGGAGATATATCAAGTTGGGATGCAAAGTAACTGTCAACTGAGGCTAAATTATGTCCGATTCGTTCGAGGGAAATTGGGAACAAGACTTGGTAGCTGTTTCAATGGCAATTGCAATTGAATCCTGTTTGTAGCCAAGCGGCGACAGATTTTGTGTGGGTTCTGCGAATGCAAATTTCGTGGATTTATGGCCAACCCATTTCGTGAATTTATTGTTCTAGCATTAGTTTTACACCCACTGTGCTTACAGATGCAATAAATAAAAGAAAGGGAGTTCTTAACTTAAAGGATCTTCCTAATTGTGGCGCTCCAATCCCCTACTTACAATGACGTAATCCAAACTCTTATAGCTTAAGTAAACTTTGCGTCAAATAATTCACTTTCCCCGTACGTTAGTTTTATACGTTTTGCTCGCACGAATTCAATTTCTTTCCCACATTTTTTCCGCTTTCACTTTGGTTCAATTTATAAAATTGAATATCGCCAGCGAAACTCGATTTGTCCACATACGACCACGCCCACAGACGCAGGACGATTGGTGATGGAAATGGGGGCGAAAAGGACCTACCGTTTTCTAGGGCGTGTTGCGTAAGTTGGCAAATTATCTGGAAGGGAACCGAGTATGTGAAGCTACTTACCTAGTAAATAGACAGTGGGCTAAACAGGCAATTGACTAATCAGAATTGTTGTGAAGAGAACTATTAATTATTTTATACCATTTATAGAACTGAAGACTATAAGTCTTTGTACTTATATTTACCAATATAAGGTTTTATATATAATTTTTGTTCTTTTTTTTTACCACATGTTCCACTGTTAAATCGGTTAATGCATTTCCTTTTGGCAGCCTTTATCGCCTGCCAATTGCTTCAAATCCTACCTCACACACACGCATACCAATGCCTCGGTACGCATTTTATTTAAATACAGACATGTGTGTGTGTGTGGTGTATAAAAATTGCCATTTTCCCAGTGATTTTTATTGCGCCCACCGCTCTTCTTAGTGGGTCCCCTGTCTTTATCGCCACCCCATTTTCTGTTTTCCCCATCACTCTGAACGCCGCTGACAGCTTTACGTTTTGTGGGACGCACAGTGACTTACATAAGTACACCCGCACACACACACACGCACACAACTGCTCCTTTGTGTGTCATTTAGCTTTTGTCTCACGCGTGCCAAGACCACCTCCTCCCCACCCCATTTTTCCCCATTTTCCGACTTGTTTGTGCTCTTAATTTTCTTGCCAAGTTTGCAGTTTTCGCAACGTTTTTATATGATTTTTATACAAACGTGATATATTTTTCTGATGCGCCCGTTCACTTTTTATTATCGCAGCATCGCCCCATGTGTGTGTGGTGTGTGTGTAAGTTTGGGTCTTTGTCCTTCGTCCTTTGTTCTGGGTTATTCAATTTCATTTATTGATTTCCCTGCTTATCTCTATCTGTGTGTGCGCCGGGGGTGAAGTAAGCACCCTACTTCTGCCTCATAAACGCAAACTGACGGTGATGGACGGCCATGTGCCGGTCCACCTTGTTCCAGAACTCCGCCAGGATGCCGCAGTCCGAGTGCCGCTCGTTCAGCGGCAGGGCGAGCATGTGCACCGGCAAGCTGAGCAGCTCCTTAAACGGCGGCGAGTCCTTAAAGTGCAGATGAAAGGCGCACACCTGGCGGAAGATGAGGGCCAGGTTGGGGCCCTGGGGCCAGCCCTTAAATTGCCAACTGGGACCCAAGGCGAACACGGCCACCACCTCCTCCCATTCCTCGGCGGTCAGACGGGTCACATTGTCGATGATCCGGTAGCTCACAAGTTCGCCCTGAAAATTGCATTCCATAAGGGTGATTAGGACATTTAGCAAGCGTCTATTAACAATTCTGGCGAAAGGTAGTTCGTTAACCCACTGATTAGAGAGACTTTAATTTTCCCTTTGTTTTGCCCCGCTTTTCTAAAGCTTTTACTAGATTTATACGAGAGCAAATTTGTCTGTGTAAACAGAAGATCATTTTTCTTTTAGCAAATAATTAAGTCATGAAAAAATTCTTTTGAGTAATTTCCAATTTCAAGTAAGAGCAACGAAATAAATACAACTTCGCTTAGCCAAAATAAATTGTGGTTTTACATTAATGGCAAGTCTTTAAGGGAAGCATAATAAAACAAGAACAAGCAAGTCTAGGTTATTAACTTTTGCTTAAATGGGTTCGCACTCACTGAGAAAGCTGTAAGATTTTAAATATTGAGAGTACCTTAACTAAGCTAAACTAGTTCCAATATTTGTGATATTAGGTCTTTATGGTCTTTCCATTTATTTTGTTGACTTTTAAAAAAAACTTTTTGGACTTGAGTAAGTCACTCTTTGAAAATGTTCATCAATATTAGGCTTTTAGCTTGTCGAATTCAGAAACTTACATTTCCTGTGGGTAAACAATAATATTGGTTTCCATGTGTACTTGACCCACCTGAAAGCATCGCTCGATGATGACCTCGTCGGGATACTGGTAAGGCCTGTAAGACAGTCGAGCCTTCTCCACCGAGAGGTAGCGCATCTCCTGCAGGAGTTGCCTGGCATTGTGCAGGGTGATCAGACTGGTCAGTGCCTGTGGAACCACGATGATGGGCATCGGGGAGCGGAGACGAGCGATCTTCTGGGGATGCTCCACCTTGTCAGCGGTATTGGCTATTTGCTGGTTGACAGCTGCAGGATTGGTCTGCTCAGGGTGGCTACCCTGCTGGTTGAGATTTATGCCTTCTAACCCGACCTTCTCAAGGTAATTACCCTGCGGATTGATGTCGAACTCCTGCTGGCTTCTGAATCTTTCCTGGTCATAGCGGTTGCACTGCTCCATGTGGTCCATAGTTTCCAGCTGGGGCGGCACTTCCAGCAGCGTTCCAGGTGCCGGGGGTGCTATGGTCTCCTCCTGGAAGGATTCCTCCGGCCTGGACAACATGCGACGCCTCTTGGAATCGTAGACGAGCGCCAGGGTCTGGAGCACTCCGGGCAGCTCCTTCTCGCCCAGCAGCAGCTCATCGCGGGTGCGGTGCTGCCTCTCGCGCTCCATGGCCCGCCTGCAGATCTCCGCCTGCTTTTCGTGCTTCTGCTGATTCATTTCCCGCTGCAGCATCCTCTCGCGCTTGCCATCCTCGTCGAGTACCCTCTTCATCGCCAGACGCTTGTTCTTGATGGCCGCGATTGCCTCTACCGTCATGGTCTGGGCCAGAGTCATACAACGGGCGTCCATTTTAGACGATTTTATTTTTTTCACTCTTGATTTGCTGGAAAGTACGAAGTTTTCCTTTTTTTAGGAGCTCCAATCCTGACACTGGCTGGTTATTAAATGATATTCTTTCAACGGGAAAGACAAGGCCTACTAGTTATACCCGTTACTCGTAGAGTAAAAGGGTATATTGTATTCGTGCAAAAGTATGTAACAGGTAGAAGGAAGCGTTTCCGACCCTATAAAGTATATATATTCTTGTTCAGGATCACTAGCCGAGTCGATCTAGCCATGTCCGTCTGTCCGTCTGTCCGTCTGTCCGTCTGTCCGTCTGTCCGTCTGTCTGTCCGTCTGTCTGTCTGTCTGTCCGTATGAACGCTGAGATCTCGGAAACTATAAAAGCTAGAAGATTGGCATTTTGCATGCAGATTCTAGGAGTTCCTACGCAGCGCAAGTTTGTTTCAAAAAGGTGCCACGCCCCCTTTAACGCCCACAATCGCTTATATACGATTTCGGAAAATATTTCGGAAAAGTAAAAATGCAGTTTTATTGTGTTTATCAATACCTATCGAAATGTAGAAGAAATTTTTCAAATCGGACCATTCGTTAAAAAGTTATGCGTGATTAAAGTTTCTATCTCCATCTCCCTCGCACTCCCTCTACCTGTGTAACGGGTATCTGATAGTCGGGGCACCCGACTATAGCGTTCTCTCTTGTTTTACTTGTATGGTTTCCATAAACTAGAGCTGCCAAGCCACCTAAAAATTATCGATTGTATAATTATATTTCTTTAAATTAATAGCCTGTAGTCTGCAGGCCTAAAAATGCTTTCTTTTATCGATGATTCCTAATGAAAAACTTCCAAAAAAAAAGGGATTTCGGAGCCCAACGAAACCTCACTGAAATAATTATCTTATTAATGACTGCAAAATTATTAATAGCGAAACCTAAAGGAGTTCTCGCCTTTACTCTACAACTCTTCTTTAGAAGCTGGCTTTTTTCTTGGTTACCTCCTTTGTTGGCACATAAAAAACTCATAAATATTCAAACTTTCTCGCAGCCATCGTTTATTTTTTGTCAAAGCCATTATTTATTTTTATTACATTGCCTTGGTCAGTTGTTTGCCTCGCTTCTTCTCTCCGATGATTTTTATTTTTCCGCCCCAAGTTGTTTTTATTTGTAAGCTATTTTTATTTGACAAAGTTTCACCCTCACCCCGGAAAAGCGACGCAGAAGGAATTGTCCCGGCTTTATGTTATTGACTTTAATAACATTTTAGCTGCAAGGCATGAAAATATTTTTATAAATTGTGTTTTTATTTTCTTCGGCTTTCTTGCATTTTTTTTTCTTTCAGCAACTCTCCGCTTTGTTTTGCTGCCGAAGCCGAAGTCTGAAATTGATTTCTGCAAGGGGGCCACTCGAGGTCCCATCATAATTTATGCATCCATCGAGTCAGCCAGCCAGTCAGCCAGTCAGCCAGCCAGCCTCAAAAGCTATTAGCCGACTAAGCTCAGCGCCCCTCGATTCCCCAGTTATCGCGGCTATAGCCCGGGGAAGCCCGTAATTGCTAAAGCGAAATTTCATTACCAAAAACGAAAACGAGCGGGTGGAAGTTGGCTGGCAGACGGGTTTCGTTTCGCGTGTGATAAATACCGTAAAAGGTCGCCGCCATCGCTGCCTCTGAAATAAAATTTTCATCCAGACTCTTGTGGCAGCCATTTTGTCGGCGTTGCACTAGAAAATGGCTGAATGGCGGCGGTGGCAGCGGTGGCAGCGGTGGCAGCGGTGGCAGCGGCATCGTTGTCGCCATTTTTGTTTATGGCCGCATTTGTCACGGCAAATTGTATTGCCAACTGGCGTGGTTCTTGCCATTCGCCGGCATTTTTTGTTTTGTTTTTGCCACGTTAAGAGTGCGGCATAAAAAATGCGATGAACCGAGGGCTCACCTTACATCTACGGCCTTTTGGCATGTTAATTAAACCGGCTGGATGGCGGAGATCATCTGATTGCTCATTCGTCTCGGCACTAATTAAGTTTATGGTATTATGACGGGAAAAATGGGATAGTAAATGGAGATTTTGGCAGGTATTTTTCAGGCAGACAAAAGTTTCGGACTTATATTTCAGTTTCAAAGACAGAAATTCTCGCAAAATTTAAAAATTCCTGCACAGGAAACTGCACAAGAGCTGATTCCAGGGCTATGAAAGCCAGGGTAACCGAAAACAATGCAGGGGAATTGAAATTGAAAACAATGGCTTACTGACATAGATATGAAATGCCTTTTTTCGCCGCATTTAGATTCGCATTCTCGATTCTTTTCTGGTTAAGTCAGCGAAGCGTACTGCAGAATCGAGTGCATAACTTCAAATTTAATCAGAGAAGAATGCGACCACGCATAGCCATTCTGGCCGCGGGGAAATGGAATCATCGCTGGCCAGCGTTTTGCACTCAACTGCATGGAATCGCATCAAAGCAAGGGAAACCAGCAGAAGGGAAATGGAAAAAAGGGAAATTCTGGTGCCTTCGAGCGATCCTTCCACGCAACTGGCAACTAATTTCGCCTCAGTGACAAGACAAGGCCATCAAAAAATCCCCCAAACGGACCTTGGCCAATTATTGTTTGTGGCTCTCTCGTTTTATTACGTAGCCGCAGCATTGGCCCGTTTACGGCACACGACCCTCAACGGGACGGACCCGGTCGAATCATTTAATGTGCAGGCTGCGAGAGGAGAGAAAAACAATTTTGTCAGCTTATAAACAGTAAAAATAAAATGCCGGGCTAAACAAATACGAGGAGAGGACCAACGACATCACTATAAAGCGCCATTGAGACACGAACACATGTAGAACACACGTACAACACACCCAGAATCGCTTGCATATAGTATATACACAGAGAAAAAAAATCATCAAATATTTCTAGAAATTGCTGGAATGGTATGTTTGCTTAATTTGCTTAATTTTGAATATTCCTTTTTTAAAGGCTGGTTCATATTTTGATATTAATCAGACATAAAATCGAGCTGTATGGATGCATAAAATGACAAGTTCATGATTAAATAATGATGATGAATAATAATGACAGTGATATTGATGATCTTTTGATGCAGATTAATCAGTGTAAAAAAAAATGTTTTATTTTATTAAATATTAATATTAATTTATCCCAATAATTTATTTTTTATATAACAACTTTTTGTCGACTGTTCTCTCTGTGCACATGTGTTTGCTTGGCTCCCTTCAAGGCTGACACTTTATTACTTTCCTTGGCGAATTATTTTCATTATGTTTTCGCTCTCGGAGCAGATTCATTTTGCAAGCCAGGGCAATTTAATGGAAATGAGATTGGCTTCGGCCGAAGGTGCAATGAAGCCATTGACGAGGAATGGAAATACGCTTGTTAAGTGTGTAAATACTGGCAGTGGGAAGGGTCAGGACCGCTGATAAATTTCAATGACATACTTTCGTCCTGTGTCATCACAAGGACCTCGAGTTGCGATCGAATTGTTAACCATGGCGAATCTCGACCACATTGAGACGACTTCAAATAACAGTGACAGGCTGCACAGGATATGAACTGGAGGTCTGCTTGTGTTCTTGATTGTCCTGTCGACTGTGCACACACATATATACTGTGTGCAGGAGAAAAGAATGCAGAGTCCGCTAACCTTTTCAAAGTTTTTTAAAGAACTCGACAACTGCAGCCGCAGTTGCAATCTGTATCTAGTATCTTTCTTTGCCATTCCCGGCGTGTCCACTTGGCTGTCTCTCCATCATGTTTGCACATTTTGATGTCTGTTTGATGTGCAACAGTTGCACTTCAAGTGGCCAGTTGCTGCCTGTCATCTCGCTTTGCGAAATATCAAGTATTCGCCATGTGGTCCGACTCTTGGCACTTCCGCCCGCAGGGGCCACTTGGCCAGAGAGAAACTTTTTTATTCAATTTGATTTTCTTCAACTCCGAGCAGCTGTTGCAACTTCCCCACAAAATTGAATCCGAGAACGGATGCCAGCACACGAAATTAAGCGGAAACTCTGCAATTTATTTGCAATGGGTTATGTCAGAACATTTATATAGATTTTCTAAAGTGTTCAAGTGTCGCAGGCTTTAATCAGGCGGCGTTCTTAGTAGGCCACATAAGCATGCACATTTCTTGGAACCTTTCTGTTAAGGCATCGTTGAGTCGAGTCTCATCTTCTTTCAGAGAACTTGTGTGCAGGCAATCAAGGAGTCAACCTTGACGAGCAGGTGCAACTGCATGCACTGAAAAAAAATATATACACCACATTTTATACTTTAAAAAATGTATTTATCCAATTAAGACAAATATTTGGTTTTAATCATGGTTTTGAGTGGGCATCATTAAAGTGCGGCAATTTATACTTAATGGAATTTATTTCTCCAAATAAAACCAATATTTTGTTTTAATTATGAGTCTTAAGTATGCATCATAAAAGTGTAGCACGCTATTCTTTTAAAATGTATCACAAGAAGTTTTAATGTATTGCTTGATTCGATTTATTTTTAACCAAAGTTAAATTATTTATAAGAAACTTGCATTATGCTCGATAGGACCTTAAAGACAAAGTTGTTTAAATTTCTAGCCAGTTTTTCTTCTGAGTGTAAGTGCGAGTAGTTTCGCATGACATTTGCAAGCTGGCAGGAAGTGCACTTCAAACGGAAATTGCGACACACATATTGCTTGCTTCCTTTGACTGCTTTCTCTCTTTAACAGTATGCGCACGTATGCTAATGTCTATGTATCTCTCGCTTCCCCTAAATTACCGTAATTTATTACAGCCAGAGGGATGGCCTTTTTTCTTCTTCAAATGCATTTCAATTGCCAAGTGTGTCAAAAGTTTCAACGCTTTTCGGGTTTTCCCAGCTCACCTGCCAACTGTTGCCCTCACCTTTTCAGACTGTCTGTCTCGGCTCCTGGCCAAAAGCTCATCACATTTGCCACTTAGTCAGCTCGTCAGCTTTTGTTGCAACATTTGCCGCTGCATACACTTAAAAACAAATTAAAGCTTTTTTTTCTTTTCAAAAATAAGTATTTAATGATTGAAACTAAAGAGCAATCTAATCTTACATGAATAATAAGTTCAGGGCAAGCTTTTTATTTGAAAGACAGTTCAAGTCTTACGGAATGTATTCTTTCAGGGTTAATTTATGTTACTTACTGTAGTAGAATTGGTTTAAAATATATCCAAATATTTCTTAGAATTTGCTTACTGAAT
Source organism: Drosophila kurseongensis (assembly GCA_018153305.1). Taxonomy (NCBI): domain Eukaryota; kingdom Metazoa; phylum Arthropoda; class Insecta; order Diptera; family Drosophilidae; genus Drosophila; species Drosophila kurseongensis. The sequence goes on along the minus strand of JAECXX010000004.1, from coordinate 13,582,044 downwards.
TATAGGCAAGTTACTATTTCGCTCAGTGCACATCCATGTGCAGTTTCGTGCAAAATATTTTAGAGCGTTATATGGGATGTGCAGCAACTGTAAACTGTAAACTGTAAAATGCTACTAATTGTTTTGCCGCCAATTACGTGCACAAGTGTGTGTGGCAACGAACACGTGTGTGCGTGTGTCTGTCGTTTGATGTATGCGCTCTGTTTATTAAAATTTATTTTGTCGAGCACCTACTTTCCAGTTCTACTCAGCTCTGGCGCTCACCTTGCCGGTAATTTGTGCATACTCGCATAACATTTAGCACAATTTTCCGCATTTTGCGGCTTCGACTGACGACTGGAATGCATGAGGAATGCTGCGAGTGGGAAATTATGGTTTTTATGCTTTCAAATAGATATCATGGCGAGCGGTGAGAATGAAAGTGAATACTGAAATGGCAAACAAAAGTTAAAATATTAAGGGCTTATTAAAATTTTACGTGGGATCAAACACGTAAAATACAAACTCGTGGCAATCATTTTTCGCTTTAACGGATATCGAGGTAAACGACCTTTTGGTTTATTAAATCATATAAATGCTTCCGAAACACTTTGTACAAAAAACCATTAATACTGCCGCTGGCCAAATAGGCTGACCTGGATCCTCGGGCTACAGACTCCCACCATTGCCATCACAATCACAAAAACGCCTAAGGCCAATGCATTGAGGCGTTAAGCAGCAAGGCGTTTCCACCTCTTACGGCATAACGCGCATACGCACCGTTGTACCGAGGGGAAGGTGTAGGTGAGTGTAACTGAAGGCAAACAAACATAAAAGCAAACAATAAATGGAAAAAATAAAACATACACATCTTTTGTGAAAATAAATGATTATTTAATATTTATTTTCATGTAGCTTGAGAAAGGTGGAAGGCGGCAGTCGGCTGCATCATTTTTCATGCCACTCGAAGTGAGTCTAAGTGCCTCGCTGGGCCCCGCCATTAATGCCAGTTGATTGGTCAGCAGAGGACTGGCCAAGGGACCCAAGGAAGCGCCAGACAAAATACTCACACACATGTATTTATTATTTAGCCAACGTTTCTGATTATTTACGCCTGATAGGACCCGGTTCTGGAGGGTGTAAAAATGATTGAATGTGCTGGCCAGTGAAATCGGAATTGGATGGGTCAGCTTGGGCTTTGTTGTCTGGCCTCAGTTTTAGTTCTGAATGGATGTTTTTGCTTTGGCTAACGAATTACTGGGGGCTGGAGTGATTTATTGATTTAAATGGGAACTGTGGAAGCTGGCCAGAAAACAAGTAATAATAGCTGGCATCATTAAAACGTAATAACACTATGTGACAGCCATTTTTTGCCCCATAAGGCGTATTACTTATTTTAGGCTAGACTATTTAATTAACTCATTATTATACTTTCATTTTAGTAAGCTATCTTATTAGTTTTTATTATTTATTCATCACTAATTACTGAGGATTACAAAATAAGCCTTTTTGCTTGTGTTAAGAATTATAATATTTTCGTTTTTACTAAGAAATTATTTTATTAACAAATTTTATTCATAAATAAATAATAAATTAAACTCATAAATAAATTCTATTCATTTATATTGTACATTTCAAAGGCCATAAATCAGAACAACCGCTTAATTTAATGATATTTCACTGGGCCGTCTCCTATCCATTCTGTATTTACCTTATCCCTCTCATTTCACAATCACCTTTCGTTTTATAAAACCAAAAAAATCAGTGAACCATAGAGACAATCAAAACTTACACACACACACCCTGCTGCCTCAATCACTCAGAAAAGGCTCGGAAAAACCTCTGCAGTTTTTCCACTTACACATCAATGCGAAAGTGAAAAGGGCTGACCGCTTTGAGGGGAAATTTGGGGCTGAAGGAGGATAGAAGTGGTTGGTCGGCTTGACGGCACGTTTAATGAATTGGAAGGTAATAAGCAAAGCATTACGGCTATTTCTTCATCAGCCTCTCATCCTCATCCTCATCCTCGTTCGCCTTTGCTTCGATTATTGATTTTTATTGAATGCGAATTTTTTGCGAGCTACCCCATTCTCCCTGCTGTCTTATTGGATTTGTGTGCAAGCGGAGGAACGGAAAAGGGGGTCTGCCAAAGTTAATAAGATTTGCCTTTTTGTGTTTCTCTGCTTAGCTCCTCTTCGGCTCCTTTTGGGCCAGTGGTCAGGCGAATTAATTAAAGCACATAAAAAATGGTCGAGTGCGAGGAATGCAATAAAGTCAACCAGGTTCGGGGTAGGAAAATGGCGGAATAGCTACAACTATGGCCAGGCAAAGAGGAGCACCCCAAGCACGCATCATTTAAGCGCTAAATTATAGCTTACTTTTATGCGGCAGGTTATAATTCACTGTACGTGCGAAATGCAGTTGCAGCCAAAAACTGACAGCGGTGGCGGTAGTGGTGGTGCTGGTGCCACTGTGGAAAATTATCATTTTAATTGCGCATTTCCCAACGCCACATAAAAGCAGCAAAACATTGGAAAAAATAGTCTGAAAACCAAAAGCGCCAAAGTCAAAGCCCAAGTAAATAAATTATGCTGCAGACTTTTGCAACAACAACAATTAACAAAAACAACATCGTTTTATTGCACGACTCTACGTTTTATTTGCATTAATTTGCTACTGCAACCAGGCAAACGAAAAGCACTAAAAAAAAAAGTAATGGAACAAAAAATGAACTCACATCTGCAAGTAAAAAATTGTATAGGAAATGCCACGCCCCCGCAAACGCCCCCCACCGTTAAATGTGCACAAATTAAAAAGCCAACGCCGCGAAATGAAAACATGATAAAGTCGGGAGCGCATCCCCAAACAAAGTTGCCATCGAAATTTGGTCACGTGCCACCTCGCTCCCAAAACGCCCAGAATGCGACTGTGTGGAGTTATTTACGTGCCGCGCACATTTTTTGGCGCTTAATTCATGCTCTGGATGGAGGGGCGGAGGGGCAGAGGGGCAGAGGAGGAGCAGGAGTCAACAAACAAACAGCCAAAAGGACGCACAAACGAACTGAAACTTCTTGCTGGCATAGAGACAACGTCAGGACACTGCTGCCATTTTGACTGCCCCTTCGCCGGCCAAAACTCTACACTCGCTGTTTGTTGTCTCAGCATTTGTTTACTCGGGCACAGTGAAACTGCAGCATACTGCCAGTCGCTGGTCCAACGCAGCGTATACTTAATTTGCGGTTGGCGCTGGTCACAGCACGTAGCCGCTAAGTATGCTACGCCTAATGACCAGCAGAAGCGAAAGGCGCCAGAACACCATCTCTGATGGCGAGGACTGGGAAATACTCTGACTCCATGATGTATGTTTTTTGCTTAAGACTTTATTTGTACAAAATAGTACTGGTTTTTTATAAAGCAACAGAACGTATATACTTTGCTAAATTTATAAAATATCTATCAGCTAATATGTTTACCGCTCTCTGAAGGTTTACAATTTATTTTAAATTTAACAACTAACTAATAATATTACAATTTAAACAAAGCCGAGAAAATTAGAGTAATTTGTTATTTTAAATTTGTATAAGCCGTCACATTTCTGAAGGTACATAATTCATTTTATGATAATGATAAATTAAACAAGCATATTAATTAAACTGCACTACTATTATACAAATAATAATAAGAGTTTTGTAATAAACTCAGATCAGTCTTTATCAATTCATATTAAAAGGGTTCAGGGTAATAAATTAGAGTTCCCATTGTACCTCTAAATTATCTTCAAATTGTGAGTTACTAGATTCTTGGAGACTCCTCGCTTTAAGTAAATAAAGATTCAACAAACCCCACAATAAAAAAAAACGAAATACTTCCAACTATATAACCCCGCCAAGGCTGATGGAACAAAGTGCCGACCTTTTTGGCAGAGTCGTCGAGGAACATAAATAATACCAAAGAAGTCGTGATGGCAGGAATAGGAGCGGCAAAATAGGAGCGAGAAAACGGGCAGATAAAGACTCTTTCTTTTTTTATAGATGGTAAATGACCCGGCCAACGAGTTTCTTGCATTTAATATACGAAGGCCAGTAATGTTTTATCTAATTTTTGTAATGCTGCGCGTGCTGAAGTGAGAAATATGGCCGGCGAACGTGGTCAGTTGGATGGGGAACCCAAGATCCCAGAGGCAGCTATCAATTTCTATTAGGCCCGCTCGCTTGCAGGCCAAGTCGGTGTCACTTTAAAACTGCAACCAGGCCAAATTGAAAGCAACTGCCGAGCAGAGACAGGGGCAAAATAAAAAGGGGACAAACTGGCAAAAACTGGCAACAGAAATGCGGAGCAGCAACGGCAGCAAAAATTGCTCTTAATTGGCGGCAGCCATTAAATGCAATTTATCAAACAGACGACAGAGACAGCCACACAAAGCACACAACACACACAGGCAGTGTGTGTATTATGTAGTGTGTGTGGCAGGGGCAGGGGTATGGGAGGGGGGTGGGGAACATAGTGAAGCAGAGCAGAGCGACAACAGTTGACAATTAATTTGACACAATTGCAAAGCAGAGGACAGCAGAGAGCACAACGACGCACCTGGCCAAAAGGATACCAGCTTCTCTGCCAACCCGCCCTGCATTTATAGTTGACATTGTGTAAATGTCGCTGACATTGTCCTCGCATTCCGCCTGTGTGTGTGTTTGTGTGTAATGAGGCAACATGCGGCATGTGCAATGAAGTGGCAGCTCCAAGTAATAGCCACAAACATGAGACCAGTGGCCTCGGAAGGTCACAGTCACAGGCTTCCAACATGCATAGCCGTAAAAAACCGAGCATCACGCAGCTTGCCACCTATCCACTCAGTCAAAAAGTGGCAGGAAAAAGCATCACGTAGCTTTTTAGCTGGCGAAAAGCACTGTCAAAACGTTATACGAGTTATATTAGACCGGGTTTTGGGCGGAATTAAAGTGAAACCCAGCAAACAAGCTTCACATCCACATGATGGTTTGGTCTAAACTCTTTACTGCTGCAGTTCAGAAATTTAATTTAAGTTTATTGCCAGACTTCCACATTTAGGCATGTAAAATTCAACGATTCCTCATTGTCATAAACTTATTTAAGATCAGTTTATACTTATTTGTCAGAAATTAAATAGCTTGAAATAGTTTCTACAAAAGAGATGGCTAATTCATAGGGACTGATTATTACAACTGCCAGATATAAGCATACAGGATGGAAATGAGCTAAGAACACCATTTTGTTACCCTCAAGATGCTAATGAGTCCACGACGTCAGCAATATCACTCATACGCCACCCCCAATTCACTGAACCCAGCAAAATGTGGTAAGATGTCAATTAATTTCTCGACAACCTTCGCATGGAATAACTCGGGCAAATATCTAGATTCGCACAATAATTTTGTGAGAACGTTCGGGAGCGATTAAAAGGCTTTTAGTTGCCAATGGCAGTAATGAGGGGGTGTTGTTGCACTTGCCTGTTGTTGCCTGCTGCTTTTGCCTCTGCTGTTTGCTGGCTGGCCACAAAAGCCGCCACCGCAGACCAGGCAAAGTGCAGTCGTGCCACGCCCCCTCATCGTGTGACGCCTCCCCCCCTTCCCCCCTGTGAGGATCCCAACTCTGAACTCGGCGCTTGCATTAAGTGGCGGTTGGCAAAGTTGTCGACGTTGTGGAACTTAAACAATGCACAAGGCAGGCGAGTGCATACAGGAGCTGGCTCTCCGATTTCGCCAGGTGCAAGTTGCACCACTGCCATAAGCTGCTCAGGATTGGGTTGCTGGTGGTGAGGTAGGTGGGCCTGGTCATGGAGACGAGGGACGGGGGACGGAGGGAGTGGGACCGCCAGCTGTTCTTATGCCTTAAGGACATTAACCTAATCAACGCTCGGTGCCGGGCTCACACTCACACACGCACAGGCACACGCTCCGGCTGAATGGGTTGCATAACTGTTGACAGTGGGGGAAAATGTGGGAAAACGGAGGGAAATGGAAGGGAAAGTGCAAGCGAACCAAGTCGAGTTAAGTTGAGCTGAGGGTATTGACTGCCCTGCCAGTTATTGTTTAATGTTTGGGCCGTGATTCAGGACGAGCTCACGAGCTTGTAAGCCAAGTGGGCGGAGAACTCTGACAGAGAAAAAAAGAAGGGGCACTTAAGAATTAAATAATTTATTAATTTGGGTTTTATAAATGTAAGAACTATTAAGTAAGCATTCCTGAGAAGGCGAATGCTGACAGTAGTTAAAGCCCTTATGTAACTCATGTTTTATTTTGTTGTTAATTAAAAATACATTAATCTTTCGGAATAAATACATGTGACTTCTGAATGTAAAACATAATGTTGCATACTTTTAGATACCTTTAGAAATGATTTCAAAACACCAGCGATTTTCGAGGCACCCCTGAAAACCTAAGTATTTGAGTTACAGTGCTTGTTTCCAGGGCTTGAGTCATGAGAAAAAGTAAACACTTGGAATTGCAAATAGGCATTTGCAATGGGAGCAAGAGTTAATTAGAAACGAGCTGGGAACATAACAATGCAGCTTGCGCCAATAGTACAACCTAAGATTACATACAGTGTACTTTTCCCTTTCAATTATCCAACGTCCGATTGGTATTTACAAAAAAATAATGTTATTAAAGACAACACAAACAGGACGATTCGAGTGCATTAAATTAATGTTGATATGGTGAAAAAAAGAGCTGTAGTACCACGAAATGAAACTCAACTCGATGTCATTTGCATGTTTGCCCGGACAAACGCGAAAAAATGTGAGGGAACGAGAGGAAAAAGTGGAAAATCGATGAAATTTTTGCCAGTTAAATGTGACAGGCACCCACACCCAGCCGATATGCACGTAATCGGCTGACATATATGCATATAGACGCATGTACCAACGCGTAATTATGTCAGCGCTTGATTGTCCATTCCGCCCTTAGGCGCGTAGCTCCATCGTTTTGTCAGTCCATAAAAGTACATGGCTTTTTTGCATATTGATAAGGCCGCACGTAATGCTCCATTGAACTGCCATAATTGTCGTGTGTGCGAAGGCCTGGAAAGCGAACCGATTTTTACACAAAATTATTTGCAATTATTGCGTAAAACTGTCTGATTTATGAGGGCAATTGAAAACCAATATTATTCCGCAAAATGTTTGAAAAACAATGCAATTAAGCGGCTGACATCGCCTCAAGGCAAGCAATTAATTTATGGGTGCAAATTTAAGTACGATATTGGTCGGACGTTTTTTTTCCAATTTATGAATGAAAAAGGTATTTTATTAGATAGCTTGTGGGAAAATAATTTATCAAATTTTGTGTAAATAACAGAGTTTCAATACCGATTGTTATACAAAAATATAGAAGGGTTTCTGTCCCTACGAATTTAAAAGATTGCTATGTTTTAGGTTGAAAAATTGTAATATGGTTATACCATAGTGGGAAAAAACCAATTTAAATGGAGACTTTGGATCTTACTTCACTATAATCGTATTGTATTAGGGCTTAAATATATTAGAACATTTATAAAACTCTTAAAAATATTTATATGGGTTTTGAGGGGCCAATTTCTCAAACAAATTTCCTTGAAATTCTTAAAAATTAATCAGTTTGTTTCTTCTAATGTCCTTGAACCAATTGCAGATGCAAAATTAAACAAACAAAAGTCCTCGGGGGGCTAATGAGCAGAGTGTGGAAGGCACGTTTGATTGTTGTCAAGGACCGGCGTTTTATCAACTGTCAAACAACCCGGCTCTCCAAGTGCTCCAGACTCCCCGATCCCGCCCAGAAATTTATGCGGTGCAGCGTATGCCACAGAAAAGCTTGAAGCTCGAGCATGCTCGAGTGTTTGCCAGAGTGTGAGTGCAGGAGTGGGTGTGCGAGTGTGCGGGTGTGTGAGGGTGGCAGCTTCATTAAATTTGCACGCACAACTCGTGGGCGGTTGACGGTGGGCGGGGCCACGAAGACGGAGCCAGCCAACGTCAGTTTTGTGCAATTTCCGACGCAATCTTCATTTACAACTTAAGTTACAGCACAAACAACTGCAGCTGCATGCAAACAAACACAGACTCGCCAAAAGTGTAGCCGACTTTTAAGCTGTTGCGAAAACATTTTAGCGCTCATATGTGTGCGTATGTGGGCTTGTGTGTGTGTGTCAGTGTGAGAGTGTGTGGCAGGAGAGTTACGACTACTCCATAACTAACCCCGCAGAGCCCCCTTAGTTATGCCTATGGGACCCGCCCGAATAACAGGATATGCCAGGCAGAAATTTATTAGGCGCATTGCACACTTTTGTGCGTTCACTTGAAAAATGACAACTTTAATTTAGCTACAAACACAAAGCCAACATGCAGCCCAGAAAGAGATGAGTAACGCCCAGCAAACGAGAAAAGGGCTGGAAGACAAAAGCGCCAGCCAGACAATGAGAAATGGGAGAGAGGCGGGAGAAAACGGAAGGCGGGGCAGTGGAAAGCGAAGAAAGGGCTCAGATACTATTCCCGGGGCTAGATCTGCTTTTGTCAGCTAACCACAGACATTGGCTCGCATTGTCACACGAGGAGAAAAAACCAAGCCTTTTCTAATCGCCATCTCGAAAGCCAAATACCCCTTTAATAGTACCACAAATTATTTGGATTATGTTAACTTAACATTTAAGTAAGCCACTGCCTATAAAAAACTTACTTAGAAAGCAATAATTATTAAATAATGTTGACATTTTAGGAAAGTATACAAAATTATGCTCTGTTAATTATTCTGCAAAGCAGCAAAAGAAAAAAATTCTAATATTAATTTACTTTGACTAGTTGAATAAATTACAAATTTAAGATTAAATCTTTTGCTTTTTATAAAATTAACAGTCAAACAAAAAGACAAATGTTTGCTTTTAAAAGGTTAATAAAAGCTATTAAAGATATATAAAAATATTGAACAATGGTCCTAATTTATTATTATTCTAGATCATTTCAAAAGGGATCTTTTATCACCTAGATCAAAGTTTGGCTAATTTTCAGTTCGTAAAATTCATTGTTCATCACCTTTTGAATCTATTATTTTATTATTCTTCAAAAACTTCGCTAATAACTTCCGTCGCAGTGTACTTGATAGCTGCCGGCTACAGTTGACTTTCGGATCGGAGAAAACGGGAAAGAGGACAGTGAAGACACTCGGTAGTTGTCCTTTGAAGGGAGTTTTCCACACCCGAACTCCTCCCCCTCCGCCGCTCGTCTCAGATGAATATTAATTACCATTTGAAAGCTTGTCATACACTTGTGTAAATTTATCAACAACAACAGGAGTGCTAGCAGGAAGACAACAAGGACGACGGTGGAGGGGCAGGAAGGCCGGGGCAGGATCTGAAGGAGACAATAAGCAGAGTTGTCAAAGAGCAACAAACGAGGGGCACAGAGTTAGGCATGAAAATAGCTTTGAAAGTGCAGGAGATTAGGCCAGGATTTGCATGCATAGAGAAAACATTTCGAAGGGAGTATGCTCTTCATCGTTTCGACTCCTTCTTCGGCTTTTCAATCGATGCTGCTGACTGCTGGCTGCTTGCCTTCCGAAAATTCGTAAATAAATGCATGAGCCCTGAACGCATTCTACATGCAACAAGGCAATGTAATTGATACTCCCCACCCAGCATAAGTTGTTCTTGAATCATTTTTCCCTTGCTGCCTTTTGGAAGCGAAAATTTCATCCGAGTTGGAAGGGCAAATAACTACACAGTCACCAAATCCGGATCGCTTTCATCTGGATGTTGACAGATGAAAGTATCTTGCAAAATGTCATCTCTGAATATTTGTCTCTAACAAAAAATACACGTTAAGCAATGGCTTCTAATTGCCGATAAGCTTACCTTATGGAATTTAATTGAAAAAGTAATTTTGTATAGCTAAATTTGAAGTCATTTGAGTCCTTAAATACAAACAGGTCATTAAAGCCAAACAAAAGTTTTGTTATTTATAATAATGTACTCGAGGAAATGGTTGGTGAAAATATATCTATAATACATCACGTTTGAACATATTGAATAGTAGGACTTGGGATTCGTAAGCTTAGTTAGTACATGATGATAAAAGATACAAAATGCCATGGTTCAGTAATATTACACCTAATAAACACCTCGAGTTTGGCAATCAAATGAACTTCATATTAAAAATAATTAGTAAATAATTTCCAAATATTTTTTCTCTCTCTGTTTCTGACTTATCGACCTAATCGGCTTACTATGTTTGCTTGCCTATCAATTGCAGGTACCACCTATACACAACCACAGAATATCAACGCCAAGTCAGTGCAGAAGACAAATCCCGCCGAGCGTCGAGAAGCCACCAGCAGGAGCAGCAGCAGCCTCAGCTGGCCAAGCATATCAGCCGAGTCAGTTGACCACCGCGGCGGCATTGGTAAGCCGGAAAAATGCGGCAAGAACTGCCAGAAGGCCAGGACCAAGAGCAAGGCCAAGGCCAAGTGGGCCAAGTGGCGGGCGCAGTTGAAGCCACACCACCAGGCCCAATCCCACCGGGCGGTGCTGCACAAGGAGGCCAGGCGGAGGCAGCGCCGCGAGACCGAGGAGGAGTTGCTGGACTCCATTCTGAGCTCCAGCTCGACCAGCACCTCCACGGCCATGGCCACCACAGTCCAGGCCATCGGCTCTAGTTCCCTGGCCACCCGGAGCTCCTTCTTCAATGAAACGAAGGTTAAGCGGCCGCGATCCACGCTCCATTTGGCGCCCGAGGATATGCAGCCCAAGCGGAAGGAGCCGGTGATCATCATCGACGACGTGGAGGAGTTCGACAGTGGCACCAGCACCAGTGACCTCATCGCACGCAAGAGTCGCGAGGAGGCGGAGGCGGAGGAGGAGGAGGACGAGGGTCCTCTGGAGCCGCGGGTCCTGCCCCTGCGTCCCGTACCCCCGAATCCCTACGAGGCCGAGGAGATGTCCGTGGTGTACGCCGAGCAGCACTCCGAGATCAAGCTGATGTGCGAGGTGGACCTGGACATTGCCACCAGCATGTGGTACAAGAATGGCCAGGTGAGTTGGATAGAGGGTATATACAGGGTGCCTACTCCCCATTAAGGCCCCTGCGAAGGGCCTCTCAAGCTGTCAGAAGCTGCCAACTTGTGCTGACTTTAATTGCATTCTTAGCCTTCTGCATTCCTCTGCCCACTTCCCTTCTTTTTTCTTTGTTTGTCTGCCCGGCTGTCTGTCTGAATGCTTCTGGCTTTATTCCTATTCTGGCCGAGACGTCTCGAGTGGCAGGGCTTTTGCCCTGTGTCTGACTCTGGTCCTTTGTCCCTTAACTGCCGCATTATGCAAATAGGATAATCGTTATTATTTGATAGTTTCTGATGTCAAAAGCGCTGGCAGAGCTCATCATTCGAGGGTCGGAGTTTTTGCTCGATTGCCTCATTATGCAGCTACGAGGGCTTCTAATTACGACTTTTGCGATGCCAGAACGCCCACAAGTGGACTACAAATGATGGCTCGAATGGAAATTGTTTAAAAAACTGAAAACATGAGGCAAAAGTTAACCCGCCCGCAAAGCCAAAAGTTATTGAGTTGTAATTGCGAACGCAAACAGTTGCAAGCACACCGGCTAAAAACCTCTCGGCTTAATGCAATTATAACAGTTTTCAGAGTTTGCCGAGTGCCAGGAATGTTTTGCACACACTTTTTGCGAAAAAATAAGTCCCCCCAGAGATAATTCCAAAAGCAGGAGGTGCAAATGCCATAGTAAGAATCAGTGCTGCCATATAATTTTTTTTATATTTCCCAGAGGAACGATGTATTGCACATATACCCCAATTTGTTTAATCATCAATATTGTTTAGATATTGACTTAAGTGCGTTGGATATAACCAGGATCAGAGCACAAAATCTAAAGCATTTATATATAAACAATTTAAATCAAGGGTGGTGGTAAACGATGCATCAGCAGAACTCCAAGTTTGTTAATTCAAATATAAACCATCAATACCTTTTTTTATCAAGAGAATCGCTTAAATATTAAGTTAGTTATTACAAAATTGAGAGACTTTAGCTAAATGCAGCAAAGTATTCACCGAGCATGCAGCATGCACGTTCAGCTGATTCAACGTTTACAACCAGCTTAAGACCCATTACATTTATTCCGGCCAGGGGTCCCTTTCAAAAGGGATATTTCTGTCCGAAAAGCGACAAGTCGGCAGCACTGATCCGCACTTTATGAACCCATGCAATTTGGCTTTCAAGCCTCACAGCAAGGTGGGTAGGCCAGCGACTGGGGGCAAATACGTGTGGGCCATAACCGAGCCAAGCCCACTTGCAGGTGTAAATACAACAAGCTGGCAGGCCAAGTTGTGGATGGGCAAATAATAGTTGCAACTAACACGGCAACAGCAGCAACAGAGTGGCAGCCACCAGCAGCAATGCCACTTTGCGTACGTGTCGGAGCTATTTGTTGTTGATGTTGCCGTTGGTGTTGCTGTTGTCTGTGGCAGTTAACTGGCTCCTGTTGCCCTTGCACTTGCAATCTGCAACTAGGAACCGGCAACCTGCAACCTGCAACGAGCAACCTGCAACCCGTGTTGCTGGTGGAAAAGAGTTGCATACTTGTGGGCAAAGCTGGCTAACATTGTTAGGGCCACAAGCTGCGATTGTTTGCCTACTTGTTGTTATTTGCATTTTCATGCCATATTGGATTCCGTTGGAAGCCACTAAATTGCCTGTCAGCAGTTTGAACTCGGGATTGCCGGAAGCGTCAGCAATGTGATTGCATTTACATTAGATTTTATTTGGCGTGAAATGTGTCAAATCCTGCGAATCCTGTGATACCTTCGCATACAGGGTATACCGCGTTAACCGCGTTGTCTCGTCTGGCAATTTGTTGGCTTTATAGTGCCATATTTTTTGCCCGGCGACAATTGCCAGACATAAACCTTAACCCGGCAACAGAGTCAACGGAAAGAGGTCTTTTTATGGTTGCAGCCGCCTTGTTGCACACTTTGTGGCCCTGGCAAGCTTATTTATGGCCCGGGTCTCAGGTTTAAGGTCAACAAACCCGCCTGTGCTGGCATAAATCCCATCTAGCTTCGCCCCGATAAGCCTCCATTAGTCAATTAGCAGCAAAGTTAAGACGGGGCATTAATAGGCAACTTGCCCTCCCAGAAGCCCTGATGCAACCGAGCAACTGAGCAACTGAGAGCGTAAATCACATCAAGCCGGCAAATTAATCAGTCAGCCTCAGAAATCCCAAATGAAAATGAGCGACAATGCGGTGCCACTTAGTGGGGAGTGGAGTGGGGCGGAGTGGTGGGAAAAGTCGGGAAAGCGGGTCTTAAGTTGCTAACACGCCGTCTGCCTTGTACCTTTGACAAGTTTATTAAGTTAGTTACAATGTCGACGCTGGTCGACTGCTGCTCCTGCCAACTCTGAGTGCTCCGATGGCAAATAAAATCAACGCCAATGCAGCAGCAGCAGCAGCAGCAACACCAGCAGCAGCAGCAGCAACATCCATCGTATCTCGCATCTCCGTCTGCCATCGCAGCACATTTCCCAGCGGTGCAATTGTATTAGTTGTGTTAAAACAAAAGCCAGCCATGTGTAAGCGCCGAAGAAGAACGGAATGAGGATGAGGATGAGCATGAGGATGAGAATCAGGATGAGGCGGAGGATGAGGATGAGCAGCGGCATCGCGGAGCGGGAGATAGAGCAACAGTAACGAGCAGGCTGCGGCAATTACAACAATGATGCGGCAACAATGTGTGCGAGTGAATGTGTTGCAGGATGAGGAGCATTCGCGTAAGCCAGCATGTCGTCATGTGAATGCTCTTTCTGTTTGCTGAATTTCAACTGCAAGAGAATTGCAACATTAACATAGGCCTGGCAGCAACTCTAGCAATATTAGTTTAAAAGAAACGCAGTTGCAACGGGCAGAAGAATCTCATGGGCAGCGTTCAAAAGAATAATGATGAAAAGTAACCCAATCAAGTTACAAAAAAAAAACAACTAGAAGAAACATACATTCAAAACCCAACCAGGAACATACAAAAGAAACCAAACAGAAGAATTGCAGTCGCAAAGTACCAAGAAAAACCTGAATAAAGGTGCCCAGAAAACCCCTCATCAATAATAAAGAAAAGTATAGCAAAAGCTTAGCAAAGAAATCAAGAAGAAACCCAGCAGAAATATAAAAAAGAAACAAACCGAAAAGAAATGATACAGAATTAGCCACCAACAGCAACACACAGATGAAACCCCACAGCAACATATATCAGCTCAAGCCAGTTTTACCCAAGCAAAGCCTCTAAGTTCTCTGGTCTGGAGAAATATATATTTTTCGTGATTATCCCCAGTTGCTCCATGTGCCCATTGACTTTGGTCTCTGGCCCCCACCCCCACACAGCCCGCTGCCTCCATTTACTCCACCTACTTCTGCCTCCATCGCATTGCAACTGCGGCAATGACATGCGACAAGTGTTGCACTGACAGCTTGCAACATGAGCGACTTTTGTTGTACTTTCTAGAGCGTTGCACAATGCATTAGAGTCCCCGAGCGGGAACAACAGCCAAAGGAGTTCATCCCAGTCAGGAGCCGGGAGTCGGGATCCAGGATCCAGTATCCAGTATCCTGGACCCCTTCCACCCACTGCGGGTGTCTGCCTGTGTGAGTGCCAAGGAATTTATTGTTGAAAATTATCAAGAGGCTAATATATTTGCCGAAAGCAATTTCAAGTTAGTGGCTGGGGGTCGCAGCAGGATGGGGCAGATAGCGCGACAGTCAGTGAGCAATGTTGGCTGACAAGATTTTTGCAATTCCGAGCAAGTGATAGATATAAGTAGCCATTTCGCCCTGCTCCTTGGGCTCCACTTGAAGGAAATAAGCGTCTGTTTGGAATGGTTGGCGCTGAAGGAATGTCCTTTTCGTGCAGGAGCAGCAGCAGGAGCAGCATGCAGCTAATTGTCAGCGAACGTCAATGGAGTGCGTACTCAAATAAAGCATTTATTATATTTTTCATTAAATAAAAGAATGTGCATTTGGGGAAGGGGGGGTCGAAAATAAAACAGGAAAATGTAAAATATAAATTTGCATTATTATTCATGCAGACGGGGAAAACAGGGGCTTTTGGACAAAAATTAAATGTAAATCGCGAATCGCCGAAAAGTTTGCCAACAATGCAATTAGAGTATTACAAAACCCTCAACTGTCCACCGATAACGTGGCCGCAAATTATGCAAAGTTATGCGTGCGCGCCTTCAAAATATTCAGCAATTTATGCGAATCGCCGCAGCTGACAACACAGATGCACCCGCCCCCACCGCCCCTTCCCCTTTTTCCCCCTGGAAAAACAAAAGCGGCTGAATTCATAATTACCCGAAAACAAAAACGCAGCCAGAGGATCGCCAACAATGGAAGGCCCGAAACAATCGAGCGTGTAATCCGGCCCAAACGCTCGACGCTGTAAACAAGGATTTGCCACGCTCATTTAACGCTTTTGTCCGGCGGCCATGTTGCCAAACCAGAAAAATCCAACACGAACAGGTGCCAAAGGCCTGGACTCTCGACACTGGACTCTGGACACTGGACACTGAACACTAGCCGGAGTGGAACTGGATGCAGTGGATGTGGATGTGGATGTGGATGCCAAAAAGCCTCGGATCGCCATCGACCTCATAAATTTCCAACTGAATGCCCCGCTGCACAGCCAGGGAAAATCCAGTTTCCACTTTGCCAGTCGCCAGTTTGCCAGTTTGCCATTGCCATTTTGCCAGTTGCCAGTCAAATGCGTCGCTGGTTAATAAATTTTCTGCAAATGGCCATTGCGGCGACTGCGGCAAATGCGCGCCGGAAGTCGCCACACGCACACATCGATTCCGAGCGGGGTTTTTTTCGAGGCGGGGCGGGGAGGGGCGGTGTGCTGCCCCTTTTTGGGAAGTGAAATTCATATACGCATAAATATTTGCACTGCATTTGAAAAATATAAACACCAAACGAATCGTAAGCTGAAACAAAAACTGGACATGGCAAACGCACAAACGGAACCGGAAGTGCACCAAACAAATATTCTGTTTACAGATTTTTTCACGGATTTTCTATTACATGTTTCTTTCCTTATTTTCCCATTCAATATTGCATTTTTTGGGTGTATGGCTTTAGAGTAAATAAAAAAGGTTTTGGATCCTTTTTTTTTTAAGGGGATTACGCTGAATATCCTTTTATTTAAATAGCAGTGGCCCAGAAAATAGGTTTAGGGGTTATATATTTAAATAAAAACAGGTGATTATGGGTGGATTATAAGAAATACGGAGCAGATAGAAGGCTGTCCTTCAATTAAAGTATTGGTTTTCTTAAATTAAATAATTGTAATAAGGTGACTCTTTTCCCTAAGTTTAATATGTCTAATTATCAATGGATTTCGGCAGTTAGTTTTCACTTAAATACTGAAATACTTATATCATTAAGGTGAGTTACCCAGCTGAGGGGAGAGTGTATAGCTTGGCAATTTAATTTGCCTCAGACAGCTCCCTTTTTTATTCGGTCGGCCTTAATCCAAGTCCAAAAGTTAATCTCTACCCCTGCAAATGCAATTAAAATTGTGTTTCATTTATGGCCGCCCCCCCGCTGACCGCGTTCTTTTTAGCCCGACATTTAATTGGCACTTAAACGCATTAAGCGTGCGAAACATTTCCACATATATTCATATCTTTTTTTGTGGCATTCCTCATAATTTTTATTCGTGCTCTGCGGCAGAAGCATTTGAATGCGCACATAAATTTCCGTTTGCATTAAGCCAGCGGGCAGACAGACAGGCAGCGGGATGGCCAGCAACTATTGGTAACAGTTTTTAAGCCGCCAGTTCATTGTTGCCACATTACCAGTGGATAACATGTGTGTGTGAGTGTGTGAGTGTGTGTGTGGGGGCGGCTGGTCCATCGTCCTCATTTAATTGTCATTACGAGTATTGTGTTTGTTTGAAGCGAACGAAATGTAATAAAATTCCAGCGAAGCCCAAGTGTAAATAAATGGATATGAAAACATTAAATGCAATTGTTGCTGCAGGGGGGGATGGGTGGCGGCTGGAATTGCATTTAACGGGAGGATTTATGGACATTTAATGCGCTGCATTAAAAGTTTCAAAAGGCGCTTTGCATAATTCCGCCAGTGACATTAGTTTTAACGCCGCACAAACTTATCCCTGCGATCTCGTCTTCCCCTCTTCTCCCCCTCTTCCAGGTGGTGCACGCCATGGACCGCACAGCCCGCGTCACCGACTACCGCTTCATCAAGGAGGCTAATGGGGCACTAACCATCACCAATGTGATGCTCGAGGACGACGGCAAGTGGCAGTGCGAGGCGGAGAACACGCGGCGCTACACGGAGAACGCCCGACCCGTCAAGCTGGTCGTCCTGGGTGAGTATCCTTGTCCCATTTCGCAGCGACAGTCACGACCTGGCCAAAAGCTTTGCGAAAATATTCAAGAGGTCGTTCCATTTGCCAAATTAGCCGGCGACGCGGCCAAGTTTGGGAATGTGGTGGCGCTTTCCATAATGCTCGCTTTTATGGCCAAAAAGCATTCGTGAAATTAAGATAGGGCCAGAATGGTAAACAAAGCGTTTTACACTTTAAAATAAAATTAAACGAAATTACGCTTTCCAATCACATTCAAATCAAATCATCTTCACTTAAGCAAGCTGTCTCAATTAGTGCTTACTTTTTATTTCCATTTTAGCTATACATTCAGATAATCATGTATTTATTTCTGTATTATTAGTAAGGCACAATGTATTTTAATGCAAACAATATTTCTAAACAGTCGTATCAAAAACTTACAAATATTCTAGTTATTATTGTAATTTTTCCATGTATAGTTTAATATATTCTTAAGACTACAATAAAATCAATTGAGTTTGCCAACTGAAAGAAATTGTAAAATATATATATTTCCCTTATGATTTTGAACAAAAAAAACTATATAGAAAATAGGTAAAGGAACACACAATATTTGTGCAGTGTCCTCTTTTCGATAAAGTTGTAACACTGGCTTTAAATTATTAATATTGTTTATTCCATTCAACTTGTAACTTAAATTTAACAAAACTTCTTTAATTATGCAAAAGCGTCCGATCGAGTCGAGATTCTGGCGGCGATTGGTTTAGCGAGGAGTTGCCAGACATTATTGTCTGCAGTTGATTACTTCCTTTTTAGTATATTTCCAAAGAAGGGAGACAAAGACTAGTAGGTGAGACCGCTCCTGGTAACTCTGGTCTCATCACCAACACTACCGGATCCCACATTCGGCCTTCCTGACGCTTGATTCGACCCGAATGGTTTCATAAATTCTGCAACTGTCTTAGTCCTATATGGCCCTTCTCCTTGTCCTACTCTTTGAACTTCATAACGCCCATGATTATTGATCTTGACTACTTTATAAGGCCCTAAGTACTTTCCTTTCAACTTCAAGCCTGTTCCGTATTGAGTACGTTTAATAGCTACTAAATCGCCAACCTCAAACTTATTTTCTACCTTTCTTTTAGAGTCAAATGCCTTTTTATTTTCTGTTTGAATATCCTGAATATTTTGCCTTGCTTTCCCTCGCAACTTTTCTCTTTCCTCGTCTAGCTCGGAAATCAAACACTCTTCAATCAATTCTTTTAACTCTGCATTGCTCGAAACACGCATATCAAGGCCTGTTAGCAACTTGAACGGAGAAACCTTTGTACTCCTTGGCTCAGTGTTATTAATCGTCTGTTGTACCCTGCCAACTTGCTTATACCAGCACCCTGGATTTTCCTGGCTCAGTTTTGATAACATTGGGACCACTATCTTGTGCATTCGTTCTACCTGTCCGTTACCCCTGGGAACTCCCGTCGCAATTAGCAAATGCTGTATATTTCCCTTTTCGCAATACTCTTTAAACAAGTGTGACGTAAAAGCGGCTCCTCGATCCGATACGATTCTGTATGGGTTACCGAAAAGAACTGATTGACGCTCCAAGCAACTCAGTACTTCTTCAACTCCTGTGCTTCGTGTGGGATACAACCATACGTACTTAGAAAAAGCATCAACTATAACGAGAATGTGATTATAGCGTTTTTTGGTTAACTCCATCGGGCCAACATGGTCTATATGGTATGTCACCAAAGGTCTGTCACCTTTGTCAATCGGTTTCAGAAACCCTTCCTGCTTCCCAGCTTTCGCATTCACCAAAATACACTCTACACAGCTCTCAACAATCCTCGCTATCTTTTCCTTCACTTTCGGGATGTAATATGACTTTTCGATCAATTCTTGAGTCTTTTTGGATGAAAAATGACCTTGCTTGTGTGAATTTCGAATTATCTCATCTTCCATCAGCGATGGAACTACAAGCAACTCCTTATTTGGGTCCTTAAATAAAATTCCATTCGATATGTAGAAATCGTCATACTCTTTGGTTTCAACAACACTCTTCACTGCCTTCGTCCAATCATCTGTTTGCTGTGCCTCTCGCAAGCGATGTATTAAGCTATCGGTCACAACAAAACAATATACCCTGCTCAACGCGTCTACATGTCTCATCTTGTTACCTGACCTATGTTCGATTTCATAATCAAAGTCTTGCAAGTACATTGCCCAACGTGAAACTCTAAGCGGAATCTCCTTCTTCTTCATAGTCATGGCAAATGCATTGCAGTCTGTGACTATTTTAAATCTTTTCCCAAGAACGTAAACTCGCCACTTCACCAAAGCTCCAATAACTGCTAGCACTTCCAGTTCATAAGAATGGTACTTCTCCTCGCATGGTTTGGTCTTCCGACTCATATAGAAAATTGGGTGCCACAAACCATCCTCCCTGTCTCGCTGAAGCAACACGGCTCCGAATCCGAATTTCGAGGCGTCGGTATGAATTTCTGTTTCAAGTGAGTGGTCATAAAGCTTTAGAACGGGCCCACTGATTAGCGCTGCTTTTAATTGATCAAACGCTTCTACCTGCTTTTCCTTGAACTCAAACTTCGATTCCTTGCGTAACAAATCAGACAACGGCTTAGCAATCACTGCGTAATTTTCTACGAATCTTCGGAAATACGACGTCAAACCTAAAAACCTTTGGATTCCCTTTTTATCACGAGGAATCGGAAAATCAGCCACCGCTCTTGTTTTCTCCTCACCTGGTTTGATTGTGCCCTTTTCTATGATATACCCAAGGAATTCAACTCTCTTCTTGAGTATCTGACATTTGCTCCAATTTATGCGCAAACCGCTTTCTTCTGCCACTTTCAAGACTCGCTTTAATTTCTGCATGCCCTGTTCTACACTCCTGCTAGCAATGATCACATCATCCATATACACTACTGCATCATCGTCTTTTATCACCTCTCGTAGGACTGCCATTATAAACCTGGTAAACACCGCTGGGGAGTTCGTGATGCCGAAAGGTACAAACATAAACTCGTACTGTCCACTCATGGTAACAAACGATGTGTACTTTTGAGATTCTGCTGACACAGGAACGTGAAAGAATCCATTTGTCAAGTCCAGAGTTGTGAAAATCTCTCCACCTTGAAGCTTTTCAATAACACAGTCCATGTGTGCTGTTGGGAAATTATCTCTGACTATCTTTTCATTCAGCTTGCGGTAATCGCAGCACAAACGCTTCTTCCCATTCTTCTTATCCACCAAAACAACTGGCGAAGCAAACTCGGACGTACTTGGCTTGATTATTTTATCCCTAAGCCATTCCTGCACCTGGTCATCGACTATCTTTTGGTCACAATAGGCCAAACGCCTTGGATGTTGAAATACCGGTAACTCGTCTGTCAACAAAATCTTCATCTCCACTGGCGAACTGAGATTTCTTATCGGCTTATAATTCTCCACCAAGAATTCTACTTCTGCAGCGACACCCTTACTTAAATGATCTAGTTCTAAGCCTGGCTTACTGTCTTCGGTGCTTAGCATACAGAGGTTATCAAATTCTTGCATTAGTTGCACACAGGAACTTTCTGTAATCTGTTCCTCCTGTGGCTGCGTACATTGAACCCTTTTCGAAAACACGGTTCCTCTCTTCGTAACCATCATGTCGACGTTTTCTAAAATAGTTGTTCCTAAGATTGCATCAAACTTCATGTCCTCGTCTGGAATCACGTGGAACTCGATACACATTTCGATGCCATCGATATTCACTGGCGCTTTGAAGCTGCCGAAAGTTAGCACCTGACTTTCTCCAATTCCTGTCAAAACTCTTTGCCTGCCCATCAAACTGCCAACGCCTACACCTAGTTTTAAGAATACACGCCTACCCATTAGGCATAGTTCTGCTCCTGTATCTACAAGGCCTTTGAATTCAACATTCGAACAGAAAACGGATTTTACCTCCAAACCACAAACAACTGGTGCATGAGATTGTTTTGGGATTACTTTTTCTGCCTGGACTACATTGGTTCTTTCTTCTGTTTTGACTTGAACCTCCGCCTTACACTGCGCTGCTCGGTGTCCTGGCCGATTACATTTAAAACATTTCTCTTGCACTGGACAATCTCTCTTCATATGAGATGGATCTCCACATCTGAAACACTTTCTAACCGACTCTGTTGTCTTTTCCTTGGCTGACTCATTGGCTACCTTACTGCCCTGAAAAGTATGCTTGCTTTCTGGCTTATATGGGCTTCTTGCCTTTTGGTATGCCTCTATCTGCCACTTCAAGTCTTTCAGATTTCTAGCCTGATACAGCATGGACTTATTCGATCTTGAGTCTGGGATACCTTCTACAAAGTACTCAATTAGACTTTCATCTTCCAAACGTATCGGCTTAGCTATCTCCATTAATGCATATAAAAACTCCTGCAATGATTCACCCTTACTTTGACGACGCTTTCCCAACCTGCGATGAATCTCGGCTGTAGATACCTGCACTCCGAACTCCAATGACAAGGCTAACTTCAAACTTTCCCAGTCCTTAATGTCTCTCTGGCTACGCACAAACATTTTAGCTGCTCCACTAAGTAATTGCTTTGCATAAACAAACTGCTGCAGCGGGCTCCACTCCACAGTAGCTGCACAATCTTCTAACTCCTCAATCCACAGATCTATATTTGGGACTCCTGAGCCTGAAAACTGAGAAACACTTCCTTCGACGTCTTTCAAAGTAAACCACGATCTAGACTGTCCCTGCGCTACTTGGCCATGTTGTCTTTCTTCTCTCCTATGGGGAACTGCCGGTGTGGACGATGTAGACCTAAAATCTGCGGGCTCACCCTCAGTCTCTGACTCAGCCTCATCCATTAACCCAAAATGGTTTAGCAGACGTTGTTGTAATTGAGCCTTTAGTCCGGTTGTACTCATCTGCAGTTCTGACAACTTCCGTCGCAACTCTTCCACTCGCAATGCCAAGATCTCGCCTCTCTCCATTTTACAAAAGTAACCTGCTAAAAATTACAGTTAATATGATGACAAAATTGTGTTTTAACTCTAATTCCTTTTGATACAATTGTAATCAAACTGACAACTCTTCAAACCAAATAAAACCGGCGACGACCCTGCTTCGTCTCTTGCTGTCTCGCTGCTTTCCGCGTTCACTGCTTTCTGTAGCGTCCTTCCTCTTTTCTCTCTTCTTCGCACGCACTGATACTGCTTTGCCTCCAATTGGAATCAGCTTTGCCTCGTTCCTCAGCTCTGGCCAACAAGGTTTTTCTCACACGCAACGACGATGCTCTGCTGCTTCCGCTCTTGCTCCTCTCGTCTGCTTCTCTGATTGTCTGCTTCTCTGCTTGTCTGCCTTTTGAATTCTCCAGCCGGATTCGCTGCTTCTTACCTTCCCAGCCTTCTTCGCTGCTGTTCTGCAACTGTACCGCTGCTTCTACGAGTCTGTACTCAATTGGCATCAACTGGCCGTCTACGTCTGCCTCCAATTCCGTGTTCCAATCCTGGCCAACACGTTCTTGCCCGCACGCTCCGTTAACGCCACCAGCTCCAATGTCTTGTCTGTCCTCGTCTGTCTCCAGCCTGCTCCGCTGCTGTCTAATCTTTGCTTTTTACCAGCCTGATCAGATACGTCTACTTCTTGAGTCACCGCCACTCGATCTCGTCGTTTTCACTCGCTGCTTCCGTCTCACTCGCCCATGTGTCTGTATTTTTGCTTCTGATGAAATTCTTTTGCGCTTCTGACGAAATTCGTTTCGCCTTCTGATGAAATTCTTTTGCGCTTCTGACGAAATTCGTTTCGCCTTCTGAAGAACTTCTTTTCGGCTTCTATCGCTGTCTCTGTCACTTTTGCTTATTTGCCTTTCCTTTTAAAACTCTTAACCAGTTTTAAATTGTTCTTATTTCATCTTTCTCAGCACTGCACAATACTTTGTTTGTTATATTTCTCGTGTGTGAAATATTCAATTTAAGGTCCAAGCTGTCGAATGGTGGGCAATATTCCCGGACGAGCCCCCAAAAATGCAGTGTCCTCTTTTCGATAAAGTTGTAACACTGGCTTTAAATTATTAATATTGTTTATTCCATTCAACTTGTAACTTAAATTTAACAAAACTTCTTTAATTATGCAAAAGCGTCCGATCGAGTCGAGATTCTGGCGGCGATTGGTTTAGCGAGGAGTTGCCAGACATTATTGTCTGCAGTTGATTACTTCCTTTTTAGTATATTTCCAAAGAAGGGAGACAAAGACTAGTAGGTGAGACCGCTCCTGGTAACTCTGGTCTCATCACCAACACTACCGGATCCCACATTTGTTTCGGCGGTTAATATATAGATATTTCAAAACTTAAGTAACAAACAAAAAA
Source organism: Drosophila kurseongensis (assembly GCA_018153305.1). Taxonomy (NCBI): domain Eukaryota; kingdom Metazoa; phylum Arthropoda; class Insecta; order Diptera; family Drosophilidae; genus Drosophila; species Drosophila kurseongensis. Next base: position 13,558,322 of record JAECXX010000004.1, on the reverse strand, counting down.
TATAAATTAATTAAGGAAAAGAGCCAACCAGAAAATAGATTTTTGTTCCCAATCAATATAATGATACAATATTTTCTAGGATTATTTGATGTAGATGTTTAGGGGAACATGGACAAAATTATTTGTTGCGCTTCGCTTGAGTGTTTATTATGATGTTCCTATAGTTGTTTCAATAAATATAAAACGAGATTTCAACTGACTTTCTGTACTCGTATCCATTCCATAGATCGTCCCAAGCCGCCGTATTTGCTAATCGATTCGCGGCGCCTGGATGCCAGCAATTTGTTCGTGCCCGTGAAGGAGAACTCGGAGCTGAACCTGGCCTGCGTCAGCGAGGGCGGCAATCCGCGACCCACGCTCACCTGGGAGGTGCTCCTCAGTCCGGGCGTGGACCGGCATGCCCAGAAGGTATCCGCCGAGGTGCTGGAGCTGGAGGAGATCAAGGGCGAGAAGGTAAGCCGGGGTAATGCATTGAACCCGATGAGTGACAAGTGGCGGTCCGTCCGAATGGGATTGGTAATGGCTGTTTGGAGTAGGAGTTGGAGTTGGAGCTGGAGCTGGAGTGGAAAAACCACAGCTTCGCCGGCCGGCAAACACATTAGGTGTGGCCAACAGCGGCTCCCGGCTCAAACAACGGCTCTTCCGGACGACTGACTGGACATAGTTTGCGGTTGGGCCAAAATTTGTTTGTCTTGCACTCGAGCATAATGAAAAGCAGACATTTTGGTCGAGCAATGCAGGAGTTTAGTCAGCTCGACGCAACTCGCACCCACTTGCCCCCCACTTCCACCTGTCAAACACACATCCACAGGCGATGTCTTGTGTGTGTTTGTCGCTCGGACCCTAAAAGCCACAAATTTGCGTGTTCGGCTGGTCACAAACCTAACCTCATACCACCCACACCCGCACCCACAGACACACTAACACTAACACCCACAGCCACAGCCACACCAACTCCGCCCCCCGATGATTGATTGAAAACTGTGCCAACAAAATTTCCATGCAAAAGCCACAGTCGGTGGGTGGTCCAACGTCCATAGAACACTGTGAGGTGGGTGTCCTTGCCCTTGGACTTTAATTTAAATTAATGATGTCGCGCTGATAACAGGCCTGACTAATTGGCCACCCGATACGCCGCCTGTCATTTGGCCCAATTTGCCAGAGTTTAGCATCAAATTTGAATGGGAATTTTATCAAGCTCCCTTTCGTTTGCAGGTCGACAAAGATGGCTACAAAATCAACAGCGGCGCGAAGAGCGAGGCCCGTTTACCGGCGGTCTACAGAGCCCATCACAACGCTCGGATCCTGTGCGTCATGGAACACCCCACTCTCAAGATTCGCCAGAACGCCTCGCTTCTGCTGGATGTGCAATGTAAGTTCAGATATATTCAAAATAGATTTTGTCTGAACTTTCACAAGAAGTTTTCTAATATCTTAAACTTCTTAAATATCTATACTTTCTTTATATTCTGTATTATTTACCACAAACTCTTATTATTTTCTAATTTTCTATCTTAAAATTCCTGCTTTTATTTAAAAGAATTTTTGAATATAATTTAATATACAACAATTCTGCTAAAAATGCAGATTTGGTAGACTAGTAGGACCTCAGGTCAATCACTTGAAAACTTTTTTTTGAACGAAAGTATTAAACAATTAATATTGCTAGACCACCGAACATTTTATGATTACAATTTTGAAGCTTATGAGTTTTACATTTCATATTTAGATGAATCTCTTAAATGTTTGAACAGATTAAAATATATACATTTCTGAATTAAGTTAAATTTTCTGAAAAAAGATTATTATCTTATTCATCACAGCTTCTATTTTCCCAAAAACAATTCCACAATTAAGTAAGCACTACCTTTATGCAAGCAATGACAAATCCCTCAGTAAGTCATCATGTTAAGGTCAAAAAAACTTTTTAATAAAACGCAAACAGAGCGTATATCTCACTTTGTTTAATTACCTCAAGAAGGGCAAAAACCGAGAGTGGAATGATGTAAATAAAAGTGAAAACCAAAAAGTAAATGTTGATTGAAAAGTTAAATTGCCAAAGTTAACACACGCCACAAGCCGGGACAAGAGCTATGGCCAGAATGCCAAGCTGAGGGCGACTTGGGCAGGGAATAAAACAACAGGGAAAATTATTATGCAGCTGCAGTGAAAAAAGTCAGCCGAGTAACTGAAAGCAAAGGTGAAATTATATTAATTGAAACAGCAAAAAAAAAATAAAACAAAGAAAAATAAAATCAAATTGCAATGAAACTGGGCGAAGGCTGGTGAAAGGAAAAGCGCGACAGTTGGGAAAAGGACGCCTACGAACAATTGAAATGCAAGGAATAAAAGCTGCAGAGAAAAGAAGTGAATTAATGGAAAGTCGAGACCCGAGAGGATTGCCTGGCTCTCAATTAGCTTAAAAATAAGAAGGTGTCGACGAAAGGGAGGATATAGTAAATGGACAGGGCTGTGGTTTTCATTTTCATGGAAGAAAGTATTTATTTTGCCTTAAACTTAAATCTATGGAAAACATTATTCTTGGATCGATTACACCGATGCCAATATTATCGGTGTTAATCTGATTATTCTAAGTATACCATTTGCGAATTCAGTTTAAAAGCTAAACGTAGAAAAAAGAATGAGCTTTTGGCTCAGTTGAGGACCTAAACTATTGATTCGCATTTTTTCTTACTTAAAAAATTACTTTAAAAATTGTTGTAAAATTGAGCAAAATGAACTTTTTAGCTGTGAATGCCAATCTAATGAAAATGGTATAATGAATTCAACAAGATATGACATTTCACCATTAAACCACTTCTTCCCAGTGCTTTGCTCAAGAAAACACAAAACGAGTTTACTTTTTTGGACTTCGGTCATAAAATATATCATATATCTGTCATACTGGTCGTATGGTTCTATGCAGTTTTTATGCATTTTCGGTCTGACTGCAAGAGCATTAAAATTTCCGCCAATTTCTAAATAAATTGAGTTCCATGTTCAAACTGTGTTTGATAGTTTGAGTACACTCAAACCTCCCAATTGCCAACCAAATGCCAGCTGAGATGATTCCATCCCCACAACAATAGGATCACTTTAAAGAAGACCCTGATTCAAGCCTGATTCGTGGGCCACCCAGGTGGACAGATGCAAACATGCCACCGGCAGCCACAACAAAACCGGGAAATAAAGATAGGAGTCCTGTGGGCACCGCAAAAGTGACGCAACTGGACATGCAATTGGGAATCAATGCCAATGGCCCGGTCGATGAGGCGAGGCGACAATTGGAAGACTAGCACTAATTGGCAGCAAAAAGCCGCACACACGTTCTGGCCACCAGGACATCAGGCACATCAGGTCCTGGCCCTGAGGAGGGTCTCAATCAGCGCCAGGATCCGGGGACGAACCACTGTTATTTGCTTTATTAATGCCCGTGAAGCCGCATAATGCCATGACAAATGCCCAGGTAGTGGAGAGCCCATGAAAATGATTGGAAAATATAGAAAAGCCGTGTGGGATTTGCATGGCAGAGAGTCCTTGATGTTTTCGTTTGTAGGTGTGTGTTGTTAGTCTCTGTGTGTGTGTGTGTGTGTGTGTGAGCTTTGGCTTTGGCCAGGCATGAAAATTGCAAAAACCGCAATAACAACAGCACAAGGCCTCAAACAATAATAACAGCAGCAACAAGAACAACCGCAACGTTTTCCGGGTTCAACAAAAGAAGGAACAAGTTCATCCTGTTTTTCCTTTTATTATTCCCGCTCCCTTTCTTTCGCCTGTATAAATTAAAATGCACACACATGAGAGCATTTGCCCGGGCCATAGACATTGTATCCGCATCCCAGCTCGTATCTGTAATGCTGGCTGCGTTTAATTTGCGCATTTTTATGCAGACAGTTGACAGGCAAATCAAGGACATGTACAGGGATCACTGCCCACCGAAATGCTGAAGAATTTAAGTTGGGAGAAATCAACTAAAAGCCTCAAAGGAAATATTTAGGTTTCCATTTAAGTTAGAACCATCCTACTGCCCATACTGGCCCTTTTCAATTTGAGCAATTTCAAAAGATGCCAATGTGCATATGTTATTTAAAACTGAACGTTTGTTTCAAAAACATTTTCCACAGTAATTGCTGGAACTTTTGCCTGAAAACAATATGCCCAAACAGTTAAACAATTTCCAGGCGTTTGTGGGGCCCATTTTGAGTCAACAAATTGATGGACCTCGTATGTATTCGCCTGTCCATTCATAAATATGTATGACGCCTGACGACTGACGGCTGTCTGCCGGTCAAATACAAAAATACATACCGGATCCGAGGCTCTATTGAATAGTTTGGCAAACAACCGACAAACAAATTTCATTTGTCCCTTGGCATCTGCAGACCCATTCCGGGCGCCTAATCAAATTGTATTAGTTACAAAAGGCCACAAAGGCGACTGGTGCGCCGAAAAATTGAAAAGATTGAAATGGATGCAAGCCCATTTTGGATAGCATATTTCGGCCAGACCTGCCAAATGGCCAGTACTAATTAAAAAACATTTGATTTATGCCTATGAATATGCATTGAATGGGAGTGCAAATGTCTGCATGGCAAGGGCGATCCCATTATTTACATTTACATTTAGATTCACATTTTGTCGATGGCTTTTTGACATGCACTGAATGGATTTGTGATTGGCAGTTTGGGATTGAAATCGAAGTTGTATTTTGAATCGAATATCGAATTACTTTTGGCAAAACAGGAGTGAGTCATGGCTGCTAAAAATGAAGAGCACAGAATGCGCTGAAATTGTGAATGGCTGCCTGAATTCAATGCCTCTAACTAAGTAATGTTGACAGCGAACTCGGAATTAAACGCTGTAGTAATTGACACGCGGTTCACTGGTAATCGAATGATGTCAGGTTGAACCTCAGATGTAATTAATCAGTTACTATTTTAGAGTCAATTGCACATTAAAAATAAGACAGCATTTAAATTAGTTGTTTAGAAAACCAAAATTTGCACTGTCGCTTCCTAAATACTTCAAAAATATTGTGTATAGTTCAAGGACCAAATATTAATTTTGTTCTTTTCTTTAAAATAAAAAAAGCAATTGAATTAAACCATTTGGGGACTATTTGGATAGCCTTTTAAAGCACATATTGTTCCTGATTTAAAAATGTTATTTTGTTTTTTTCTTAGAAACAATTACGGACCCTGTTAAATTTGAGTAAACTTGTCACAAAAAAAAGGGCAAAGACGGCTTCTTGAAATATTTTATCACACAAAATTATTATTTTAGATTAACAGACACATTGGAGCTCTTCTTAATTTAAAACTCAAATAAGAAATCCTCTTACAATTCGAGTAACTATTACCACTTCCTTATTTACCTTTAGACAGCCCAATACAGACAAGATTCACCACTCCGAGTCTAACATTTGCATTTAGTTTAATTATAAAAGTTTTTCTTTCTTGCCTTCGGTTCGTACCCCTTCTTTTGAGTAATTTTTTAATTAAAAAACTATTTTGTTGATGTTGCCACAGTCTAGTCGGTGATGGCGCCGAAAATCTGCAGAAAAGTCAAGCCGAAATAACCATCTGTCCCCGTTGCAGACACGCCCTCCTTCGCCATTTCGCGCACACCTGGCTTCGGTTATCCACTCCGCGAGGGCATCGAAGTTAGCCTCAAGTGCGACGTCGACTCCAATCCCCCGAGTACTCCGCGCTGGCAGAAGGACGACGGTGACACGCCGGTAAGTTTGGGGATCCTGAAAGGATGCACAGCAAAAAGATTGGACATTTTCAAGTCCGATTTGCAAGGTTCTAGGCATTTCATTTCCCGAATTGTTTTTTAGTTATAATTAAGGGATCAATTAAAAATTAAATTAAAACAAATTGTTTAATTTAGTAAATTTCAATTGGAAAGATCAGAATAGATTAACCTTTAAACCAAACGAAAAATCGTAACGTAGCCCAAATTTAAGTTAAACAACTTTTTAAAATAAAAATCTATATTAACAGTTTTAGTTAAAAAAAATAAATAATTAAGAATTTTTAACTAGTCAAATGAAAATAATTTAAAATTACTTTTTAAAACCGAAACCTATATTTACAGTTGCAGTTAAAAAATAAAATTCTAATTAAGAATTTTTTTGTTTTGATATACTTTGATTTATTCAAAATAGTCAAATGAAAATATTTTAAAATTTCTTCACTTAGGCAATACTAATAATATTAATTTTATTTAGCTTAAAACCAAAACCTTATTTTTTTCTGTGTAAAAAAAAGAGTGGTGGCCTAGTGCATTCGTAGGCCGCCCATCGGAGTTCGGCCTTTTGTGTGATTTTTGGGTAAGGAGCAAGTTTTAAATGGATTTTCGTGCAGTTGTCGCTACCTTGCCGAGCCGAAACTTGTGCGAAACTATTTGCCTTGCCTTAATCACCAAAAATTGTTTACGCATAACGAGCCAAACTCATTTCCCATTTTCCCATTTCCCCCTTTTCCCCATTTCCACGCCGAAGTGCCAACATTCTGATTTGCCATTTCTCGATTATTGCAGGTGCCGCAAACGGGCGATGGTTTCCTCAACTTCACCTCGATAAGGCGTGAACACTCCGGCTGGTACAAGTGCACGTCCCGGCACCTCAACTTCCAGTACTCGTCGATTGGCTATTACCTCAGTGTGCGATGTGAGTATTACTCCCACCAGCAAGCCCGTAAATTAGATCGCGTATGCGTGAAATTGCCTTAAAATGGCGCGTGATAATATTTTGCCCATTAGTTTGTGCCCGTAAAATTACTTGTAACACCCCTTGAAAACCCTCGAAAAAATGTACAGAAATCAGCGAACATTTTACGACACTCGCACATGGCGCTGAGGACAATATTCGGTGTGATTTTTTCGGGGATGTTCCTGCCACTTTTCGAGGCGCCTTGTGGCGCCACCCTCTGTCATATGCAAAATGTGGCGAATTTCATTGGCATTGGCATTGGCATTGAGTGGGTGTCTGCCCCCCTCCCCTTTCCACTACTATTTATGCTTACGCGCCATTTTGCTGTCAATATTTTCTCGTTTGCGGGTTGGGTTTTATATTTTTTGGGTCTGAGGAATATGGCACTTTATGCGCTCAACGCGTGTTAATGCTGGTAAATATTTTTATTGAATTTGCGCCTCTGACAGGCGGCCTAAAAGCAGCCATCAAACCGCCAAATCAAATTATATGTCTAAGGGAAAACTCATTTGCAGCCTCATTAGGCGGCAAATGCAATCGAAGAAGCTCAAGAAATCGGAAACTGCACTGCCACTGCTGCTAGCCACGAAATCTATCCAATCTACCCCCCTAAACTCACTCATCAATCATGGCCCAAAAAGAGGCGAAAATCCAACTAGAGAAATAAAATATTGGTAATAGCAACTTGACAAAGTGTTGGCACTTTTTTATGCCGACGCAGGGATCACAAGATGGGCCTCGTCCCAGGGGAGAGATTTCTTCGCCACTCCTGACAGCAGCCTGTCGTTGCTCATTATGGGGAAAACAAATGCTTTATTAATAAAAACCAAAAAAAACGAAAAAGATGGCCCGAAAAGGCCAAGAAGTGACGGAGACGGCCGCCCCATCGACATTATCGATGATTGATGGGGGCCGCCAGGAACGAAAACTTTTCCTCCGCATTTTCCAGCGAAATCTAATTGTGAGAGACGCTGAGCTGGCAACATGTTAAGCACATAAATCAATTTGTAAAACGTTTTATCGAACTGGAACTCCTGTCGAAGGGAACAAAAACAAACTGCCGAAATGGCAGATCCAACTGGCAGCAGTCGGCATCTAAACCCCATTTGTGACAACAGGCGTCGTTCAATATATGTGCTATACGTATAAGATATGGTAGCGGCAAAGACACGACTTGCCTGTCATAAACTATAAAACAGCTGCACGACCCATGATAAATGGCGGCTGGAGAAGATTTTTAAGGGGGGGAATGGCACAGAATGGAAGTCGAGAAAAAAACTGATAAATCGCATTTAAGTGAGGAGAGCTACGAGAATCCCAAATCCCAGACAGACGTTTGAATGCGGGCTTAATTGCTGACGATATGTTTCCTCTTCGCCGTCTCGAATCTCGCCATTGAGCTGGAAAATGGTGGAGAACACAGGTAGCAGAGCAGGGAAAAAACTTTGCTGTCGACAACAACGAGGACAACGCTGACAAACTGCAATGAAAAAGCAATCAGCGATGCCCAACCAAAAAAGTGTGGGGGGGGGGGAGCAAAAAGCGGAATCCGGAATGCGGAGGACCCACAAAAGTAGGCAATTTGACGCAGTTGCTCAAAGTTTTCTGCGCCGGCCACTTTCGCGTGATTGATTCGGCCGTCGTCTGGAGGCCTCGGTGCCCGTAACTCAGGACACAGGACGAAGGACTCGGCGAGCTTGTTAAAACGTCGCTAATTTGACACGTACGTCAACAGGAGCGAACGTCGAGCGTGACTCCAAGGACGAGTATAGAAGACCTGGCCTAAAACTTGTTCGAAGTCAGGAAAAGCGTTCAGGTATAAGCCTGGCCCATTGACCAAAGTTCTGTTTGCCAGCCTCATTAATGAGTTAAAGTTCTCATTGGGGCTAATTAATGTTGAGTGGCTTGTATGACGTTCGGTCGAACAATGTGCAATTAGTGAAAGTTTCCCAAGTCTGGCAATATGGCACACATGTCCTTCATAAACTTCGTCTATCGTATGGGTGTGTGAGATACTAGAGTTGGTTTAAATTGTGGCTGGCCTATTAAGACTAAGCCATGGAATGTAGGTGAAGCTCATATATAACGATTTAAAGGCCTAAAGGTGGGGCTTTCATTTGAGTCATACCTTGTTTTTAACCAAGAGTAGCATTGAACATGCTGGTTTAGTAGGAGTTTGTAATAAAAGGCTTTATTTAAAGGGAACTGGAAGTTCTTTGAAAACTTTTCAAAGTTATACCCTATTAGCTTTCAGATACATCTTAAAAAGAAATGTTAAAATGTTTTTTATTTTCTAGTTGGTTAAAAGCTTATTGCAGAATATAATCTTTTCTGTTTATTTTTTAGCTGCGTAGACTTTTGAGTATAATTTCAAAAGAGTACTTCTTGTACTTAACTGCAGAAAGTAGTTTCATCAATTTGAATCTTATAAAAATGTATTTCAAGAAACATTTTTCAAAGCCATTCACCATATCTAGTATAAATCTTAATTTCGAGGAGTTCAATTAAAATCACAGGACGACAGGAATTGCTTAACAGCCTGATATCCTCAAGAGACGCTTTTGCGGTTAACCCAGAGCCGAAATCCGTGTGCAAATTGCATTCGCCTCGCACTGAACTAATTTGGCCAGCCAACTGTCAAGAAAATGCACCACCACCACAACAAGGACTCTGCCACATTGTCAACCACTTAGGAGGAGAAACAAACACAGCTTTTCAGGCAGGAAGAAAACGAGTCCCAGTTGGGCGGGAAACTCGAGCCGTGCCGAAATGAAGGCGAATTACAATAAAATTTAATTCTACACGCTATCGTAAGCATTTTCATTGCGAGCCATTTCTTACGCCCCAACTCAGCCGATTGGCAGAGTCCTGGGCCATGTTATCCATTATCCTCTGTCATGCTGGTTATCGCGGTTTAACTTTATTGTTTATTTCGTCCCTACCCTTATAAGATGTCCCATGTCCCATGTCCCATCTCCATGTCCATGTCCTGCTCCTTGTCCTTTGGCCAACTTGAATTTCTGTGTTTATCGGCGCGCACGATTATTAGTTTTTTTTGTTTGCTGCCTTTGTTTTTATAGCCGGCGATTATGTTTCGGTATGTGTGGAGGGTCGCTCGTCCTTGGGCAAAGATTTTCAATAAAATTTTATTTGTCGTTGCCTCAAATGAAACCGAATCTCATTTGGACGGGGTCCCTTTTTTTTGTGCTGGGTTCGCAACTTAAAGAAATATTAAAAACTCATTGCGAACAAATGTCTTTGAGTAAAGTATTTTTTATGGCCACAAAGTTTTCTCTTCGCTTCGATGGCATAAACGTAAATTTGTCGAGAGATTATCCTTTATGGATATGAGGCAAGACAAAGTGTCTTCAACTGCCCCTCCAATTTGCATTGCCATCGCTTTTTTTGCTCAAAAAGAACCCGATATCTAGTGCAATCCCCCCTGCATCTCACATCCACTGCCATCATCTTCAATTTCAACTCATTGCAAATTAATCGCGTGTTCGCTGAAAGTCTTGGAAATTCCTCGGGCTGCAGGGAAAAATTAAAATTTATAACCAAGACACAAATGCAATCACTGCAGCCCGAGTTTACTCTCTGCCGCTTCCGCTGGCTGTTTATGCAGCCTGTAAGTTAAGCTGATTGTTGCCGGCGATGATGATGATAATGATGATGATGATGCTGCATCTCGTCGGCCTCCTTCATATTCATGACTAACTGCGAAGATGAAGAGCCAGCGGAAAAAATGCAAATTAATCTCGGGGTGGGCAAGGAGGGCTAATGAAAATTGCAAGCGAAAAAAAAGCAGCTAAAATACCCTTCCGTTGGAAATTTAATTCTTCATGTATAGCATTTTTCAAACCCCCTCCCCCCTCCATTGAGAGTGAAAGTTTGCAGTTTGTTGAAGGATTTATGGATCACGTTCGGCCGTCATATTCACACTTTGGACAGGGGCTAGGATGTGTCGACACTTCGATACACTCCGTGAGGGTTCGGCAGTTCTCAGGGGATCCCTGGAAGTGACAGGCCAACACCATCCACCCATCGGACGGGATCCTTGAAGGCGAAACGCCAACATGGCTGATGATGATGCGTTATGATTAATGATTGGTGGCCAGAATCGGGCATGCTCTTCAGTCTGCCCCGGCATATTGATTCGCCTTTGTTTGCCGTAGTATTTGCTGTTTGCCCTTCATATTTGCTGTTGTTATGAGTTGGGATTTATTCGAGTGTGCTTCATCGTGGCGCCCCCCAAAAAGATATGCGGTAAGAAGCGCTTTTCCCCCTTTTCCAAAAGGCCTTTCTCTCTCAATCTCGTTCAGTGTCGCCATATGGGCGGTACTCGATGCCCATTTGTTTGCCTTTGTTTATTTGTTTTCCTTTTGCTTATTCCAGAGTGCGTGGAGGTGTGGGAGGACACTTTTATGAATGGCCATTCAGTAAAATATGCGTGAAACAAGTGCCGAAATTATGAATGTGAGCGTGAGCGTGAGTGTGTGTTAGTGTGTGTGGAAAACTTGGGAAAATATTGAAGGAGTTTGTTTTTTGGGGCGGAGAAAGGAATCGATTTCTAAGCTGAGTGCAGAAAGAGTGTGAGCGCCTAATGTGTCATTTAATGATGTTCCTTTCACAGTCTTCTCCCATACTTTCACCCATTTCTTTCTCGGCAACAAACAGAAAAACATCAGTTTTATATTGTCAACTTTGCCCTTTGATTAAATAAGGGAGATTTTTACAAACTGATTCACTGAGTAAAGACTTTTTAAGACTAAATGGTAAATTCTGTGAAAATAATGTTTGTTTTATATTCAAGGCAGGCTTAGTGATTACTTAACTTTGCAAAAAAATAAGTTTTTCTAAAAGTTTTCAATTTAATTATCTATTAAAGTAGTAAAAAAATTTCCAAGAAGGATTGGGTTTTAGTGTAGACGGTAATTTTCAAGCTTTTTTGTTTGTATTATTTTTAAAAGGAATATAAATAAAAAAAAAAGATTTATACATCCTTAATCTACAAACTTTTCTTAAGAAAAATGTTAGCCAAGTTAGTCAATGGCTTAAAAACGCTTACCCCTTTACCAAAAACTTTCAAATCATTTTTCTCGAACAAGAAATATTATTTTAATGTATCGAAAGGCATGTTACAGATATGAGCCAAATTGATGGGCAATTTGGACCATTTTTCAGCCTCTAAGAGTCTGCTTATAGCCACTTCTCTTATCGCAAGGCCTCAGAACACGCCGCCAGCTTTTGGGCAATGACAAATGTCTGTCAGTTGAGCCGAGACGAGCTGAGCTCATTAGACATTTTCGCCGAAGCTCCGGGACAGAGGGTTCTTATTTCAGTCAAAACTGCACCAGAAAACGAGTACTCGCACTCCGCGATTCCAATTCCGATCCCCTGCTGGCCATTGAAGTTGTCAATTTGAGCGACGCCGCCCTTGTCCGCCTTTGTGTTGGGCAATAAAAAATTTTATAACTACGTGATTTTGACTAAGTAACACGCCCGTCCGCCGAGGGGAGGACTTTTGCCATTGTCAGCAATAAAACCCTGGTCGAGGGGTTGATTGACATGCGACGAGGGGTCTCTATGGTGAAAGGAGCTTACAATTAATTGTCTCAGTTCCCTCTTCATTCGAAGGAAACCCCCTCCCCCCGTCAAATCACAGTTCTCAGAACTTTGGGGACTTCGCCTTCGATTAAAGTTGCTCGCGGCTCCCCCGGTAATTAGTAGTTTGTGTTAATTGTGCGGCTCACTTTTGGGTCTGCTAATTTGACGGTCGCCCCGAGGAGCAATTCAAGGTGGTGATTCCTGAGGTTTCGCCCCGGCATCATGCACTTTGTCAGGCTCAGGGCCTTTGTCGCCATCATCGCATTTTTTCTCAGCCAGGTCGCCACTTGGCAACTTATTGTTATGATATCCGGTGGCAGACAAAGGCGGGTCCTGGCCGCATACTTTTAGGCACATGTCAGGCAAATTGTTATTTATACCGTAATATGAACGGCGCCATAAAGTACACCGCACAAAGGACGTCCTGAAATTTAAAGCCAGCTTCCAAGAAAGCCAAGTGGAAAATATGCGAGTGTGTGGCGCCGCCCCCTTTTCCCCTTGCCACGCCTCGAAATTAGAATGGAGCATCGTTATGGCCTCTTCCCGCACCCCACCCCACCCCGGAAACGGGCATAAAATATATGTATTTATGAATTTGCGGCAAAGAAGATTGCAGCTCAGGCAATTTTCCAGCTAGCTGAGCAGCGATTTTCACTTTTAGTTGGCATCAGAACGGAAGTGACAACTCATTGCGGAGTGACTCAGGTGTTCGCATCGCGTCAGCAATTTGTTGCTGGCTCTGTCATTGAAATATTGTCACATTTGACAATTGCCAACAGCCCCTGTTTTTGCACAGCAAGAAAATAGTAAGGACTTAATAAAAGATTGAAAGAGACTTCGGCATAAATCTTGAATTTTCTGTATACGAAAATAAGAGGCGATAAGATACATATCTTCTAATACACAGTTTAATAAAAATAGTTGTAAGGTTGTAAACTATACAAATAAAAGAGGATACAAACATAAAAGAGTTCCTGACATCGACACAGTTTTTCAAATAAATAAGTATAAAATTATTGTATATTAAATCGTAAATATAAATCAAAATTAAAGGGAATGAACGGGCACAAAATACAAAATAACTAACACTTAAAATGTCATAGCTTATATATAGTAAATAAGACTCATATATTAAAACCAATAATTGAAATATTTTTTAAAGTGTTGTTTGCAACATTAGGTTACCCACACTACCAGTTTCATTCCCAGTGTATGCTTAGGCCACATGTGGTCTGGAGTTTGCAGCTTTAACTGACGGCTTCTGCTTTGTGTCCTTTACCTTTTCAGTCGATTCGGTGGATGTGACCTCGGAGCCGGATGATCAGGATGTTTCCGTGGCAGCTGCCTCGCACAATCCCAACAAGGGCCAGCTGGAAGTGCAGCTGGGCGGAGCGGTTACCCTGCAGTGTCCTCAAGGTAAGCTCACCAGGCCGACGGCCAACTACCAACTTCCCGTTGGCCAGAAACTTCAAAGGAAGTTAGATCCTTGGGCGGGGCAGAAGTGCCGAATTCGTGGCCCATTTAGAATGACAAATGCGTCTGGTCTGTAATTACATTTTACATTTTACTTTCGTTCAATCGAAACGAGTGGTGGCCTTTTGTACGCCTCTTCATTAATTAGCGCAATTGGAAATTAATTATGCGTGCAATTTACTTTGCTCACTTTCGGCCAAATGCGAAGATAGACAAATGGCTCGGCGTCTGCGGGAGTGACGCGTCAATTAAAGAAATTAAAACTTGCGTGCCGAGTCGTTCCTGGAAGTCAATTAATTAAATTATGCACTGGCTTTCATGTGCCGCCTTCCTCGTTTTAGGCTCCCTGGGCTGCTGGTCGCACTTGGACCCCATTTCGGCCCGGTTGCGTGGCCTTGGCTATGGCAGCAGCCAGCCCACGGGCCAGTTCTCGCTCAAGGACGTCATGTACCAGGATGCGGGCATGTACAAGTGCGTGGGCCAGTCCCCGACCAACAAGAAGAAGCTGGAGGTCCTGCAGAGCGTCACGCTGTCTGTGAAGGGTGAGTGGAACAAAAGATACTATCCTACCCTTAAGATGTTTTACGATATCGAAATCACTAATTTGAAAGGAATGTTAGGCAATTTTCCTACATAAAATAAATGTATTTCTAGTCACTATTAATTTCAGTCATTACCCAAGTCAGAAAATGTGTTGATTGCTAAGTAGAATAATTTATTTCCAAATTTTAAAACAGTCTAGTAAATAGTTTTAGTTTTTTAGATGCAAAAAAATACATTACCAATATTTTGTAAGACATATTCAATTGGTAGACCAATTATTTTTCAATGTTTATTTTGGGCTATTCAAATTAAACTAACTTTTACAGAAAATAAGAATACTCTAAATACAAAGTTCTTAAAAAACCTAAGATACACAATAAAATCAAATTTTCATTAGTTTTGATTGGGCGTTTCTCTATCCATATTTAAATTAGTCATTTTATATTTCATATTTTTCCAAGGCTGTGCGTTACCTGAAGTCCTGCTATAATAGGTGCCATTTTGATTGGAATAAATAAATAATATTTGTCAGAATGGACACCTCACATAAAATGCAATATAATTCGTTTCTGGTTTTGTGAATTCATATTCTTCATGGTCACTTGAGAGTTAGTCACACCTCTCAGAGATTTTCCTAACCCCTGGTGACCCGGCAGCCCAATCAAAGAAGTGAACCTGAAGCACCAGAAAATTGGGTGTGGCCCAGTTTCAGTTGACTTTTCGGTGAATGGGGAAGGGGACGGGGAAAATTGAGGAGAGGACGTTGGGTGGTTTTTCCGAATGGGTGGCTGCTCAGGTGACAGCGAGGAGTTAAAAACATTAAAAACTTTGACAGCAGTTTCGGGACACGGCAGAGCCAAGGAAAACAAATGAAAAGTTTTATTTTCTTGCTGTCAGAAGTTCGACATTTTACTTTGCATGTGATTTTCCCCAACGATTTCCCACTTTTTTCCCCAGGTCCCACCTCTCCCCCCCCACACTTTTGTGATTTTTTTTCTGCTCTTTTATAGTCGAGCTTATCGCTCGTTCTCCTGTCGCATTGACACTTGTCAAAATCTTTGCCTGGGCGTGTGGAAAACGACGCATGATTGATGACATTGCGAAAGGCAATTCCAATCAGCCTGCGCACTTCCTTCTGACTACTGCCAGATATTAAGTATACGACAAGTGTAAGGGAATTTGAAAGAAAAATTGGAAATCATGCTGCCGGAAATTAAGGAAAATGCGTTAGCTTTGACTTCACATCACCTCCAGTTGTCTACTCGCAGCAAAGCGCATTAAGTTGTCTTGGGGCAAAAGCCAAGTGGACATTGAGACAATAAAACTTGCCAAGTGGTCGGTTGGTTGGGTGTGGATGTGGATGTGGGTGTGAGTCTGGTTGTGGGTGTGCGAACGAGGGGCTTCTGCCAGGAGCAGGGACGAATCGAGGACCTGGCCAAGCTTACCCTCGAGTGCAATCCAAACATGAAGCAGCTCAGCCACTGTGTGAGCTCCCAGATCTCCGGACGAGCGAAGCCAAGCAATCAAACAAAGTCCTTGCCCGAGAACGGAGAACCGAGAACCGAGAAGTGGGTGGTCGGTGTGGGTGTTGTACACGAAACGGAGACACTTATAATGCTCCCGCATGCAATTTCAAGGTAAGACAGTTTGTCATTAAAACTGCGAAATTGAGTGCTAGATAAACAAAATACAAGGCAGCCAGGAAAGTGGAAGTTGGGGGAGTTTCGGCCCGGAACAAGCGTGGCTGCTAACACTTAACGCAAATAAACAACGCAGAGGGATAGGAATGGGTTTAGTCGGTAGAGGGAAGCGTGAAATAGTCATATTTATCAAGTGGCAGACGGCAAAAGGATTCCCAGGCTTCCAGTCAAAGACCGTCGTCTGGATAACAGAGAAAACCTAGGAAAAGAAATGGGTATATAAAAAAAGCGGAGAGACATAGCAGCCGTACAATAGATTAAATTCAGAGCCCAGCAGCAAAGGACGAAGGATATACTCCTCAGTTAAGAGTTGTGTGTGGGCCAAGCAACCATGAGATGCTTTAGTTACTTCCACTATTTGTGTTTGCTTGTAAAATTAAACAAAATACAAAGAGCAACTCCGTAAAAGTTGTCTCCGCCTGTCTGCAAAGTTTCGCATTTTTGTCAATAGAAAGGAAAACACAAAAAAATATATCTCGATTTTCACTGGTCAAAATACAATTTTTGATGTAACTTGTAATACACAAATTTTAAATTCTCTAGTGTAAAAAAATTAAATTGCATAAATAAAGCTAGTTTTCATTGAAAATATTAATGTTTAAATTAATACTTGAGATAAAAGCTAAGAAACAATTTAGTAATTAAAATTCTCTCGTGCTGTTCTTAATTTTAAATATCAGTTCTTAGAAAATATTTTAAGCTATAAATAAAATATCCAAATCGACAGGTAATTTCTTTCAATGCAGAATTGTCAAGAAAAGCAAGAAAAATCTGAGAGCCATTGAGTTTCATCACAAGCATCCAACCAATAAAACCTTATAATCGCTCCTCAAACCGTGAGCTGCACTGATTACCTGTCCATAATTACCAAGTCAAATGGAGAAGGCCAAAAAGCGATGACAAAGGGATTATTATGGCCTCAATCATTTGCTTCGTTGACATTTTTGATTAGTCCGAGCGGAAGTTGGGAAGTTAAGGGGATGTGCAGCAGGCGGTGTGGAAGGTCTTCATTATGCATATGAAAGTTTGAGTCCTCCTTTTGTTTTTCTGGGCTCTCCTAATGAACTCGTGACTTGAAATTGCAGCCTGTGTTGCCTTTACGCTTCGTTTAAGCCAAGAAAAAAGGCTGGTTGGTGGGCGGAAATTATGCAACAAATAAGCAAAGAAGCTGCTGCACCTACTTGCATATGCAGCTACTTGAGAAGCGGGGCTGCGAGTAAAATAAATGTGCATATGAATTTTGAAGAAAGCCAAAGGATTCGCGGCGGCCCCAATGCAAAGTGCACTTACTTACCAACACACACACTCTCACACACACACACACACACGCTGCGCCGGAGTATCTGTGTGGGCCCAAATTTATGCTTGTGTTAAAGTTTAGTGCGTGTGCTGGGCAAAAAGTTTTGCAGCAAGAACTTGAGGAACAGCAGCTGCAAAAATGTTCAGCACTCACACAAATTAAATAACAATTTTCTCTCACAATTTCGCCATTTTTTTAGGTTTCATTTTGCCCTCGTTCGCTGTCGTTAACTTTATGTGGGCGTTTTCTTGTTGACAGTGTGTGTGTCTATGTGTGTGTGTGTGAGGGCGGAGGGGGGCGTGGCAAGCTCTGCATATGTTAACTGGCAGTTGGCAAAAGTAGCTCAGTAGTAGAATTTGCCTTTTCGGCAGCGCTTTTTGTTCCTGTTATGCTCTGCAATTTTAAGTAATTTAAACAAATGCTGTGAAAAGTTGCGACAAAGTGGATTTTAATAAGGAATATCCATAAATGGACTGCTATTTTCTTTAGAGTGAAAATGTCTGAACGTACACTGTAATATATTCAATAAAAAAGATCCATAATAAGGAATATACATAAATAGACTGCCATTAAAGTTGGCTTATTTTTCACGGATGGAAAATGTCAGCATTATCAACTTACACTGCAATCTATTAAATAAAAAAGATCCATAAATCAAGAATATCTATTGCAATATTTACATGAGCCCTTATCCATTCCTTGATAAATATTGTCCACAAAATACAACTAACTAACTAAAGATCAGGTATTTCAAGATTTGTCAAGATCCATCCGGCCACTTAGCACCTCCTTATCGCATATTGCATTCCCTTTGCGTAATGCCAAACTCACCCTTAATGATTATTTGCGGAATTTTTATTACAAGCCAAGAAAACCAGGAACGCGAGGGCTGTCTCAAGTACAATGAGACCCGAGTTCGGCCTGTTTTAATAAAAGCTTCTCCACGCATATTCCACGCTTAATTTAGAGCCAGAAACGCGGCCCAGCCCAACTCATCGCAACTTCCCTCGAGCGATACGAGAACATAAATATTGCTTTATGCGCTGGCACACTCGAATCGGCCCTCCCTTTTTTTTCTGGCCATTCCATTCTTGGCCCTGTTTTATGCATGCTAATTTGTAATATGCATGTTCCTCGCTTTTGATCAACGCATGCGGAGGAAATATTTTCGCATTTTTCCCATTTTCCATGCGTAATTTTTCTTCTTGGCAAATTTGCTTTCGGAATTTGGCGCGTTTGCCAGCAAATATTGCTTTGTTTCTACTCATTAGGTTTGGAGTTCGGGGTTGGCAATTTTTTTTTTTTTTTTTTTGGGGGGTTCCCTTTCATAAAATATGCGAAAGAATTTTTTTTCGGTCCTCATTTTGCTTTTCATTTGTGCCTCATTTAAATGGCAATTTATTGCGCCCTGCGACAAGACTTTAAAGGCAGCCAGGAATTTTCACAGCAGCTGCGCTAAATTGCATGTTAAATGCTTCCCGGCTCCACCCTAAAAAAAGGCGATCTTGAACATTAGATAAACGTTTTTGAAATGGATTTGCCGGGGGTTGAAAAGAATTAAAAACTTCAAAGTCCTTGCATAAGGAAACCCAAGGGAATGTCTGGTAATTTGGTAAATAGTTTAACCACCGACTGAAAAATACTTTGAAGTACGATTTGGGATTTCGAAATAATTTGATTTCAACTGGCAATTTGGTAGAAGAGCCCTCTTACTTCGATTTCCGATTGATTTGCTGGGTAAATATGCCAACTTTTCCTAATTATAAGCAAGCCAAATGGCTCAGTTTCCTGCTCACAAAGGGGATGTGCATTTGAAATAGTTATCCTGCAAAGGTCAAAGAAAAACATTTGCCCGACTGCATTGCCAGGAACTTTCCCCACTCATTACTGTCGTCCTTGCCTCATGTTGTCAACAGTTTTGTGTCCTTTTCGGTGTGTTGTCTTTTGCACAGAGCGCACTCAAGCATTAATTTTTACGCTTCAATTTTCCTACAAAACACACACACACATACAGACGCAGTCGGAGCCAAAAAATTGTTGACTAAATTATAATTTTCCATATGTGCTGCCTGCTCTATTCCAATCTCTGTGTGGGTGGCTGTCTGGAGTCGTTAGTTAAAATATGAAGTCAGAAACTTGTCATCAAAAACACCCCGGGAAGCTAAAAAATGGCTGCCAAGGCTGCATGTGAAAACTTTTCAGACAGTTGCAGAAATCATTTTTGGCCATTTCCATAAGCGGGAGCGAATGAGACGGGCAACGTGTGAACGGGATAGCAGCAGCAGCAGTGCTGCTAAAATGTCCTTTTTCGGACAGATCTCGCCTTATTTAAATGAGCCTTGCTACAAAAAAATTTGCTTTTACCTCAGGAAATGATTTTTGGAAACTATATTGTCGTGATTGAGACTTAAAAGATTTATTATTTATAAAATATTATTCATTACTTTGAGATTATACACATTCATGAAACAAATTAAGAAAATCCTTTATTAAAATTTATAAAAAAAAGAATCCTCAACATACGTTTTTGAAATAAAATCAATGAACTTTTTAAGACAGGAACATTATAAAATCATTGTTTAATTGAAATATATATATTTTTACATATGACAAAAGCACATATAATAGATAATTTAGACAATTAAAGTTTTGGTTCTTCTTTTGATATAATTTTTTTTAAAAAATGAGCTGAAAAAGTTGTGCAAATAGACGCCACCAGACGTGGCAATGTCGCCAGAGGTCCAGCCGACGTGCCACCCACTTTGCCGACCCCGCCGGATGCGAGCAGTAAAACAAACTGACAGCCTTGTGTGTGACCTCTCTTCGGGGACCGAAATCAAGACCAATTCCCGCCACTTGACCAACTCGCACTTCGTCTGTAAAAATATTAGCAAAATGCATTTGATTTCCGTACTTGAGCATGCAAATTCCGCGCTGCAAGACGTCGAGTGGTGCCAGCAGGAGGAGATTGGCTGGTTGGCTGGTTGGGTAGTTTGTCAACCCCTTAGGAAACGCAGCCACCAAATGTGCCCAGCGGCAGCCGCATTTGCTGGTTTTGCACCAAACTAATAAGCGGCTGCTGAGTTGCTCTATAACGATGTCAACCCCCCGCCAGTTTTGGCCTCAAGTGGATTACGGCGACGGGGAATACAATTTGCCCCGGGGCAAGGCGCTGATCTTAATGGGTTGAGCAGACTGAAATGGTCCGATTTTAATGCCCCATTGCAGATGTCAGAATTAGTATATGCCCCATCCGTTTTACATGGGATAATGAGCTGTCCACGCTTGCCTTTTGGGGTCGGTCAACGGCCTGGCATAACTCAAATGCATATTTTAATTGCATTTCACTGCCCAGGAAGTGCATATAAAAATGTCGGACATTGTTCGCAGCCTACAAAGTAATTAAACGCCGTCGCCGCAAAGCTAATAAAAATGTCAAATGTCAGACGATAAAGCATAGGCCTGCTGCACGCACATCCAAACACATCCAAAAATACACCCATGTCGGGGGCGGTGGGGTTTTCAGTGGGCGTGTCTGGTTGGCATTCGCCATAACCGCAAACATTGGCACCGTTCGCCACTGGACACACACAATTTTATCAGGCGCCTACGTAAATGTGTGGGGTAACCGAGGGATCCTGGCGCCAGGTGCGGTCTGCTTTTCCAGGGGTAAGGGGAAGAGGAGCCTCCCTGGGGTCCTTTAACCCCTTAGCCTTTTGGATACACTGCGTTCTCTGCGTTTCGAGAAATGTACGTAAATACACCCAGCTCTCTAGTTGAATTTTTGAAATATTTTGGCATATTCCGGAGAGAAGTGTGTTTTTTTAACCAAAAAGCTAGAAAAAACACTGTGCCATAAATTGTTAAAAACTGAAAGACTTTCATTAGTCTTCTCAGAGATTTTTGTTCTTTTCGAGTATGCAATGCGTGCACCTTTGAAATTTTACATAAAAACCAATTCTTGGCTTTAAAAATGCAATCAAGTTAACCTTTAAGGGATAAATTTTACACTTTTGGAACTTTGTTTAAATGGGGTTTCAAATAATGTTTTAAAATAACAAATATACAAAAAAACCGTAGTTTATGAAAGAAATTATAAGTTTATTTTGTAGAAGTAACCTAAAACAATGTTTAAACAGTATAAGTGGGTAAGTAGGTAGTAAAACTCTAATACTTCAAGTAATATAGTAAATTTCGCAAAGTATTAAAAAATACTTACTAAGAAGTATTTTTGCAAGCATTGACAGTTCTTCTTTGTACAAATAAACACTAAATGAACGTTCAATTCCATCAAACTTTCGTATTCCTCTCGACTTCACTTTCTTCTTGTTTAACCATAATTCTGTGTGTTTGCCAACATCACTTAAAAGTTTTCTGACATCTCACTTTCACGGCCCAACGTAAGCAAACAAAAAATGCAAAAATTTATTAAATTTACAAGTGGCAGGTAGCCTGGAAAACAGAGTGAGATGGGATCGGATGGGATGGGATGGGAAGGGATGTAAAGAGTCCTGGCAACTTGCAAGTTGCCAAACTGCAGGACAGAGCCGGGCCAAAACCGAAAACTTTAAGTGGCACATGTGAAGCGATTTTTGGCAACTTGTGCAATTTGCAATAGCTGCAGGGGGCATACAGGGGGACTGTCTCAAATTGGGTTGCTGTTTCATACGATGCTGTTCATTCAAAGTTCGGTTCCATCCAAACACACACACACACACACGTTCTATTTGGCAAACTTTGTCGGTCCCGGCCAAAGTATCTACGTATCCGTGTATCTGCAAGTTGCAATCTTGCTGCCAGGCAAAAGTTGCCAACCAGCCACTCATTTGATATTGAAAGTGAAAGAGCATATTTAAATACGTAAACTATGGTGGGCTGGTGGAGGGGGGTCCATGTGTGGGGTCCCTGCATTCAGCTTTACATGCTAGCTTAATTTGTGTTGACAACATTGCCAGCCATAGAAGCGCGCTTTGTAAATTTTCAAGATTTGGGTTAGAGATATTTACACGAGTGTGTAGGCACACACACAAACACTTCTTCTGAAAAGAGGTGGAGAGAAAAGATAACCCTGATATAACCAGAGCTGCACTTTACCTCCTCCATGTATCAATCCCGGCTTGGTCCTTTCGCCACTTAGAGGTCATTGCATCATCAAAGTTTGTTTGGTCACTCTTAATGGCCCAGTTCTGCCCTTTCGGATTTTGTGGAGCAGTCCAGTTGTCCCCGAGCAATTGACTTTGAAGTCGACATACTTGAAGGGATTTCAATTAGGAAAAGTAAAGCATACTGTAGGTGTTCTCGAATTGACAAGCATGCTTATGTTACACGAGAAAAAAAGGAAGTAAATAGTATAAATCGATCGACTTCTGGATGTGGCCTGCAATGCTATTCAATTGTTATTCACTTTGTATTATCTTTAGAAAACCACTTTCTTTGAATTTATCCCAAAGAATCTAAAACTCAATTAACATCATACATTAATAATCCATACAGACTTTCATATATTCGAAATATACTTAAAATTGAACAAGACAAATGTTAGTACTTAACGCCAAGCTTTTAAAACTTCTAGACTAGCGGCATGAAACTAAAATAAAATGTTATACAAAAACTGTTTAAGATGTTTAAGTATTAACTTTACTTTCTCTGTAAAACAAAGGCAATTCCATTTAAAATTCTTAACGCCGCCAGGCAGCGCGTCTTAAAATCGCCCGGAAAACGCGTGCTTCGACTTACAAAACCAGAGCAAACCACACAAACACAAGATGACTTGGTGAAGTTTTCCAACCTTTTGGCTAAATACAAGCGACACGGCACCACCACTCAGGCCCCTCATTAATTTTTGAGCAGCTTAGGCTGGCAACGAAAAGTTGCCAAACTTAAGATAAATGCCGAAAAGGCTCGGACCTGGTCCAAAGTCGCATCCTTCACTGGGTTAACTTGTCATCGCGGTAATCAATAATTCAGCTGCCACCTCGCAGACAATAAATTCAATTAAAAGCGCCCAAAGGTGGGCCCTGTGCAATTGGCAATCGGCAAGTGACAAATGGCAAACTAAAAGCAAAAACAACCCGCTAATCCCTCTTTGATTGCTCAGCCCGAGCACGTAATTTCAATTTGAGCCCCGGACCCGGACCCGGTTCGTTTTGTTTTGTTTTTTCAACGCCCCGGCAATGATTTCAGTACACAACGAGCCGGGCCAGGCGGTTGGTAATTTTATTTGCAGCTTTTTGCATTAAGTGCACACAATGTTTATTAATTATTCAGGGGCATAACATGGAACAGGGCAAAGGACCTCCCATCCCCCTACCCGTATCCGGATTCGGACCCGAGTCCAGTTCGTACTGCTCCTCGGGCAACCATTGCATAATTAAATATTATGATTGTTATTTTCACTTGCTGCCAGTCGGATTGCTGTTATCTTAGCGTTTACCACCCGCCCTCTTCCCATGGAGCTCTGCATACTTAATAACAATTGCCGGACTCTCAGCCGGAATTCAAGGTGGAGCATTAGCCCCATGGGCATGTTTGCCAAGCTGTTTATATCTTCTGGCGCCGCTCACCTGAATTTGTCGGCTCTAATCTGAGCAGCTTCCTTGGCATTTTGGCACTTGCAAGTGCCCATTAAAATAAAATCCACAGAGAGTGATTTTAAATCAGCCCGACTATTTACAGAGGTTTTAAAACTATAGCTAACAAGAAGCAAAATCGCCCTATTAAAAACTATAGCTACATAGAAGCAAAATCGCCCTATTTATTGGTTATAAAAGTTTTATTCCTACTTTACGAGATTGTTAGTCCCAAAGAATTACAAACAAATAATCCTCTTTTTTTCAAATTAGACCCTTTTTCAAACAATATAGAACTTGTTCACTTAAAATTAATTTAAATAATAATTATTATTATTAATCTTATGCCCTAATATTCTTAATAAAAATTTGTTTTGGGGATTTCAGACAAACTAAAAGCAAAAACAACCTAAGTCATATACAAATATGGTTGTTAGCATTCCAGAAACGCTAGATTGTAGTTATTCAAATAAATTATAATATTAAAACATTCTAAGACATAAACATTTTCAGGAGACTTAGTCTCTAATAGTTTTATATGAATAAGAGTTAAAATTATTATTTCATACCCCCATTTAGAAGCCACTTCTCGGAACAAGTTTCTAGTTCCGCGTTTGAGACCATTCAAACGTGTTGCTAAATTCGGCTGGCTTAATGTAATTACATGTTGCTTTGGTCCATTGCCCCAAGAGTTGCTTTGGCGGTACCTCGTTCCTCGTTGGCCCAATGAAATTTGCATGTTTTTGCCCACTTTCGGGCACTAGACAACTTTTCCTGCCGGCATTTACAGCTGCAACAGATGAAAATAAATATTTAAACAATAACAGCAACTTTGCATGTTCTACAATTGTTGCAACAACAATGGAAAAGGAAAAAGGGGAGCAGACGCAGCGAAGTCCTGCAGTCCAAAATAATAAAGTTTTACGGCTGAAAATTACTCAATTCCCGTTGCCCGAAAAAGTTAACTTAATTTTTCGTAGTTGCCTTTTGTGCGAAAACTTTGCAAAGAGGTGAGGCAGCATCAACAACGGCAGCAACAACAACAACAGAGGAAAACGTTTTACAACACTTTAGCCGAGGAGTGGTGTGGTGGATGCTTTTTGGAACTCAGACTTCACCCCATTGATTGCACGTCGCTGAAAGCTGTGTTGTCCTTTTTCCCCCGTCACTGCATAAAATGCGTTTGCATTCCCTGGGAGCGAGGACAGTGTTGGAAAGTGCCCTCGAAAGCAAGAAAAGAAATAATAACGAACGCAAAAATAATTGAATTTTCGCATTCATTCGCGAGCTGCAATTACTTGGGGGAAAGAACTTTTCACTGCCTGTCTTGCCTGTTTTCGGGACTTGTTATTGTTTCTTCTGGCCTTGGTTCCTCCCCATAAATTGAGTTTTTGCCATCTGTTTTTTTACCCTGATGCTATTGGAATTTCACGCAAGGATTGTCGGGGCTTGTCCATACTATTTATAACGGATAGATCCAAATCATTCCCATGCCATTGCCGTTCCCCAACTGCGTGCAATTCAAAACTCATTTCTATTTGGCGCCCCCGGGTGGACCGGGTGGAAATCAAATTAAAAGTCGCACCAATGACCAAAGCACTGACCTTGGGGGCACAGTCGACAGCCATCCACCTGGGCTCTGTTCTGGGGTAAAATGCTTGTACACGGTTCACTGGCTGCAAATCAAAATAGAATTTAAATCTCTTTGAGAGACCGAGTGAATGGGATGCTGGGTAAGAGGCTCATGCAAAAATCATTTTTGGCTGTCAAATAAATTACACTTTTTCCACGGGCAAAAGAGGAAGGGAAAGGGGGCTGAGCCAGGCTCGACAAAATGGCGTTGAACGCATAATTTGGCAGGCAGACACAACCCTGCCGCACTTGCTTTAATTGATTTTACAGTTAGTCGCCCAGGTCCCTTGCAAAAAGGGGTTTTTCTGGTTATAAATTTGCGAGCTTCGAACGAGTTCTTCGATTTGTTTTTGTTTGTGTCTGAACGAACGCCCGCCCGCCCAACACTCATTTGCACTTAACACTTTCGACCATTTTGTTTGCCAGGGTCGCCATTGCGGCACAAGTTTATGTGGCAACCCTCCTTCCATTCCATAAGTCTCTTTCGCAGGGCGATGATGAGGAAAATTGCAAAATTTCGAGCCTCTCGATAATTAAATATGCTTTGCAACAACAGAAGAGCTGGCCAAAAAGAGAAAAACAGGGCTGAAAGGGTTGGCACATGTGTCTAATTGGATTGTCGCAGTGTTGGCCAACATCGTCAGGCCTTAGCATCTCACCGAGATAATCCCCGACCCTGGGCACACGGCCCACATAAGTTCCACAAAATTCGCTTTTGCGCAAACTTTTTAATGAAGTTTCGGCGTTCTTGGGCCAACTTTTCCTTTGGCCCCACGACATGTTGTCCTCTATTTATTTTGATTTTTCCCACTCCACGCCAAGCATTTACTTATCCAGAGGTGCAGATCGTCCTTGCGAGGCTGGGTTGGGTGGCTGGGCTTCTGTGTGGCAGTAAGTGGCACATTTGTCGGGTGATACGCTTTTAATTAGTGGCGATGGCAATGCTGATGGCAATGGCGGTGGCGGTAACGGTGGCCGTAAACTTTTCGCCCTGGCTTTAATTGCAGCTGATGCGAGGCGAAACAAACTTGGCATCGGAGTACAGTTGCGCCGGAATTGGCTTAGCATGTGTGAAGTGCTCCGTATAGGGCTTACAGAAGTTTGCTTAGGGAATCTCGGTGCGAAAAGTTCTCAGGAGCTGGCTAACGAGCCAAAGCTGCGCCAACTGGGGGAGCAAAATCAGAAAAGTTTTCAAGAGCGATTCGGCTGCACTAATCCTCCCCGTTTCCAATGGCCATGCTCATCGCAATAAAATCACACAAATTGATCAGTTTTTAGTTCCCTTAGTGTTCCCCGACACCTTTCAGATTTTATTTGTAGGCCATCAACATTCAATGAAAGGTATTGGGAGAAATATTTACGCTCTTCGTGTCCTAAAATCATAGCATTAATAAGCCCCATAAAAACAATGCATTGTATTGGTATTTCGAAAAAAATAAACTTTGTTGACCATTAAAAGTATTTTCTTTTTTTGTAAAACTTTAAAAAAAACCTAAAACTCTCGAGTGCTTATTTTCAGCTTGGATAAATATGAAAATAGCGAAACAAACAAAGAAACCACAATGATCTAAAAACTTTCTATTATTTTTCGTTATTAAATAAATAAATAAAGAACTGTCATCCAACTACAATAATATTGTTAGCCGAGCAGAAATAAAATCAAATTATATTTTGGGGGTGATTTCTTATATATTATTTTTCAGGCTTATCAAAATAGGGAATGTTTGCAAAACTACACATTGGGAAATAAATAGTTTAAGCAGCTCACCAAGTTCTTGTGGAAAATAACCAGTTATAAGATAATTTATTTAGAGTAAGTTTCAAGGAGAGCTAGCTAAACCCGGATATTTCTGTTTCATTTCCAGGCGCACCCACAGTGATGGCTCTCAATGCCACGCCCATCGCCTATCCGGGATCGCCGCTGCACCTCAATGTGGAGTTCTGTGCCAATCCGCCGGCTCATGCCGCCCGCTGGTTGCACGGCGATCGGGTCTTCACGCCCGGAAATCAGTATGGCACCACAGTGCTGGCCTACGCGGTGAAGGTGAGTGTTTGTAGTCAGGGGTAATCCGAAAGGGAGATGTAAACGACTTTCCCCCATTCGCAGGATCTGCCCACGCCCTTCTGCAAGGAGGCGCGACTGACCTACGTGAGCATGCACGAACGGGTGCCGAGGACCTTCTACTTCATAGTGTCCTCGCCGGGCGGTGTGGCCGAGGCGGTCTTCAATGTGAACTTCACCAAGCGCCATCGGCAGCTGTCCAATTCCATTGATGACGATGACGAGGAGGAGGAGCTCAATCGGCCGGAGCAGATCCACTTTCCCGTCTTCAATCTTGGCCCTGCCAATGAATGTGGCGGGTGGACGATGGTCTTAGCACTGGTTTTAGTCCTGGCAATTAGAGACAGGCATTAGATTAAGGTCGGATCGTGTGAAAGTAGAAGATGAATGAATGATTTCTTTGGGAGTGACTGACGCGTTTATTACACCGAATGTTCTATGTAACCTAACCCCTATGGCTAAGCATACGTATGGATTTACCCAATTACTCGACATTACCAAGTGGACTATGCTACACAACTACTACTCTTTATAGCAATATGTATGTGTATCTGTAACCAATTTAGCCAAACATCAAAATTGCCCTAGGCTAAGATCCCAGGCCCATCAGTATCCTTAAAAGAACAACAACACTTTTCTAGACCCCCTCCCCTCAAAAGAGGAATCGACTCTTTAACCCTAAGCTATTCGAATATTTTTACTGTAACCCCTAGCTGTAACTGTATCGGTAACTGTAACCTTATCGCTGTATGTCAATGTGTATGAGTGTGCGCTTAACTTAAATGCCAAAGCCAGAAATCGTAAGGACAAGTTTACAATTCATTGGGAAAACATTGTTAAACGTTGATTATTACGAATACTTTATGTTCCTTTTCGATGACGAAGGGAGATCGAGAAAGTGACTGATTTTGTTAAATATTTTGAAAATGTTTAGTACTAAAAGCACAAGGAGAAGAACTTATAGTTTAATATTGTAAATGAAGAAGCTAAAGACGAAGTAATACTTACCAGGCACGAACAAATTCCTTCCATTTGAAAATTTTGCCCCAGAGCAAAGAAACTGTAAGATATTTTGGGAAATGAAATTAAGCGAATGATCAAAAGAGTTTTAACCTAAACAAATTGGGTTCTATTAAGCATTAAATCGCACCTTATAGTTTCTTATGATTTTCCAATCGTTTGAAAGGACCAAAAACTAATCGTTTTCATTTACTACGAATATT
Source organism: Drosophila kurseongensis (assembly GCA_018153305.1). Classification (NCBI taxonomy): domain Eukaryota; kingdom Metazoa; phylum Arthropoda; class Insecta; order Diptera; family Drosophilidae; genus Drosophila; species Drosophila kurseongensis. The sequence continues at coordinate 13,529,498 of JAECXX010000004.1, read as the reverse complement.
TTTATAACACAAAAGTAAACATAATGATAGCCCCAAACACAAATGAGAGACCCTCCACATAAGCGATAATTGTATATAAATGTTCAAGTAGAGAATTGCTCAACCAACGGGGAAAACCAAAAATATATGATATAAAAAGTGTTAAATGTTGTTTGAAAGCAAAAGTAAAGCGATTAAAATATCAAATGTAGCGGTTCCACGAGTAAATTAAACAGTAATGTATGTAATATAACAGATCGCAGCCACATAACTGTTCGATTACTAGCTATTGTAAAATATTTCAGTTCAATGATCACCAAAGAGCCAGCGATATCGTTTGCTTTCCAATGAATTTTTTGTACAAAGCCCAAGCTTTTGTAATTTATTTCTTAGACGATCTAAGCTTCAGATTATTCTATATCCTATGCGCAATAAATATAAATAATATATATCTGTAGGCTAAGCGATCAGTGTAAAAACCAGAAATACTTAGAAGAACCTAACGCCAATTTAAGCCACAGCAAAAATTACATTTGCAGAGTTCCAAGAATTCTGGCAACAGCGGAGAGCATTGTAAAATGATAAGTTTAAATTGAGATTTAATTAATAATTAATACGAATATACATATATGGTGGAGTATGCCCGCAAGCATATCTGTATGTGTGTACCCTATGTATAGTTCAGTTTAGTGATTTCGCTCCTTGGGTTTATTGTCAGCAAAAATTTGCGAATTGTATGAACAAAATAAGCAAACAAACACGTCGTCATGTTAACTAACAAATAAATTACTATGCAAGTGAATGGTCAGTGCGTACTGTATTTATGATTCATTGTGTTGGTAATATTTACAAAATATTATTTATAACGAAGCCAACAAACAACAAACAAACAAACATATATTACTAAAGAAAATATTAGCTCCTAAGTGCAACACAAACCGAATGTGGCAAATTAATTTTAAACCAATGAGTAATTACGATACGAGAGACAGAATGTTCATCTGTAGTGCAAAATGTTTGGGAGAAGGGACACTAATAACCCATAAAATTACGAATACAAATACAAATACAACAATACGTGTTACAATAAGCAGAAACGGTTTACATATATAAGTCATAGGCCCAAGAGAAATGTAAGCAACCACCACCAACAACCACAAGAAACACTTTTAGCCGTAAACGAAGCCTCGGAGATGGATATTGAGATTGAGATGAAGATGGCCAGGAAGTCCAAGCGGGGAGCAGAGCAGGCCGGATAAAACATAAAGCCCACAACAGAATCAAAATCTAACTCTTAAGCGACCCCATACACTGCCCGGCAATGCAATAACTCCAAATTCTTGACTGGGGTCAGGCCACCCGGCCAGCAAACTGTTACATTTAAGCCAAAGTCGCAGGGCAAGTGGCCAGGTCAGGGCAGCCTGCCGAGGAAATTTACAAGTTTAAGTGACAAAGCAACAAAACAAAATAGCCAATTTAGCATAAAGTAAAACACAAGCCGAGAAGAATGCAAATAAAAATGCAGATAAAAATGAAAGGCGAGGGGAGCGGCGAAAAGAAAACCAAACAAAACACCACACACAACACAACACAGAGAAATGAAAATGAACATGGAATAAAATTTAAAAGCAGAGAAATGCAACAAAAAGTAAATGGCTTTAACTTGGTGGGCCGTGGGTGGTAGGTAATGGGTGTTGGGTGTGGTTGGGTGGTCCAAGCCAAGGACCATAAAAGCGGGAAAACTCCGCAGAGGAAGCGCCAGCTTACATTCACACAATCAATCAGCAGGCAGAAACGCTCGTCATTAAGCAACAATGGTAAAAACAGTTAAGGAAAAACAGCCGACATTCGACGTTGGAGATACTCTTGAGTGGGTAATCAGTAAAAAATGTAAATAACTTTACTCATTTCTTTTATGGCCATAAGACTCTCGGTTTTAAGTAAGCAACAAATAGGTGGGTATCGCTAGTTTAAGTTTAAGCTGTTAAAAAAAGGAGGAAGTCATTCAGTACTCTAGACCAACAATTAGCAGTCGATGTTTTGTGTTAGCTAATGACGGATTATTACAATTTTTGAAACTACTTCATAAGTAAATTTCCGCTATAATAAAGTTGAAAGTCGTATAGATTTTTTATTATCATTGGAACATTTTTCGATCACTGGAGTATCAGTTTATATTGATTATTTTTCTAATCACTGAAAAACAATTTGTAAAACCTTATTATTATTAATTGATCGCAGAAAATGAGACTTTATAGGCATGTTTATACACTCCTAAAAATTTACGGCAAAAATCACATTAAAATAAAAAAATTGCTTTAAAGTGGATCCAAATGAGATTGATCAAAAATACGCTGGAAAATAAGGTCAAATTTTGAATGTTATACCTTGTTGAATTCGTTATAAAAATTGCAATCTATTGGCATTTACAGCTCTAAAATTTAATTTTTAACCAAATTTCGCTAAAAAATCATGATGTAAATCAAAAATGTTGAAAATAGTAATAAGACAAAGTTTTCCAAATTAACTAGGAATTGATGGTTGACATCAGTTACACAAAGAAGTAATTCTTTTGGATGTTCGTCGTATTTCGGCTTATTAAGAAAAAAAAAGACTTTTAACTTCTGCCCGTCTCAATATCTGTCCGTCTGTATTCATACCTAGCAAATGGCATCAGTTGAAAAGCTATAAATTGACTATAACCTATAGCTTTCATTTACAAAAACGAAATTGATCTTTTGTTCCCGTTTTCATTAATTTGGAATGAAAAATACAAATAAATAGACCTTGTAAGAGTTTATATTAGAGTTTCCTTTAAAGGCCCTCCGTTAAAAGGAGTCATTTTTTGAGCCCGAAGAACTCTTTCCATTCGACCAAACATTCGATTCCCCTCCGGAGTCCACGAGGCAATCGGCGTGCTGAACCCCGACCTGAACGGAATGCCAATGACGCTTTCTGCCACGGCTGGCATGCAGTTCCAGTTGCAGTGGCAGTTGCAGTTGCATCAATGCCAATATCAATCAGGGGCCAACGAAAGGGAAAGGCCAGTCGAATGCAGCTTTTGGGTGACCGCAGCAGGCTCCGCTCGTTTTGTGTATGGGAGATTCCGGTTTATGGTTTGGATCGGTTTGGTGCATTGGCCCAATCCCAATCGCAATCCCAATCCCAGAGTTGCGTTGTCAACACCAGCAGCCAGCGCGGCTCTTGTTTATTAGTTGGAAATCAAAAGTACATCGACACCGCAGGATTGTAATGGCCACACTGTGGACCTGGCTGCTACACTTTTTGGCCTAAAGAGTCGGGCAACCTGTTTGCCATACTATATGTGCCCGCTACCATCATCGATAACCAGGCCGGTTTCTGGCGCTAATGACAGTGAAATGCCTTCGATCTGCCGAGGCGCCAGCGAGATTACAGCAAGCGGGGGCGTACGGTACAGTAAAGCTAATGGTTGCATTAACTCGCCCGCACCGAAAGAAAGTAAACAATTATTTGCCTAGAAATAGATCTTTAAGGCAAACTAATTTTCCTTAAATAGAAACTTCTTTTAATAATTTATTTAAACAAAAATTTTAGTAAAGAATACAGACATTAATTAAGATTTATTGAAAGGGGATAACATATTTTACATAACAATTTAAAAAGAAATGTAATTACTTACGATTGGGCACAAAAATTCAAATATTGTATTGTTCATTTCATAAATAATTAATGCTTGTGTGCCCCAAAGTGACTTAATGACTGATAGAAAATAAAGAAAACAAGAGAGAACGCTATAGTCGGGTGCCCCGACTATCAGATACCCGTTACTCAAAGGGAGTGCGAGGGAGATGGAGATAGAAACTTTGATCACGCATAACTTTTTAACGAATGGTCCGATTTGAAAAATTTCTTCTACATTTCGATAGGTATTGATAAACACAATAAAACTGCATTTTTACTTTTCCGAAATATTTAAATTTTTAAAATCGTATATAAGCGATTGTGGGCGTCAGAGGGGGCGTGGCACCATTTTGAAACAAACTTGCGCTGCGTAGGAACTCCTAGAATCTGCATGCAAAATGCCAATCTTCTAGCTTTTATAGTTTCCGAGATCTCAGCGTTCATACGGACAGACAGACAGACGGACAGACGGACAGACAGACGGACAGACAGACGGACAGACGGACAGACGGACATGGCTAGATCGACTCGGCTAGTGATCCTGAACAAGAATATATATACTTTATAGGGTCGGAAACGCCTCCTTCTACCTGTTACATACTTTTGCACGAATACAATATACCCTTTTACTCTACGAGTAACGGGTATAACTATATTTATCAGTCCTCCAGAATAAAAAAAATTCGTATCAAAAATCGAAATTTAATAACAGATTTCTTGGGCAATTAAAACCATTTTTTTTGACAGCAAATATGGTTCATATTTAATTTTAGAGAAGGTAAGTTAATGTTATTTTAGAGCATTCCGAAGGATATTACCATGACAGTACCAGTTTTTTCTAATATACCAAATTATTGATGCCGATAAATGGCGGTTTCTCTGCCATCATTCTTGCAGTGTAATTTATCAATCAAAATTCCTGAACAGTGATCGAGTGGAATAAACTTGTAATGTCGCAGAGGCGATTTTAGTGATGGTTACGGTGACTTTGCAGCTAATGTCGACGCACGCGCCGCAGCGAAAGGTGCTTCGACTAATGGGTATTCCCCTTGCCACTTCGAAAACCCCCCCTCCCTATCTGGACCAGCCTGCAGATATCCGCAATCGCCAATTGGCATTACTGTGCGCATTTCGTTTTAATTGTTGCTTTGGCCAAAGTCAAATACGAACACCCAAAACCGGCTGCAAAAACTGGCAATTGTAGCCCCCTCTCCCCTCGGATCGGCAGCCACACACATATTTCAATTTGCTTATGATAGGCGCCATCGTTGAGGAACCAAAATCCAGAGCCTGGCTCTAACCATAAAATTGCGGGCTTATTGCAGTCGCAAAATGGGCGAGTCGACTGATAACTTTATGTATGGACAGATGTGCATGTGGTCTGATAAGTGGGTTTTACCTGCGATTGTGCGAGGATTGTGTTTTCCACTCGTAATGCAGCTACGGCTATCGCAAGTGGTTGGAGAAATCTACTAATTGGGCTTTAGGGGAAGTGCAGGTGGCTTTCGAGTTGCACAATGGAGAGCAGATACCCAACACCTGCAATCTATAGTTTTCGCCTTGGGATGATTTAACTTTTTTAAAGTCCACAAAGAAATGGATGAAATACACCTCCTCTCAGCTATCGGTTAATTGGCAGTCATATTCCCTTTTCCATTCGGGCCAAGTTATCGCTGACGACTTTAAACGCTTAAAACGCTGACAATTAAAATCGTTTTCATTGCACATCGTTGGGCGCCAATAATTCCCCCCAATACGCTTGCATGAAATTTCACAGTTCAATTAATGCATTTTAATTTTAACTTTATTTTCCAATTTACTTCACACAGTTAAAATGGAGGCAAGGAAGGCCAACAACGCGGCCAAAAGCGTGGAAAGATATGAAAGAAAAAAACATATCAGGCTGAAAATTGTTAACGCAAAATTAAAAATTGTTTTTGATTGATTGTTGCATGAAATTGGCTTTTGGTCTGAGGCCCCACCGCACCGATTGGTCCCATTGATTGTAATTACCTTTTTTCCTCTCTTACTTGTATATTTCATTTGCCCTGCGCACTTAATTAGCCGGCTGCCACGCCCCCTTCCCCCACCCCGCCGCCTTATCCGGCTGACTGCGCTTTTCGGGGAAGTACAATAAGTAAATATGAGCGATGACGGCAACGAAATTAAGTGAATTGCTTTTAATAGATTTTTCCGCAATTTCAGTGATTTCCTTTTTTTTTCATTGTCCCATTTCGTTTGCGGTCAAGGAAGGAATCCCAATGATTTCCTTTGCCAATTTTTCGACGATTTTGTAATGCTGCAGCGACAAGTTTTTCCAAGCGGAAGGAAGTCGACTTCAGGCGACTTCTGTTACACTTTTACCAAATGCTGATCCGGCGAAAATTAGCCAAGTAAGTTGCTGGTCACGGCAATTTATGGCTCGCATTTCCTCGGCTTTCAGTTGGCAATTTTTTGGATTTCCTCGGCCATGCCCACACCGCTTATGCAATCTCTCTCCCTGGCCTTTCATCATAATTGTCTCTGAGGTTTGGTGCGACTGGTGCGGAAAACACCGGAGGAAATGCCAACCGAAAAAGCGATCTCGGCCCCAGTTCCAGTTTCCATTTTTCCATTCCAGCGTCATTGGTGAAAGTCAGATGTGTGTGCATGAGGCATGCAACATGTCTTTAATGAGATGCAGGCAGATAAAGAAGCTAACCGATTATGGATGGCATAAATCACACCTAAATGATTGCTCGATCTATATCTGTGGGTAAATAGGGGTATTAGCTTCGGTAGAACACCCACTTTCCCCACTTTTGGCTTTGACAGATATTTTGTGGTTGAACTCGTTTGGGTAATATTCCAGAAAACTCCTTGTAACTGAATTGACAATTTATGAAGAAATATTTATTTGTCTTACCTTTTTTCATTACTTTAGCATTTTACATTTATAAAACATTTGTCCCTTGACTTCTTAATGGGCTAAAACCACACAAATTGATTTTGATGCACTTTCGTTTATTTCATTATATCATCTAATTATAAAATGATGCCTTTGCCTATAACTGTTAATGTAGAATACATTTTTTCTGGACTTAAACAAATTTAAAGTTAAATAAATGGTCTCGAATTTATTTATTCTTTTTAACAAAAAATATGAAATTGAATTTAATGTAAAATACCAATCATTTAACTAACATTTATCTTTATAGTTAGTTGCAATGCGAAAATATGCATATTGTTACAACGTATTTCAATTTAAATTCATGAAATACCCCAATTCAAATAATTTCCTCATAAAAATAAATATCTTCAAAGCGCCGGGAAAAAAAGAAAAACGATATCATTAAATATGCAATAAATAAAATGAATTACCAAAGCATAAATAAAAAAGTCGCATTTTAATAAATCAGACAGAAATAAAAAACAAGTGCACCACGGCTCCACCGTCGCCCGCAAAACCGCATCCACATTAATCAATCAGCCGAAAACGTCAAACGCTCCACAGCAACAGCAGTCTCATTAAAAATGAATGAAAATGCCTGGAAAAGCGGAGGAAAAGCGTATGAAAACAATGCGTTCGAAGGTGATCGAACCGACAGGTGTAAACTGAATGCGATAATTGCATCAGGTGTTATGGGGCAAGGAAATGCGGAAAGAAATGGATGTCAACGAGCGGGATGGCTTTAAACAAGAGGCAAAGGGCGTTTAGGCCATGACAAGGGCTTTCACAGCGAATTTGGCCATATGCCTCGCGAACTTGCAACCAAAACCAGTTTTAAAGTTTTCCCGCGCCTGCATTTTTTTTTATTTTTGGCAGGGTCAATGCTGCCGCCGTAGAAAGCCATAAAAACAAAACTGTCACTGCCCCAAAGGAGCGACAGAGACAGCGGCGCTTGCGCAATCGCCGGCTGGACAAGTTTTGTGCTACACTTTAAGGATCGCAGCAGCAGCAGCAGCAGCAGCAACAGCAACATCAGCAGCAGCAGCAACATGAGCAACAGCAGCAACATCGGCGACGACAGCAACTTGCAACCCACGACGATGAAAAGAAAACGAAATGCTCAGTGCCCGACGGTTTCACTTTCATTCGCAACGCGCACGCGCAGCTGGCAGGGTCGCAAAAAGAGCACCTGCACCTGAATCAAACATTCGCCAAAATACACCTTTGTGCCATCCGCAGCTCAGAGAATTACAATTGTTTTAATCGAATAGAAAAGTGATTATAAGTGCATTTTAATTGGACGGCAATCAATATAAATAATTGAGTGTTTTCATTTCATTCCGCTGCATTCCAACCAAACCTACGCCACAATAAATATAAAAAAAACCCCATCGCGCAATACTTAATGGATGCAGGTAAATGAAAAATCAAGCGAAACATTTTAAATGCCCATTAAAATGTGAAAATTAATATATCGTCTGTGGGCGTAAAGGAAAAAACAATTTGAATGTGCAAATCGAGTTAGAAACGGTTGAAATTGGTTTGTGTTTCCATTTGCGATAAAGGACTTTTGCAGAGAAATTCAATCATTTTACGTCAAGGCAATAATAAATTCCTGACTGTAAAACAGCAATCAAAAAGGACTTAACCAAACATGCATACGAAATGTCTGCCATTTAATAGCATAGTTCGTATCATTATCCATACCCAATTAAAGCCACAATTTCCCTACAGAAAGCTGCACTTTCTTGTGTTATTTGGCCAACAAGATAGCCAAGCAAACAGGGGACCTGCTCAAAAGTGCCCCGGGCCACTTAGCCATGAATATTGCAGGTGAAATATGTTTTGGCATGCATATTTAATGCCTATCAAAATACAGGCAGCGGCCAAACTATGTGAAAACCCGTACGAACCATTTTAAACGCCATCAATTTCAATTTTCCAAATTAAATGCGTGGTGCAGGCGGGTTGTGGTGGCGTGATGTGGGGGGGCTAAAAGGGGAGGTTAATTAATAATTCATTACGTTGCCAGTAGCAATGACATAAGCCCCAAGCAAACGCAGTCCCAAGTTCAACAACTTGCCAAGAAAAGCGAATAACATTTTAGGGAAAATCTCTCGGCGAAAGAGAAAGAAAAGCGCCAAAGTGCCAAGGCAGCCACTTAGGAAAAATCATCATCCAGCGACGTATCGGTTAAAATCAAACAGCCCGACAAGTGAGTGGCTATGGTAGTCAGGAGTGGAGTGGAGTGGCTTTGGATTGGAGTGGAGTGGCTCGCAGGCTAGTGGATGGCCTTTGGAGCGGGCCCAAACAGGCTTGACGACTCCTCCATTTGTCGCTTGGAATTCGTCGCGGTTATTCGGTGGGGTTATTCACACCAAAAGCCCAGCTAACTCTTTCTGCTTTTGGCCATTTCCGCAACAGCTCCATGCGGCCCCACCGCCACCAACGACATCTGCTAACGGCGGCAGCCACGCTCTGCTGTCTGTTGGCCATCATCGTCCGGCCGGTCCTCTCGGATGAGCCACCCGCACCCGCACCCACAACCGAGTCCACGGAGCCTCCCCAGAACTCCACGGAGCTGGCAGCCGATGCCCTGAACGACAGCGGACCCAAGGAGGTGAGTCCGAGTTCAGTGAAAGATTTTGACAGGCAATGAGCGTCGCTTTTGACAGCTTAATAAGCAGGCAGCCGGCCAACTCATCCGCGAGGTCATCGAAGGCCCCAGCCTGGACAGCGGACTGCAGGAGGACCCAGATCCGGAGAGGGAACTGGAGGCGTCAGCTACAGAGAAAGAAGACGAGTTCGTGGGGTAAGCCAAAGGTCAAAGCAGAAAGTAAAGAGCACTTTAAATTCCCTTTTTAAAAACTATTGAGTGGCACCTGGTTAAAACCTAAGCGTAAATTCAAAAATATTGAGTCCACTAATATCTTACTAATAAATAATAACCGACAAGAAATTTGTATAGTACTGGAAAAATAGCTACCGATTTATAATCAAGTGGACTCAAAATTGGTAGTTCAATCGCATATAATTCTAGCCAAAGATCAAAGCAAAAAGAAAAGTGCGCTTTAAATTCCCTTTTTAAAAACTATTGAGTGGCACCTGGTTTAAACCTAAGCGTAAATACAAAAATATTGAATCCACTTATATATTACTAATCAATAACAACCGAAAGAAATTACTGAAAAGAAAGTACTGCAAAAATAGCTACCGATTTATAATCAAGTGGACTAAAAATTGGTAGTTCAATCGCATATAATTCTAGCTTTCGCACTTCTAACTCCGCAGTGAGGCACCATAAGTCCACCATATAAAAATATAAAAAAAAACTTAAAAATGTATTAATGTAGTCCGTCTGATGTTCAATTGGCACATATTTCTGTAAGCCCCTTGATTAGATTTTTGTTATACTAAAGTAAATTATACCTATGAACAGATTTTTGCTTACAAAGTAACTAAGTAATTGAATTATTCTCTATTCTCTATTAAAAAAAAAAAAAAAAATAAATAGTTATTTACATAAATTTAAATGAGTGCAGGATATATCTTAAGCTACTTATTAAAACAAGCTCTATTGGATTCTCCTTGTTTCCAGAGTTCCAGGCTTTCTGCCCACAGTGCTGCCTCCAAGGGATTCGGAGAGTCCCACCAACGGGCATGGCTACATCCAGTTTGAGATCAACGATGAACTGCCGGTGGAGGTGGCCCGTCGCCAGAGACCCATCCAGCAGACCGTGACTCGCTCGCGAACGGACACTGTCAACGAGGTGCTGTCCAATCTCTTCCCCAAGGGATTCTCGGACATTTTCCGCTTCAGTGGGAACACGGAGGCATCCACATCCACCACGACGACCACAACCACCAATAAGGCGGTAGTTCGGCCCACAGTCGTGGATGTGGTCAGCACCACCGAGGCGGCCACCACGGAGAAGCCATCGGAGGCTCCAGCCCCGAATGCCACCTACTACAGCTACCAGACCACCGTGACAAAGGAATACCGTCGGGAGTTGGGACCAGGACACACGGAGATCGTGGTGGAGCAGATAAGGGATCCCGGATTCCGGGACGGCAGTAATCACATTTCCCGCGATGAGCTCCTGCGGATCAACCGGGCTGCCGTGGCTGCTCCTGTCCTGCCCAGTGTGCTCCTCCAACCGGAGGGCGATGACAATGAGACGCTAGTGGCGGCCGAAAGTGCTCCCATCGTGATCCTGGGCGAGCACGAGGTGGAGCTGGAGGAGGGCCAGGAGATCGATGACAACCAGATTGCTGAGACGCGTCACGTGGGCAGAGAGGCGTACCAACAGCGATTGCCAGCTCCGACCTTCAATGGCATAGAGAGCTATGCCAGTCAGAAGGGTCCTGGAAAGGATCAGGAGATCAATGTGCACATCGTGCATGATGAGACTCTGGGGAAGCCGAAGCAGGAGGAGGGAAAGGTAGGGATCTATTTGGTGTAATACAGGATACTTCAGTATATGGTATAATCTGTTATATTTCCAGGCACCTAAGGAGTTGGTACAGTCACCACAGCTCGCCTTGGATCACTACCAGGCGCACAGTGAGCAGCGCTTCCAGCAGCATCATCCAAGCCACGAGGCTCCTTCGCGCCAGTTCCTCAAGAGCTTCAATCCCATCGTCTCGGGCAGTGGCAACGGACCTCTTCCCAAGGGAAGTTTCCACTACGAGGTGCAGAGTCCTCCCCAGCCGCCGAATCCGCGGCCGCCAAAGGAGGAGAACTACGCCGGACAATTTGTGATTCCTGCTGCCCAGTTGGCCTACCAACAGGAGCTCAGCCAGGTGCAGATTCCACAGGTGCAGAAGCAGCCGGAACAGCAGCCGGAATCGCTGCACACCAAGGCCATTTCCTCGCCATCGCCGGAATACTCCGGCTATGCAGGACCCACTCCCGTTTCCGCCACTCCCAATAGTCTGGTTTTTGTTACTTTGAACACGCCAACGCCTCCCCATTCCTCGCCAGCTCCTGCAGCTTCGCATGAGCCCCTCGAGCCAGGTGTCCAGATCACCATAAATCACCCGGCTCCACACAGTTATGTGGCAGAAGCAGCTGCCGAACCTTCCCAGCAACACATCCAACATGCTCCCGCTCCCAAGAAGTCCAGTCCCTACACCTTCGTCGAGGTGCAAAAGTCCGTGAACATCCACAACAAACTGATCACGGAGAAGGATGGACGTCTGGTGGAGCAGCACGAAACCTTCTATCCACAGCCCTATCTGCAGAATCACCTGCCGCAGCCTGCTCCGTCTGATCCGCCCAAGAACTATGCATCTCTGGCCAAAAATCCCATCCACGTGGAGTACGATAGTTCGCCCCAAGAGGTGGCCATCTCGCATGCAACCATTCATTTGGATACGGATCACTCGGGACACTCTGCTCCTGGTCCCATTTATGCTCCAGCTCATCAGGAGCATCAGGTGCACCACCAAGATAATCAGGTGCACCATCAAGATAATCAGGTGCACCACCAAGATAATCAGGTTCACCACCACGATAATCAGGTGCACCACCAGGAAAATCATGTGCAACACCATGATAATCATGTGCAACAGATTCATCAAGATCATCAGGTGCTTCATGAACATCAGGTGGATCACGAACCTCAGTTTCATCTCGACCACATAGAACACCACCATGAGCACTCTCCTCCGCAATCGTATCACGTGGAAAAAGCCGTGGACCACGACCACCATGTGAAACAGGTGGTGGAGAAGCACATACCCATTCCCTATGCCGTCCCACAACCTGTACCCGTTCCTGTCCACGTGGAGCACTACGTGGATCGTCCCTATCCCGTGGAGACAATTGTAGAGCACCCCGTTCCATATCCCGTGGAGAGGGTGGTGGAGAAGATCGTGGAGAAGCACATTCCAGTGGAAGTGGAGCGCATTGTGGAGAAGCCGGTGCATGTGGAGAAGATTGTGGAGAAGTTCGTGGATCGTCCGATGGCCATTCCGATTCATGTGCCCGTGGCCATACACATGCCCATGCCGCCGGGTCACTCCTCCCTAGCATTCGCCCACCATGGCCATCCCAATGCCCTTACTCCCTGGTCCCATTCCGTGGCCCAAATTCCGCCGAAGGTGCTGCAGAACTACTACACCCGAATGCTGAAGAAGCTGCTGCCCCAACTGACGGCCAAGACACCAGCTGTCCAATCCCCCAAGGCGGTCAAGTTGAGCAAGCCGGTGGCAGCCACTAAACAACCATTGAAGCCCGTGAGGGGAGAGGCGCCCAAGGTCGCCACATTCAGTTTGGCGGACATGAAGTTCGACCTTCGCCCGCCGCCACCGCCGCAGGGTTCGCCTTGGCTGCAGGGTGCCCGCTACATCTACAACACCCTGCCCGTCGACCTGGCCACCGCCGCCGCCTCCTCCACTCCCGTCCAGATGGTCAAGTCCTATGTGGGCCCAGTTCCAGCCACGAGCTCCTCCATTTCCGGCTCTGGGGATTCCCCGCTGACCAACGAGTTCGATGAGTTCCAGCGGTGGCGCAACGGACACTCCCTGAAACGCAGTCCCGACTTCGGACGCAATCTTCAACTGGAGTACGGATTCAAGCCCCCCTTGGTGCCGTCCATGGAAATCGACGACAAGGGGAATCCCCTCAAGCAGGCGGAACAATCGGAGACGCAGTGAAAGGATTATAGTGGAGTACAGCAAGGAGTGCGGAGACAAAAGCGTGCCAAAATATAAAGCTATAGTAATTATTATTATATTTATGTAACATATTTAAAACAATGCATTTAATAAAATTATATTACACTTTATAATACCAACTTTTAATATGAAAGCTGACTCCGGATTATATGAAATCACATTTAAGTTAGATGAAACTTGTTTAACAGTTCAAAACCTTATTTTCTTAGACAAATACAATTTAAATTGCAAAACAAACAAAGAATTCAATAATTCTTTGATTCCATTATTAGCTAAATTGTATATGCTTCGTGATTTAAAAACATTTGTTTTCTTAAAAATATTTTATTTGTTCAAAAACACCGATTTTTTTGAACTTTTTTAAGGGTAAACAGTATAATTATGTATTAATTATACACGGGATAAACATTTTATAATATACGAATGAAATTATCTATTGTGACTGTGTTGAATATTACTAATGTACAAAATCATAATAGTAACATGTTTTAAGATACAAATTTTAATTTTTGAGAATTGCGATTTGTAAACTTCAACTTAACAGGATGGGAAAAAAGACTTAGTCGTAGCCCACGCAGCACTTTGCAAATTGCCGTCAAGCCCCCAAGAAAAGTACACATGTGGCAGTCTGCATGCAAATGCTTAATACAAATATGTATGGCGCTGCTTAGGGGAAATATTAATTAAACAAATGACAGTGAGAGCCCCGACATTTATCCCAAGACGAGACTGTACCCAATTAGGGGGCTAGAAGGCCTCGCATAAAAATTATGTATTTCCTTGAGTAACATTCATGCAAATGAAAAATGCCCCCCAAAGAAAGTGGAAGGGTTTTCTCCAATCCCTTATCTGTCCATAAACAGGCGCCACGCCCCTCGAATTCGGGGCGCACACGTTTCGCATACGGGTGCCCAAGTGTAAAGATTTATATGACAGCTAATAAATTTACAACACATGTAGCGCCCAGCAGATATTAGGAGATACGAGTATTTTTCGGTGACAAGCCAAGGCCTCGCACGTCTCGAGTTTTGAATGTTATTGAAGCGTGTTTTCGCAGGACGAAAAATAACAGCCTTGCAAATGTTTGCGCAGCCAGTCGAAGAGCACGTATGTGCGAACTGCGAACTGCGAAGCTGCAGTTGACATTTGACATTTGGAAGGCGACGGGCGGGACAATGAGGGGGAGGGACAATAAGTGGGGGGTACCAAAGGGGGAGGGGCCAAAAGTGGGAGGGATAAAAGGTGGGAGGGACGTGCAGACAAACTGTTTAGCACACGTGTCGAACGGAAACGGAAGCCAAAACTCTGCAGACAATCGGAAACTTCTAGAAAGTGGCTAAAAAATATATTAGCTAAGGGCAGTACTTATGATCTTCTAATAATTTTATTCGCTCTATATTTATAATAGTAGATAGTTTGCAATTAAAAATCCTTCTGGTTATACATTAATTAGATCTTGTAACAATAATGACAATAATTTTCTCAACATTACCAGATTATTGAGTGTGACTACACCTAAGAAAATACTTGGTAATATTAGAAACAACATGCTTATATTGAGGTTTTACTTATCTAATTTTGGGCCATATTCATTTTATCGCTTTTACATGATATTGTCATAAAAGTTTTTTAAGGCCTGACCTCAATATTTGTGACTTTCAAAATATAAGTATTCGGGGCTTACATATTTAAAACCCAAAAAACCATCCATAGAAACCATTTGTTTTGCAACTAAGACGAGCATTTTAATTTGGAGATGAAAAGTCTGGACTTTCTGACGTTTTTTATTACCGCCAAGAGTAAAATTGAGCAGATGTTTTGAAGAAAATCGGCTAAGAAGCAGCTTATATAGTATTTGGGCACTACTTTAAACATGACGCAAAATCCATATAATAAGAACATTCAAAATAAATTTCAATCATTATTGCTTGCTAATCTAGCTTATATTATTTAATAATTGATTAGCTCAACAGATATATTTCAAACCAAATTACTTTAATTAACATATATCATGCAGTTATTGAGAAAATTATTTGTTATCAATGCACTTTGTGGACTTCTTTGAGTCATAAATCTCAAATTTAATAAGTGAGCTCAGCAAAATTCTTAAATGCGAATTAATCAACAGTAAAACCAACTATCTTTAAGCTCCTCCCATTTTTATACCCGTTACTCGTAGAGTAAAAGGGTATATTGTATTCGTGCAAAAGTATGTAACAGGTAGAAGGAAGCGTTTCCGACCCTATAAAGTATATATATTCTTGTTCAGGATCACTAGCCGAGTCGATCTAGCCATGTCCGTCTGTCCGTCTGTCCGTCTGTCCGTCCGTATGAACGCTGAGATCTCGGAAACTATAAAAGCTAGAAAATTGGCATTTTGCATGTAGATTCTAGGAGTTCCTACGCAGCGCAAGTTTATTTCAAAAGGGTGCCACGCCCCCTTTAACGCCCACAATCGCTTATATACGATTTTAAAAATTTAAATATTTCGGAAAAGTAAAAATGCAGTTTTATTGTGTTTAAAAATACCTATCGAAATGTAGAAGAAATTTTTCAAATCGGACCATTCGTTAAAAAGTTATGCGTGATCAAAGTTTCTATCTCCATCTCCCTCGCACTCCCTTTACCTGAGTAACGGGTATCTGATAGTCGGGGCACCCGACTATAGCGTTCTCTCTTGTTGCACTCTCAAATTGTAAATTCTGGCCAACATTTGCCGAATTCAGTATCGTAAATCAAAAATTGTTCAGTGCCACGCCCACAGATATCAAAAATCAATTGCGATTGCAATTGCAAATGCATTCGGCACTTGATAGACTCCCCGCCGGGGGGTCAGAAGTGGAGCCCAGCCAACAAGAAAGATAAGCAAGGGAACAATTGAATAATTTATATGCAAATAAATAAAAGTACTTTCGGCACAAAGAGCTTTGGCAGAAAGCGAGCAAAAAAGCGTGTGAAATTTATATTCTCCGATCTGGCCACAAAAGGCGTGACACACGCTACAGCGGCCGATTCCAGGAGTTGGCTTTTTTGGCGGCCTTCGAAGGCCCCACCTATTGGTCCGCCCACCCCATTTCCCAACCCACCATCACCCCCCACTCACCCCTACACCCCACAAAAGCTGTCGGCCTTTTCTGGTTTGGCTGAACGCTCGCTGCATGTCATTGTCAGGGGCTGCCAACTCTGCATTTGATATACGATGTGTTGGCAAGCCGCCCAAGTTGCCGGCGGACCGCGGGCAGGGGGCGTGGCACTGCGAGACAAATGCAGCTGAACCGAAAATTGCATTTCCGCTTTGGAAATTGCGCAAACTTCCGCAGCAAGCGGGGGAAAAACCAAAAAAAAAAATACAGGCAAACGTCGCCAGACAATTGGCAAAAATTTTCTATAAAAGTGTGAAATAGGCCGTCACCCCTTGGCCCCCAAAAAAAGGGGGCTACTGGGTGGTGGGCTGTGGGTGGTGCAGTGGAAGCTGACATGCCGTAAAGTGGCCCCACTGAACCACAGAAAACTTGTCACACAAAAATGAACGCAAAAATGTCAAAAGCACACAAAGATAAGGCGGGAAAAGCAGGAAACTCTGGGGGGAATTGGCATAAGAACGAATGAATGAAACCGCAATTGCACGGAGAAGTGCCTTGGATATCGCAAAAAAAAAAAACAATCTTTTTTAGAGTTGTACCAGAACCACTTTGTTAATTTTTCTTACCCTATTGCTGCAATTTAAAAAGTTCCCATAGCCCCTTAACCCCCCATAAATCCCAGGGTATAAATGATGGTTTCACTTGACAAGGGTTAGTTTCCGTGTCGCTTAACCCGCTAATGGCCGGAAATTCCTGCGGCTGGCAAATCGATCCTCCTGAAAAACCTCAAACAGGTAAAGGTAAGGCTAAGAGACCAGCAAATATTTGTGCCCCGACTTCGTCTAGACTGGGATTTCAACTTGCCATTGACAGGCCAACAAATAGAATAAATTCTAACACTTACCAGGCGACAACCGCAAACAAACAGGAAACCAGCTGAAATTCTATTCAATCAGCAAAGATTCAAGTCGCCTGCACGTACTTACAAGGCAAACAATCATAACTTTGCTGCATTGTAAAAACTAAGCAGGGGGTAACAAAAGTCTGGAGAAAAACGTGAAAGCATGGGCTTCATAGCAATGGCTTAAATGTGAAATCAAATAAGTATTTTGGCCTCCAGCTAGTTTTACAACGATCCAAAGTCTGTTAACAGAGACATTCGAGCTGTTAACGAATGATTGGCCTAAAAGTATTCAACACAAAAAATTTGACTTAATACTTTCAAGTGTAAAAATAAAGTAAAACAACTTTTTATTTACAAAATTATGGCTAGGATTTGCTTTACATCATAAAATAATGATTGACATCAAAAGGCAAAATAAAATCAATAATTGTATCCAGAGCACAAAAACAATATAGGATAAATATTGGAGTTCAAAAATAAATAATTTTGGGTTGTTTTAATAAAAACAATTGGTTTGTTAGTCAATTTAAATAATAATGTATTAAATATGAGATATAAAAAACATTTAAGTTTAAGACTCTCTAAAAGAAATAATAATGGACTACAAAATGTAGGCACTTAAACCTTAAAAGTGATAAAAACTTCATTTTAAAAGTCCTAAAATAAACAACTTTTTCCAAAAATGTATGAAATTAGAGTGTGGCTATAACTTAATTACACGTTTTTATCTTCCATTCTCTTATATGAAAAAAGTTACCTTTGTAATGCACATCAATAAAACTACTAACGAAGTTCCCTTTGTATCCTTTGGCTTACCTTCATTGCCTTTTTCAACCGTATCCTCTGTTGAAGTATATACAACACATCCTCGAGATATTAAAAGGGGAAATATTTCATTCCGAACCAGCTCACAACTCGGCAACAATAAGAATACGCAATCAATGGCACCCCATTGCAATGAGGAAGTAAAAACTAATCAAAAACCTCAATTGCAATGCTGAAATAAATGCAGAAGCAAAATATTGGCAAGTCTGTGGGAGAAAGCTCCGAAGAAGCAGACTTTATTGTATCCACAGCAACAACAATAATTAGAGCAAGTTGCAAAGGTATTTAAGGAAGTAGAACCAATAAATACCCTTGTAAACTAAACTACACAACTTAAATGGAAATGTTAATGTTTGTCTTGTAAGAGAGCTTTTCCCAACTTTTCTAGAATTTAGCCAGGAAGTTTGGCTTAGCTTAAAATAATTACAACCTTAAGAGCTGCCAAACCTAACTGACATCTAATAAATAATAACTTTAGGGTATTATAAGATGCTATGGGAAATCAAACTGGCCACTGACAATGTTAGCAGCAGATGACGGACTTCCTGCTGCGATTGAAAAAGGAGTCTGATGTTGATGATAATAATCATAACCCAGATGAAAGCTATCCTAGTTGAGAGAAGATTATTATAGGCAGCCAACGCAAACGCTGGCCGAAGAATTTCAATCAGTGGCGAAGACGATGGCAGCAACTTTGTGATTGCATAACTGCGTTGCGGCCAAGAGAAGTGGTTCCTGGCATCTTGGCTCTCAGCAGGAGATTCTCCACACCGGCTTTTCCGGCAATTTTCTGTCAAAAACAACGGCCGAGAACAACAAACTCCGGCCCGGAACTTTTTGCCGGGCCACAAAGTCACCGGGGCACCACCGACCCACACCTTTTGGGTGGTGCAACCGCACTTTTAGCATGCGTGCGGTCATCGGGTCGTGGATCGGGGGGTATTAGTTTTCGGGGGGGGGGCCACGGAAAGCTGAAAACTGCAGACTGTAAACTGCAAACGGCAAACTGCAAACTGGCAACTGGAACTGCTGTCAGTATATTGGCAAAGTTTTCGTGTTCGACGGGGGAAAGCGGGGGCTATGTCCAAGTGTTTATTTTGTACCATACGAGTAGAGTGCTTGTTTGCTTGTGGCAAATTATTTAGATTGCGAAATCTCGGCCAAGGAAGCAACAGAGAGGAAATATTGAATACATTTGCTCACGCCCCCCAAGACGACACTAATCAGTGTTGCCAGCAGTCAATTTAACAAATAGGACGCAAAAATAAATCGGAAATAAAGGATAAACACTGTTGAGCAAGGAGAAAAACAGGACAGCTTGATAGCACTATAAATAATTTCATATTTATTTTATCAGTGCTTGTAACTTTTTTAGCTTTCAATCTATACGATTTTTTGAAAATTGTCTGACATTTTAAAAACATTATAGTTAGGGCATAAAAAACATTTAAAGAGATCCACAACAAAAAACGGCAAAAAATATAAGCAACTAATAATTGTATTATTTAAGAACAAATCTTTTTGCCTGAATCAAGGGTATTACAATCTGCAGTCCTCAACCAAGTATGAGGATTGATTTGTTAATTATATAAAAATTAAATATCCCTAAAAAGCACTTAAATCATGATCATCACTTTAAGAAATGTGTTTACAAAATCATTTAATTTGTAAGTAGAGTTTTTCCAGAAAAGAACAGTTGCAGCACTGTCACTAATTCACTTTACGGGTTCCCAGCGACACAAATCCTAACTTAATTTGCACAAACTCCCCGACTTCCACGGAACGCATTATCTGGATTCTCATTACCGGAATAATCTTCTTTGTGCGGCGAAAACCCCAAACGACTCACGCAATAGTTAAGTATTTAACGACCCTTCTCAAGTCGGGCGTGTCAAGTGCAGTGCTCCCCTAATCCCGGCAAGAACTCCACTCCGAGCCAGCAATTGCTTTAAACTGTTTACACTTTATGTCGCCGAATAGCGTTGGTGCAAAGGAAAGCTCCGCTTTACTTCTGCCAAGCAATTTTCACGAAAAATCATTTCCATTTCCGCCCAAGCCCCACTCTATGTGAGTGGGCGCCATTTTGACACTTAATTATTTCAATTGGGCCTGAAAGGGAGGTTATCTCCATACTCTCGTACTCAGTGGGTCCTTTGTTTTTCAGGCCGTTTACCTTTTTTTGCCCCCTTTTTTTGGCTCTCGTTAACAGCTTTTTACAATATATATATATATATATATAAAGGGATATTTATCCATGTGTAGGGAGCGCAGGGCTTTGTTCCATTGCCGCCTTTGTCTGATGATTTTGTCGCAGTCTCATTTACAATATTTGCCACCCTGCCAGCAGAGGGCACAACAAATGAAATCAGCATTAGCTGCATTGGCCGTTTGTTTGGGTTCGTCCCAAATCCAAACCCAGATCCAGATTCAGATTCAGACCCGACCCCAGAGCCGAACCAAATCCCACCCAGACGACAGGCGACAGACGACACATTGTACAATGCCCGAGGACCGCAAATGATAAAGCAAATCACTGCAAACCGTTCCCATTCCAGTAAACTAATGACGAATTGTGGTCCTGCACGAAGGTTAAATACACTAACAGGAAAAATAGAACAGCTATTTTGTACTTCCAAAAATATGCAAAACAGTTGCAAAAAATTAAGCTACAATGAAATTACATTTGTATTTGTTGGATAATAAAGATATTGGTTTAATTATAAGAAATATTATGTTTATCTGAAGACTTTTCATTTTAGAACCATTTAAATTTCGTTAAAAATTCTTACTAAAGAATTTAGCGTATCATAAAATTATAATTAGCCAGATCAAACTTTGAACTTCCATTTGTTCCCTGGAAAAAATAATATTTAAGTCAATTTTGTGTAAAATTTGGAAGAGAATATATATTATTAAGCTTTGTGTTCCAAATCCTTTTTAATTGCTCACCCGCAACAAACAAAATTCTTAAGAGTAGGTAGTTTGTACACCCAAAATATGTGACTTGATTAATAATCGTATAGGATTTGCAAAAATAAGGAAACGGCCAGAATCCTTTCACAGATTGTTATCTCCCCATTCAGTCAAGTCGGAGATGCCTTTTCCACCAAAACAGAGTGTACATCCACCAATGTTTTCGCCCATTTTTCGGTGAGAGAAGGAAGCGACGATTTAACAATTTTAAATAAAATTGGATGTGATTCCGTTGGATTACACTTTACCGCCGATCGAAGTGGGAATAGGTAAAGGCCTAAAGCTGGAAGCCATGTGAGAAGGCCCCAAAATAGAAGCCAAAATGGCATTTGGCGACCCATTCCTTAAATTGTCAAGGCGAATTTACAAGAACTCCGGCCAAATTGTGGGCGTGGTCGCAGACAAAAGACAATTGAAGTTAATGTGAGCCCAAAAACACTTGCCACGCCCACCGGCGCCCAACCACATCCACGCCCACATCCGATAGCAAGGGGAATGGGGCCAGAGGCAGCTGGCCATTTGGATTCGGTATTTTACTTTGGGATTATTTTGTGATTTATGCGGTCTTCGAGTTGACATGCAGATTTAGATTAGGAGCCGGGCGAAGGACATCTCTCTGGGAGATGGAATGCAGCACGCGCATAAATCTGCTTTTGGCCAGGCAAAAAGGAGGGCGCTCGGTGGCGTATGAGTGATATTTTAGTTTTGTCGTTTGTCGTTTTGCGGCTGCCATTTTGTGTGCGGCATTAAAAGATTTCGGAATTCAGATTCTCCTTCTTGGCCCCATTCTTGTGTGCCCTCCGTATAAAACAAGGATTTGCCATTAAAGCAAATTAAATGTCCTAGCTCAACGGAGTTCCCGGGCGTTCGCCGGACTACTGGCGATAAAAGTTTAATTAATTATATGGTCACTGGCCACTGAGTGATTTTGTTTTATTGTATCCGCATTTGATTAGCCACGGGGCAACTGTATATTTATCATTCGGCCATTGGCTAATTAATTTGGAGCCAACATTGGAGAGGATTTGGCCATGCAGTTGATTTTGCCTAAAGAATAAATAAAGTTATTAATGGACCCAACAATCGAGCGACAATTTTGCCCCATTAAATCATGAATTGTTGGCAAATATTTCTCTTAGCTAAAATCTCTTGGCTTTCATTTCCACCTCTGACTCATGAAAAGCAATCATTCGCACAATTAGAAATCGTACTTAATATCAAATTGTTTGCAATTACAAAGCATTTTAGTGCGAACCGGAGGACACAGACAATAATGGAACGACACATGAGGCCAACACAGACACATACACACACACACAAATGACACCCTTTTGGCCAACTTCGACCACAACAGCAATAACAACAACGATAACAAGAGAGTGTGGCAAGTGGAAAGGGACCAGATCGTACGGTTCGGGCCAAGTCGAGTGAATTTGACTTAAAAATGGGCAAAAAATTGCGGCAATTAAAGTGGCAAATTGTCTCGAAGAGGCAATGTTCAAACGGTTCTCCGACATTGTCATGAGGAGCCCCCTTTTCCCATTTCCCCTGCCCTTTTCACATTGTGAAATGGAGCCTTAAATGAGTTTTCAGTTGACTTCGTACGGGTTGTTGTCTTTGGTCTCTCGACTCTCGACCTCTAGTTCATCTCCATTTGGGTTTTGATTGAAAACCCCTTAAATGCCCCGAACAGAGTCATTAACAGAAAATTGTGGGAAATACAAATAGAAATAAAAAAGGCAACCACATTTATGTGGGTTATTTATAAGAGCAGCCCCTGACTCCAAGCATTTAGTTTTGGCAATAAAAGAACTCTTCGACTGCGACAATTTATGCATTTGGGGCTGGCCCAATCGAACCCAGTCCACAGATTACCCATTTTGCATTTGCCAGGACAACTCTTTCGGGCCTTCTTATCTCCGCCCGACTGGGGTTCGATTTTTATGTGCATCTCAGGCCCAGATAAGCCCTGAAATATGGCCCAAACGGGCCTGGTCAGTGTCTTAAAGGGAATCGAATCGAAGTGGGCCGCAGCTGCAGCTCCTGCTCGGACTATCAGCCACCGAATCTCAATTAACATAATTCACCTAGACCAACGTGGAAGTGGGGGACCTCTCTGGCATTCCCGCTCATAAACTAACAGTTTCGGTAGGAATTGTCGCTCCCAGATAGCAGCTTCCCTAAACAGGAGCAGAGTTTCAACCCGGACATGAACTCCGCTCGGGAAGAAGGGGGAACGGCTCATCTGCTTGGAAGCTACACAGGGAGAATATTTAGATGATAGGAATATTGGATCTATTTAATATTATATATATATATATTAAATCGTTGCTTAAATATTCTTTATTTATACTGTGTTTATTATATCAGGTTTACCGAAACTGACCTTACAAATTTAAGAACACAAGATAAAATACCTTGGGCCTAAAAAAATTAAGAACTACTTCTTGCTATGGATTTCCAATAAATATATTTAGGCATATATTAAACATTTTATAAATTAAATTAAATTAATTAAATTGCCTCTTAACTTTTGTGTATTTAAACTTTCAGAAAATCCAATCAAACTATTTTGATAATAAATAAAAGGAAACAATATTGTTGTGAAATCGTTGTATAATTTGAACTACCATATATTTAGTACAAAGTACCTTACAATATTGTAATATTCATTTATATATAAACATATTCCCATATAAATTGAAATGTTGTTTTAATTATAAATGTAATTATTATATTTTATGAGAAAAAGTACAAGAATATCAGTTTCTGGAATCCCTTTGCTCCTTTAAAGCATTATTTCGACCCGAAAATTCTCAGTTAATTGTATAAGGTAAATACCAAAGTGAAGGGTACTTAATATTTATTTATTTTTGTCTCTGTGCAGCCATCGCCGAAGTGCTAGAGAGTTGGAGAACTCGCTCATTGTCAAAGTGGAAATTGTGTTCATAAATCAGAAACTGTCGCACATGTGTGACACCCGAAACCTCCGAACTCCCACTTTGAACCCCCACCCCCGCTTGCACTCCCCTTTTGGCCTCCTGTTTATTGTGTTGTCAATTTGCTGCGCTCGTTGGCTTTCTGTCTGCGATGGCGTAATTAGATTTCGGCCTGGTCTAGTCCGTTCGGTTCGGTTTGGTTTGGTTTGGTTTGGCTTGGCTTGGCTTGGCCAGGATAGATGGTGGTCGGAGGATGGGCTGATGGGAAGCAAACCACGAAAACGGGAAGTGTCGGACAATTAAGGCAGCAGTGGAGTCCAGCAGGGAGATCCTGATCTGGCGAATGAAGGAAGCTGCGAGCGAGTCAATTAAAACGTTCGATACGATCGCAATCGATGCTGCAATTTCCTCAAAACCAAATGACCAACTGTCCAAGTTTTAAGCGAAACAATTTGAAGGCAATTAAGTGGCGGGCCTGGCCATTGTCAAAACTGGAACACCGAATCCATCGGCTCAACCAGTTGATGAGCGGGATGAGCGGCTGGAAGCGTCAACAAAGTCACACATTTGGCCAGCAATTGTTGCCCCTGATTCAGGCTCGGAGTCACTTTGTTAGTTGGTTAAACTTCCGCACCACATCGCGGCAGTCTGGAGGAGATGGAGCTGGAGTTGGAGATGGCGACGATGACTGCATCCGCAATGCAACTTTCTGTGTGAGATTTCCGCCTATCGCAGCTGCAACTGGCGACGCATCTGGTGAACCAAAGGGGGTTCCCAGGGAGTGAGGAGATCTTACGACTTCTGGCGCATCTTCGGTGGCTGAATTTATTACGAGATTGCAAATCTCCACCGCGATTACAGCAATTATGTGGCTTTCGGAAGGAGGTTGGCACATTGCCCGAGGAACATGGCAGAGGTTGGGTATTAAAAGTTATCACAGGGGATTACAAAATAGGGGAAAACCGTGTTATCCAATTAAACTTAATCAGTAATACACCTAATTATTTAGACAACAGAAAAATACATATATTTGGGATATTATCTAAAAAGAAATGGATTTTAAATCTCAAATTACATTTATTATAGTAACATAAATTAGTAAAAGTATGTATTTCTAAGATATATTCAAAATGTTTTATCGCAAAACAGTTTTCAAAATATGGACCTCTAAGTTGTAAAAATAGTTTTACTTATATAATAAGTTTTAATTATAATAATAATTATAATTTGAAAGCCTCTGTAACAGGCGAACCGATTCTTGTTTTCGAATTTAAGTATCAAAATAGAAAATATATATCATAGATGCAAACAATTGTAAGATATTTTTTAACAAACCAAAAATTGAATAGCTCACATTAGTTTAAAATAAAATTAACAAAATGAATTAAAAACTATATTCCTAAAAATAACACAATTGTTCAACGTAATCCTATTTTCCACCTCCCCTGTTTAACTACCTTTAGTATACGCCCCTGCCCCTCACATGGCTTTCCTCTAATAACTCAATTTCAACACCAGCAAAAACAAATGTGAAAGTGCCAAAAGACGCCGCCTCCCCTCCTCCGATGGCCCCTGCTGCGGTAACCACCAATCATGGCCAAAAATCCCCCAATCGGCTCAGCATCTGGCCCAGGTTTGATGCACTCGCCTAGATAGCTCGACCTCGGATTGCCGCTTTAAAGTCCCACCGTGGGCCGCAATAAAATGAAATAAAATAAAATAAAGATAATTTGTCAGCTACTTCATCAGCAGCGGCGCGTGCGTGACTCGCGGCGTCGAGGAGAGCGTGCTCGAGTCGCGGTTGCCTGTTGCATAATATCTGCAGTTGAACTTTCCCAGGGGTTAGCCCCATCCTCTTAGGGGGATAAGTTCTTCCTATAAATCACATAATCCGCCTGGGCCGAGCCTCATAGGAAATGCGTGGCGATGCATTTCACTGGTTGCCATTAATAAATTAATTATACAACCATGACTCGGCTGAGCTTAGTTTTATCCTCAGTCGCACGCACACGAAAGTCGTAAAAAAAACCAAAAAATGCACACTGACATAAGAAAAACTTGAACATTTTTGTCATCGGCACAAACAACAGCAAATATTGTGCAAATGTTGATGGTCAAAAGTTGGCTGACGCCTTGGCCAAAGCCATGGCCAAAAAAGCAGCTCGAAATGCAGCCAGCTAAAAGTCAAACAGCAAGTGAGTGGTGGAGGAGTTTATAACTTTAAATGGTCGAAAATGGAATGCTCTTTATGAAAAAAAAAAACAAAATTAGATATACAAAAATGGCAACAAAATAAAATTAACATTTTTTATTTTTTTTGTAAAGCCACCAGCTAGTAGTCAAATAAAAGTTAGTACCAACAACTTATGTCGAACATCATTTCCATTTTTCTCATCAGATTGGAATGCAAATGAATTTCCCCGAAGAAATCCCAAATTCGACTTCCTTCTGAGCGTTGCAAATTTAATCACCAGCTTATTATGCCCCACACAAAAAAATCCACAAAAAAAAAGAAGAAATATGGAAAATGCAACAGCCCCACACCACACCAGTCCAGGCCAAGTCTGCTGGCTGGCAAAGGAAAATGGGAAAATGGGAAAAGCGAAACAACAACAAACCGGCCGACTCCGTGAAAACTGCGCGGCCCGAACACACACAAAACTCAAGTGGCGCGAAAATTCGAGGCACAGTTGCAGCAGCAGCGCGCAAGCGTGCGGTTTTCCTCCACAGTTTTTCCAGCCAAAAGTAAACAAGGCAAAACGAAACGAAAACTCAAATTAAAAGTCGCATTAAATAAATGAGAAACGAACGAGGACTGCGACGAGCAAGTTCAAACAAAGCTCAAAGACAAAGTTAAATGAAATAGTCAAAGTTTGTTTTTTTCCGCAAAGGATATGAGAATATTATTTTGCAAAGAAGACTTGCATTACATTTTTCAGAAGTGCTGGCTAACAAGAATATTTAATACCTGATAACAAATTAAATTAAACGAAGATAAACGCTAAAAGAAAAGTTCAACAATAAACTATTACAGGATTGTTGTATAAAATGGCAAAAGTGAAACTTATGAGTGGAACATTTTGTGAATTAAAGTAGTTTAGGGAATACATTTCTGCAGGAAACCAAAACAAAGCATATATAAACTAAATTTGTAAATACACTTTCTAAGCTCATTTAAACATTTAAACATTTCAGAATTCTTGTGTTAATATTCCCAAACTTGAAACAAATAAGAGCAAAATGAAATACATTTTTGTATTTTAAAAGTTAGTTAATAATGTAAAATAAAAGTAAAAACCGAAATAGATTAAACATTAATAAAAGTATAAAGAAAATGTAAATTTAAATTTAAATATACATGTCAAAACTAATAGGTTTTATATATAACTGAAAATTAAATTGAGATGTTACAAAATATTTTTCTTTATTTTTACTCGTTTCATAATTAACTTCACTACTTTTATGCAATAATTCCAGGCAAAACATACTTTTTATTACTTTTTATTACCGCTTAAGACTCTTGTAAAGTTATGCATTCACATTACTAGCATACAGATAATAACGTGAGAGGTTAACAAAATTATATGGCAGTTTAAAAAGCATTTTCCGCAATTAGCTCCTGACATAGCTTATCAAACTCAACAAATACTTTTTTGCAACGTTTGCAGGCTTAACAAACAATAAAGTTCAACGGTGAAAAACTCATTTACAATTTACATTAAAAATACCAAGATAAAGAAAAGCAACGTGGGAGAATAACAGAAATTTAAACAACAATTACAAATTGAGCTGCCACTATTGTGGAAACGCGAAAAGAGCAACGTGCAACGTGCAACGTTGACGCCTCATTTGCCCGAACTTCCGCCGACGTCCGAAACGACCCAAGGAAAATGGCTATCTGCGGCGCCGGCCCCACCTTAATGGTAAGTGCACGGGGTTCATCATTCTGAAATTTTAATATAAATAACCGACAACTGCGAGGGCCATCGAGGCGTGAAAACAACAAGCGCCAGTGGAGGAGTCTTCGGGGCGAAAATGGGCGGGGTCTGGCAAAAATGTCGGCCGTTGCTGCGATTTTTCTGGACAGGAAATGGACGATCCACTCATTCCATATGGTCTTCCCTTCCTGGCACGCACATTTTGCGAATAATTTATTTTCATTGCACTTGAACTTCAATTAGCCAGGAAACAGTGGCGCTTGGGGTCTGGGCCACAACTTATCCAGCACTCATTTAATTACAGGCCATAAAAATCATATACCGAATGCGAATATTTCAAAGTCTTTTTTTTTTTTTTTGGCCAAATTCGTTACGCAATCGGCATTTGTTGTTTTCGCTGTTGTGGCAAACTCTCTTGATTTTATGACCCCGGCTTTATGATGGCTCGCTGTGGTTATCTAACCGAATCGCAATCGGAATCCATATCCAAACTGCCGGACGAAAGGAAAATGCAGCAACATTTGCAATCGAAACTGGAAATTTGCAATTT
Source organism: Drosophila kurseongensis (assembly GCA_018153305.1). Classification (NCBI taxonomy): domain Eukaryota; kingdom Metazoa; phylum Arthropoda; class Insecta; order Diptera; family Drosophilidae; genus Drosophila; species Drosophila kurseongensis. Next base: position 13,501,034 of record JAECXX010000004.1, on the reverse strand, counting down.
AAGTGGATGGAAAAAAGTTTGCGGCCATTTCTGGCATTTCTTTTGAGCCAAGTTTCCTTGTGGCCCAGGAAGTACCATCTCCCCCATGCTCCCACTCCGACCAGTCAAGTCTTCTATGTGCTTTGAACTTGACTTTGCCTTGGGTTTTGGCCAGAGAAAAAGACCAAACTGGTTCTAACTACCGTCGTTGCAGCTGCAGCCACAAGCAGTTGGTAACACCCACCTCCCACTGCCACCGCCACTGCCACTGCCACTGCCACTGCCAACAATTAGCCCAAGCTGTGTCTTTTGCCTGCTCCGATTTCTTCTGGTGTCTCGACTTGGTCTTGGCCCACTCTCCTTCTGGTCTGGGAGCTCTGAGCCCCGTTTTTCCGCCTTGTTGCATGCAACAAGAGGCGATGCCGTAAGCGCATATTGCAGCCAACAATTATACAAACTTGTGGCCAACAGCAATTACAGAAACCATTTAATGAAGCAACCTACTCGACATGAAAGAAAGCAAAAAAGAACAATGAAGTCCAGAGGGAGAAATTGATATATTGATTGTGTCTTCAGGAGTTTTCATATATATTGCTTTAAGGAATAACATAAGATTCAGTCAATTCTTAAAGGCCTTTTATATTTTTGGGCTAGCTTTTATTTGTAGGAAGCTTTTTAACCCATTAAAAATAAATTGTATTTAATGTCGATTTAATCGTATAAAATATATTAGCCTCTAAAAAAACAAATTAGATTTATGCGAAGGAAAGTCTTTGGATTGCCTTGAAGCCCAAGAGTTACTACATCTGTAGATGCCATATTAAAATTTAAAAGCTAATTAATTAAGAAACAATTTAACTTCCCTAAACTCAAAAGAAATGATGTCATAAAAAATCATTGAAATCAGTCTACTTCCTTTTCACCTCAGAGCACAATTCAATGCAATTTGTTACATTTAAGTGAACAAGACTTTTATTATTGGTTGGCTTGTGAAATAAACCATACCAAAAACAACAATAAATGCTTGCGGAGTACTTTCAAATTGTCAGCACAATAAATATATCTTGTAAACAGCTGTAAAACTCAAGAGCCAATGGTAAAAACGTAATTTAATCAAAGTTTAGCTTTCACTGCAAATATTAAAGTTTCAATTCCAAACTAATGTCAAAACAAGCGAAAACTTTTAAAACGGAATGCAGATGAACGAAGGAGTCCTGTTTCTTTGCCTCTTAGCGGGTCGTAAAAGAATTGTTAACTAGTTTTCGCAGCTCTTTTAAGGCCATAAAATCCAACTGAGCAAACAGAAACAAACGCGAATAGCAACAATTTTTATCGCTCTTTTCTATTGAATTTTAAAACGAATCCAGAGTGTGTCCCAACTGAAATGAAAAGACACTTTTCCGGGCAGGGAAATAAACCGAAAAGTGTTAAATAGAAAGCACATAAAATTTTATGCAACCCAACTGCGCGGCCTGAGGTTGAGTAAATATTCTACATAGAAGAACGAGAACGAGGGGGCGGGGGTGCCGATGCAGTTGCCAGGTTACTAGGCTCAAAGGGTGGGCGTTAAGGGGGCGTGGCACACTGGCTAAAACGGGGCAGGAGGGCGTGGCTGTATGACGCTGTCGTTGACTGTGCCAACTTCATAAAAATTCACTCAGGCGCAGTTTTAACGGCCGTTAAATGTTTACGCGGTTGCATTTTTAACGACCGTTGACAGTTCATTTGGATTTAGCTCGATGGGCTTAGTTAAAGGACTGCTGGAAAGAGAGATAAGTCATTTAAGTCCCCCTGTGGGATTCATTCGGCTTACAGGCCATATGAACCTATCCAATATGCAGTTGAATGGCTGGATTTAGTTTAGTTCCTGCCGAGCCATCAACATACCTCCGTCACTTTCATATCGCAGTCCATCGCGAAATGTAAGTTAATGATACAGCTGGCCGCATTGCATCACAGCCAAACCGATTCGAATACCATAATTGGTCTTACGTAAAACGAGAGTGCAAGAAAAGCAATTGAAATCGAGCATCGATGAGTTTAATGGCCATAAAAGCCAAGTTCAACATGTTGACGTGAAAGTGGCGGCCAGGCCAGCACCCAACTTCGATCGAGGAGAGCTCGTGCGCAACTCGTTTTATTTGTTTTTATTTTTTTGAGAGTCCAAATCCATGCCGAGAATCGAGCTGAGTTAAAGCCAGGTTCCAGTTGCAGTTGGAGCTGCAGCTTCCGTCCAAATGCGGCTTGGTGGAAAGTGAAAGTGGGCAGACGACCAAAAAGCAGGTGGACGGGTGGACACATACATATACGGATTATTTATGGGTCTGGACGGCCGCCTATGTAAACCAAAGTTGGTTCAACCCTCGCAGATGGTCGTAAATTATTATTTTTCTGCGATTTTTCGATAAATGATCATCACATATTGATTGCGAAATCAAGTCATTTGGACGACTCCTATCCTTTACTCCTATCCTTGACAAACAATTTGAGTTTATAAATTGATTTTTCATTTTGTTGTATTGTAAAAGAGCTTGATTTTAGGGATGAAATTTAGTATGTGGCCACTAACATAGAAATATTTGTCCCTTTTTGACATAATTTAAAAACTGATAAGATAGCTGGAAATCAAAAATCTTTAATGGTATTAAAATTATTACAATATAAACTATTCCCTTTTGGCGGATTTGGATTTCTGCCACCAGTTAAAGACTGATAAAAAAGCTTAAAAATTAAAACTTTAGTGGCCAGTTAGAAATATGTTTCGCTTTTCGACACCATTTAAAGACTGAAAAGATAGCTGGAAATCAAAAACCTTTAATAGTATTAATATTATTACAATATAAACTATTCCCTTTTTGTGGGTTTTGATTTTAGACACAGTTAAAGACTGTTAAGAAAGCTAAAAACTTAAGTGCTTATAATAGCAGTGTAATATAACTTAAAATGTATACCCACAATTTACTTAAAACTATTGATTTCATTATACTAAGACCGATTTCATCGTATTCTTTGCCTTATTTAGCTACTGACCCTGACTGTAATCCTGTCTTCAAGTCAAGCCACGGATACCTGGCAGCGTTTGCCCTCGCTTGAAACCTTCTCTACATATGAGGTAAAGAATGAAAGCCATAACTTAGAAAACGATCTAATATATAACCCAATTATTTTCAGGACATGCAGCGCTACTTTGATCAGCGTAATTTCCGCAGCATGCGGCAAATTGACAATCCCACAGGAGACACTTATCTGGCGGCCTTCAATCAGTACAACGAGCAGGTGGAGGACAAGAATCCCAGTAGGGTGACCCACTCCCACTCCAGGATAAAACGGGAGCAGCGCCAACTGCCCACTGCCCCGAGAATGTTGCGCTTTGAACTGGCAGATGCAGTGGAACCAAGCCCGGAACTTAAGCAGATCCTAAGGCAATATCATGCCAGGGCCCTGAAGGAAAATCCCTCTCCTGTGAGTCCTGTCAGTACCACTCAGGAACCTTCACCAGCTGTTAGTACTACTAAGGACAACAAGGCTAAGTCCCGCAAGCCACGTCGCCAGAGAAGATCAGTCATTGGATCCCAACAACCAGCGGATTTTAAGGTCCAGATGATTCCTTTCCAAGAAACAGATGCGAGGGAACCCGATCCACTGACCGCTCAGCTGATCAAGAAGGGCCGCACCCTGGATCTCCAAAGTCAGGCCACTAGATCGGCTCCAGATCTCCACCAGGTAAAACCCCAAGCGACTCGGAAGAAACCTTTCCAGGTGCGGATTCGCAAGACAAAGCGATCCAAACGCTCAGCTCCGCAAATGATTAAGTTTGAGTTGGCGGATGCCAAACCTTTGCCTCAAAGAGCCGGAAAGCAGATGCTGTCTGAAGCGGTACCCACTTTACTGACCATGGAAACCCAGGTGAGGAATAAGACCCAACCCCATCAGTTGACCACGCCCACTTCGCGGGTGGAGGACAATGACATCCTGACGGGTGAGGCCACGGCGGAAACCAAGCGGATGTATGTTTACAAGGAGTCACCTCTCAATTCTGGACATGTGAAGACCAAGAAATCCCTGAGCGCACTTCCTCACGAAGTTCAAAAGGTCATCGGTCAGCTGATGAAGGATGGATTGGGTGGCAAGGCTTATGTGAAGTATATTCCTGCCCAGAAAACCGATTACGAGCACTACAAGGCCAAACCCATATCCTATGGCGCCAAGCCTTTGGGTAACTATGTCAAGTACATCAACAAGCAGGTGGAACCATCGGTGGCTCCGGCTCCTGTCCAAGTGCACATTCAACCGGTTCCCGTGGTGGAGCAACTCCGGTATGTTTACAAGCCCGCCTATGTGGCAGCTGCTCCCACAATAGCCCAACCCATTGTGGTTCAAGAGGTACCAGCTCCCACGGTCGCGGTGGAGGAAGTGCATCACACCTACACCGCTGAGCTGGCACCACCGCCCACCCAGAGTCTGGAGGTGATTGTGCCGCAATTCAGGCCCTCCAAGCCAGATCCCCTGTTGGCCGAATCACCTGCCATCTACGGGAAACCCCAGGAGTCGTATAACTATGAAATCCAGCCGGAGCCCTCGCCTCTGATCAAGATTGAGTACCATGCCCAGGCGGATGACATCAAGGAGCACTACAAGCAACTGCCGGAGTTCCAGCAACTGTCCACGCTCATTGGCAAGTCCCCGGATGACCAGATCCATGGCCTAACGTATCTACTGGCCAAGGAGATGCAGGCCAAGTTGCAGAGGCAGGGCAAACAGCTGGTGGATCGGCCGCAGGACAGCACGGCACCGATCCTCTTCCATCCGGTACAAAGTCCAGCCCCGGCACCCACTCTGAAGACCCTGTTGGATCACGGATCCCTGGGCGTCCAGCCGGGTCGACTGATTGGCATGGCCAAGACCAAGCAGTATGTGCCCATCATCGAGCCGGGCAACAACGATGTCAAGGAGCTGCCCGCTGTGCCCACCAAGCTGCCCACGCCCAGTTCCTACATCGACTACACCCACGGACATGGCCTGTCCAATGGATACGAGGGCGTGGCCCATGTGGAGGAGCCGGTGACGACGGTGGAGCACGTGGTGCACCATCCCACGGTGGCGACGCAACCGCAGGTTGAGCAGATCCAGATCCAGCACCTTGATTCCCACCAGCACCACCAACAGAACCACCTCCAGCAGCACCACCAACAGAACCACATCCAGCAGCACCACCAACAGAACCACCTCCAGCAGCACCACCAACAGAACCACATCCAGCAGCACCACCACAACCTGGTGGCCACTGTCCTGCCGGCGGAACTGGACGCGGACAAGGGCGAGAATGGGCTGCACTTTGTGCACAGCCAGGAGGACAAGTCGGTGAGTGGCGATGCACCCTTAAGAGCCGTAGATTTAATCACCCCTCAGAACTTAGGCTTAGATTACAGGCGGACTCCTCTAAGTTGGATTGCCTGTAATTCGAATTTAATCCATAACGTTTACCCAAATAACTAACACAATTCTAAATTTATAATAATTCAACTTCCATAAGAAGATTTTTTGAAGATAGTTAATCCATAGATAGATTAGTTGATAGATATTTTATCAAAAAAACATTTCAATCACCGCATATTCTCTTATTGCTAAAGCAACAATATTTGATTAATGAAATTTAAATACGAAACAAATTCATAAGAACGTAGAAACTTTTAAGATAATGAATTTTTCTTTTAAAAACATATAAAAGCTAAAGAGTGCTTTGTAACATTGCCTTAAAGACCTAATATAAAAGTAAATTGATCAAGCTTGCAGGAAAATCGGTTTCAATGGAAGAATTTGTAATATCGCAATATTAATAGTTATAAAGAAACATTTTTAAAAATTTAAGCAAAATATATATTTTTTTGTTAACTCAATCAATCAATGTCTAAAAGTCTTACTCCAATTTGTTATTTTAAGTTCTTTTGTTACCTTTATTTAGCGTATGCCAAAACGTTTGCATATCAAAATATGTTAATATCGTAAAGTGGTGGTTGGTCTTGTGGAAGCTCCACTGTAGTAGCGGGGAGTAAGCCCCCCGAATGCATTAAATTAAGGCATACCTTGGGGCGCTCGACAAAAGGCTTAGCGCTCTGCCGAAAGCGTGCCCCATTGATTGGCATAGGCAAAAACACAATCAGCATAAATAAGACGAGCTGGGGCGGCCACAAACAAACACGGTGCCAGACGGATAGACACTCCACTGCACGACACTGCGGCAGTCACAACAATGGAATCCCCTGCAGCAGGGACCTCCACTCAGACCTCCGCATCCACATCCACATCGACTCCCTGCCCCATTCTGCATCCTTTTAAGCCCACCTTTCCCCAAGTTACCGCTCTGTGTGCAATTCAGTTTGATTGCCGATCCATGTCTCGCCGGTAATGCACTTAATCGAATAATTTTCAAGTTCGACAAGCATTTTCAATGTCGTTAGCCAGTGTTCCCCCCCATTTCTCCAGCCCCTCCCCTCAGATCCTTCGTCTGGTACCTGGCAACACAGCCACAAAAGCAATGCAAACGACTTCGTCTTTCATTACTATATAGTACTATCCATTCGACTGCAGCTTGCAAGTACACTTGGAAAAATATTTAAATAGATATCAGATTAAATTTAAATAAACACATATAAATTTGATATTTTTTGTTATAATTTGACCTTATATTCTAACTATAACATTCTAACTTTTATTATGATATATTATCTAAAGTTCTTCTTGGCAAGAGAACAAGATTAAGTCTTTCATTACAAAAAGTTGGCAAAATATAAATATCTATACTTATTTCTAAGTGTATATTTGCCGGCCCGACATTTTGGGGCGCTGTCTGGACCAATTGATATAGATATATGGCAGCTGATACGGTATATATTCATTTGGCCAACCTCAAGCACTTGAAGCGTGTGCCTGGGAAATGCACTCCACTCCACATGCGTCTCGGAATTAACATTTTTCTTTCACTGGCGGAAAAACTTTCGCGCAGCTTGGGGTTTCCTGAATTTAATTTATCTGTATTTCTTTGGCGAACCAGAAGGTAAAGTCCCGGGCAATGGAGCGTCTTTGTGCGCAGCCAGGCAAAAGGCCACGAAAAGTGTCTTGGAAATGCGAAATGAGCAGGGAGTGTGTGCACAGCCACCAGACACACCTGAGTTGGGGGAATGAAAAGAAAGTACAGCAGGTGCGGGTAACCCCGTGAAAATAGCGAGTTTAAGGACACCAAATACATCGATACAAACATACTTGTATTAAAAGCGAAATAAAAAGGGATGGGCGTAGTATTCAATTTATAGAACCAATTTGTATAGCAACTTTTTGATGGTTAAACCTTTTGATTTTAATAAATTCATAAACTCATACAAATATTAACTCGGTACTTTATATATTTCCATATACCCTTTACAAATTTTAATGTAAGCTCTAAGAATTAAATATATTTTATTTTTTTCTGGTTTTGATATTCAAGAAGTAAATTCTATGAAATTTTAATATTTCTTAAAATTATTTTTCTTAATTGTTGAAATCTTAGTTATATTAATATTCCATAAATGGGATTTTCAGTACAGGTGGACTAAATTTGCCCCTAAAAAATATTATCTATTAAAATTATCTAAGAACTAGAGATCCCAGAAAAGAATTGGATTTTACCGAAAGGCTTCAGCTACACAAATAGAAGGTATTCTGTGTTTATTTAATACATTAAAGTTTTACCCTTTTTTAAAACCCACCCAAGCAAGTTATCCCATATTTGACGCCGAAAAGTTGATTTACTTAAATATCAAAACAAAATATAACACTTGGCCGCATATTGCGTCGGCCAATCGCCCAGCACTGATCACACGGCAACAGAACCACCACCGCAGTGCCATCAGGCTCACTTCATTTCCGGACAGGCCATTTGGTAGACGAACTGGACGAGGGTGCGGGTGGGGCGGCCGGTCATCCGCTTGGCGGTCAGGTAGGGCACCAGACCGTACTTGGTCAGCAGTCCGGTGCCGCGGGTGTCCAGATGCGCCCAGTCCACGCAGGGCACCAGTTCGTGGAGGATGGCGGCCGCCAAGCAGGAAGTGGCCAAGCCCCGGCCATCGTTGCTCAGATCGTAGGACCGCTCGTCGGTGACCTGCCGGCGGTAGTACTGCCACAGGGGCAGACGCCACACGCGGTCACCGGAGATGGAGCCGGCCCGCTGGAACTGCTTCCAGATGTAGTGCGAGTTGGACCAGATGCCGGTGGCGCCGCCGCCGAAGGCCTTCTTGACACCGGTATTCAGGGTGGCTATGTCCACCACCAGACGTGGCAGGTAGGTCTTCTGGCCGTAGAGCAGGGGATCCGACAGCACCACCACTCCGGCCTTGTCCAGATCCCGCACGGCCATCGACTTGCCATTGAGCAGGGTGACCACGTCGCCGGGTTTGGCGGACATGCCGGAGGGCATGTTCTCGCACAGCGGGATGATGCAGGTCACGTTGATGGGCAGCGACAATGCGGCGATGCAGCGCATCATGGCCACGCAGCAGGCAGCAGCAGACATGCTGCCCCGGTACTCGTCCATGCCCTTGCAGGGACGCAGATTGAGGGCGCCCGAGTTGAAGGTGATGCCCTTGCCCACGAACAGGATGGGCTTGTCGTCCGGAGCCGTGCCGCAGTAGCTCAGCTCGAGGAGCACGGGCGGCTCACAGCTGCCCTTGGCGATCATCAGGAAGGCGTTCAGCCGCTGGGCCTCGATCCAGTCCATGGTGCGCACCTCCACGGTGATGCCGCAGGGGCACAGTGCATCCACGGCGGCCTGGGCGAACATGGTGGGCGTCATGCAGTTGGCGGGGGCGTCACTTAAGCGCCTCGCCAGATTCTGGGCCTCCGCCTTGAAGATGCCACGCGTCCAGCCCTCGTGATCCGGGGATTCGAACAGCTCCAGGGTGGGCACCAGCGGCATGTTCTTCTTGGCCAGATTGTCCGGGAAGCGCCAGACGGCCAGTTGCGAGCCCTCGGCGGCCTGCTCCGCATAGTCCATTCCATCGACCAGCACCTGGGTGATGCCCTGCTGCTGCAGCGACCTGGCTCCCACGCCGGCGGCCACTCTCACGAACTCCATGCCCTCGTCCAGCATCTCCAGCTCGTTGAAACCGATCCCCTCCAGGCCCACGCCCACAACGGCCACGGCCGCAAACTCGGAATCGATGTTGTGGAACACCTTGCCGCGTCCCAGTCGCCCATCCAGCTTGGTCTCGCAGATCACCTTCATCAGCTTGCCTTGCACACGCTGGTCAATCTTCTGGCCCGCCGGCGTCAGCTTGGGGTCCTTGTCGCCCTCCTTCTGGTACAGGCCGACGACCACGCCCCTCGTAATCGCCTTGTTCTCGCCGCAGGAGAACCGCACTCCGGCGCTGGCCAGGATTCGCGGCTTGCACAGGGCACACGCGCTTTTCAACGAGCATTGGAACTGACGAATCTTGTTCATATTGACTGATTGCTTTGCTTGATTATATTATGATACTTCGAAAATCTGTTTAGGGTTTCCCAAAAAATCCCCTTTTTGAACGCCTCTAATACTGCGAATTTAAGCGATTAAAACAAGTCCGTCTGGTTCCACAATCGAAATTTTTCAGGAAAACCGGAAAAAAAAAGTTTAGAAAACAGAACAAAACTAACTCGAAAAAGAAATACTGAGAATTTATTCTGGGGACCTTTTAAAACCAATGATCTGTTCTCTACCGGCGTACAAATAAAATGATACTGAACATATTGGGACCCCCGAGCTGGTAACGCATTTGTCAGCACGATTCCAAGGAGTACTTGATTTCAAATTTTTGTGTTTTGTGAACATTTTGGGTTAGTTATACAAGTGCTGGTAATCCTCCATACCACTAAATAATCTGTACCTTCTATTTTATACTTCTTTCAATACCTTTAATTTTATTACTTTTCCTAATTAAAAAAAATGTAAGTATTTTTGTTATTGGAAATACAAAGTTTGGCAATTTGTATTTTACAAAAAAAACATATAAATTTTAATAAATAAAAGTCTTAAAAAAAAAAAAACAAAAGTTAAAATTTAAAAGTTAAACTTAGCAGTAGTAAAGAATATTAAAACAAAATGTTATAATCAGTTCTTGTGAATATTTCAATTTAATTAACATTTTATTTTCTATAAAAGGCTTAAAAAATAAACACAAGCCTTTCCTTTTATTAAAAAGTACTGACTTTGCCTAAAAAAAAGTTTTCAAAGATAAAATTATATAAAAAGAACAACCTTAAATTGGTATTTCAAATAGTTTTTAAAGCAATAACCAGCTATATGCAAGTGTGGCAAAAACCCATGGCATTTTGTTATAGTGCCATGGAAAAGCTTTTCGTCTGCGTAGAGTGTTAACGTGCAGTATACAAAATGCAATTGCCACAAAGAGGCCAAAAGGAGCACTTTCCAAGCAAGACGGCAACCACTTCCCACTCCTAAACTCTTTCTGTCGCTGCCAATCTACTTAAAATTGTTTTCGAGCTGAATTTTATTTTGCAGTGAACAGCACTTTTATTTGACTCTCAATCGACGAGCAGGGGGGTTGGGGGGTGCTGAAAAGCTGATTACATTTTATTTATTGGCGTCACCAAATTGCAATGGGGATATCTTGCATCTCTCGGATCTCGACTTTGGCGTTAATGCGCATTAAGCCGGGTTGGCCAAGGATGCTCCAGCAGCTCCAGTAAACAGGGAGTCGAATCTGGCCGAAAAAAGGGGGTAAACTGGGAAACTGGTGCTGAAACACACATTGTTTTACTGCCGTTTAGCATGATTTTTAATAGGCTTTTGCCTTGTCCCTGTCCGAGTTGTTGGAGTTGTTGGAGTTGTCGTCATCGGACTAAGCCCCATTGCCCGTCGGTCGCTCGGTCTGGTTGTTAAACCCCAAAAACGCCGCCTGATGGTCATGATGGGCCAGGAGCAGGACGAAAACCAGGGCCAGCAAAGGGATGCCCAGACATTGTCCTGCTCCTGGTCTGGTCCGTCCAATCCGTCCGTCCGTCCGTCTCTGACAGGCAAACGACACTTGTTAGGCTCAAGTTTGGGTGGAGGTTAGGCCGCTCTGGGCGGATTGGCCAAAGGGACGAGGAAATGGTGCAGGAGGGGGTGGAGTTGGAGGTGGAGGTGGATGGGCCAACATGCCGTTGCAATGCTCGTCATGGGACTTGTTTGACGGCATCTGCTGCTCCTTCTAACGTGTGCGAACATGGTCAGATTTTTCGGGCATTTGTCATTTTATTGTGGTCGAAATGGTCGGTAATGGTCGTCACTCAGTCTCTCAAGCCCCATACAGGGAAGCATCCATAAGACGAACATTAGCTTTTCACATTAAAGTCATAAATAAAACTTTACAAGTTATTTTTGATCAGCTATTTTCAATGAGGAAACTTTATTTCAAAATGATTAAAATTCTAAACATTTTAAAAATCAAATTTATACATTCTAGTTTACATAAATTCTTATCTTTTTTGTGACCGTAACAAATATAGTCAAAGCATGCGTTAAAATCGTATTAGTTTTGGAATATTAATCAAAGTCTTTCAAGAAAATTCAATAAATTCTGTTCAAAATTTACTAGTTAATCACATTAAATATGCATTGATAATAAGTTATACTAACAGATAATCTGTTTAAATTGTAGTAGTAATCAGGGAAAATTTCGTTAAAGGCACTCAAGTCTATGTTCTTGTTTTTTTTTGAGTATTTGACCAAAATTAAAATGCTCTTATTTTTGATATCGTCACTTCATTGAAATATTTTAAGCAATATTAAGTTTAAATAAATTTTACATTATTTTGTAACAGTTTTTGTTATCCAAGCCACACTGTAGCATGTTTGCGTTAGTTTGTGTGTTCGCTTGCCATCTGCAGGTGCAATATTTTCTGGTTCCTACTCACATATTTTAATTTAATTTTTATTTCAACCCCTTTGCTGTTGTTTGTTTTCTTTGGCCTTCTTCTTTTTGTTGCCGAATGTGGGGGCACAACATATTTTTGCAAGTGTTGAAAAGAGGTTGCCTGGGATTTAAGTTTTATTTAATGGAGCCCTTCAACATATGTTTCGGGATTATAAGTTCGGTTCGAGCACTGCGAATCACTCGACAGAAGGGTTTTCCCAGCAGAGAGTTCCCCTTAAAAGGATGGGGGAAATCCCCCACAAAAATCCTCTTGGCATGTGTTGCTAATGTTATCCAAGTGCCTTTGTCCTGCAATTGATGGGCTTCCAGTGTGTTTCCTTTTAAAGAAATTTGCAACTGAAAGAGCCTTAAACAAGGCAGCCCAAAATTGGTGTCGATTTCCCTCAGTCTGCCTCAGCACATCTGACCCGATGGTTGACTTTAAATTAGCTTCACTTCATCCGCTACCCATAATAAACCACAGCCACCCGACTGCAACTACATGGACGGCTAATAATTCGACCCTCCCAGAAAGGGAAAAACTATATGTAGCCCAGCTCCATGCCATTGCTATTCCTATTCCTATTCCTATTCCAATGATGTTTGCAACGTATTGACAGTCACATTCGCATAAAAATCACGTAGTTTGACATTTTTCTTGCTGCTCTGCCATTTCGTTAGATGGATTTTTTTTTTCAGCTGCCGCTCCTGCAGGTCCGATTCTCTGGGATAACAAGGATGTGGGGATGGGGGGCAGAGAGGAGCAGGACTTGGAGAAGCAGGAGTTCCAGGAGCAGCAGCTGTCACGCAATCAGCCCGAGCGCAGAGCCAACAAACTGATAACTCAATTTTGGTTAGAGACGCCTCTCTACCAGCTCGCAAAAATGAAAATTGCTAACAAGCGAGCCATAAAAACTGTGGGTGGTTGCATTTAAAATTTTTCCCACTTTTCCCAAAACACCAACCCCCCTCCCCCTGAAAATTATACAACAATTTTCGTTGGAGGTCCGTCGGTCTAATCATCGTTCTGTGCTCTTTTCGGATCTGGAGCTGCAGCGGTCATAATTGCGTGGCCGAAAAGTTTCGTCGGAAGGCAGCAGCGGCAATTGTGTCAATGGCTGCCGTGTGGCATCAACGAGCCCAGGACATCCATTTGCCTGACGAACGCTGTTGAACACGTTCCACTTGATGGGGATTTTCACACCCCCACTCCACTCCGGAAAGCCCCCAGCTCAGCATCCAGACATCCAACTCACCCAATTCACCCACAAGCACATGGCATTGAAGCAGCTCCGAACGCATTACATTGTAAAATTGGTTTTTGTAAATTGTTTGGACACAACATTTATTTCCATTTAAATGCGATTTGGACCGACTCGGTTGCTGACCATCCTCGGTCCCAACTCTTGTTCAATTTTAAATGAGCATGCAGCTGCAACTGCCACATTCTCCCAATCCTGCCCCCAATCCTCATCCTGGCCAGCAATCTCTGCCTGTGTCCCTTGAGGTTTTCGGGCTTCGGTACGAGGTGTTTGCAGCGCTTAAACGAATTGTGTGAATAATAAACGCAACACACTGGGGGCACAGGCATCGGATCGGGGGGAGGGTTGGAGGTGGGAATGGGGCGAGGCAGGGATTCTGGGCGGCTTTAGTTACCCAACAAGGATTAGTGTTATGGCACTGGGGGAAAGGAGTACGGAATCCTTTCCGGCTGAGTGCAAATCATGAGCTAATTGAAGAGGGTAGCTAACGCAACGATTTGAATGGCTAAGAACGAGATTAAGTGGGGTCTCACCAGACTGGAGTCATGTGGAAATTTAATACCATAAAATCTAATGCTGTCTGCCATCCAATTTAATTTCTTGTAATTTATCTCGACGATTGGTATTTGTAATATATGCTAAAGATACGTTTGGTATACCAGGGCTTGATTGTGTATAATTTTATATAAATTTAAATTATTGGTTTGATCATTTTGTTGTAAGTAGAGTTGTCTGATATATTCCCTGCTAATTTCACTTTGCACTACATGTCCGCATTTCATTCAAGACTATTATATCTTTCAATAAGCTTTAAGCCTTAAAGACATGGAAATTTTAATTAAAAATTAATTTAAATAATTATTAATATTAAAACTCGTTTTTCTTTTATATTTACGGACTCGGCTATTTTTATTTTCATTGACCGCCCGGGGGCTTAATAATTGTCAGTGGTTGGTCAACTTTTCTTGATGTTTCAACCGCAAAAACCTGACAGGCAAACAACAAATCGAATTAAGTGGAAAATCACAATGAAATCCAGTCGCACAATGATTTGAGCCACACCCACGGATAATGAACATCCTGGCCCCTCCGGCCGCAAGGGTTAACCACAAGGGCAGCGGTGGGTGGTGGGTGGGTGTCATGATGGTCAGGGGAAAGGTTAAGGCCAGGCCAATGCCGCAGGGCAAACAAAAGGCAAAAACATTTTAATGAGCGCAGATGAAATGACAAAGCCACGGGGTTTTGGTGGGGGGGGGAGGGCCGAAAAGGGGGCCAGGGGATAACAATGCTGATTACATGCAAATTAAAAGAAATAAAAGTCAGCCAACGCCTTGGATGTCCGATGTCAAAGCATTTCCCTTTTGGCCAAAGGAAGTGGGTGGCTCGGAAGTGCGCATTAAGTTACCAATGGAGCTGGTGGGGAAATGGCTTATTGCTTTTCTCGCCATGAAAGAAAGTTGGAGCTGCTCGGCATGTCAATTTGGACATACTTCGGCCATCTGATCGCTCACTCGCAACTAAACGAACTCACGTAGTTCGGCCTGCAATTGCATTTTGCACTCGACTCGCTGCACAATTCGCTAAAAGCCAACGGCAGGGGAAACGTGTTAAATGCAAAAAAGTGTCCGTGGAATCCAGCAATAAACTTGGCTCGCAGAGGCACTTTTGTCATATTTGGCCAGCCATCTATCTATTTATCCATCCATGGCCATCGGATGGCGACGGGGCGCAAAAAAAAAAAAAAAAAGGGAATTGGCCACGTCATCGGGAAAAGGGTCCAGTTCAATATGGCACGTGATCTGATTCGGATTCCACTTCGCTGGCTCCTACATTTTTTCCAGGCAAACATTCGGACTTATGTAGCACCACCCCCGCCACCCCCTCCCGACATGTTTCATCTGCAATGTAATTATGTTCGATATAATCAAACCAACTGGTAATGAAATTCCAAACTGCAGAGCCTGGCAGTATAATGTTGAATCTTGTCTGGACTCTGCCCACAAATTTGCATACTCATCCGCTGTTGCAGTTTATTTTCATTTTTCATTTTTCTCCCCCAGACATATAGAAATCTATTAACATTTTTGCCGTGCTTCTAATGAAGCCCTTACCATCGCAGAAATACATTTTTTCTGCATTTCATTAGGAGATGAAGGAGAGTGCAAATGTTGGCAAATTGCTGGAGCAGAGAATTTATTAATTATGTTTAACGCGTTGGCGGTAGAAAGTTGAATGTGGAATGGGGAGACTGCAATCAAATCGAGTCTCTTTCTTGGGGGAAAACTCCGTAGAACAAATGTCAATCAGGCTTGCCATCAAAAGAAAACACTTCTACCAGGTCTATACATTTTCTAAGGCCCCGAAAAACTTTTGTTCTGTCACACGAAATAACATTTCCCCTTCAGTGAGTTAAATCTAGTCAACAATGTAACTTAATTAAACTTAATTTACAACTCATTAACATATCAAAAAGTTTGCCACGCCCCTACCCCAGTGCACAAATCTTAGGGCAGGCCATAAAAACCGCAGAAGCAGCCCAAAACATGTAGCGAAAGTTGGCAACAATTGTCGTCGGGATTTCGAAAACATTTGAATGAGCGGAAACGGAAACGCACACTCACACCCGCGAGCACACATCCGCTTTGCTTATTTTATTTTCATCTGGCTGAAATGCGAAATACTTACAATAAAAAGGCAAAACCAAAATTGTTCAGGACACAACAAAACGACAGCAATGCTGCATACAGAATGCCACAGATTTTGAGGGGATTCGGATTCAATCGGGGACTCGGGGACTGGTCTCGTATATTGTTGCAAATTTCATTACGATACAATTTACAATCGCATGCATAACAAACCGAGCCGTGCGAGTGACAGACAACCTCGTGTCCCCCACTCCGCACTCCCCGCTGCCCAATCCCAATCCCAATCCTCACCAGCTCCAGCTCCAGTTCCATCTCCATCTCCTGCTGCCCCCGAAATCGGCTAAGACCCAATTCTGCTTTTGCACTTCATTGGCGCGAGTGGGGCACTGCACATACCCTTGTTATCCTTTCAGCCTTTGTATTACCGCAATTGGATTGCATTTCCGAGAATTAACTTAATAAAGTGATCCCTTTTGACACCCTACATGTTACTTGAAAACTAATTAAATTATATAATTTCCAGTTTGATTTTCCAATGTGGTTTTAAAGCAATGTTTGGGGAAATTCCTCAAAAGAAGCTCAATGTAGTGAACTTAATTACTTGTTACTTAAAGCCATTTAGTTGAACACTTGGAGTATGGATTTTTAATTTGATTTTATTAATTTAAAATTTGAAATCGAAAAATATTTTTTTTGTGAAGAGTCATCCAAAAACTAAAGTATTATAATTTTGTTGCTTATTTAAATCATTTTATGACGTACTGATAACACATTTCTATTCTTAATTTCGGATAGTTCTTTTACTAGTTTCGATATTCTGGACGTCTTAGAAAAAAGGACCTCAGCTGCGGAAGTTTTTATAGTTTTAAATGAAAAGTCTTTTAAAATACTAACTAATAATATGTCTTAATGTTATTTATAATTGAAAACGAACTTGTTTTCGGCTCGTGAAGGTCATGTAACTTCTTAACGAAGAGTGTACAATAATATTTATTGATTTAAGTTAAAATTGAAAACGAACTTGTTCTCGTCCCGTAAAACCCATGCAACTTCTTAACGAAGGGTGTGCAATATAGCAATCACAAAATGTTCTTATATGTTCGCTGTTTTTTAAGCTACTGTTGTCACGGCGCGTCTTCCAGTTGTCGCTTTCAGTCTTCACTGTACATGACAGTGTGCTTAATGCATTTTGCATCGCATACTTTTCAGCATCCGCACGAATTCCCCACTGCAGCAGTTTGGAAGTGAAATGTGCATATGGGCGGTGCTGGTTTTGGTGCCGAAAACCGGATCCTGCCCCCTTTTTCTAAATGCAACTTATCGGTTTACTGAACAATCTACGCAAATACATAACTAACTTATTCCCCGCCCCCTGCCTCCCTTTGTGTGTTTCGTTGCAGCTGCAGCAGTACGCCTCAAAGTATGCGTTCGGTTATCGCATACGTGATTTCCATACCGGCAACGATTTTGGCCACAAGCAGAATCGTGATCTGCACGGAGTGACACGCGGCCAGTACCATATCCTATTGCCGGACGGAAGGATACAGAATGTAATCTACCACGCCGACGATTCGGGCTTCCATGCGGACGTCAGCTTCGAAAGTGGCGCGAAACATTGAATCTGGTCTTCACCAAGCGGCCTAATGTGCAATATAACTTAAGTTAGCCATAAGATCTTCCTGTCGAAAAAAATCAAAATGTGCAATAATCCACTGAATAGTGTCAGTTAATTGAAGACTCTTCATCGATAAAACGAGCCTTCTTCATTGACTCATTGATAAGTTCTTAAATTGGCTTATGATTTTCGCAGGTTATGCGAAAGAATTATGTAGCCAAGTTAAGTAAAGAACATATCTTTCAACATGTATTTACCTTAGTTTTAATCTTAAACAAACAACTCCAAATTACTTAAAAATGAGAACAATTCTAATAATGTTAAGATTATTGTTTAAAATGATTTAGATAATTTTTTAAATAAGTTCTGACAGAAAAAATTATGTTTTAAATTTGGCTTGAATGTAAAATTTCATTAACTATTATTTTAATATTATTTTTTTTGTCCAACATTAATTTGTTACTACTGAGGAAAAAGTTATTGGCTTAACTAAGATTTAGAACATACCCCAAAAATTGAATAGGCTCCATTCTTGTCCTTTTTTTACTTGAAAGTAATTTGTTAAATTTGTTTAAGGTAAAGTTATCCTAAACCAAAAATATTTAGATTCATATTCGGACATCATAAACATCTCAGTATAAATTATTGCACTCCAAAGTATAAACTTTTTAGGTACCATTTACAATTTAAACATTATAAATTCCACACAGAACACACGCCTCACAATGGCCATTCATTGTTTTATTGTTCAACCAAATACCAAATAATGACATTATGCTTATTCCATTCTTGTTCAAATGCTGTCCTAGATGTTAAGTGATTTCCATCTCATTTATGGTTACTTGAGCACTGCTCAAATTAGTTTAAGCTCATGAAAAATGTATTTTAAATAAAGGAGCCTGTGCAATAATGCATACAAACAATGCCAACCAATGTGTTTAATCGATGTGCAATAAAGTGAAATCAATAAATTACTGACAGCATGCGTGAACGGAGGTCTCTGACAAATTGAGCAACTTTCAGCAAGGCGACTGCGAAATGCCTGACGGAATTGATTGGAGGCAAACCTTCGAATATTGAATTGGCAGATGCGCCTTGCTCCGTTCGCCTTTTCTTCCATAATTGACTTTTAAATGTTCGTTATTGTGCGTTTAACGCACAACCTGAGCAATTATTCAAGCCTTGATAGTGACCTTTCGCTTCCGCTTGGCCTTTTATGGTTTTGGCTTTTGTTTCCCACACGCAGAATAATAACTTAGATTAATTATATTTAGAAAATCGCCCTTGAGTTTTGGCAATATGTTCAGAAAGTATTTGTTTATATTACATTTCAAAAAAAAGTTTTTCATGTAAATTAATCAAATAACTCGATTTTTAATAACCATTTGTTTGTGTAAACCATTTTTAAGTAGTTGTTAAAAATGTTTGTAGACTTTTATAATTCTTAAAACTATGTTATGGGGGAAAAAATCATAAAAAAAGGTAAGTATTGGGTTTTTTATCAACACCAATATATAATTATAAGGTAGTAAGATTTTTTCTTTTATGAACAATAATCATGTTCTTTATTAATTACCCATTTATTTACCATTCACAATACTCAATTATAAGTTGATTTTGATTGCCTTTTCGATGAACATATGACCGCTTAACAAAATAACAGTTAACTTAAAGGTGAGCACTACCAAAAGAAAAATTAAATACATTTTTTTTAAATTCATGGTAAACAATTCAATTTTCCCTAAGTGCAGCCACTTTTGCGGTCCGAGTACTAACCAATTTTGATGTGCTCGCGGTCTTGTTTGGCTTTAATTAAAATTGTAGCAAAATTTCTTCTTGCGATCTTCGCCCATCCATAAACCATTTATCATCCGCGAAGGTCAAGGTGTTTCTGCTGGGTGCTCTCAGCAATTTGTATGGCTTGTACTCCAAAAATTGTAGTTTAATTAATTTGCCTGCTTGGAAAATCGATCGATCGCAATGGCTTTTATGCCCCATCATCATCATCATCGCCGTGACGTACTTGGCCCGAGATTCCGGGCCAATGGCTTCCAGTTTCGATGTCATCGGAGATACAGAAATATGTATAAACACAATAAACCACAGATCGAGAATCGCAATCACATGTGGCTCTGCTACCATTTAAAGTTCAATGTTGCCAACAATTGTAGAAACAAATTTCAGTTTCGCTTACTTCTGTTGTTGGCTTGTTTCTGTCGTTGGCCAATTTGTTTGCCACTTTCCGACTCCGCACCTTCAAATTGCCTTTGGCATTATTCTTTGTATTTGTTCTGCTGCTTTTGGCTTTTGGCTTTGCATTTTTGCGTTTGTTATGTTTTTTGTTTTTAAGGTTTCTTGGTTTTTCATGACGAACTCATGCAGAGCTCATTAACTAATTTAAGTGGCTGGCCCAAACAGTCAGTCAGATAAGTCTTCACATGGAGCGGAAAAGCTAAAAATATTAATGGTTTCATCGTAAAAATATCAGCTGCTCATTCTTCCTTCTACTGAATAATTTATGAAGCTTTGCAAAAAATAATCCACAGAAGAATTTCTAATTAAATCATTTAGACAGGAGTGGCAGTACAGAGTACTTTAGCAGCTTTTTGTTGCCACTGTGGCATAAACAATTCGGTACATGATCTTTTTGTGTTTTTAATTTTCGATAGTTTAATTGTTTTGACATTAAAAAGTATGAAAATGATTTGTTTCAGAACTGTACGTTCTCCTTCAGAGTTATTATGGCTCGGATGGCCTGCCCAAGTTGGTACCCGTATCTTACCAAACTTGATTGACATTAATTGCCAACGCGACCAGGCCAAGAGATGCACACGTCACTCACATCGCTGCACTTCTTATGAGTTTTGTGAGCAATTTTTTTGTAAGATTTCTTGTTTTTTTCTCTGGGTAATTAAGCAATTCTTGAGTTAATTAAAACAAAAGTATGAAAGAATGCACAATTTTGACAAGATTTATGTGGGCTGACCCCAAAACTTGTGGTATGAATTCTGTGGGGCAATCCATGAGAACCAAGTGCATTATAATTATGGTATTATATATAAATCAGCGCATTAGGCGTGGCGAAAAAAAAGAAGAAAAAATTATATTCCACGCCCTCGCAACTCGAAAACCCTGAGACCAAGCCCATTCTCAGGCTGCATGTGAAGGCCCCAAAAAATGGGAAAAAAAAGATGGCTAAGGAGCAGCGAAGTTGAAGTTTTCGGCGACGATAATAAAATCCCATTTAAGTTTGACGATAAGTTTTGACCATTAGTCGCTTGCCAGGGGCGATGTGAGGGGCCTGTCATTGCAAGTTAAATGCCTTGGATTTTCCCTCCCATCTTCGTTTATTTTTTTTTTTTTACCAGCAAGTTATGGAGCCAACTTCGGTGGGCTCACATTGCAATTGATAAGCAACTTAGGGGCGTGGCTAATGCCCTGCCAGAACTTGGCCAAATGTTGTCGCCCCCTGTATTTGATTTATATATATGCGGGGGAATTTATCTGCCGCTGATCAAAATGTGTGAAATTTTGGCAGCGAGAATTTGGCAAAGCTATTTGGGGAATTTCCTAGACTCGAAGGAGGGGGCATATAATTTAGTTTTGCGATTTTCCTTAATTTAATGTCGTTAATTTTAGGATTATTTAATGGTGATGATGGGTAGCTAATAGCTAGATATTGTTTTGAGAACCCTAATTTTAGGCTACCTAAAATCGTTTATATATAAGTTGTTAGACCAATCACAAACTGAAAATATTTAAGGTGTTTCAATTTATTATTTTATGATCAAAGAATATAGTAAAATACGGTTTCAGTCATTTTATTTTTTACAAAAAACGCTTACAGTTAAACACTAATAAAAACAAGAATCATTTTTTAACTTTCACGAGTAAGTCGCAATTTTTTAATTTTATCTAAAAGATGGAAATGATTTGCACAAAGCTTAAATTAAGGTTAATGGCTATCTTATTTCCAATTTTGTTAGCTCAGATTTTTTAAAACACTTTTTAGAACCACTTAAATAAAATAGTTAGAGAATTGACTGAATTGATTTACTTGATTCAGAGCGCATTTAATTGACTGCAGGTTAATACCCGTCTGCGTGGGACGTGTGTCTCAGTCAGAAATGTCCTTTGTCCTCGTTTCCGCTTAACTTGTTCGGCGTCTGTTGCAGTCAGCTATTTGGACCGGATGGACTACAGGTGCCACCCACAGGGCCGGAGTGAATCCGGGTATCTGTATCTGCGCTTTTGTATCCGTGCTTGAGAGAAAACACGTAAACAAGTCAGCGCAGGTTACGGCTCAATCGCTCAAGATCCCCGGGATGAATCCTGTAGGGTAACGAGAGCTGAGGGATTTTTTCCTTAGCTGGCTAAATAAAAATTAACAAGGATAAATGATGTGAGCAGGCAGGAGATGTCAGGGAATGCGGGTAATTGTCTAGCTGCCAGAGTTACCATCCTCCATTATTTTCCAGTGCTTTTGTGTGGATGGGTGTAAATTGATTAAATGCAAAATTGGAATATGCAAATGCACCCACACACACATTCACTGCGAATGGGCGTGGCCGTAGGGCGGGTAGCGTGGTCTGAGATGTGATTTATGTTAGGTGCAAAGTTTTCCACAACTTTTTCCTTCACTTGGCCTGCCTCGAATTCATTCTTCTCTTCTTTTTTTGGGTGCAATGAACGCAAGTGCAGAAGATGACGATGACAATGAGGATGCACAAGTTGGAGAAGGTGTGAACGAAGAAAAAATTCGCTTAATTTGTCTAAAGAAAAGCCAAGAGCATGAAAATTTCCATTAAGAAAAATGGTGGCAAGTGTGGCAAGTGACAGGGAAAGCTCGACTTTAGCCCGAAGATTGTTGCAGCAGCGCTGGAAAAACTTATCACAGTTGCTCACTGGAATAATGAGAGCAATCAACAGGAAACTCCGGCAAAGAGATCAAATCAAATCAGAAGGAAGGAGATGGCCGTAATGAAAGCAATCAAAGGAGCCTTGAGCAACTTTAAATGATCATTACACTATAAGTTTTTAATGAGAAAAGCAGAAAACGTGATTGCTCAGAAGCAAAAACCTCAAGAAAAATTCCAAACAATTAATTTACAAAAAATGTGTGTGGCCTTCCTGAAACTGATTTGAATTTGACTTACAATCCACAAATTCGAAATGTGACCTTGCTAACTGCAACCATTCAAAAATTAGGACATTATTAAGGGATCCCTATATATATGCATTTATTTAGATCATATTTATATTTTAATTTTTAGCATTGAAAGATTAAATAAATATTTGCCATTTTCTTTTTAAATTTTATCTTTTGAATATTATCTCTTACATAATTTTAATTATTTTCTGTGTAGCAGATATGATCATGGGGAAATGCCAAGCAAATCGAACGACATTTGATGCGCCTTCACCATGAGTCTATCGGAAACTCCGTTTATTCCATCAGAAGTCCAAGACATTTAGTCTATAAATAGCAAATGGAAAAAAACGCGCCTCTGCGCCGAAAAAAATGCAAATCATTCGTCTGGACTTAAAACAAAAATAAAACAAAGATCGCCGCGTCTTCGACCACTTCTCACACCAAATTCAGAGGGCCACAACGGCAGCAACAGTTTGAAGCACAGCAGCAACATCAAGCCACCACAACAACAACAGCAGCCGCAATAGCAACAAAAGCATTAGGCTAAGTTGCAACAATAGTCGAAGCAACAAAAACAATGCCAGCCATGGCAGCAGCAACAGCAACAACAGCAGCAACAACAGCAGCAACAACAGCAACTACAACAGCAACATCCAATGCTGGTGGCAATAAAATGCGGCAATTACATAGTTGGCTATTCTAATTCACTCATTTTTAGCTTAAAAAAGGTGCGCCTTGCTGGGGATTGGAATGTATTTTGGTTCTACGGCAACAGCAACAACAACAACACTAGCAGCAATAACAACAAAACCAGCAACAACCATCAACAGGTGATTCGCCTGAATGTTGCACGAAATGGGTAAAACAAATTCGAGGAAAAATCATCTTAAATGCTTCTGCTGCAGAATTTGAGTCTATTCTTTTAAATGTTAATTTTTTTTTCTTCTTGGTGCAACAATTCAATAAACTTTAAAATGTCAACAGATGGGCGACAACAACAAAAAAACACAAATGGCTATTGAAGCCCACGAGATGTTTGACTAAGTTTTGCTTCCGTTTTGCTTGGAGCTCTCAAATGTCCACTTGATGAATTAAGCGGGAAATTTGCAAAACTTTATTAGTTTGGACATTTTGAAAAATGATCGAAAACTGAAGAAACCAAAACTGCAACGGCGGCAACAGCTGCCAAGGCAATGACAGCGAAACAAAAGTTGCCCAATTGATGTCAAGTTATTGTTGAACGAATCAAAAGGAAATTTTCAACACAACTTGCACTTGGCGCTATTATATAAAATTCGCCCCATCACACTGCTCTAATTACATTTTAAGTCGAAATATTTTCGTAATCGCAGCTACCACAAAATGCACTTCATTGAAGAGCGGCTCAAAGAAATTTCAGTGTGGCCCCGATTGTTGGCGGGTATTATGTTGTTAAGACGGTTTTGACAGTACGTTCGCCTCCACGTGAAGAAGTGTGTTCGGGGCTCACACACATCGCCGCAGCTCAAGTGTCACGGAAATCAAAAGTTAAAAGTAACCAAAAGTTGTTCAATTACTTTTCATAGCGGTCCATTGGATCATGGCAGCAGGTGTAAGAGTTGATGGAAAAGGTACTCTTTTCAGCACATAAGGTACATGGTAAGGGCTAAATATATACAAAATAAGGTACCTTTTATCTTGTTTTTATATTTATAAATATGAATTTAATAAAATAATGTAAATTACTGTTAAAATGAGTTTCAAATTATTATCATTAAATTTACCCAATGAACTAATGATACAGGTAAGTGTAAAATCGTTGAAACATTTTATAGGCGTATTTATTTTGTCTTATGCAGTCTGTTGAAAGAAGTCTTCATAAATATATTATAAATATATTATAAATATATTATAAATATATTATAAATATATTATAAATATATTATAAATATATTATAAATATATTATAAATATATTATAAATATATTATAAATATATTATAAATATATTATAAATATTAATATTCTTTTAATAAATGCAACTACTTGTTCTAGATCCATTTCAATTAGGCATTATAAATTGAAATAAGTGATTGGTGACCCCAATTCAATTTAACCTCAGAACTTTCTTAAATCTCACAATAATAAAATATCCTTTAATTAGCTTACCAATTAAATGAAAATAAGCAATCTTTATATTTTAATGTCCTTCCCATCAAAGGACATTTTTATTTTTTAACCTACAACTCCACAGTTGAATAAAAACGATAAAACAAAAATCTTAAAAATATTTAAATAGCTTTGTTTTACCTAGGTACACGATTGTTACCATCACTGACTGTAAGATGAGCTCTTTGAAAGTGTAGTTATTTTTCGGTTGGTTGCTTCCCATCATAATTTCAATATCTAATTTTAATATCGCAGGCACGCACACATCATCACCTCGCAAGTGGTCAATAAAAATGTGAAGAAACTCTGAAATCAGTCATCGAAAATAGATTGCTTTTAATTGTTATTTAATCTCGGATGGTACAGAAAAGTATGATACATTCAAGGTTAATTGGTTATGGGATTTGATGCCTGACGGAAGGAAGGAAGAAAGGAAGGAGGAAGTCGGCTCAAAGCCCTCGACACGTCTTCGAGCCTTGTGCAATGATGGCCAATGGATAAGTTTGGGCCCTCGACTCTTTGGCATGAGCCTCACGTCATAGATTGCATTTTGGCAGAGGTAGAGGTGCTGCGGGAAATTGGGACGCCACATGAACACGTTTGCAGCTTGTGCAATTTTCCCCAGGCAGCCGCATCACGTATTTCTCACCAAACTTATTCTATGTTCTGCTTCTGCTGCTTTCCCAAAAGGCAAACACACAAAAAAAAACACCAAAAATATAAAAAAATCAAACAGAAAGGGCGACTGTATCTTTGGAAGCCAGGTCGCCGAAACCTATCATCTGACATTCCCAGTGACATTTTCGTCTCGTCTCGATTTCAACTGCAGCGCCCGAGGGCCAGCCTCATAAAAGCTTAAATATCAAATTTGGCCAAGTATTTAATGGCCAAGTATTTAATGAAGTCATTCGGGGCGTTGCAGGCTCCGACTTGTTATACATCCGCCCCGGCTTCATCATCGTCTAACCCATT
Organism: Drosophila kurseongensis; assembly: GCA_018153305.1. Taxonomy (NCBI): domain Eukaryota; kingdom Metazoa; phylum Arthropoda; class Insecta; order Diptera; family Drosophilidae; genus Drosophila; species Drosophila kurseongensis. Next base: position 13,475,335 of record JAECXX010000004.1, on the reverse strand, counting down.
CATTTATCATCGCGCTCCCCAGCGTCGAAATGATCGTGCCTCAACGATGATCTGCAACATTTTTCACCACCTCAACACTTGGCCAACAGAGAGCGGCCAGGCCATTCTCTCTCTTTTGGCCATTCTGAGAGCCCAGAGCGGCTGGGGCAGATGATCTAGAAGTTAGGCGCTAGACTTGCCTCAATTTTTCAAACCGCTTTTTTGTTGTTACTTTTAGGTGCAGTTGGCAACGCGAACGCCGCTGCTTCCGTCGCTGCCGCCGTCGGCGTCGCAGTCACCGCCGCTGCCAGCGTCACGAGCGTTTATTATAAAAAGCAAGCGCATCTCCATTGTCTAACCTAATTCAAAACGTTCGTGTACTTCGTGCGGTTGTCTAGGAAAATCAAAACAGCCGAATATAAAAAACTACTCCTTAATAGATTTTCATAGTTGAGATATCCTCCCTCGAAAAAAACCCTCAACCCCCCCATCGCCCAGTGAAAGTAAGAGTCGAAGTTTTTTAATAAAACCACAGTGCCAAAAGGACTGCAAATTAAATGATGTGCAATAAATAAACCAAAAATATAAATAAATATAAAACCAAGCTCTGATTTTAGTTCCCAAAACTCTAATAAATTTAATTCGATTTCAACTTCAGCCAGCGGCGTTGTGGATACATTATTTTTTGCCATCGTTTGAAGATAAAATCGTAACTCAACTAACAACATGATGTCCTTCAAGTCGTTCGTGCTGCTTGTAAGTATTTTTAAACAAAACAAGGCCATCTATTTTGAAGAGAAAAAAGCTAAGCCTAAATAAATCAGTTGGCCAAACAAATCATATGAGATTTCGCAGGCATGTCCTTTGGCTAAAGCAAAACTATGTGGAAAGGCCAGCAAGTTAAGCTCGTTATATGTCAAATTTGTTTATCGCTGGCAGGAAAACGGCTGCTGGTCACTCAGTGTCCTTTTTTGGATACAATGTCATTTTTCTGCTGCGGCTTAGGGGAACTTTAAATGGGATTTGTCAGGGAAACTGAGGGAAACTACCCATCAAACTGGTAGTTTCAAGTGGCTGGGAAACAGTTAGGTTTTCTTTTTTGTAACACTTGCCGTCAATGGCAACGAAAACGATTGCATAACTTGCCACACGTCTGCCACAAAGCCTCTCATCATCATCCAAATCCACATGCGAAAGTCAAGTGGCGAAGGGGACACAGTAACCCCGGCGATTCGAACAAATTGCAAATAATCGAAGACACTTAAGTGTTCCACTCCGCTCTGGTTAATATATGTACTCCTCTGTGCGGATACAAATACAATATTTGGCAACATCTGTGCGTGCCAAGAGCCACGTAAAATACGCCCCAGATCTAAGCAATATCCCTTGATTGTTCCCAACTAAACACTTAACTGAAGGAGGCTAAAAGGTTAGCAGGCGGGGGACACATGTTGGTAACATTTTTCCCCTTTCGTATTTAGGCCCCATCTGAAGAAAATTGCAAGCCCTTTTTCCCTTCCAACAAATGTAAATATAGTTTTGGCAATCTGAAGTTTTCTTACTCGGAATTTTCTTTGTAAAACTTCCGATTGCTCTTAATGGAAATGAACAAAATATAGTATTCAAATATTCCAACTATTTGTCGAAAATTTACACTTTTCTAACTACAAATCCCAAATATATTTTTTAAATACAAATTAAAGGGCAGACTGAAAAAAGTTTATTGTTCCTTCAAATTTTTAAAAAGCTTTAAAAGAAACCCTTTTTTATTTGAATTTAAGTACAAACTCGAATTTTTTTTTTTTTTAAGTAACGTTAACTTATAAATCGATTGCTCTTAAGTTAGATTTATAGGGCTGCAAACAAATTAGTATTGGTTAAAAATGCAATCCATACCAACATAGGAAGGATTCTGGATTTAGAGAAGTTCCTCGTCTATTGAAAGTGATATTTTTGCTCAGTTACACATTTGTATACATTCCCAGGGAGGGTCAACCTTTCAGTTATCACAAACTTAAGCCGCAATCAACTCCACATTTACAAAACCCAGGATACTTTCACTTACTCGCTTTTGTTAAAGCATTTTGAATCGCGTTTTGGGACGACGCCCTTAAGCAGGCAACAAAATAAAACAGACTTGAGTGTCGCTGGCTGCTCTTTTTGTTGTAACTGGGGCGTGTTAAATTGTTGGTGCGACACTTGGATGCAATGCAGGTCCAGACATAAGACCGCACTGTCTGGGATCCATCCAAAGTCCCGTCCTTACACCCAAGCCTCGTTATGCGAGCACCAAGGAAAAATATAACAAGCAATTATAAATGTATTAGCTATGGATTATATACCTATCCTTTTTTCAAGGGGATAAAATTAGTAGGCATATATTAATTAATAAAGAACGATATACATTTAAACCTATTCAATTTTTTTTATGCATACATAAAAGTAAAAGTACATAAAGTAAAGCTTAACGCTGATAAAAAATTAGGAGAATTAGCAAAATGGCTTAAAGTTTATACCAATTTGATCTTCGATAACATTATTTCTTCTGACCAACTTAAGACCAATTTCTCCCAGTGCACTGCTCCAGCTCTGGGCGTCTGGTCTGCCAAGCAGATAACTGCCAAAAGGTAACGCAGACGGTAGAAAAGAAATAGAGTTTGAGAGAAGAGAGTAGAACTCCAGCCAGACGCGTGTAATTTGCCGCTTGTAACTTTTTGACTTTTCACCAGCGCGATTCCGTTTCCCCAAAGCCCTCTTTTTTACCATTTTTGTTTTGGCCTGGTCGAGGCCAAAAACAGCAGACAAGGACCCGAACCAAAATAAAAACCAGGAGCCCAACTTCCGCCCACCAGCGGCAGACACTCGATAGACAAATGGCCGCTGGCCAGTCGAGTGGACGGGCTTTTGAGAACATCATGGCGAGCATGTTTTACATGTTAATTTCAGCAGTTTCCCTCCAGCCGGAAAATCCAACTACTCGCACACCACCCACCCGCACACACACACACACCCACACACCCAAGTGATGCCCAACTGCTGGTGCATATTAATGCCCATGATCCAGCTGCTCATTTTCGCACGCGAAAATTGCAGAACTGGTAACGAAGAATCCGAGAAACGATTGGCGGCAATGGATGGCGATAGGAAGCCACCGAATGCCGTTTGGGCACGCTTTTGAATTTCAAATGACAAAGCTAAAATATTCACAGTTTGATATTTGAGTCCGTTGTTGATGAGCTGGCAAAGCCGAAAGCCGAAAGTCGAAGCCCGCATTCTGCATTCAGCATTCTGCAAATGCTGAATTGTTGTAATTTGGCCACATCGAATGGGGAATTGTGAATGCAGCCGGGTCAATGCTGCCTCTGATTCTGATTAGAGCCGCCTGATTATGGCCAATATATCGCATGCCTGGTCAAAACCCTTTCATCGCCGTCGCTTGACTGCTGACGATTCGAGTGTGAGCGATTGCCCAATGAATGATGGATATGTGAAGGGTATTTCAAAAGGATAAATGCGTTATGGCAGGCCTTTGGTAGAACCCATAAATAATTTACAGCCCAAACACCTGATGCCATTGAAATAAAACTTTATATTTCAGCTGGCTTTATTATTTTATATCAACATAAAAAATATTATTTTATAGATGACATAAAGCTCTTCTCTAATGGCTTTACAATTTACTGAAAATCTGAATGATTAAACAGTATGTCAAGCGAAGCACATGCTAAAATATCAACAAGAAAATAAGCTACTCTTGTCATTAAGTTCAATCTGCAAACTTTATTGCTTTTATGTAGTTATTCTCATTTTAAAGCAGCGTATTCCCCCTTCGATCATTTAGTATCATTCCCCAGTTGCATTACAAATTCAATTTTAATTGAAATAATTTGGCAGATTTGCCAGATTTTGCCCATTGCCGATTGGCATTGCCTCAAAGCTGATCTGTGCTTAGGTAATTGAGCCCGGGGGTCGTCGACGGGCGCTCAGACCCATTCTTCTGCCTTGGGTGTATGCAATTTTGTGGCTTCGCCGATATTTGCTGCATCTTTGTGCGGTTTTTATTGTCTTTGGCAATGGCTTGAATGCCGGGGGAAAAAAATTCAACCGAAGAAAACCCAAATCGCAAAAAATTAATGACGCTTGAGCAAGCGGCAAGTGCAGCAGAATTGTCTGAAATTCAAGTGGGGGGGCTTGGAAGGGAAAATGGTAACCAGCCAACCATCTGCGCCTTTGTATGTGTGTGTGGTAATCTAATTAAATCGAAATTTCAGCTGATTACAAAAGCCCAGCCCAGCCCAGCCCAGCCTCCGCCTCCGAATCCGCTAATTGCCCAACCAAAACCAAAGCGTCCAACGCGGCGTATGCGCAATGTGTATAAGAGGAGCCATCTCCATGTTTCCCTTGGGCGAGGAATTTTTAATTGCACTATTCTGGCTGCAAGTGTTATTTGGTCGGCGTTTTTGCGGCTCCACAACAGCTGGCAATTGGAAAATTAGTTCACTGGGGTTTTGACCAAAATTGTAACATTTAAATGGCGTATGTGGAAAAAACTTATAAAGTTTTATTTTGTACATAAAAACAATCTTAGTAGTTGTAGTTATAGCTGTTGCAGAACATTTGGAAAATTTAAATAGAGTATATATTTTTTTTGCAGGAATTCTAATTAGAAAAGAGAATAAATACATTATATTAAAACTAGTAGTAAATTTATTAAAGTAAATCAGTTGCATAATCTCGGAATTCAGTTTCTAACAACATTTAAATGCAAATTTCGTGAATTTAAAACAAAAGAATATATTAGCAATTTATCATTTACTCGAAATTAAACGGCCATATTTTAAAATCTGAATTCGCCTTTATAATGATCCCTTCAAGAAGCTCCAACATAGATTTTTATAACATTTTAAGTAATTGTGCCTGTGGCTGAACAATTTGCAAATTCATAGCTGACCATAAACAACTACTTGAACTATTCGATGGTAACATATAATTTATACGTTTTTTTCTCGCTCGTTTTTTTTTTGGTTATTTAAAAGGTTAATATCTCTATGCACTGGCTGGCTGGCGGCTTTGTTGTGCTGATGAGGGTGTGTTATTTAATTCGGGTTAAATAGGGTTAATGTGGTGTGTGAGTGGGACCTAATAATTTACGGTTTACGAAGATTTAGGGGAATTGCGGCAGAAGAAATTGACTTATCAGAGGCGAATCCCCAAGGAGCTGGAGTCGTGAGACAAGCTGGGCAACCTTTGATCTTTGGCATTGTCCTTGTGGCCGGCGGGCACGTGACTCTTTGGCAAACAGCTGGGAACTCTGGCACAAAACCCATTGCACAAGGAAAGAAAAAGAGTTGATTGAAATCGGCTGGCAAGTTGCAACAAAAGACTGAAGCAGCAAACTGCAATAAAAGTCATTTCCCATTGCAAAGCTCTCTTCTCCCGCCGCCTGCCATTCACATGGCCCATTAACTTTTATTTTGCCAAATTTGCATTTCAATGCCCCAAAACTGGGGGAGAGCAGCGAAAAAGAGGCGAAAAACCGCACAGCAACATGCAACATGCAACAGTGCAACAGAGCAACAGAGCGATGCAGATGCAGATGGAGATGGCGATGAAAAGGTCAACCAAATGTTTGTTGTTCTACTGAAAGAGTCGCGACGCGAAGTCGTGTCGTGTGTTGCAAGTGCATGTTAATCTAACATCTATGTAGGGGACTTTTTTCGGTTGTTACTCTGGTAATTGCTGGGAAGCAGCTGCGCTGAGAGGCAGCTAAAAAAAATGTGAAAAAATTCCATAAATTAAGACAACATGGCATCCATAAGTAGGAAGCCCCAGCCGAACCTCATCCATCGACCAAGTGTGGGCGTTGCAGAATGCTGCTGGAGTTGTCTAAGGTGCCGCCGCTCCAAAATGATGCAACCATTGTAAAATCCATACGCTTCCAGACCCCGATGACGTCTTAATAGCAGGCCCACAAAAACCAACAAAATGCCATGGTACAATTCGAAGCAAAAACTGAGATCTCAAATGGAAGAGTAAACTCCTTTCCCAGACAGGGGCCAATTAAATTAATTAAAATAAATGAAACAGCAGCACCTCTCTGTCTAGATTTTTATGAAGACATTTTGCGTAAACATTTTTATTGCCACCATAAACTTCTTGACTCGACTTGGCCAATCCGTTGCGATCCGATGCGATCGGCTTAAGCATATTAAATGCTAACCGCCCATAAATCAACTCAGCTCCAGACACTCGAGTTTGCCATTTAAGCCGCACTCAAAAGGCGATTGTCATAAATAAATACATCTAAGCGGAACGCTGCAATTCGGCATCCGACTCTGTAAACTGGGTCGTGATCTAATGTGAGCGGGGAGTCCGACAAATGTGAGGATTTGCACAATTATTATTTATTTATAGTATGCAAAACTCAGTGGATACCCGGAGGTGGGTTGACCTATAAGCTTAATGGAAAAAAAAATCTACATCTTCTTTAAAGTTTAATTTACTCAGCTTATCGCTTGAACATGCCGCTTACCTATAATTAATTTAAACAATATTTATTCCATGTTCTGGGTGGCCCTCGACTTGAGTGACCAGTGGGCGGACACAATATTCTGTCTAGAACTGAAGTACAAGCTCGTACTCCAACATAGTTGAACATATTTCAACTTTTTGACGGACTTCCGCACAAACTTCTATTCTCGATGATTAATTATGGAATCGCTCGAACAAAACTTGTTGATTTAATAAAACAAATTATTTGCAAAGAGCTCATTGATGTAATTAACAACTCAGTCCGGCCAACGGCAGCTACATAGCTGCTGCATAATGCCTATTTAATAATAAGCCGGACAAAGCAAACAATTGTTAATTTATTGGATTGTGCACGATTAATGATGCTTCAATGCGAGCCGGCTCGTGCCTTTTGGAGTGGGGCAAACCTGCGTGCGATGAGCAATAAAAGTGCGGGCACTTGGCTAAAAATCTTAATCATAGACTGCTATTTTGGTAGCACCATCGGGGCAAGATCAATGCCTGCCGTTCCACACCGAGTCAAGGTGCTGCTGGCCACCAACCATGGCAAATGGGAAACCCACATACCATGGCAACCCAAGGAGAACCTTCAGTCTGATGTACATTTTTCCACAATGAGAACAGAAGTTGAACCACATAGAGGTAGAGAATGTAATTATCGCGGTTGCCAAGGCGAAAGGAAATTATCTATTTTCTGAAAAGATGCATTTAGGAAGTGTACTATATAAATTAGAAAAACCTTAAGAAATTTAGCGAAGCAGGAAAGATTAAATACATAACCAAGCTGCAATGTTTTGCAGCTTTCTTAATGTATATATGTATGCTTTTAAAAATGTATATCTATTCCATAAATCATATAATTTTAAAAAGAAAACCAAATATTAGTTTTTACAAATATGTTTTTTAAAAAGAAAACTATATTTCTGTAATAATTGTTAGACATTTTATTAATATTTTCTAATTAATTAATGTTTAAATATTTAGCTTAATACAAAAAAATTGTTAATGAGGTTAAAAAAAATGTTTAGAAAAATGTAAAAAGTCAATATATTAACCTCAACCAATTACATTTGACTTCGACTAAAATATTTTATTTTTACCAACTTAAGTCCACCGTGGTTATCTTAAATATCCAGCGACTCTTTGCCTGATTGTCTCAATTTTCCAACCAGACTGTTGACTCGATTCCGCCGCTTCTACCAACATTGTCTGTATCTTCCGTTGCATCTTGGTAATCTGCAATTTTTGGCAACTCCTCCTCCCTCTTGTCCATTAAATTTCCGCTGTCGTCAAGTTGCCGCAATTTATTTTGCGGCTCTTTTGCCTTTTATTTAATTAACACGCAAATTATTTGCCGTTATTTTATTGAAGTCAACAGCACTGAGTGATTTTTTTTTTGTAGTTGCTGGGCCGGCTACACATAATTACATTTGTTTTACATGCAAAATTGCCGTTGACATGCTTATTGGCCAGGTTTTTTGTGTCTGTTGCCGTTTCGAGTTTTGTACTTGAAGAGCCCGAAGGTTAGGACCACCCAGCAAGGTAATTGCGGAAACTTTAGTGAAGTTAATTAATTTAAATTTCAGTTCAGTTGATGGGTGAACAACATGTATAAAATACCGTCGGAAATTGGCCGATACGTAGCATTAAATTTAGGAGGAAAGCATTAATAAAGTGGATAGGAAGGGGCTTAATTAAAACAAGGATTTATGATTATAATCTTATTTTATTCAGAGATTTAGGTATAAGTTTAAAGCACTTTATATTGAAAAGCACACGAATATCCGGAATATTAAAACATAATAAGTTTTTCATGTTTCGTAATAAATGTAAGAAGCCACTGGGCAACTAAAATTATATCATAGTGCTTGAGGCCATACGAAGTATACAAAGATAAGTATTTAAGTATTGTGGCTAGGGATACTAAAATAACAAAAGGTTAATAAAATATCCGAGAAGGTGAACTAGACTAGAAATAGTTTCATGTGTAATATATATTATAAATGTTTAAAAAGGTGGAAAAAACTCTATGCCTAGTATATGAAATATTCAATTAAAGTTATGTATATTTTCGAGAAAATAGATTCCCCATCGCGATTATAGATTCAAGTGAGTTTATCCATGAGAAAGCCTCGTACGAAGCGGAATCCCGCTTTCCTTGACCAAATAGATTCCCATGTGGCTGAAGTTACACGTTTGGCCCACACGTCGTATGTGCAATTAAGCGATATGCACACACAACTAATCAGCAAACAATGTAAAGCAGTTCCCACCTGGGATGCTAATGATAATAATGATCAATGCCTCAGCATTGCCGCATAGAATATATTCGCGGGCTGTGAGTAATTTAGTGCCAGTGCTGCATTTCCGCAATCCGTTTGCACCATGTAAATTGAAAAGTTGGCAGGCAAAAAAAAAACGGAGAAAAACATGCATTAGATGACAGGCAGAAGCAGAAGCCCAGCGGCTTGGCCAAGTGGTTATGGCAACTGGTTGACCGGCGGCTGTCAGCCAACTGATGGATGGCTGCAATCTGCAATGTGGCCGCGTTGACGAGCTGCCGTCACCAGCATGCGATGTCCATGTGTCAATTAGCCGTGTTTAAAGAGCGGAATCGGAGGCAGATCGCCACTAACCTCCGCCATTTGCTGCCCTTTTGCGGGCGATGAGCAAACGCCTTTCGGGCACGTTCTAAATAAATTGCCGCCGCTTTGGCTCTGGCTCTGGCTCTGGCTTTGGATGCACCTGCTCCACCGCTGGAGCTGAATGTCAGACGCGATCTTATCGCCGCTTCTACATCCATTTGCAACCGTTCACTTTTCAATTCGCCCTCTTAATTTAACCTTTAAGTCACTGATATAATGTCGCACTAAATGAACACCTTCTTACACTGGAAAAAATTTCTGAACTTAACCTAATACATGCACTTTAGAGATTACAAAATTATTTTTCGACATAGATAGTATATTATTTTTTGGAAATAAGAAACTATTATTCAGGCAATATATTAATTATTAGTTCTATACTATTGGGTATACAACAATAATCCATTTTTTAAATTTGCTATAAATAATTTTGTATAAAATTATTATCTCCATAATAAGCAAAATTATTATTATTAAATAGTCTAAAACGTTGAAACTAAATCTATTATTTTTTTGACTTGCTACAATTATTAGGTTATTAGTTTGGACTTAAAATCTTTAAGCCTCTAATATATTCGAAGACATTGTAGACCTTACTGACTATCTTTAAAGTCTTTGGTGGGAGAAGAAACTTTACATTTTATTGTTATGGGTGATTAAACATTTACTAAATTGTATTTTATATTGTTTTGCAGAGCTTATCCCTCGCTGCCATCAGTGCCTATGCCTACGCCCAGATCGCCCCTGGATCCAACGCATACCTCCCGCCCACCAAGAACGGCTACGACTACTCGGAGCCCAAGACCCCATTCGTGAGTACAGATCCAATCTGAGTTATCTGGCTGTGTGGCCTGGTCAACCGCCCCAAATTGAATCCCAGTCAACGGACTAATTACAGCCATCATTCTGGGAGCAGTTGCAGGCAGAGGTAGAGGCAGTGGCAGTGGCAAAAGCAGCCAACTCCAGTCGGCAGTCGGCCGTTGAGATTTGTCGCCGCATTTATCACCCAGAGTGCTGTGGTTCAACTCAATAAATGCTGCACGTCATGCTGCTGAATGTCGGCCCAAAATGATGGCAACATTTCGAATCGGTCGGTGAAGGGCTTTGGCTTTGGCAGTTGAAAATGACTGGAAGTTAACCTTTCGAGATCTCAATAGCGAACGGCAGATCGTTGCGAAAATAACACAATGCAGGTGAACTTCCATAACGCGAAGTTCAACAAATCAAGTTTCCTTTGGCCAACAAAAAAATATTTTTTGGCAAAATAAATACGGTTTCAGTTAGAGCTATAATTCAGTTGTACAGGCCATTTAGCATTAATTAATTAATATTTGGGCACTTTTTCATCGACTAATGATTACCACTTTGAGTTTTTAATATTTTCTTGACAAGTTTTTATAGTTTTCCATTTGCTAAAATATTTGAAAATTCACAGAAGCCCGGTCCACCTGGCAGACCATCAGCGCCCGGACCCCGGCCACCAGCACCCCCCGGCACTCCTCGCAACATTCCCGGCCAGCCAGGCGATGTGAGTATAATCCTATAATCATAAGACATTAAAAAAATATCAAAGATCACTTGATAAATAAATTTCAATTAATTTATATATCAATTTAATGATCTACGCATTTAATTTTCTCGCAACAAATGGGTAGATACTTACAAATTTTAGCATTAATATTAATTGGTATTTATTTTGTAATTTTAGGACCATGTCCATGTGCCCGGCATGCCGTACGATTTCGAGTACGCCGTCCAGGATCCGGAGACCGCCAACGACTATGCGCACAAGGCGTCCAGCGACGGCGACGTGGTGACCGGCGAGTACCGCGTCCAGATGCCCGACGGACGGACCCAGATCGTCCGCTACACCGCCGACTGGAAGACGGGCTACCACGCGGACGTGACCTACGAGGGCGAGGCCACCTTCCCGCAGGGTCCCCAGCCTGGAGCACGAGGTGGCGGCGGCGGCGGCGGTGGTGCCGGTGGGTACAAGTACTAGGCGTGGGTGGTGCTTCGACTGGGTCAGCTGGGGTCACATATCTTGCGAAACGTGTAAGCCTTACGATATACCAATAAAAAGTATTGATAAACTAAAGCGACCACTGGCGTTTGATTTCCTGGACTATGGCTTAGTCCTGAGCTTTACGATATACTAGGACGCCTACTAGAAGTCGTCCTTGCAAAAGCTCTTGCTCAACTCCATTTTATAAAAACTTGAACTTGTCCTTAGCATGTGTTTAAGAAATTTTACAGATTTTGATGTTAGGGATTTCCCCTTATTTAAAATTGATTAAAGTCAATTTACTAGCTAACTATTTTATATGCAGAACCCATAGTTAAGAAAAAACTAACAACTCAGGACTCAGGACTTTCCATTCCATTGCGAATCCAACACTTGTTGTGAAATTTAAGAGGTATTACACATTGAAATCGGCTTAAATTTGGTGATGTTGTGGACTCCAGAAACATAGAAATGCGTCAAAAAATTGAATTAAAATCGTCTCAAATTTGGTAAAGTTTTGGAGTTATTGTGTAGATTTCAAACTGAGGGATTAGTTTGTCAAGTTAAGTTAAGTCGGTACTACCATTTAGAGTATAAACGGCTGTAAGGAAACCCTTTTTTTCAATATCCTTTCTTACCAGCAAACGCGCCCCCTGTTAAGCACTTGAGCAACTAAATTTGAATGCTACTTCTGGCCAACGGCATCTAGAGTCCTCCCGCCCCAAGTTTTCCGGGTCGAAAGCTCCGGCTCCTGCCAACTGTCACCCTCCGCCAGCTGGAGCAACAGATGCTCTGCCAGCTGCCAGGCCACGCACGTCAACTTGGCCCAAACGCAAGCGCTCTGGCAGGTAAACAAACACCTGTGGGACGTATTTCGTGGAATCGTGAGGTAAACAAGTGGACTGCGCAGAAGCGCCAAATGTCAGAGCAGGCGCAGTGGGTCCCTAGAAGAGTTCAGCAAATGGCCAAGGAGGCCACTCAAGGGTCATCCCTTTCTGGCTAAGGTAAATCCAGGTGGAAAGCTTTAAGCTCACCCAGAAACGTCAAAGAAACGTCAAAACGGGCCACGACAGTGTAGAGAGAAAAGTTTTCGCTGGCCAACAACACACACACACCGAAAAGTGCTGGGTCGCGCGAGAAAATTGCTGAAAAAATTCTTTGAAAAATCGTGAAAATTGCCACAAATAAAATGCTCTGCGCTTGAGGGACTGTAAGAGATATAGCCGCATCTGAAGGGATCCAGTGACGCCGCGGGTGGTATGTTACCGGATGGCCAGGGCAGGTGGCCAAAACCGAGCTAACGGGATATGTGATGTGGTGCAAACGAGTGCGTGTGTGCATGTGCCTGTGAGTGTGTGAGTGCAGCTGCAAAGTAGGGTAAGAAAATCGCATCGCCTGGTATTTATGTCGCGCTCCCGCTCGATCGACCTCCATCAATCAGCAGTTAGTAGATCATTGGAAATAGAGGAGAGAATCGCGGGGAATCATGGCCTGGTCGCGACTCCTGGCCTGGTGGCGCCTCTGTTTGGGCCTGCTCTCCGTCCTGGTCTGCTTGGCCCCATGCGTCAATCTCCAGCCAGCCGAGAACATCAACTACAATCTGTGAGTGCCTGCGGCGATTTTCCGGATTTTCGCCAACATACCATAATCCCCGTTTTCCAACTCCAGCGTTCATTCGTGGGCCGACAAACTGGGCACGGAGCTGTTTCATCTGGGCGATTTCATCACCAGGCGCAAGGAGGTGCAAGAGGTGAGACGAGAGCATTTTATTGATTTTTCCGCCGCTCCGTTTTCCCCATTTTTCCATTTACATTTCCCCATTCCCCTTCTCCCACTCCCCATGCCCCGCAGTGTGTGTGTGTGTTTTCGGCTCTGTTTTTGTGCGCTCCTTGTTGACGTCTCTCTGAGGCTGAGACTTCGGCTCCGAATTTGGGTTGCCCGAGCGGCAATTATAAAAAAATGTAAAGCAGAAGCCAGATGGGAAACTGTGAGGCAGTAGGTCGAACACCCAATGCTCTTGAAAAATCTATTTAATAGGCATTTGAAGTTGCAATTAATACCCTTGGTAATTTCAAACTTAATTAAAAGTTTATTTGAATGAAAGTTAGCACTAGCAAACTATGGGTCACTAGGTCAAGCTCTACCCTTAAACGAAGTTGTTATGGTTTTCATTACAATTTAGCTTAACGATACACAGCTCTGATTAAAATGATATCTAATAGTATTATGTATATTTGTTTTTTTTTCTCTCAGTATTAAACATACATTTTTTAAATAATTTTATATTTTTGTTAAGCAAACCTCTCCCACTCAAAGCACCATCTGACCCCAACATAAGCTCGAGTTATAAAATTGTTTTTGCCCAAAATTAACTATTTTACAAGCAGTGTCTTTTTTACCTAAAATTCTAAATTTTAATGCCACCAAAATTAGTTCGGTCATAAGGACTTTAAGTTAAGGAAATACGATAGTAATTCACTGATTACAGAAAGTTTTAAAAAATTGTTAGTGAATAATTTAAAAATATTTTTCTTTTCCCTTAACTTTGAGAGTAATGCAGTTAGTAAAATATTTTTAAACAACAAATGCTAAATTGAAATTTCTTAATAAACAAATGTAACTTTCATAAGTCAGTGTATCCAAGTAAACACTACGCCAGTAAACCATAATGCTTAGCCGTCTTTCGGTCTCGGTCTCCCCATATGAGGTCAGTTGTCCGGCACAGCTGGTAATTTATTTTTAGGCAGCGCAATTGGATTTACAAATTAAATGTTTCTGCCCCATGAGTTATAACCGTATGTGCGCCAACTGTTTATAATACTTTATATGCATGTGTTTGCCGATGGGGCCACTGGGGCCTCTAAATGGGCTTTACGGGGTGGTTCCGCTTACAATGTCTGTACTTTTGGAATGGCAATGGGTTGGGGGAATAATGAAATAATCCTATTTTTCTTGTACCATTTGGTTAATATATATTATTGATGTTCACACAGAGTTTCAAGGATGCGAAAGTCGTTTCGCGCAATGGCGCCTCCATCGTCGATTCGATGGCCAAGGAAATTGAAATGATGATGGACCTGAAAGTCAGTGCAGTGAGGGTATGTAAATCCCCAGAATAAGCTTATCAAAATAAATCTATGTATGCATTATCTTTAGCGCATTATGGACACGGCTGAGAACACGGCTCTGTCGCATCAGAATGATATGGCGGACAAGATGTTCTCCTACTACAGTGCCAAGGAGATGCTGGAGCCCAACGATCCCGTACCACCCATTCCCACCCCGGCGCCCGATATGGATAAGGATATAGGCGAACCGCTGATCTACGTTCAGCCAAAGGTGGTGGTGCTGGAACCACGTCCCGAATTCCACAACACGCCGGTCAACTTCAGCGTCAGCTCGGTCCATGTGCCAGTCAATGTGTTCGATCGAGGTTTGGAATAATGCTCATCAATATAATCCGTGTATCTCTTCTCTCCGCTCTCCATCTATCTCTCTCTCTCTCTGTATTTATATCTCTTTTGCTCTATGTAATTGTAAACGTATTTGTCGCCTGCGTGTGTTGTCTTTTTCTAACGACCCTTTTTATAATTATAATGCGATCGAGTTCGGGGTACTAAGTTTCTAATTTCAAAAATAACTTCCACTATTCTATTATATTAAAATAAGATTTTAATTGAAAAACTACGACTTTCACAAATACTCTGCCATTAAAACCTGTCTCTTACAGTTTCGTATATTTTGTGGAAATAATATTTCAATGCAGATAAATTTTTCTATTTAAGTAAATAACTAACGAATTATAATACAAAACAAGAAAGGAAAGCTAACTTCGGGCGGAGCCGAAGTTGAAATACCCTTGCAGAATATTCTGTAAATTATATTCTCCAAAATTATTCATATGATGCATTCTTAACACTCATAAAAAATCCCAACTTCCTAACTTTACAAACACCAAAGTTATGGCATTTCCGATCAATCAGTAATATGGCGGCTATAGGATATAGTCGGCCGATCCTTATGAAACTTGGTAGGTCATATTGATTGGCCAAATATAAAACCCATAAAAAATCCCAACTTCCTAACTTTACAAACACCAAAGTTATGGCATTTCCGATCAATCAGTTATATGGCAGCTATAAGATATAGTCGGTCGATCCTTATGAAACTTGGTAGGTCGGATTGATTGGCCAAATATAAAACCCATATAAAATCCCAACTTCTTAACTTAACAAACACCAAAGTTATGGCATTTCCGATCAATCAGTTATATGGCAGCTATAGGATATAGTTGTCCGATCACGGCCGTTCCGACTTATATACTGCGTGCAAAGGAAAGAAGGGTGTGTGCAAAGTTTCAATTCGATAGCTTTAAAACTGAGAGACTAGTTTGCGTAGAAACAGACAGACGGACAGACGGACAGACGGACATGGCTATATCAACTCAGGAGGTGATCCTGATCAAGAATATATATACTTTATAGGGTCGGAGATGTCTCCTTCACTGCGTTGCACACTTTTGACCAAAATTATAATACCCTCTGCAAGGGTATAATGATAAATTATACAAAGTAAAGTACAATAAAATATATTTAAAACCTATCTAAATGAGATCAAATTGCGTTAAAATTATAAAAACAGTCAAAAAATAGTTAATAACACCCCGAACTCGATCACCCAGGGTTGTATTTAATGCTTTTGAATCAAACACGAGCTATTTACTAACGATACACTCTTCGTCTCTGTCTAGCTGCCAAAAAGTAGAATATTGAAATCGCCTATAGCTAGCTCGCTCTCTATCTATCTCGCTCCTTAGCTGTTTGCTAGCTCGCTTGACCGTAAAATTAATTTTTTTCTTATGCCATATAAACTTTATATTATAATACATAATGTATAATATAAAGCCGTAAGCTGCGCCTCCTTTATCTTTGTTTTTTTCGATTTCCAAACCGCTTGCGTCAATGCGTGCGAGGGACGCGTGCACACGTCAAGCAGCGCATTGCGCCGTCCGGCCCACCCAACGTACCTAATGACCCGCCGACCTTGGCGTCTTACCGATTACTGATAGACCGATCTAGCAGATAGACCGATCTTACCGATTGAGCAATAGAATCCGCCGGGGCCGCTGGCGGTGCAATGCGCACGTTGACGACGCGCTCGCGTTTTGCGCCGGGGAATGCAAAAATGCGAATGCGAATGCTCCACTGCCGAATGACACACGCGGAATGCTTGCCAAAAACCGTATAACACCCAACTTGAGCCACCAGAACACGAACCCAAAAAAAAAAATCCTGAGAGCCCGTAAAATAAACTAAACTAGGATTAAGTGCGCGACCGCAGATGAGGATAACTAATCGTGTTTCTTGCTAAATTCTTCCCATTTCTTTTGACATGACTTACAAACGATTATCATCATTACATGACGAATTAACACACTCGATCACATGACACAGCACCGGATGTGATTAAGGCGATTCAGTGGTCGGAGAATCTGGATCAGATATTCCGCGACAATTACAAAAACGATCCCACATTGTCGTGGCAATTCTTTGGCAGTTCGACTGGCTTTATGCGCCAATTTCCTGCATCGAAGTGGCGCAAGGACGTACCGGTCGATCTATACGATTGCCGACTACGCTCCTGGTATATGGAGGCGGCGACGAGTCCGAAGGATATTGTTATCCTGATGGATGGATCCGGTTCAATGTTGGGACAGAGGCTAGATATCGCAAAGCATGTTGTCAATACCATACTCGATACATTAGGTACAAATGACTTTGTGAACATCTTCACCTTTGATAAGGAAGTGAGCCCAGTGGTCGATTGTTTCGAGGATTCACTAATTCAAGTATATATCGATTTTCTTTTATGCCTAATTTCTTTCTTGATTTTATGATTAACACCAATTTGATTTCTGTCTATCCCCACAAAAAAACGAACCAAAAAACAACAACACCAAATCTGAAATCTCAAAAAACACACCCAATTGATGCAAACGAATACGAATACAAAACACGAACTACCAAAATCCCAAACACTTCCGAAATTCATTCAGGCGAATCTGGGCAACATACGTGAACTGAAAGAACGGATTGAATCGTTTACACCCAAATCTATCGCCAATTATACCGCTGCATTGACAAAGGCATTCGAGATATTGGAAGATACCAAAGTGAATTCGCGCGGGGCGCAGTGCAATCAGGCGATCATGATCATTGGGGACGGGGCGCCCGAGAACAATCGCGAGGTCTTCGAGTTGCACAATTGGCGGGACCCGCCGTACAAGCCGGTCCGCGTGTTCACCTACCTGATTGGCAAGGAGGTGGCCAATTGGGATGATATACGGTGGATGGCGTGCGAGAATCAGGGCTACTACGTCCACCTTAGCGACACCGCCGAGGTGCGCGAGATGGTCTTGAATTACATACCGGTTATGGCCAGGCCGCTCGTCCTAGGCAGGCACGATCATCCGGTGATTTGGTCGCAGGTCTATGCGGACATTGAGGTGGGTAGCGCCCTCAAAGGGCTGCCAATCAATATTCCTCCCCCCACAACATTCGGTTAGCAACGTTTTATTTTCCCAAAAATACCCATCTTATGTATGTGCGTAGGACACAAAGCTCTCCGACTATCTGTGGGACATCAACCAGTGCGAGTACCAGAAGGCCGACGTCCTCGAGTACTGGCAGGTGCACGACCGGATGCTGGAGCCCAGCGAAATGCACCGCCGGAAGTACAGACGGATGAAGGAGGTGAGTCCCGATTATACCTCTATAATAGTATACACCAAAAAGGTGTTTTTGGTCAAATGGGTTTGATATTGTACCATAACCCAGTATTTCCCTAGGACATCTCAATTTAAAAACCATTTCCCTATAAAGTTTGTCGAGATTTTATTTGAATTTAAATGATAACATAATAATAACACATTAAATATTTTTGTATGTATATTAAAATATGAAGTATAAAAAGAAGAAATTTATAATGTCAAACTTTTTCTATAAATTTCTTTTATGATAATATATTTAATGTTAAATGTATTTTTTATTTTTCACAGACTTGGAACCAGCCTGTGGACTCGAATGTGTACCAGTTTATGACCACCGTATCGATGCCCATCTACGATCGGCGCGAGAATGCGGTAAGTGAAATTGACCAGAAATCGATCGTGTCCCCTGGCACGGGGGAAAACCTATCGAATCAAACTCTATCAAGCGAGTTAGCACTGCAAAATTCTTAGCGGAAAATGAAAGAAAGAAAACTGAAATCAGAATCAGCAGCCGCCGAAGCAGCGACGAATTCATTTTGCCCCCAAACTCATTAACGATCGAAGCAAGAAATCGAAATACAGCAAACCAATCTGAACCTATCTATGTAACAACTCACTTTATACTACTACTACTACTACTGTATTAATAATTTATGCGTTATATATATAACACACTACTACCTACTACTACTACCAAACTATACACAACTATACCACAGAATATCACCGAAGAAGTTTTAATAAATGAAGCACTCTGGGAATTGCAAACACGTGAGGTACAAACTATAATGCCAAATTCTAACAAATAACAACCAAATCCAAACTTAATAAATTTCGAACGAAATTTTTGCGTATAACGTATTTACTGCTCTTAATGAAAGTTTTATATACGCCAATTAATTGCATATCGTATTGAGCTCTACCTATATACTCGTATATACATTATCCGTATATAAATATCAAATAAAGTAAACGATTTGTTATACTTTGCGCTACATACATGCATACCTAATCCATATTTAACCGATAACTATATATAACTATACTATAACTCGTATATAAATCTAGCTAATATGGTCTAGGACCATGGCATTCTTTAGCAACCTTTTGACATTATAGTTGACCACGTACTGGGTTCAACGCCCAAAATCGAAACCAAATCCAAAAGTATTCTCATGTAATAACGAAATCAATTCGAATTGGTCCAGTATTTAACGATATATAGATATTGATTTTCTTTATATAACCGTACTTGTAACATTATAATAATTATTATAACAAATTATAAAATTATAGCTATGCCTAGTTGATTACTTAACGTATAAATAGAACATTTTATCTAGCATTTTGAGTAGTAGAATTTTCCATTTGTTGTTTTATCTAAGAAAGATTGGGTTGAGCCGCGATCGACTAGACTCTATACTATATATATAGTGCTAATTGGTAGTCCCACCCCGTCCAACAGAAAACCCCTGCCCTCTCCCCTAACGAATAAATGTTAGAAACCATTGATGTTTAGTAAGTACAATCATTGACAAAGCGAAAAGCAACCAAAAATCGGAGAAATCCTAGGCTACTGCTGAGGACCTATAGAGCACACACTATAGAGAACAATCACAACAGATAAATTTATATATATATATATAAATATAAACCAAAGATACAACTCAGCACCTCCAAAAAGAGAGAGGTCCCGAATCCGCTGGAGTTTTTATACCCTTCTGCTGGACAGGATATACATATGTAGTAGGGCCCAGATCAGATAGGACCAGGATCCTTATACGCACCCCGCCGCGCTTCCCGCCCACCGACACCGCCACGCCTCCAACTCCACCCGCCCCTTAAATAACCCTATTTAAGTTGCTTTCGTTCCTAGAGATTGATTTATTAAATACTACAAATACGAATTCACAGCTCATTAATCTAACGACCGATATAAATCCGGCTGCGAAAATAAACCTTCAAGTTGTGAGTAAATTGTATCTAAATCAAACCAAAAACAACAGCAAAATCTAATAAATTGCAAAAGCCCATCCTAAATTTATCACTTTCGTTTTGTCTAAGCCGCATGCGTGACTTGATCGAAATTGTTTGTTGCCTTTTGATTTTCAACTGATTTTTTAAGCACTAAAAAGATTTGATATTTATTTTCCTCCGTTTTGTGTAATGCCTATTCTCCATGCCACCACCCCCCGCCCAGAGCCACAATGCAATAAGTTATGATTTCTTAGCCAGTCCGATCAAGTGCTTGGTACTAACCCGAATGATTTATTTCTGCAATCCTAGACTAAGATCTTTTCGGCACTTTCTCTCTCTGTATATCTTTGTGTAAAGCTTCGCCAAAACTGATCGATCGGTGATCGAGTCCTTTGTCTGTGCTCCTCTCTGTAACTCCTAAATCTCTCTGGCAACTGGTATCTTGTAGATTCCCTGCCACCCTACCACCCAAAATGTTTATGTGAAGGGTATAAAAACTGTGAAAATATATACACTGCCAACAGCAAAACACCAACAACGCAAACAGACACGCACAACCGTACTTTCTTCGAAAAGAAGGCGATTCCAACACGTGCAAACAGCTTATTTCACACATTTTCAGTTTAAACTTTAAACCCTTCCGAAAGCCCACCAAAAAAAAAAAACAGAAAATTGTAAATTACACTCTCTGTCTTCATTTTTTTTTTACTATTTTCCGAAGCCTCTCCTCTGTCTTAACACTTACTTAACACATTTTGTTTCACACTGCCTACTAAAACTCAACGCTCTCATACGCTCTTAGTACTACTCTGCTAGCCATGTAATTAGCCGCTAAAAACAGAAAAAAAACGCTTAACTAAATTCTTTGTAAACATCAATACAAGAAAACAAAAAGCAAAAAAAAACAAATCTTTGAAATCGACTTTCTTGACTGTACTCGTAAGTTCTTGCGTAGTAAACGATGCTTCTCATATTTGCATTCGACATTGTTTCCGTTTTTGATTTACATCTTTGTATTTTACTTTAAGATGCCTTTAGGCGTTTTGTACTAGCAATGCCATTTATCGAATTCAAATTTCAAATTCATTTTTCAGTATTTGATTATCATGCAAAAAACAAAAAAATTAACTACCAATTCTTTGTACTTGTACAATTTAAAGTCCAATTTGTGTATATGTTTCGTTTTCACTCACTTGACCCGACATTCCTCTAAAAATATATCTCAAAACTTCTCACGCACAGACTAAGATTGCGAATATACTGGGCGTGGCTGGCACGGATGTGCCCATCAATGAAATCAAAAAGCTGCTGTCGCCGTTTACGGTAAGTTGGGAATACTTCAGGGTCTTACGAATTATTATAATATCTAAATCTCTATATCTCCCCACAGCTTGGCGTGAATGGCTATGCGTTTATAGTAACCAACAATGGTTATGTACTATTCCATCCAGACTTTCGTCCAATTGTAAGTTATCATTGTAATTACTCTTTGAAATTATTTAAAGTAACCATGGATTTTGAATTTTCAGTTCCAGGGCTACATATTAAAGCCATCATACAATAGCGTTGACATGATTGAAGTCGAGCTGTTGGATGACGATCGAGCCGCCAGAGACTTTAATCCAGTGCTGATGACGGTACGGATTTTATTAATCCGCTTTAAACGAATTAAATTATACAGTTTTTGTATTTAAATTTTTTGCAACAGATAAGAGATTCCATAATCAATCAATCGACTGGCAGCAAATGGATGTTGGTCAAGAATCATTTCGATGAAATGGTAAGTAAAAAGTTAAAACGAAAGACTTTTCATTTTGTTACAAACAAAAAATGTGCAGGCAGTACACATAATTTATTCATTTAATTAATAAAAACTTTATAGAAACGGGTGGCTCGCATAAAGCGACAATACTATTGGACGGCCATCAAGAAGACCCCTTTTACTCTGGTAATTTCCTATCCGGAGCAATATGGCGTGAGTCACATGGACATTCGAGCCGACCAGGAGATCCATAGAATAAGCATTAAGGGCACAAACTTACGCAGCGTCTTCAGTGGCAAGAGATGGAAAATACATCCCGATTGGTGAGGTTTCAGTAACTTAACAATAGTAGTTTCAAATTAACAGGATAATACGCTATTTACAGGCTATATTGCAAGCACAGCAACAGGACTTTCAAAACGCCAGAGATCGAACTGCTGTACTTTCTCGAGCGAATGTCTGAGCCTGGCTGGCGATGGCCGGGAAGTCGAAGCGCAATGCCCCCGGAGCACGCGGCTGCCATGTTCTGTAAGTATATAGTACCCATTCACTTCCGGTGACATCCATTTCCGATACCCGAATCGATCGCTTCGATAAGCCGCCGCTTTCCCAGTCTCTGTTATGCGTTTTTGTGTTCGATGTGCGAAAATTACGATTGCGATTTCAATGTTCATGCAAATTCACAGCTAACAACTCATCAACTGGCCGTTATCCATCAATCAATGAAAAAGAAAGCTACTATTGTGAGTAACGAATATCAAAAGCCATTACAGTCACAGTTGTGCACCCACCGAAAAAAACACACATGCACTAAGTAGCACCGTTTTCAACTTCGACCTTTCGCACCTGCACATCCGGCGGAAATGCCCGATAAAAGTAGTCTAATGATCCTAACTTAAATTAAATGTTTTAATTCGAAATACACCTGTTAATGGTCTGAAATTTTCGAAAACATCATATTAAACTTGTTCTTAACTGTTACTCTAAGCCAAAGCATTTAAAAAACTTCAACATTTAAAATTCTATTATTGCAAAACATTTTGTTTACTGAAAAAAGGCATAATAAGCCTTGTTCTTGGTTGTCTTGTAATAGGTTTAAAGCAAATTTTTTGGTCTAGTTAAAAACATTACAAATTGAGATCAAAAAATTATTATAATTTTAATTAGCAAATAAAACACAATGTAGTTAGCTGCGGAATTTGCACCTTTAAATCGATGCATGTCACAGAGAAATTGGTGATTAAATCTATATATTTTAAGTATGCTGCTGACATAAAGCCAATAATTTTGTGTAATGGTTCCAGAAAAAGTATATAAATATTACTAGAGCCAGTAATGCAGCTGCAACCATTACTTAATCATGTTTCGCAGCAATCTTGGATTGTTTTGACCCTCTGAATTTGAATTTCAGGCGATCGACAGCTTATGCAGGCTCTAGTTTTCGATGCTCGAGTCACCGAGGGCTTCTCCAATACCACCAGTTTCAACTCCAAGGATGATAAGGGGTAAGTGGCGAGGACCGAGGATTTTGGGGATCTATTGCAATGCTAGGCTTGACTCGTCAAACACCCTCAGTACAGTCAACGCCATGCACTCGAGTTAACGCACCGGAAAAGCAGCACATATTAACCGTTTTTTATTTCTGTGTACGCCCTTCTTTTCTCACTTTTATTTGCATTTTATACCGATTTCTTTGTGTCGTCCTTGTCGCTGTCGTTTAATGTCTTTCTCATAATGAATTTTTGCACCCACCACTCTAATACTACTACTTTAACTATATATATATGAACTATATGAACTCTTGAATATCTCCTGAACTTGATACCACAAATCATAATGCCTCTCCATTATGAAAATACCAAACCATTCACGAATCTAGCACAAGCGCATCAAGCCCAATAGCCGTTCTAATGGGTTTGCTGCCAAGGTAAACAACGATACTCACTCCTTTTAACTAGTCTAAGTCCAAACTCTATTACTATTTGTAAAATTATGACGTCAGGTTTTATAACTTAATATATCTGTTTGCACAGAAACGAATTCAAGCAGCGATTTGGCGTCACCGTCGCATTTTTGGCCACCCACAGTGGCCTCACCCGCTGGCATGAGTTCCACTCGAATGCTGCCGAAGAGTCTGGAGTCGGGTAAGTTAGGGGAACTAGAAGCCAGGAATTTCAGGGGGATTAAATCTAGTGGGATTTCCCCCATGCAGCGAGACTTTTAGCCAGAACAACACACGGGCCATCGATGAGATTTGGTATAAACGAGCCGTGGACCAACATTTTGTGCGGGAGGAGAGCTTCGTTTACTCAGTGCCCTTCGATGCGGGTGGTAAGTTGATATAAACATACTTTTCAATAATTATTCTCATGAATATTTTATTTCCCACCTGTAGAGAGCAATTCAGAGATCCTGGTGACGGCCAGTCATGCCGTTTTTCACAATGAAGGCGGCAAAACTGCCCCGGCGGCAGTTGTGGGCTTCCAGTTTCAGCACTCGGCGCTCTACAAACTCTTCCACAACATCACCGGCAATGTGGGTTCAACTATCTAGTTTCCAACTCAATACTTAATTAATAAAATGTTTATATAGGCCTGTGCCGTAGATGACAAAGACTGCTATATACTGGACAACAATGGCTATGTGGTCATATCGACGCGGGTCCACGAAACGGGGAGATTCTTCGGGGAGGTGAACGGAGCGATCATGAAGCGACTGCTGGAGGAGAATGTCTACAGGCAGGTCACCGTCTACGATTACCAGGCGGTCTGCTTCGAGTCCAAGAGCGATAACAATGCCTCCAGCATGCTGTTTTCGGTAGGATTGGTTAAATTGATTGGCTTAGTTGATACAGTCAAACTTCTTGAACTCAAGAATAGGTCTGAAACTCCATTTTGAAATACTTGAATTGTAAGAAAACATTTTTAGACAATTAATTTTTATATGTTTCTTACTTTGTTGACTTCTTGTCTTATTATAATCGAATTACTTTTAATTGGGAACTCGAAATCAAAAGTAGGCTTTGTATAGAATATATTGTACAATTTTTATGATTTTCCTAACGATATGTAAGTTTTTTTGCAAAAAATTTATATTTTTGGTGCAATTCATCTTAAATAAGATTTAAGAATTACTAAATTAAATTTATTTGATTATTTCATTTTAAACCCCTAAAATTAGTTTGAGCTATAGAGGTTTGACTGTACTTTAACCGAGAGATGCTAATAACCCTATATTTTTAGCCACTATTCCATGTGCTACGCGTGGGCAAATGGCTGCTGCATACGGCGCTGTGGTATATTGTACAACTGTTGCAGTGGGCGCCCGGAGTGTCCAGCCATTATGCGGACATGTACGGCGACTCCAACGACACAGAGCCTCCTCCGCCGGCGAAGCATCCGGAGCACCATGCCCGCAACGGCAATGGGCACGGGAAGAAGGACGATGACTACTGGCTTCGCTATTTGACGCTCCATCGCACCCGGCTCAAGCCGTGCGACATGAAGCGCGAACTTTACACGCTGTTCAAGGAGAAGGACAACGTTGTCTACAATATGACAGCCCATGCATGTGAGCGGCCATTTGTCGTCCTGCCCATACCGTTCAGCAACCTCATCCTACTGGTCATCGACCAGCTGTGTCCCAGGGACGGCACCGTCGTCCTCACGGTCAATCCGCAGCCGATCGACTACCCCTTTGCGGTCAACGAATCGCTGGCCTGCTACAAGCAGGCGCGGGAGTTCAACCGCATGCGACCCCACAGCTGCATCAGTCGACACGCGAACGTAAGTCCTTGGGGGTCCTTGGGAAGTGTGTGCTAGCTAATGGAGGGCAGGGTGGATAGGTGCTTTCTCTAATGAGGTTGATCCAGTTTCACATATAATTACAAATCTATTTTTACCGAAGCAGAGAAATTGTTGTTGATAAACTATAATAGCGGCATTCATTTTGGAACTCGTGAGAAGGCTCTTAAAGCTAATAACGTCTTATTTAAACCAAACGAATTAATTCAATTTTAGGTCAGCCTAAAAATTAATCATAGGTATTATTATTTATCAAAATCTCTTAAAGCAAAAGCTAAAAAATATTGGGGCCACCAATATCTTAGCTTAATATTTGTATATAAAAATTGTATAATTAGAAAATGGTTTCAACTACCAAGTGTCTGTTAAGGGCAGTATAAAGCACCTCACCATTCCTCCTCCTGATTTTAGTGAATTTCTAGCCATCTGTACGTATACTTAATATACCATAAATTTCTTTTCCAGGAGAGCGGTATCAAGCTGTGCGGAAAGGCGTGCTCGATCTACGCGAATCTGGGGCTGCTGCTCCTCTGCCACATACTGAGTCGCTGGCTGTAACGGCGGCCGATGGGTTTAGCTTAGATCTAGGCAATATGTTTTTGTATTATATACGAAGGGCAATCCAGGAGGTGGGAAATTTTTTACTCTAACGCTTGTGCGCAGTTTAATATTTTTGGTCACCTAGAGAAACTTTTCCAAATTAGTTGTTAAGTAGCTAAATACGAGTATCCGTATCCGTTTCGACCTCTGCGTTCGCTGTCGAGCGGAGCGAGCGGACACAGTGAACGCGGACAGTGTGTGCCGCCTATGAGGGACGGGCGCTGGCTTATTGTAGACCTTCCAATAGACAGGACAAACATATATTTATTGCATATATATATTATATACAAAATACGTATAACTGAAAATTCCAACAACGGCCTTAAACGACTTGCAAACCTTCAAATAAGCTGAATGCAAAGCGCCCTCATCCAGGCGACAAAAAACTTATGGCACACACTGTACCAAATGCCGACTACTGCCCATGGTTATGTGTGTGAGTGAGTGTGCGAGTGTGTGGGTGCATGTGTCCAGGTGTGCGTGGGGTGTGTGCGTGTTAATCCTAATCTAAGAAGGCCACATTTGTAAGTAACAACTAGCTACGAGTTTATGTTTAAAGAACGGATCAAGAAACCTATCGGTAAAGGCGAATAATGGAACCATTTAATTATATATACACACACACATACGATAATACGATATATACCTACGAGTACGCCCGGTACATGCTAACTAATTTAAGTAGCTTTTGTATATTTGCTTAGCCTAGCCCAGAGAAAAACTAACCGAATGTTCAGCCTCGGAGCCTTGGAACACTACATACTTTTATAGACATTCGTTAAAAAGTGATGTAAACCACTAAACAGAAACCGAAACCAAAACCAAAAGATACAAAAACGAAAAAATACCGATCTAAAGGCATTGTTTTTATATACACTGATGATGACGATACCTAGCATTACCCACAAGTACCTACATATATGAGAAATACTTTTTATTACTAATTACTTGATACGAGCCACAGAACTGAGCCGAGGTCAGAGAAGATTGAGTAAAAGCAACAGCATCTAGTGACTAAATTATTAATAATAATACACTTAAACATTGACTAGTTGAAATTTACCAAGAAAAACTATCGTACATCTAGACAAACTCTCAGCCGAGAGGATCTCTCCTCCGATCGGAACAGAACTTGCTAAGCTTTAGCCCCCACATGTCCCCATGGTAGTGTAATCAACTTGTGCCATTCGAACTGCCTAGAATTTGTTATTAACTATTTAATATTGAACTCATAAGCGCCGTTTTTTGATGCGACTAACAGGGAAATCTGTTAATCCCCTCGCAGGTTGTTTCATTCCTTGTTCATTTTGTACATTGCGATTGCGCCCACTAGAATCGAATGTAAGGCAAAGCAAATATGAAACTAATACCAAGCTTGCAGGCCTCCTCACCAGGACATTAAGCCCGATCTCAAATTTAAACTCTCCTCACCAACAAACAAACGAAACAAAAGAAACAAGACACACTCGCTGGCAGCCACAATTGTACTACATACATAAACATATTTCGAATTCAATCAAATACAAATAAAACCATTTGTCTAATGTGCTAAAAGAAGAAACTGATAATAAACACAAAATAATTTCGAAAATCAAAATAATTGTTTTCTTTTGCGGTCAATGACTACTTGCTTAAAAGCAAAGTTGCGATAAGAAATTGAATCTGTGACGCCTTTTACTGACATCATTCGGCAGAGAAATACTTTTCCGAATATTTTAGCATTGATAAAAAGAAATACTGGTATTTGAAATATTTGTTATACTTAACAATTTATTTTAACACAAGGTTATATTATTTTACACAACTTTCATCGTTTTACAAAAATGCCTTAAGTTGATAATTAAAATCTAATTTAGCTAAATGACGAGTTTTGTTTTGTCCAAGTTATCTTTTTCAGTAGTTGCCGTGGTTTTTAAAAAAACATAAATAGGTAATCAGTTTTAGCATTATCGTTTAGCTCGACAATATGTTTTGTAAATATGTGTGCTAAAATGGTACACAGTTCTACATAATGTATTTCGTATGTATAGCAGTGACTTCTAATTAATTCGCGTATTATGTATGCTTATTCTGCATGCAAACAAAATAATAAACGTATTTTACAAGACGATGTGTTAAAAAAATAAAAGAATCTAATACGATAGGTTACAATTATTAGATGAAGTCTCTCTCTGTTTTGAAATCTCAAT
This sequence comes from Drosophila kurseongensis, assembly GCA_018153305.1. Classification (NCBI taxonomy): domain Eukaryota; kingdom Metazoa; phylum Arthropoda; class Insecta; order Diptera; family Drosophilidae; genus Drosophila; species Drosophila kurseongensis. The sequence continues at coordinate 13,447,075 of JAECXX010000004.1, read as the reverse complement.
TCACAAAAGTAAACGTCAGGAATTAACGATCAATATGACGAAATCATAAAGTGTGCATCACTCTTAATCCTTTTTTGGAAAAAGGATCGCCAGCGCTTAGGTTGAGTAGTCGACTGCTCCGCTGCCGTTCTGCTGCATTCGAACCGACCGACGTCGCGTCAGGATGCGGGCCGGTGCCGCTGGAGCAGCTGCATCGGTGGAATCAGCGGGAGCTCCCACTGTCAGTCCTGCTCCCGTTTCCGCGTTGTTGTTGGTCACTGCCGCTGCTCCGGCCGCCTCTTCACTGGCCATTCCGACAACAGCGTTGTCCACGATCAGTGGCACGGCCACTGGAGTCGTCACGGGCTGATGTTCCTCCTCCAACTGCGAGTTGCGTCTCGAGGCAATGGCCCGCAACTTGGACTTTTTCGGCGGCAGGATGCGAGGAGCACTGACTTCCCTGATTGGCGCAGTTTCCTGGACGTTGTTTCCGATTGGTGTGGGCGTAGGCACCACAATCACCGCTGGCGTGGTCTCCTCCTCTTGATAGTTACGCTTACGCGCCAATCGCGCTGCATTCCCGTTGCCATTGCTGCTTTCATCCGCTGGCGGCACTTGTGGCACGACCATGATCTGTTCGTTGTTAATTTTGCCATTGTAACTGTCGGGATTCGATGTGTTACTCGTCAGGCAGGCATTCTCATCGATGATCTCCAGCTTGCTTATCGTCTTATTGGTGCCGCCATTGGTGGCTGCCGGTGCTACGACCTCATCCTTGGCGCTAACTTGCTTTAGCTGGGCGTTCTCCTTCTCCAGCGATTGGATGCGATCACGCGTGGTTTTCAGTTCTTGCTGCAGAAACAGAATAGTGCTCTGCATGCCCTCCACATCTTCGTCCAACTCTTGCAGAAAGTCATCCAATTCTGTAAATTAATGTGTTTACATTAGACAATCTTTCCTCAGGTGTAGTTTAAAAAGCAAGAAAAAAGTCTGTTAGATCTATAGACCATTTAAGTTTATTAAAATTTTTTGTAAGCTTTTATATTGCCAAATTTTAATAGAATCTACCGGAAATTAATGGACTTTAACGATAAGCAAAATTACATTTATATTTAAAATTGTAATTGATAGAACTAAAGCTTTCTCAGAACTGGTAGGAAATTAACATACCCGATTGGGACTTCTTGACCTCCTCACTAAAACTCTTTTGCATGGCCAGCTCGGTTTCCAGCTTGGCCAGTCTGCCGTTGGAGGTCATTTTGCCCAGCTCCTCGTTCTCCTGGTAGAGCAGCCGGCACTTGGCCATCAGGCGCTTGCCGGTGTTCGAGTCCGGAGTAAATTTCCAGGCGGACAGCTCGTTCTGGGTCTCCTCCAGCTTGGCCTTGGTGGCCTTCAGCTCCTTCTTGAGCCTTTCGAAAAGTAGATTGACCGCTGGATCAAGAAGGGCAGTGCGCAAGGCCAAGGCAGTTGGCGCCTGTTGGGCCTTGTACTCGGCAATTTGGCTCTGAAAGGCATGGGATAACCATTAATATTTAAGAATTTAAACAGAATCAAAGGTCTACCCACCACATAGTCCTGGAATTCCTGCTCCTTGTTAGCCAGCCGGCGCATAAGGATCTTCTCGCGGCGCTGGGCATCCGCGCATTGCTGACCCATGCGAACCTGCTCCAGTTTGAGATTCTCGATCTCATCTGCGAAACGAAGGATAGGATTAGCTTATTGAGATCTAGAGATCTGGGTTCCAAGCTGAGAGAGCCACTCTGTTTTTGGTTTGCACGAGACATTATACAATAGATATTTTACAAGTTCTTAATGGGCAAGGCAAAGTGTTTGTTTTTAGGTGGAACTTAATACGAAATCATACCAATGCGTTGCAATCATTCGTGTAAGTTCGTGACATGGTCGGTGGAAAAGGCCGCATCCCGTCGTCATTCTCTGGCTGATAATGATATTGATTTTGATTCGATGCGAGGGTCACAACCACTTGAACTTGGACACGATTTCGATATAGAAAATATCGTTGGCATTATCTCTGGCACTTGAACAACCACACCTGCCATTATTTTCATTTTGATTTCTTGCTTTTCCATTTGCATTTGCTTTTGCATCGAACTGAATTGGCGATTGAAATTGAATCTTCGCGGCATTTTTGCATACACTGTGGGAAACAACGGCTGATTGATACATTTTTTGTGGCAAAACTGAAAATATTTTTGAAAAACACTTGCAAAAAACTCGACGCACACACATTGGGCTCTCGAAAGCTTTTTCGTATACATATGGATTTGAAAAGCTTTTCCCCTTCTCTTTTTTGCGGCATTTTCGAACACTCTTTTGTCATACAAAAAGTTTATTGACTTCGCATTTGTTGTATTTGTTGTGCAAACACGTATTCTTTGTATTTGTATTTATTTAGGCGAGTAAATTATTTATGTATTTATATATTGCCGAGGCAAACAGATGTGTGTGCGTGTGTCCCACATTACATGTTAATTGATTGATTGGCGGCCAATTAACCGTTTTAAAAATCAATTAAGTAATCTTATCAAAAGCAGTACACATGCACACACACATTCACCCCTTTTTGGCGCCATTTATTTAAATATTTTTGCATTAAACACATGGGGTAAAGTTTTTGGCATTCACTTTTTCATCACAATTTCAACTGAAAAATAATTATGCTTTATTTTCTTTTTCGTTATGCACTAGCACTTGTTTACTTGATTATTTATTATTTGTATTTAAGCTTAACAAGAGTAAGCGAGAGGGGCTTGGAGAGAGAGAGAGAGATGGAACAAGGGGGGCGGTGGGGGCGCAGACACGTTGGCTCTCTTCTCCTCACCTCCTCTTCTTCTTCTTCTGGCACGTAGGCAAACGAAAAGTGGTCGCAAAACGAAAACTGTACACCGCAAAGAAGACGACGAAAACCACGGAAAGAGTAAGAAAACGAGGAAATTGGATAACTTCGTTTTAGATTCTTTAATTATATAAATTTATGTAGAAATATTGGTTTTTTATTAGGCCAATCTAGGCTTATTAGAAACCATACTTTCATGGGATTTTTGTTTAAAGATTATGAAAAATCTTGGCTTGTTATGTAGATTTTTTACATTGTATTATGAAACCATAGCTTTTTATGTTTTATTATTATTTGTATTCTTTTTTTTATTGAAAACCTTAGCTGGTTAACATTTTTTATATTAGTTATTATTTCTTAAAATTTATTGTTAAACTTTTACTGATTATAATATTTTTTTCATTATTTAACTCATATTATAGATAGTTCTTTTGCACAACACTTCGTAAACACTTTATAACTTTTTCAGGCTTTCGTTTGCCCTTTAGTTCGTATTAGGCATTATATTATTTTTTATTCGTGGTCCTTTTAAAGCACTTTCACCATATGGAAGATTTTCTAGGGTGGTGTCTAAAAAAATAACTTAAAAATTAACCAAAACGCCGCTGAAAGAATGTTCGTTAAAAGAGTGTTCGCTTCGATTCGATTCACATAATATACGTTGAGTTCTTTTCCGAGTGTTTTTCATAAACTATTTTCATGGCACAAAAAAACCCAAAGGAGTAGGGACAGAAATAAACTAATTAAACTAAGTCTTCTTGTTTTTCGTTTTATACAATTTACACAGAGTTAACACTTTCGATCGTGGGTTTTCGAAACGAGTATGTATGTATATAGGGGGGTATTATATAGATCAGATCTCTGATAGCAGTGTACCAAAATGTGCAAAATACCTTCGAGCAAGCGTTGTCGCTGTTCGGCGGCTGCAACAGCCTCTGCAACAGCTGCTGCGTGTTGCTGCTGCTGTTGCTGTTGCTGATGTTGCTGCTGTTGTTGCTGCTGCTGCAAATGTTGCTGCTCCTGATGGTGATGATGGTGCGGATGCGGATGGTGATGATGGTGATGGTGCGACGCATCCTCGAGACCCGAGGGCGTTGGGGAGGCGGGGCCGCCGCTGGCTCCAATATTTTGGCTGCTGTTTAGGATATTTAGATTTTGCTCGTATTTGGTCGGGGGCATTTTTTCGTAACTGTTCATCAAGGGTCTTTGATCGTCCATAGTCATTGCAGCGACACTCATTATTTGCAAATTAAAACGCTGTTGCGGTTCTTGTTGTTGTTGGTCCTTTGCTGGCGTAGTTGTTGTTGTTGCTTTTCATATGGCCCGCTCGCTCTCACACACACACACACGCTCTCACCAATACTCCCTCACTCACACACACTGGCACACACCAATGCGACGCGTAAGGCCAAGGTTTTGAAAAACCTCGATTTCGCGTTCCTTTCGCGCTCGCTCAACGCTCAATTAATGATTAATCGCTGGGTTGTCCTTTGATTCACACTTTATGTATGTTTTCGGGCGGTTGGGGTCACTTTTACTGCGTAATTTTTTAAATTTTCAACGCTGCGTGAAATTTCTCGATTGGGGCTGTTAACTGTTGTGCGGAATCCAACATGGCGACGCTGAAAAATACTAAATTTGCCATTATTATCGAATGCAGCTCTGGGTTCGGCACTCGAATACATTTTACCTGCGACTCAAACCAAAATTGCAGGCACTCTGTTAATCGTAGACATTTGCTTACAGAACTGTTAAATCAGAACATTTAAATATTTAATGAAAATAAGTTTTAAATTTATGAACTTTGGTTAGCCAAGCTTACTTATAATAAATTTCCTTCTAATCTTCTTAAGACATTAATAAAAAATTGTTGTCAAAATGTCCACATTAATGTTATTTTTTAATGTTTGAGAAGTGGTCACACTGGGCCACTGTTTTGGAAATTGTTTTGGTTTTTAAACACGCAAAAACATGGCAGAATCCCCACAGATGCAGATAAAACTTGAGCAGCAAAATATCAAGGAGCGTTTGAATCTTCACGTGAAAAGGCGCCTGCAACAGGATACAGATAACCCCATCGAGAGTCCCGAATTATTGCCCAGTGAACAAAATCCAAAGCGCAGCAAAGGAAAAGAGGTTCCCAAACCTAGAAAACCCTACCAAAAACGCACCGAAAAACCCAAAACAGAAGCCACAAAGTCCAAAAAAGGTATGTCTTTTTTATTTTTTGAAGAAAATTATTAATATGTGATTATTTTTTAGTTGGACAACTTGGCAGTCCGGCGGCGGAGACGGATCCCTTGGACGATCAGGATCCGGAGGGCTTTTCTCCTGAGGCTGCGGATGGAAAATCCTCTTCAAGAGATCGCTATAAGAATGCCGATATACTCAACATGGTGTTGAACGTTAAAAAACGCATTTTAATGCAGGATCCTGAGGTCCAGGCCTTTTGGACCGAAGTTATGACTGTCATTAAGAGCTAAAGTCTTCAAAATCTGCGTTAGGGCAGTTGCTATTTTGTAAATTGTTATTATAATATTACATTAATATTACAAAGATCATTTAATGAGGGTGTGTAAATAAAATATAAGAATCTTGTAAAACCGTCTATAAAAATATTGCGTCAGAAATTCAAATATTAACAATATATAATATAGTAAGGTTACATGATCTGTTGGCATGTTCACTTCAAAGATTAAAAGATCAAAATGGAAATTCATTGAAGTAACATTTGATATTAGCATGGCTTTTGTTCATATTTCTTAAATATTGGAAGAATTGTTCAACAAACCGTTAAATAATTTTTTAATTATTGTATCAATCCAGTATAACAAAGTCTTTTAAATATTGTGCTCATTGCTTACGTTTAAAAATTCAAAGATACATTTTATTCAATTGAATAAAAAAAAATACAAAGTGATTACTTTAAAATCTTTATGAGAATATGTTGAATTCTGAATAAGTAATTCAAATTTCTAAGCTAAGTTCCAATCCCAGCCGGTGATTTCAAAATATTTTAAACCCACATTCAGACATTGCAGAATTTGTTCTCCTCAAAGTAACACCTTTGAAATATTTATTTAGCACTTGAATTTTTTTAACGTAAGTGGGACTTAGTTTAGATTTAAAAAGAAATAATGTGTGGAATGTCAGAGTGTTCCAGTGCGCAGTCTCTCTCCCGGGGAACTCTTTCTCTATAGAGAATTCTCTCGGAAATCTCGCCGGCCGCCGATGAAGCGGCCTGCGGACAGCTGCGGATTTGGCGGAGCGCTCAGAAAGAATTTCACCGTGTTTGGGGTTGCATCGCGTCGCGTGACCGCAGCAAAAGTCCACAAAAGTCCAAGGGGTTTGCTGGCCATAATATCGACCATTTTGAGTCCGAATTCGATTGTGTGTCGACTCAAAAGGTAACCAGGAAATCGAGTCCGAGTGTAAAGTGGCGAAATTGCGCGATTCTGGGCACATCGGTCCATTTAGCCGTGTTAGATAATCCCGCTTCAGTGGCGCGGTTCGCTATCGATTTAACTTTTTTCGCTTGGGTTCTCAAAAGGGCGCTCGCGCCCCCTCTCTTTCTAACGAAGACCACCCCTCTCTTTCTCAGGGTGACTGGCTTTCTCTCTCTTTCTCTCTCTATTTGTCTCTTTCTTTGTTTCTCTCGGTCGCTTTGACTTTGTGCTTCGTCCTTGCGAGAGAATTTGCACTGAAATCGCACTTAAATCAGCCCTCCCCCGCGAACCCTTCAACCTCAGCCAGCCACCCTTTCACCCACGAGCCACCCCCTTATACCACCTTTTCCCCAACATTTCCCACCCCGCGCCTAGCCCTTTTCCCTCGCATCCGCTTTTCTTTTCGCTTTTCATTTCGGGGGCCTTTCATTTCCACTCTGGTGTCATCAGCTTGAAATACTTCGAGAGCCAGGGAAATTCCAAATATCTCCACTCTTACGTAAATAAATAAAAGAGAATTGTTTCCGAAAGGAAAACTTTGTGAAAAACTATCGAAAATATATTTGTGGGGGTCAGGCATTATATAACTGCCAAAGTAAAAGTGAAAAGTGACTTCAAAATAAAGGAGAACCAAAGTGCATAAGTGATTACAAAACAAGTGGGAACATTTAAGGGTTCGGAAGAAAAATGGACTATAAATGAATGGAAATAGTACTAAAACCAACTTTAACCAGAATAGCTATTAAAATAGAACAATACCTAACCTTAAAGTGGCTAATTAACTAATAGCCAAGTTTATAAGCCCCCTTCCAGGACCACGAATACTTTAATCCTCGAGGTCTTCAACGGCATTACACAACAAAAGTGCAGACCCAACCCTGATAATTTTACCTGTGCCACCTGAGTGACTTTCTCATGCCACTTGTTCTGCTCAATTTTTTGTTCGTTCTATTTTTTTTTTAATGGCTAAATCGATATGCTAGATTCGTGCTTCTGCCAATTGTCTGGCTATTACATAACAACAAAAGGAACGAAGCTCGAAGAAAAGCCCACGATTGGCAGGAAGGCAACTGAAAACATTTCCCGCAGGAAATGCCAAAAGACGGAGACAGTTGATAACAAAAAAAAAATTGCGGAGGGGGGAGGGGTGGGAGTAAAAGTGGGCTAAAACAGGACCTGAACTGGGTCAGTTATTGAATTTTCCGAGTGGAGGAGAAGAGGAGGAATCAGGGTGTTGCTTGTCCTGCTAAATGCAACTGAACATCAAATGTTGATGGGAAACTAACATCGAATAGTTCCGCTCCAATCAAGCCACCCCCATATATATCGTGTATATGCCCATATAGCCTGTCGATTGGAACTCTTCCTGTTTCGCCTGTCAGTTGGCCAACAACAAGACCACTTTGTTGTGATTGAGTGGCCGACATGACAACGGCCCCTTGACTACCATATTGATTGGCTTTTCATTCGTCTTGCATATATGAGGGAGGACCTGTGTTTGTGTGCCAGAAACCCAAATTTGCTGGCAAGAACGGGGCGTATGCGTAATATTTCTTACTCTGATCTGTCTGCCCACTTTGTTTTTACCCCCCATTCCTTTGGGTCTGGACAATTTGGAGTGGGCCCAACTGCAGTGCTCTAGAATCGAGCTATAGCATGGCTTCAGTGCATTGCACTTTTCCCGATTACGTGCTTTAAGGGGGTTGGCAAGTGGGGTTTGTCTTTTTGTGGTTAGGCTTACACCGAAATGGCCAAGCGAACTATGGGGAGTCTAGGAAATGGGCTGACAACGTAATTACTTGAGTGGCCCGGAAATTGGTTATTTAAATGCTATGTGAAGTCATAGCAGGGGTCGACAAATGAGTCATGTAGAGTCAGTTATGTCTTGTTTAGCACTTAAATGTATTTGATGGAATTAGAGTTCACACGATAGAGGTATAAAAAGTTTTAGGAGGTTATTTTACTAATTAATACTTATTTTTATAAATTCCCAGTAAGTTAGGATATGGTTCCATTTTATAGCTTATTTAATTGAATAATTTAATTTATCAAGAAACTGTTATTTTTTGAACTCTGGTCGATCTATTAATAAATTAGTAATCAATGAAAAAGGCTAGATTTTCGTAATACTTGCAGGTTTTATTATTTTAAAAGTTACATAAATCACTGTAGACTCAATGATTAAAAAAACTAACAAAATTTTAAAGGGATGGATTGAAAACCTTCAGCAATATAAATATTATCAAATATGTTAGATTACTGCAAATCAAAAAAATAGCTTTAGCTCATTTTAAAGGACTGTGAAGTTTAAAGTTTGTATAAATATTTTTAATAAATGAGTTTAATAGACCAGCTCTTACATTGTACGTAGGCACCTTAAAACAATTTAATCAGATTTGAAAAAATCCTGTAAGCCTTGGCAAAGCCCAACAAAGCCTTTCCGCTTGACAAACGTAAAAAAAGAAAATAGATTGAACCGTCAACTGGGAGGCCTATCAAGCCACTTGGCCACAAATCGCAAACGATGGCAAAACTATTAAAAGCCTCAAGAGAAGGGGGAAATCGGAGGGCTTTGAAGGTATATATTGGTAATTTGTTACCTAGCTACCGAGAACCGTTAGCAATTACACACCATCCACAAAACTGGTAGTGCTGGCTGGGAAAATCAATTGGTAGTTGGGGAGAAAAGAGGAGGGGCTGGGTGTGCGTTTGAGCAATCATTGCAATCCAATTAAATGGACAGTCGATCCCAAGACAAGAAATACGAAAAAAATGGGTAAAAAATGGAAAAAAGCAGTCAAGAATGGGTTCCACGTGGGATCCACAAGCTCACTAATTGGGTCGCTAGAGGGCGCGCGTCATCGAAGAGAAAAAGAGAGAGAAAGTGCAGGCAGGAGAGAGTGGGGGTAAATGAGAGAGCACTCTCGTTGCATTGCGCCGTCGCCTTGCCATCCCTTTCCCCCGCGCCCCAACCTGCACCAGTGTTGTTTTTGTTTCCGCGTCCCACTTTGTGTTTTTGCCTCTTTCTTCTTCTTCATCGTCTTCCCTTTTGGATTTATTTTTGTAACGGCGATTTTCACTTTTTATTGCAGTCGAATTATATACAACACATTTTTCTCTAATCTTCCACAAGCTATTAAGCAATCTACATATGTATTTACATAAAGCTTTTAAAATTACTCTATTTTTTTTCTGTTTTTTTTTTGTCTTTTTGGCTTTTAGGCTAACATGCTAATGTAGCATCGAATCAGTTCGTAAATTGTCTAACGAAAGCGAAATCCAAACAAATTGTTGCTCCAGCCGCCGGGCAAAAAAGCGTGGATCCATAAAAAACGAGCATAAATAATTAATTCCAATAAACACAAAAACATAAAAAAATGTCGCCATTCATGGAGAAGACGTTGTTGTTGTTAGGCGTGCTCTGCTGCATACAAGGTAAGCCCCAAAGTTTATGCAATGCAAAAAAAACACACAAGCCACACTCACACACGAACGACGGCACGCACACTGACGCAGTTCCGAACCCTGACATTTGGCTGCATATATGTATATGTAAATAGATATAATATGCCATAATGCCTCGGATCGGAGAAAGTGGTCGTAGCCGTAGTGCTGCAACAAATCACGTTTAAAGTCCCCAGACCCTTAAGTTATACATTATTAAAACCTTATTGATTAAATTATTTTATGATCATATAATTTGTGAATTGTCGATATTAGTTTATAGTAAATGGTTTCATAAATTTGGAATCAATTTTAAGCCTGTTTTACTCTCTAATCTTCCTTTCGTTTTTTTCGCTTTACTATTAACACTGTTTATTCAAAAAGTTCAATTTTATTTTTGAGTTCAAAATGTTATCACTTGTATATTTTTTTTCTAGCGATAAGCCTCTCGTGCTCTCCTAAGTTAGGCTTGACTTTTTGTAAACCAACACAATGGTCTTAAAATAATCGAATGCTTAAAAAGTTATTTTGTTTATATCATATATGTATATTATTTAAAAACATTAATTAAAATTTGAATGCCAACTTAATATTAAACAAATCATCAATTTTTCAAGTCATTATAAACTTTCTAAAAATTATATCTTTTTATACCCTTGCAGAGGGTATTATAATTTTGGTCAAAAGTGTGCAACGCAGTGAAGGAGACATCTCCGACCCTATAAAGTCTATATATGTCCGTCTGTCCGTCTGTCTGTCCGTCTGTCTGTCCGTCTGTCTGTTTCTACGCGAACTAGTCTCTTAGTTTTAAAGATATCGAAGTGAAACTTTGCACACACCCTTCTTTCCTTTGCACGCAGTATATAAGTCGGAACGGACGGGATCGGCCCACTATATCCTATAGCTGCCATATAACTGATTGATCGGAAATGCCATAACTTTGGTGCTTGTTAAGTTAGGAAGTTGGGATTTCCTATGGGTTTTATATTTGGCCAAAAAATTCGACCTACCAAATTTCATAAGGATCGGCTGACTATATCCTATAGCTGCCATATAACTGATTGATCGGAAATGCCATAACTTTGGTGGTTGTAAGGTTAGGAAGTTGGGATTTTCTATGGGTTTTATATTTGGGCAATCAATCTGACCTACCAAATTTCATACGGATCGGCCGATCGATCCAATAGCTGCCATATAACTGAACTATTGGAAATGCCATAACTTTGGTGTTTTTAAAGTTAGGAAGTTGGGATTTTTTATGAGTGTTAAGAATGCATCATATGAATAATTTTGGAGAATATAATTTCAGAATATCCTGCAAGGGTATTTCAACTTCGGCTCCGCCCGAAGTTAGCTTTCCTTTCTTGTTTAAGACAAATTTTGGTATTAAGATTTTAAATAATAAGTCCTAGTTATTTTAAGATCGATTATTAATCTGTAGACAGAAATCTAACATTAGGATTATAATTAGGATTATACAAAAAGTAAAAATAAATATTTATCTAATTTTTTATAAATTGGTAAGCTCTGTAGCTAAATGAAAGCCGGGCTAATCCAATTCAAGCTAAAAACAAAATTTAGCTTGAAGACCAATCGCAACTTTTGAAAATGAAATTCGCAAGATGTGTCTTTTTATCCAATTAGTCAATTTAGATAAACAGAGAGTGTTATAATGATTAATATATGTGTGGATGGATGGAAATAAGTTAGCAAACCGTAACGGTTTATTAATTTACTTACATCTTTTAATAAATAAAATTATGATAAATATTATTTAAATATTAACATTTAAAAATGTATTCACATTTTAAAAATTGAAGTATTTTAATTATTTTATTTAAAAAATTGTTTTAGTATTAATTATTATTGTTTCTTCTTAACTTGTAGTGACCACTGCCCTGATGTGCTATGACTGCAATAGCGAGTTCGATCCCCGCTGCGGCGATCCCTTCGAGCCGTACTCGATTGGCGAGGTGAACTGCAGCAAACAGGAGCCACTGGAGCACCTCAAGGACAAGTACAAGCCCACCCTGTGCCGCAAAACCGTTCAAAAGAGTGAGTGACTGCCAAGCAGAGTCTTAAAAGTCACCTAATTTACTTTATTTTCCTCTATAGTTTATGGAAAAACACGGATCGTACGTGGCTGCGGATACATCCCTGACGAACACACCGACTCCAAGTGCGTGAGACGCTCGGGAACCCACGACGTGGCCGCCATCTACTGCTCCTGCACCAAGGATCTGTGCAACGGAGCCAACTCGCCCGTTGCCAAGTGGATGATGCTGCCCCTCGTCTTCGCCGCCGGATTGGCGCTCCTGCTGAACTCGAGGCACACAATACGATTCCAGAGCTCGTAAATTGAGCTCGATCTAGCATTTCACTGAGTTCACTTTTACCTATCGTTTTCGACTTTGGTTTTAGTGTTTTTTCGATTCAGATCTGCAGTTGATGCTCATTTAGTTGCATAATTTACTTTAATATTTAATTTAATGTGTTCGTAAGCGTAAAAACAATAAGAATAATACGGAAATTAACTTACCTTATGGGTTCACCTACATTATATAAAGGACAAAATGATAAAAATAGGAAGGTAAACACACTTTTGGGGGCAGTAATAAATCCACATTTTGTAAGCCTTTGTTCAAAAGTTATTTTAAAATACAGAAAAACTGCCAGTAAATGTCTCCGCCTAATAAATTTCAACCTTTGACCCCTAAAACTTAAATAAACAATGCAGTACGCTAATCTACAACATAACTCATAACTCAAAATAATATTAAGTCGTTGATGCAGAAATTCTTTTCTGATTCTGTAGCAGTTTTACCATCTTTGCATGATATCAGAAAAAGAAAGTATTTCCTCATTCATGGCTTATAACCCATTTTTTACTTCATTTTTTTTGGCAAATAGTTGCAAATGACCCAGCACATTACATATTTAGTTTTTAAATGGGGTAGGGAAAACCGAAAAATCAAACCCTTTATGAAATCTGTTAGTGTAAATTCTAAGGATAAGAAACATCTATCTTTACGGCAAAGAATTTTTACTAATTATGATTCTGAACTCCATTATGCCGACTAAAATCATTATTTCAAACTATCCTTTTATAAACGAGATACATCTTTATTTATTTTGTATTCCAACTTATGTTGTGGCCATTAGCCCCAATACACAATATTTTATCACTTTTTATGTAATTTAAACCAAATGGGGAAGGAAAACCCAAAGGAAAACCCTTTATGAACCTATTAGTGCAAATACTAAAGATGAACATCTATCTTTACGGCAAGAAATTTGCAATAATTAGGACTTAACACTCATTTAAAGCCAGAAAATCGATTTCCATAGAAAGCAAAATAAGAGAAACGTATTAAAATTTATATGATGAAATAAATGAAAGACAACTATCTGCAAAACAAAAGAGAATCCATAAATTATTGGATACAAAAAAAAGAAAATAAATTTTGTCCATTATAAGCTTCATGCGAACTAAACCAATGTATACTATATAGCCATGATCCCGATGCCATTTCCAAAGGAGTTCTGAAAAAGTCTGGTGGAACTGGAATTGCTAACATGGCTGATATACATAAATCTTCCTAATACTTTAGACGGAAAGTGCATAAACATTTTGATTTGTGTCCCCAATACAAAACACAAACCAAGGTACAGTCAACACAAAGCATGGCAAGATATTAATAAACAGAAACACTAGCCAACATATAAAAACCAGTTACAAACACATCATTTTGTGTAGAAAAAAAAATATATATATACATACATGAAAAATTGCATAAATTATAAAAAATTATATTTGTTTAGTTATATATTATTAAGAATTATATGGAAAGATAATAAGGTAAAAGCAGAAAGAAGCGTGAGCATATGTAGATAAACCTAACTAATTTTAATTTATAAAATGAATAACAAACACTAGCCGTTGTATCGTAATAGAAAAACAAAACAAGAGAAAAATAAATAAAGTGAAAAAGAAAATTTAAAATCAATAATCCATTTAATAGTCAGAGTACTTAAGATTCCATAACTAAACCAATTATGATGAATAATTATTTAAATTTTTTTTGTTTTCCATCAGATTTTTTCAAGAAAGTATTGCAAAAATATTGCAACTGAAGCACATCCAAACTAAAACATAATAAAAACACAAGATCACGCAAATCTTTATAAACTGAAAAGTTATTTAAATAATAAAGAAGATATTAAAACACACCTTTCTGCGTGAATCATATCATTGAGCTTTGCTTCATAAGTGACGGGAAGACATTCTAAATTAAAAACTGAACTAAAACAAAATGCAAACACAACGTACATACATATATTTCAAATTATTAAAGCAATTGAAATATAATAATGAAAAAGTATGAATAATAACATGTTTTCAAACAAGTTACCGAAACCTTAAAAAAATTATTAAATAAGTGAACAAAAAGTAAGAAATCTACATAAAGAAGAACACACACCAAACAAAAAAGCTTTTGTCTGCGCTGGCTGAGTCGAATATTCTATAACCATAAATATAATACCTAAATATATATCAATATTATTTCTTTTCGTTTTTATATCACAGCAACACGAATAGCAACAAAATGGGAAACTTATTTATTATGCAAGAAAACTATAACAGAAAAACACAGCAGAAATAATAGAATAAAATTCATGAGCAGAATAAAGATGCGAAAAACAAGAAAAGAAAATAATGTGAACTTGTTAATTTTTAGCATTTAAGTCTGTAAAGCTCCGCTTGTAGATGAAAAATCAATAAATAAACTAAATAAAATGGTAAATTCAATAAATGGAGACAAAAAAGCTATAAGCTTTCACAACAAAAACAAAATGAAACTTAATAGAATGATAGGGGGATAGACATGATCTGAATTTGGTCAACCTTATATGGAGATTGGTTTGACCTTGCCTTGGATATATAAATAGGTAAACTTAATATTACCTAAATTCATTTTAAATATTTCCATACCCATGCAAATAAAGTATATATACTCTTCAAGGATCTGAATCAGGGGTTCGAATTTGTCTTCAGATTAAAGATATATGAAACAATAAAATTACTTGTTATAGTAATTTCCTCTAATTAAAAACAGTTTGTCTATTTTTTTAAAGCCTCAGATTTTAAACATTTATTTTAAAATTAAAGTTTCTTTGTTGGAAATATAGTTAAGAACTCGTTATTTTTAGGCAAGTGCACTGGGAAAGACGGCATTCCTGGCAATGGGCTGGTTGGACCTGCGCACGATCCTGATATAGCCCTCCTCGCCCCACGTTTCTCCGAAGGAGTTGAGGCACCGCCAGTAGTCCAGATTGCTGTCCACGTCGTGATCGTAGCCCACAACCACCAGGAACTGTGAACTCTTCGGGTTGGTCAGGGCCTTCGTCTCCTGCACATACACTCCGCTGGAGTACTGCATGAATCCAAAGGTCGCCGGATTGTACTCCACTATCACGGGGAATCCATTCGATACGTAGCGCATGATGGCGGCATCATCGTTATCCGCCACCGTGGAATAACTGGCCAACTTAACACCCACCGACACCGATGAAGGTGGCTGACACATTCCCGGAGTTTTCAGTGTATTATTATTCGGGTAATCCATCTCCGGATACAGATAGGATTCCGACAGCTGGGTGAGGTAATTGAGGGCAGCCAGGGGAGACTGGGTGCTGCATCCGGCTCCCATTCCCGCACAATCGATAAGTTCCTGGGCGGACAGCGGAGCAGGAGTGGGATTGGCCGTCTGCACGGCATTCAGAATCTCCACGGCCTTGGCGGTGGCATAGGCCCAACTACTGCTGCAATTGACACCCTGATCCTCCACAGATACGGTCAGTCCAAAGTCCGTGATGATGTCGTAGGTGGGGGAGGCCGTCTGGGTGGTGGGTGGATCACTGGCCGTCGAGGCCACTGTGGAAACGGCCTTGGGCAGAAGGGCCGCAAACTGGATCAGTCGGATGTCCGAGAACTGATTCACTGCCTCGCGATAAGTGGTGCGATTCCGATCCGCCTGGGCATTATGCTGAGCCACCTGGTTGCGGTTGTAGATGAAGTAGTAGTTGGCAAAGTTGCGAGCCGAAAGTGACGCGTACGTCTTGGTGAAGGTACTCTGAAGAGGGAAAATACAATTAAATATATCAATTAATATATTAGTACTTATACATATAACAATTTTAAGTTTTTTTTGAGATACAAGTAGGTTGGTTTTTTTTTAGAAATTTTTGAATTACTTTAACCTCTATATTATTAAATGGCGTTTAATATTCGTTCGTGCATACATTTGATTAAAGATTTTAAATAGGAGTGACTCTGACAAAAAAAAAAAACTTTCATACTTTTTTTAAGTCACTTTCCCCTAAGATTATTGCCTTTAAAACAGCAGTTTTAAAGTTTTTTTTTAATTCCAACCTTAAGAATTGCTTTTATGATTCCGTAAATAGGTTTTAAAATTCATGTTATAAGGCTATTGAAATATGGGTCACCAATCTCATAGTTCAAATGTACAGCAACTAACTGTATACGTGATTGAAGACGAGATTTAAGTACCTTCAATTATTGGAAGACATTCATCCACTTTTTAGATAATACTGCACTAAGTTCGTATTCCTAACATTGTTGAAGTAGTCCATATCTTAATGCCGCACTCACCTCATAAGTTTGGAAGTCCACGTAATCCTGGCCATGATTAAAGGCCCATCCACCGTTGATGGCCAGCAGAAGACAGCAAAGCAGCAATTTGAACATGACGAAAACCGAAAAGAGAACCAACTGATGCCCCATAGAACCATGGAACGGTCTTTTATAGGCACCGGCAACTCTCCTTCTGATTGCAAACGCAAATAGAAGTTTACCATACCACACCGACTTACTTTCGCAAGAAAAGTGCAAATAGATTTCTATGGGGCCTTGAATTCGCACTTGGCCTACAGCACTTACGGGTATAGTACTCTAGTAGTAGTATCCATATTCCGGGTATGTCTTCTCGATAAGCCCCCGTTAGAAGGAAAAGTTGGGGTGCGCTTTGTTTGCCCAATAAACTTGTCAAATGCGCTTCGTTTCGTATCGTTGCGATTCGGTGGGTTCTCATATCTCTGTTAATTCGAAGTCCCCACTGGCCCAGTTCAGAGATATACCCATTCGCCTACCCATATACCGGTAACATCGTAAAAGTAACTCTAATGCCAACTTATCGTCACTTGTCTAGGTTTTGTCTCCTCCGCAGGCATGATTAATCACATTCATACTTTCATGGCTCCCATAAATATTGCAACACCGTTGGCAGGCCCGTTTGAAGTCTTGGCTAAATTGTTGTAAACCAAGTGTTAAATGAGTTGTTTGGCAATTTCCATCGCGGAAGTTTAACAAATGTTTTAATAGGTACACCAGGAGCTTCTTGGAACTCCGCGAAAACTAAACCCTAAAGCAGTCAATGAACTTTTTACCAGTCAGACTAAAGTATTCGGTTAATAAACGACCACAAATCTGTTAATTAAAATGTAAACAAATTGGCAACGTATTCTGTATTAGTTTACAAATAAAATAATAATCTGTCAACATCATGTCAAGTAATAGTTATTGAAATTGTTATACTTACAAAACTTTTTTCCTTCATATTTAAATGTTTATCAACATTACATTAAATATAAATATATTATTAATACAGTGTCTGTCTGACCATCATATGTCTCTAATCGATTTCAACAATCAAAAATGTTATAAGCAATTAGCTTCTGAAAACTTAGCTTATAAAATTATATTGTTTTCAAATATTTTCTTTCTTAATTTACTATTATGTTTATTATTTAATATAATAAATAAAATTACAAAATAAAATCTTAAAAGTCAAGTGAAGGGGCACTTAATGAACAAAATAATAAAAGTAATTAATTCATAAATAAATAATAAACAGCATTTAAATTTATAAACATATTTACACACAGCTATACGCTCTACAATAAATCAAAATCAAACCCATTAGGTTATCAATTTTCCACCTGTTTGCATATTATAATCACGTTTGACCTATTTTCTTTTGTTTGAAATGGGTTTAAATATGTTGTTAAAGCCACCTTCATATTGACCAATAAATAATTTCTAAACATGCATACAATTAAGACAGTTACAGACCTATATACCAGATGGGCAGTCTTTTTTTTTGGTTTTCCAATAGTTTCAAATTGGGGCCCATCTGGTTTTGGCCAGATGGGCAGTCTTTTTTTTTGGTTTTCCAATAGTTTCAAATTGGGGCCCATCTGGTTTTGGCCAGATGTCCCACGGGCCTGGTCCGAACCGTGGACCCTATAAAACCGAGGTGTGCGTCTCGAGCTCCGCTTAAAACCTCGCCAGTCTTCGAGTCTGAGCCATCTTCGCTCAGATCTGTGAACGCGGAAGATATTACTTCCAAATACTCATAAAAGGTGATTAAATCGGGCTTTCATCATATTGTGTGTCGTGTGTGTTTTTCGGTTTCTGTGTGCCATTCGTGGAGCATCATTACAGGCAAATCGAACGGACAAGAGAACTGCAATTGCAATTAAAGCTTACATTTGAATAGAAGTCGGGACTTAAAAGGGGAATCCAACGCCTTTCACCAGGCCCAGCATGTGATCAGTATTAATGGCATCGAAAGTGAAATTTTTGGTCTGCGGTTGCCCAATCTAGATTTGATTTTTTTGGCCCACGGCCAACCCAATCTTGGCCAAAGAAATAAAAGAAGAGACGAACACGCAATACAATAAATATTTCTTATTTCGAGCGGATCCAATGTAATCATGTTAATCATATGCAAATGAACTTATCCAACCAATTAATATGCATGTGTCATCAGTGATCGAATAGACCGGAATAGCGAATTTCAGATGCTCTGATAGTTTCAAAAGTCAAATTAATATGGAACGATGTTAAGAAATTAAGATATTGTTAAAGGCAATGGGTGATTAATTACTCATTAAAGCGATTGCTGACAGAAGAAGATGGTCTGCGGGATAGGAAAACCAAATAATATGTTAATTTTTTCGCGATCATTAAGTTGTCTATTATCTAAGACACCACGTTGCTTTTTTTGAATAGACTATTAAGCGGTTTAGTTTCTTTAAACACATGCTGTTTAACGCAAATCAAATTTACTGGTTATTTCGGGAAGTATGGATTTCAAATTGAACTTTGACAAAGTGTTAATTTGGTTTTAACTTAGTAGATCATAAATTCTGTTAACAGTGTTTAAGGAAGTGTAGGTCTCATTTATACTTGTGTTGTATATTTTTAAATTGCTTATTCATTAAGTTGACATTGTTTGTAGTACAAAAAAGTAATTATTGAATTTTTTAATTTCTATGTTATTTAATAGATATAATTAAAAAACATAGAAATTAAAGAGTTAGCTTCAGAAAATATAAAAAAACGTCGGAAATAGTTATACAAATAGCTTTAATATTAAACGCTCTAATCAATATCAATCAAAAATTCCCTTCCTAATGAAAAAGAATTATCGCCGGCTTGGAAATAGTGTATTAACATATCTGGCTTTCAACTTTAAAACTGATTTATAGTTTTGTAGACTTATTGCACATTCCCAAACTGTATATATTTTGTGTTTCATAATCGGTTTTATTATGTCAATAAATTAATATTAATTGCTGCCTTTCCCTTAAAGAGATGCAGAGGTATTAAATATTCCACTAGTCCCTCTACACGTTAGTTCGATATGAGGTGAATGGTCGGGCCAAATTTGCCTGCTATTAACGTTGACAGATGTGGCGGAAAAGAGGTCGAGGGATGGGGTTACTGTGTGTGTTGCCCAAGCCAAGTGGTTACTTAACACTTTCCACTCTTTCTGTTTCCCCTCCCGTTCCAGATGCACAACGTCTGCTCATCGATGTGGCTGCAGTTGGCTCTGGGCCTGGTCATGCTGGGTGCTGTGTCATTGCAGCAACTGCAATCGTTCCCCAAGCTCTGCGATGTCCAAAACTTCGACGACTTCCTTCGCCAGACGGGCAAGGTGTACTCGGATGAGGAGCGGGTCTATCGCGAGAGTATCTTTGCGGCCAAAATGTCTCTAATCACGCTGAGCAACAAGAATGCGGACAACGGCTTTGCCGGCTTTCGACTGGGAGTCAATCCACTGGCTGACATGACCAGGAAGGAGATCGGCACCTTGCTGGGCTCTAAGGTCTCCGAATTTGGCGAGTAAGTAACACCTGTTGCCCTGACTCAATCCCGGCTAGCCTTAGCTTAAGGGGAAGTCCCCCTATGAAAGAAATTATCATCTATCTCATAAACTTTAAACGGGTTTTTCATCTTTTCGTGGGCGCTAACCAAATGATTTGTAATATAAGGTGATCGGTTTCTCAATAATGCTAAACTAGTTCAGCATACATAATTCCCAAGGTATCCCGTTTATAGGTTTGTCGTTTCCGAATAACATTAGTTTGGCACTAGTAAAAAAATCACATATTTATTACTCACAATATACGAACGAGCACCATTATCAAACTTTTATTATCTGTTTGTTCTGACAATAATGTCGAAATTATTTATTAGTCATAAAGTATTAATAAATACTTATGCATATTAATATGATGTATTTTATTCCAAGATTATATTTTTTTTAATTTTTATCAGTTCTAAAAGGTGGTAGGTATTTATTATATATTCGTAAATCTTAAGTTGATGTTAGCCATGTAATGCAGTTAAAAAATAAACAATTAAGTTAGGTTTTTGTAAAAAAATTTGATTTATTTGTTCGACATGTAAATTTAGTTAAAGAAGGTATAGTTTACCGATCTTGAAATTTTTTACACTCTCTTACATACAAGTCTAAATAAAAGATATTTTTATTTTACACCGATAGAGGTAGATTATACTATGTTTTAGTATTTTGAACAGTCCACCCCAAAAAATTTTTTTTTTTAGCGAAGATCAATTAATTTAACTTATCAATTAAAACCATTACTCATCTCGACCCCTTTTGTCTTGCAGGAGATACACAAATGGCCACATCAACTTTGTGACTGGCAAGAGTACGGCGAGTGCCAATCTTCCAGAGAAGTTTGACTGGCGCGAGAAGGGAGGAGTGACCCCACCCGGATTCCAGGGCGTGGGATGCGGTGCCTGCTGGTCGTTCGCCACCACCGGAGCCCTCGAGGGCCACCTCTTCCGGCGGACGGGAGTGCTGGCCTCGCTGTCGCAGCAGAATCTGGTGGACTGTGCCGATGACTATGGTAACATGGGATGCGACGGTGGCTTCCAGGAGTACGGTTTCGAGTACATCCGCGATCATGGAGTGACGCTGGCCAACAAGTACCCGTACACACAGTCGGAGATGCAGTGCCGCCAGAACGAGACGGCCGGTCGTCCGCCCAGGGAGAGTCTGGTGAAGATCAGGGACTACGCCACGATCACGCCCGGCGATGAGGAGAAGATGAAGGAGGTGATCGCCACCCTGGGCCCACTGGCCTGCTCCATGAACGCGGACACCATTTCCTTCGAGCAGTACGGCGGCGGAATCTACGAGGACGACGAGTGCAACCAGGGCGAGGTGAACCACTCGGTCACGGTGGTGGGCTACGGATCGGACAACGGACGCGACTACTGGATCATCAAGAACTCGTACTCCCAGAATTGGGGCGAGGGTGGTTTTATGCGTCTGCCCAGGAACGCCGGCGGCTTCTGCGGCATCGCCAGCGAGTGCAGCTACCCGATTCTGTAGTCAGTCAACTATGCAATGCCGTTAGTTAGATAGTATAGTCAATTACAAACCACGAATTTATAACTTTGTTACTGTAGTATGTAGCTTTGCCGTGACGTCATGAAGTTCATGAGTCACTCGATTATTCAATAAAAATGTGCTTTACCTGTATTAGATCTCGTTGCGCATTCATTTACATTACTCTATATTGTGGGTGGCATATTAATTTGGGGATGGTTTGCGGAAAACAGCATTTAAGAAAATCAATTTAAGAATTTAAAGTAAGAATTCGTTTTTAATTAGTTTTTATTCACAAAAATCGTGCTGCACATGGAAGTGTGCCCAAAAATAAAGGGGCTTGTATAACGGATGACCGATTCGATGCAATCCAAAGAGAAAAGTGAGGAGAGTGTTACATTGAGAAATACAAATCGTTCGTTCTCACGAGAGGTATACTGTTTTTCTCTCTCAATGCAGCTAACTTTTGCCAATACTCATCTCGATGTTTAATATATAATTCACAGTACTTGCAATTCGCTGCTCAGTATGAGAGAAGGTCTTGAGATGGTCTCAGTTCTTACTGTGATCCTGTTTATGATGGGCGTGGCTTGGGCCCTACCCACTATTACACCCACCAACATCGCACCAACCACTTTAAATATTGAAACGGTAACAGAGATGAATAGCCCAATCGAAATTGCAGCTCCACCAGTCTTATCAGAAGAAGAGAGTCAATGCCAGTCAGCTTGGCAAAAATTCTTGGTAAGCTCTGATTACACATTTCCCAGAACTGTCGGCTAAAGAAAATATTTTGCTTATATGTATGTATTTAGATCGACTTTGATATATTCTACGGGAGCGTCGCTGAACTAGAAAAACGTCGCAATATCTTTTGCGAGAACTGGAAAAAGATTCAGAGTCACAACGTGCAGTTTGAATTGGGAAGGAGATCGGCACCTTGCTGGGCTCTAAGGTCTCCGAATTTGACGAGTAAGTAACACCTGTTGCCCTGACTCAATCCCGGCTAGCCTTAGCTTAAGGGGAAGTCCCCCCATGAAAGAAATTATCATCTATCTCATAAACTTTAAACGGGTTTTTAATCTTTTCGTGGGCGCTAACCAAATGATTTGTAATATAAGGTGATCGGTTTCTCAATAATGCTAAACTAGTTCAGCATACATAATTCCCAAGGTATCCCGTTTATAGGTTTGTCGTTTCCGAATAACATTAGTTTGGCACTGGTAAAAAAAAACACATATTTATTACTCACAATATACGAACGAGCACCATTATCAAACTTTTATTATCTGTTTGTTTTGACAATAATGTCGAAATTATTTATTTGTCATAAAGTATTAATAAATACTTATGCATATTAATATGATGTATTTTATTCCAAGATTATATTTTTTTAATTTTTATCAGTTCTAAAAGGTGGTAGGTATTTATTATATATTCGTAAATCTTAAGTTGATGTTAGCCATGTAATGCAGTTAAAAAATAAACAATTAAGTTAGGTTTTTGTAAGAAAATTTGATTTATTTGCTCATAAATTATTAATAATTCTTTTTAAGATTTACCTTACCAATCTTTCTTTATTTGTTCGACATGTAAATTTACTTAAAGAAGGTATAATTTACAGATCTTGAAATTTTTACACTCTCTTACATACAAGTCCAAATAAAAGATAGTTTTATTTTACACCGATAGAGGTGGATTATACTATGATTTAATATTTTGAACAGTCCACCCCAAAAAATTTTTTTTTTAGCGAAGATCAATTAATTTAACTCATCAATTAAAACCACCACTCATCTCGACCTCTTTTATCTTGCAGGAGATACACAAATGGCCACATCAACTTTGTGACTGGCAAGAGTACGGCGAGTGCCAATCTTCCTGAGAAGTTTGACTGGCGCGAGAAGGGAGGAGTGACCCCACCCGGATTCCAGGGCGTGGGATGCGGTGCCTACTGGTCGTTTGCCACCACCGGAGCCCTCGAGGGCCACCTCTTCGGTCGGACGGGAGTGCTGGCTTCGCTGTCGCAGCAGAATCTGGAGGACTGTGCCGATGACTATGGTAACATGGGATGCGACGGTGGCTTCCAGGAGTACGGTTTCGAGTACATCCGCGATCATGGAGTGACGCTGGCCAACAAGTACCCGTACACGCAGACGGAGATGCAGTGCCGCCAGAACGAGACGGCCGGTCGACCGCCCAGGGAGAGTCTGGTGAAGATCAGGGACTACGCCACGATCACGCCCGGCGATGAGGAGAAGATGAAGGAGGTGATCGCCACCCTGGGCCCACTAGCCTGCTCCATGAACGCGGACACCATTTCCTTCGAGCAGTACGGCGGCGGAATCTACGAGGACGACGAGTGCAACCAGGGCGAGGTGAACCACTCAGTCACGGTGGTGGGCTACGGATCGGACAACGGACGCGACTACTGGATCATCAAGAACTCGTACTCCCAGAATTGGGGCGAGGGTGGTTTTATGCGTCTGCCCAGGAACGCCGGCGGCTTCTGCGGCATCGCCAGCGAGTGCAGCTACCCGATTCTGTAGTCAGTCAACTATGCAATGCCGTTAGTTAGATAGTATAGTCAATTACAAACCACGAATTTATAACTTTGTTACTGTAGTATGTAGCTTTGCCGTGACGTCATGAAGTCCATGAGTCACTCGATTATTCAATAAAAATGTGCTTTACCTGTATTAGATCTCGTTGCGCATTCATTTACATTACTCTATATTGTGGGTTGCATATTAATTTGGGGATGGTTTGCGGAAAACAGCATTTAAGAAAATCAATTTAAGAATTTAAAGTAAGAATTCGTTTTTAATTAGTTTTTATTCACAAAAATCGTGCTGCACATGGAAGTGTGCCCAAAAATAAAGGGGCTTGTATAACGGATGACCGATTCGATGCAATCCAAAGAGAAAAGTGAGGAGAGTGTTACATTGAGAAATACAAATCGTTCGTTCTCACGAGAGGTATACTGTTTTTCTCTCTCAATGCAGCTAACTTTTGCCAATACTCATCTCGATGTTTAATATATAATTCACAGTACTTGCAATTCGCTGCTCAGTATGAGAGAAGGTTTTGAGATGGTCTCAGTTCTTACTGTGATCCTGTTTATGGTGGGCGTGGCTTGGGCCCTACCCACTATTACACCCACCAACATCGCACCAACCACTTTAAATATTGAAACGGTAACAGAGATGAATAGCCCAATCGAAATTGCAGCTCCACCAGTATTATCAGAAGAAGAGAGTCAATGCCAGTCAGCTTGGCAAAAATTCTTGGTAAGCTCTGATTACACATTTCCCAGAACTGTCGGCTAAAGAAAATATTTTGCTTATATGTATGTATTTAGATCGACTTTGATATATTCTACGGGAGCGTCACTGAACTAGAAAAACGTCGCAATATCTTCTGCGAGAACTGGAAAACGATTCAGAGTCACAACGTGCAGTTTGAATTGGGAGTCGTGTCCTTCAAGAAGGGTATAAATCAATTTAGTGATCTTACCTTTGAAGAGTGGAAGGAGAAACAAAAACCTATTGTTGAACCAGATGTTGAAGACACTACTGATAAGTCTAAAATTGATAGCATTAAATGCGATGTTGCCTGGAGGAAGTTCCTGGTAAGAAGTGATGGGATTTTTAAGAATTTAAAACTAATTTTTATGAATTAAAGATTGACTTTGAAGGTAAATATAAAGATGATGCCGAAACCGAGAAACGTCGCATTATCTTCTGCGAAAATTGGAAAAAGATTCAGGATCACAATTTGCAATACGAGTTGGGAGTCGAGTCCTTCAAGAAGGGTATAAATCAGTTCAGTGATCTTACGTTTCAAGAGTGGAAGGAGAAACAAAAACCTATTGTTGAACCAGAGTTCACCAATGTTGAAGACATTACTGATAAGTTTAAAGTTGATAACATTAAATGCGATGTTGCCTGGAAGAAGTTCCTGGTAAGAGGTGATGGGAGTTTAAGGAATTTCAAATTAATTTTTATGAATTACAGATTGACTTTGAAGGTAAATATAAAGATGATGCCGAAACCGAGAAACGTCGCATTATCTTCTGCGAAAATTGGAAAAAGATTCAGGATCACAATTTGCAATACGAGTTGGGATTCGAGTCCTTCAAGAAGGGTATAAATCAGTTCAGTGATCTTACGTTTCAAGAGTGGAAGGAGAAACAAAAACCTATTGTTGAACCAGAGTTCACCGATGTTGAAGACATTACTGATAAGTTTAAAGTTGATAACATTAAATGCGATGTTGCCTGGAAGAAGTTCCTGGTAAGAGGTGATGGGAGTTTAAGGAATTTCAAATTAATTTTTATGAATTACAGATTGACTTTGAAGGTAAATATAAAGATGATGCCGAAACCGAGAAACGTCGCATTATCTTCTGCGAAAATTGGAAAAAGATTCAGGATCACAATTTGCAATACGAGTTGGGAGTCGAGTCCTTCAAGAAGGGTATAAATCAGTTCAGTGATCTTACGTTTCAAGAGTGGAAGGAGAAACAAAAACCTATTGTTGAACCAGAGTTCACCGATGTTGAAGACATTACTGATAAGTCTAAAGTTGATAACATTAAATGCGATGTTGCCTGGAAGAAGTTCCTGGTAAGAGGTGATGGGAGTTTAAGGAATTTCAAATTAATTTTTATGAATTACAGATTGACTTTGAAGGTAAATATAAAGATGATGCCGAAACCGAGAAACGTCGCATTATCTTCTGCAAAAATTGGAAAAAGATTCAGGATCACAATTTGCAATACGACTTGGGAGTCGAGTCCTTCAAGAAGGGTATAAATCAGTTCAGTGATCTTACGTTTGAAGAGTGGAAGGAGAAACAAAAACCTATTGTTGAACCAGAGTTCACCGATGTTGAAGACACTACTGATAAGTCTAAAAGTGATAGCATTAAATGCGATGTTGCCTGGAAGAAGTTCCTGGTAAGAGGTGATGGGAGCTTAAGGAATTTAAAATTAATTTTTATGAATTACAGATTGACTTTGAAGGTAAATATAAAGATGATGCCGAAACCGAGAAACGTCGCATTATCTTCTGCGAAAATTGGAAAAAGATTCAGGATCACAATTTGCAATACGAGTTGGGAGTCGAGTCCTTCAAGAAGGGTATAAATCAGTTCAGTGATCTTACGTTTGAGGAGTGGAAGGAGAAACAAAAACCTATTGTTGAACCAGAGTTCACCGATGTTGAAGACACTACTGATAAGTCTAAAGTTGATAGCATTAAATGCGATGTTGCCTGGAAGAAGTTCCTGGTAAGAAGTGATTGGAGTTTAAAGAATTTAAAATTAATTTTTATGAATTACAGATTGACTTTGAAGGTAAATATAAAGATGATGCCGAAACCGAGAAACGTCGCATTATCTTCTGCGAAAATTGGAGAAAAATTCAGGATCACAATTTGCAATACGAGTTGGGAGTCGAGTCCTTCAAGAAGGGTATAAATCAGTTCAGTGATCTTACGTTTAAAGAGTGGAAGACGAAACAAAGACCTAGTCTCAATCCAGAATTTTCAAAGGAAAAAACATCCACAGAAGCACTCGAATACGTACAAGATGTCAACTTAAAAGGCAAGCAAACGACCCAACGAACAGGCTTCGAAGCAGAGTTATCGAAGGGGGAACAAACAACTGAAGTTCTAAGGGAACCTTTAGTAATTCCATAACAGTATTCAGTATTTGGACGAGCCTCCCTTTTAAAGGACATATCTAAGAATAAACGTGTATACGGGAAACAAACCCAAAGAAAATACTTCACTGATTTTGGGTTGGTTTTTAAAAATATGTATTTATATTTATTTGAGGGGTTTCCAGTTGAGAATCTTGTTTGAGGAGTTTCTCTGTTACAATAGTGTTCAAGCCGATTTCGGGCTGGGTTCTCTATTTTTCTCGATCTTAATTTTTGAAATGAGTAAATTTGGTTTTGGTTTTTCTTTGTCTACCATTTTAACGCACACGAATTCTACATGATTAATTTATACTTGTATATTTGCTGAGATCCCTATCTCCTTGTTGCATTTAACAGGGCGCTTCGTATTAAACGTACAATCCGTAAATATATATAATATATATGTATATAGTATTTAATTTAACAAATACATTTGTAGGTTATCGCAAGTTGCTGCACTAAGTGAACATTTATGTAATCAATATGTTTACATTCATTGATATTTGAGTATATTGAAGGAGTCATCACACCCAGTTTTTTTTTTTTTGGGTAAGACCGCCACTCTACAATGCATAATGGCTATTGTACACATAAGTATAATTCCATTTGATTGGGTATTAATAGTTACTATACAAATCTTTGGTAGGGAGGGGCAACAACAAGCCTTGAACAAGCCCTATACCATTTTCAGCGTGTTTGCGAACCATAAATAGTAATATTCCTGCAGTAATCTCCCGAAAACTTATACCCACACAACAATTCTACGGTTTAAAGATCGCTTACTGTTTAGAATTTACATATTGTTTGGCGTTTATTATTGTGGTTGCTATTGCTGCTCAACTAACCAAGCTTCGACCCTGGCCGCAGGTCTATTTGTGGGTATGTCCAGATAGATATTGGATATGTGGCTTGAGCAGTGGTGCGTCTGTCCTTCCGGTGGCCAAATTGCTTCAATTTATTTTTTCAACTATGTATTTGCACTGCACGTGTGTAAATTTATCTAAAAAACATCATGTTTCCCTCTGTTGCAAGCTATTGCCATCGTTAACAAGCTGATCGGGGGACCAGGGTCTGGCACAAATCAAAATCATATGGTACGTACACGTAAACACTAAATAACTAACAACGTTGAAAGCGCGGGTAGCATGTATACATATGGGATATATAACTAGTTGTATATCTGTATAATATATTGCAACAAATGTCCACTACAAAAAACTGCACACTCAACTTAAAGGGCTAGCTTACGAGTTATTCAAACTACTCCGACACATCAGATAGATCCAACATATCCCATATATATCCCCTGATATATCTTCCAGTAGCTAAAGCCAGTGCGTGGATTTGGATTGGTTTCTGCTGCTGCTTGCTTGTTTCAACTGTTATTGTTTCGGTTACTCTTGTTATATGTTCGACATCGGTGTATATGGTAAAGCCAACTTGTGTGTTGCTGTTTAGTCGTGTAAAACCTTTGCCAGTTGCACTACAAAATCGAAGTGAGTGTGTGCGGACAACGGAGGAGCAAGTGTGTGGAAATTCCTTAGTAGGTGGGCTGCTGGTACTCCATTCCGGATTGCTGCTGCTCCATGCCTCCTGTAAAAAAATATAATACATTTAAAACATCATTAACGTTAGAAAATCTTTTAGTAAATGATGGTTTATTTTGTGCTTTTTTAGACGAGGCTGATACATTTTGTAATTTATTATTCACTTTATGTATATAGTTAAGAAACTACTGAAGATCAACAAATTCAGCTTCATTCTTTAATGAATAATACTTCTCATAGTTCTTGACATGGAATTGCTTTAAATACTAATATGTTTATAATAAAACAGTCGAAATTCTTAAACTCGAACTTGAGACATTGAAACTCTAATGTAACTTCCTTTCACAGTTTACAGAACTAGAACCTTAACATGACATTCAGAAATCTGCCCTAATTCGAACTAGTTGTAATGGCAAGAGAAGGTATAAATACAGTTATAATCAATTCTCTAAATCGAAGACTCTATACTAAGTCTCGAACTAATTTGTATGGCTGATAATGGTTAGAGGTATATACATTTTGGCATTCTTAACTTTAAATAAAAGTAATACAAATAGTCATGCAGTGAAAAAGATTGAATGATGGTCCTCTAGTGAAGAAGGTACCACTCTAAATCCCTATGGACCTCAAGAGAGCTATAATACTTACCCTGCTGTGGCTGGCCAAATGGTGAGGCGCTGTACTGGTCGTTATCGTTGTCCATCGAGTAGCCGTAGGCCTGCTGGTGCACCACGTTGGCCGGGTCCGTTTCGAAGGCCGAGGTAAACTCATCGCCGGCGCCGATCAGGAAACGCTTGTAGGCCATCAGAGCGCAGAGGGCCTGAGAAATGGAATTCCGTTATGGCAGGACACTAGGAGTAGTACAAGGACTAAGGTCTACCCACCCAGCTGACAATCGAGAAGAGGCAGAACCAGATGGCGGTCTTCATGCTGCCAGCTCCGATTCCCAGTGGCGGCGGGGGTGACGAGCTCCATTGGGACCACAAGTAGAGGAAGGCCACGAAGTACATGAATGTCCAGCCGGCTGCAATAAAGGATTGTCATCAGACCAGGGTCACAATCTATGAAATGCCCTGGAGCTTACCCGAGAAACCCATGTCGGCCATGACGTAACGCTTTCTGCTCTTCACCGACGACATCCGCTCGAACAGGAACTCGCCGCCCATGAAACCCATGGAGGCCAGGAACCCGAAGACGCCCACCATGTTGCCGTACTTGCAGGCCATGCCGTCGCCATTGTACAGGCAGTACTCCTTGCCGTCCTTCTCCGTCCAGCCCTCCGACGATATGCAGCCGAAGACCACGACCGAAAATAGCTGGAAAGACGGGTAAATTCCTTATGAGTGAGAGCATACATTACGTTTTAATGCCGCTCTTATATGCGCGTCTTACTAGCACATAAAAAATGTTGAAAATTACAGGGTTATTTCTGTTCGTGCCAATGGTCTTATTGAAAAAATTATTTTTTTAAATTAAATACCTAAAAACATTAAAGTATTTTTTTTTGCTCAAATGATCTGTGAACCTTTAGCAATATCTACAATGTAAAACCTCTTTGAAATCTGCCTTGAAGTTACATGCTTTATTTTGTAATAAGGGATAATTTCAAATCAAACTTCACTAAAAATGAAACTCATAAATTAATTATATCGTTTTTTTAAGTTTATTTTAGTATCCACTAAATACTTTATTAGTTTTCTTTTCAAAATTTACTTCTATTAGGGTAAGGAAAAATGTGTTTGGCAATTGGCTCCACACTTTTATGGCACATTTTTACTTATATTAAAAGGGGGAATTTGCAATATTTTCATGGTCTGTTTAATAAAAAAGGGGTTCCCATATAAGCGTATTAATAGTTTATGAGCCATATAAATCCCACTCCACTATTGATTTTCTTAAGCAGGTGCAACAAACCAGAAGTTCAAGTACACAGACATCGGGGCAGCCACGTACTTATGGTTGTGACCCAATTTGGGGAATGAAGGCCAAGTTTAGTTTGTTTGGCCAGGAGAGTGGGAGCGACTGTGCAATCGCGAGGAAGAGTCCTTGGTCAACAGAGTGGGAAAATATTACGTATACACAAATGAAAAGCAAACAGGCGTCGAACCACCGCCCCCTCAGTTATCACATTTTTCCCACTTCGACGATGGTGACGCACATCAAGACGATGGTTAAATAAAGTTCTTAGCCTAGTGACCAATCGCCAGGACACTTTACGACATTTGATAATAAAGCATTCATGGGCGTGAGAGTTTAAATGGCCACTCTGCAGCTGAACACTAGTATTCCCCCCCTTCGGCTCAAGTCCCCTGAGCCACTGCGCAACTGGGGTAAACAAATCGGGCACGGGACTACTCGGACATTTGAGTGCCACTGCGTTTATGTGGCGACATTCATGGTTTACTTATATTGCAAAACACATATACGGTTTATGCAACATTTATGGGCACACCTTCGACAGCGAAAATGACACATAAAGGTCACGTTACGGCGTCAGTTTAAAATAAATTTTAATAAAATTGAATTGGTAATTTCACAAAATTTAACTGGTTTAGTATAACACAGTTAAAGCCACATCATTAACCTTTAAATCAGTCATTACTTAGTTTGACGGAGACATTCTCTTTGGGCTCGAAGCTTAACATATTTAATTCCGATTTCGATAAGGTAAATCCCCAAATGATTCAGTTATCCTTTTCTTTTCTGTTTTACAATTTTTTGGCCTAATTTGGTTTCATATTTTAACAATTTATTCGTTAAAATATGTCCAATAGAAGTTTTTAACTAAACTAAAGAACTCAGCTTTACTAGTCCGGACTTCATTAATTCGCAAACATAAATTAACAAAAAATATTATGTAATATCAAGAGTTCAGCTAAGTTAGTGGCGTATAAACGGTCTGTATGGACTCGTTTTCAGCATTACTTCATGAATTATGCGTCGTCGTGTAAACAGTGTGGCAATCGGGTCGTGTGTGTCCACAAATCGCAGCGATTCCGACTCCCCGAGCGGAGCTTGTCGGAGCACTCACCCAGCAGAGGGCCCTGATGACCACTTGGGGCTTCATGGCGAACGTGAGCGGGTCGAAGGCGCCGCCCGCCTTCCCGCCCCCGTAGGCGCCACCGTTATTGATGCTGAGTATTTGATTGAGCATGTCCATGATGATGATTTGTATGGGTCTCCGGTTGTCGGGGCTATCGGGGTTCCCGGGGCTCTCGGGCTTCCACTGGCGATTTCACTGACTGTTGTGAAAAATCGAACGCTTCTTGGGTCCGTGGGGCCAAGGGCACAGTGGGGGCGGCTCACCCACAACTGTGTGTGTATATACCGTGAGTGGTGTGGGTGTTGGTGGTGGGTGGTGTGTGCTCTCGAGTGCTTTCGCGCAATTATGGATTACGGAACGCAAAGAAATATATATGTGTATATCCGCCAAAAACCCTTTTCGAATTCACTTTCCCGTTAACCGCGCTCTCAAAACAAATCACATTCACTGTTTCTCGCTCGCTGCTTTCGTTAATCAATGCATAATTGATGAACAAATTTCAAGGGCCTGATTTTCACTTTTACTTTTTGCCAGCTTCGCTCTCAACGGAATTTCGACTGTCAGCGCGCAGGACTCTTGCCAAATACTGTATATATGTCGAAGTGGTTGGAATCGAGTAGCGTTATCATACGTATCTGTTAGGCCGCAGTTTACAGCGTGCTGTTGGGCGCAGCCAGTGTGGCCATCCTTGATTTTTAATTCAAATTTTGATTTCTCTTTCGGGAAAGTACAAAAAATTGTTTGTTTTCGGGAGGATATTTGCGTTTGGAATTTATACCATGGCTGCATTTCAGAAATCCAACATCTGCTGGTGTAACTTTCATCCAAATTCCTACAGAGAGATACAAAAGAAAATACAAAATTATTGTGCAGTAATTAGGAAAAATGGATTGGGTTCAGCAAATCCTCAGGTAAAAATAATATCAATATTACTAGTGTATATTGAGTACTATACAATAAATCGATTTATTGACATGATTCTTTTGAAACATAAACACATACAATTACACATCTTTGCAATAAAAGAAACCCCATAAATCATTACACAATAAATATACTTTTGACTTAGTTTTATTTTGTAGTTAATGGGTTGTTTAATAAGTTTATAATTTGACCATTTACCAAATTTTATAGAACTCGCGAGATCTACAGGTTCATAACGAACAAAAGATGCCACAAATTGGCGATAAAGATGCCTACGAAATTTGCTGTAAACGTCGAAAAAGACAGAAGGAGGATAATAATGCTAGAAAAGGATCTCAACCTGTGCTGTATGAAAAAAGAACCAATCTGTATGCCACACCCACTTTAATAGCCCAAAGATCTCTGCCTCCTCTCACCGAACGCCCTGTAGTTGTCAAAAGAATAAAACCCAGATGGCGTGAGGAGCACGAAGTAAAGCTTAAAGAAAGAGATGATGCCCAGGAATTGGAAAAGCAGAAATTTATCAGCCACAATCTCAATAAACGTGAAGGGTTGGACAAGTTCCATCATCTTACTGATTTAAATAAAAATCAAACTGCTCGTCGGACCCCGGAATGGCAAAAGAAGGATAGTCCTTATTATAGTTTTTCTGAAACACTAAGACCTAAGTCTGTTCAAGAGAAGAAAAAGCCAAAACAGACTGCTCGTCGGAACCTGGAATGGGTAAAGAAGGATAGTCCTTATTATAGTTCTTCTGCAACACTAAAGCCTAAGTCTGTTAAAGAGAAGAAAAATCCAAAACACACTGCTCGTCAGATCCCGGAATGGCAAAAGAAGGATACTCCTTATTATAGTTCTTCTGAAACACTAAAGCCTAAGTCAGTTCAAGAGAAAAAAAAGGCAAAACTATCTTCCGCAAATTTAGAGAAAGACTTGCTTCAGCAATTTTCCAAAAATCCACGACCTGTCAAGGATCTTAAAGGAATCAGGCGAGTTGAAACGCCATTTGGCAGATACCAGAAAAGCGAGAAAAAAAGGGAAGGTCAAAGCTCAGATATTTTTGGGCGGATGCTTGAAATGCCATTTAGCAGATACCAGAAAAGCGAGAAAAAAAGGGAAGGTCAAAGCTCAGATATTTTTGGGCGGATGCTTGAAAAAGCAGGTGTTGTGATCCCAGAACTGCACCCGACTTTGAGGAGCAGATACAACATTAAAGTTGCCAGCCCCCACCAAGATAGTCGCAACAGCATCTACAGCACTTATTTTGAGGAAGATCAAAAATCTGCTCAGCACACAAAACTATTCTTTAAAATGCTGAAGGGAAAGGCCTCAAAAACACCCGAACTTCATCCACTTCTAAAATCATCTAATCGTTTAAAAGTTGCATCATCAACGGATATTTCAAAAATCGAAAATTCGCCGAAAGAGATATCAACTAAAGTGGGATCCAAGTTTTCATGGGTATTTAGAAAAACGCTTAAGAAAAGACAACAACCCGGAACAAAGCTTTTTAAAAATCTAATTAAAAGCAGCGATGTCGAGATGCCTGAACTTCTTCCTGCTCTGAAAAGTAGGATCCAATTTGCTGAACCACAGGAAACTAAGAAAAATGATGAAGCAAATAAGTCTGGTCTAAAGAAGTCCGCACTAAAAATAAACCTAATACCAAATTATGGACTTCGTAGTTCGAAAACTTACAGACAAAAGAAGGTCGGTAAAGCAAGAAAAGGTCCTACAAAACTGTTCCATAAAATGCTTAAGGGCAAAGAAGCCATAATACCAGAACTCAATTCTGTTTTGGCCAGCAATTACCGAATGAAAACAAAAAATAACACAAGTTTCGAAACTTGGCAACCTTTTAAGAGGCGACAGATGTCCAAAGACCACAAGTATTTTAGACCTTTTGTGACCAAACTGATGGACAAAGAAACTGAAGTTTCGGTACCGTTGGAAAAAACTGTGATAGTCAAAGAATCTAAAGTACCAGAACATGAATTAGGTGTATTACCAAAGCCCAAACACATTCCGCCTAGGACTCGACGACGAAAATATCCTTCCTCCTCAACCAGTGATTTCTCGCTGTCTCTTCGATCTTCGAGGTCTCGCCAATCGTTCTTGGCTGGCAGGAAAATTTACCTCAAGAAATTCTACTACTACATTAAAAATTCTAAAGCGGATCAAAACATATTGAGCCAGATGAACTCGAAGCATCCGATTTCATATATGAGGAGCGAGAGAAGTTATTTCTATCGCAAGTCATCTATCCCGAGTATATCAGACAAGAATATGCGACCTGGCGGCTCTGTGATCAGCACAACGGACATCGCCAACTCCATGCTAATGCAACGGAAGAGTCAGGAAATGGAGCAGGAGGACGAGCCCAAGGATACCGATGAGTTATTGTTTGACACTTACCCGGAGGAGTACTATCCGGACGATGGCTTAAAGAAATCAATAAGCGATATATTAGTTAGAATTGCAAACAAGCCCGAAAAGGCCCACAAGAAATCGTCCGCACCGAAGCGGGACAAGCACAAGCCCAAACCGAGTGATAGCTTTTCGGAAGACTCCCGAAGTCGGCAGAGCATCTTGACCTTGCGATCGGTGGGCAACGAGATCAAGAGCCGGGAGAGCCAGGACTCAAGATATCAGAGCTTGAGGGAACAGGTTGAACAGAGCTTCTATTTGGACGAGCGCGCCGCTGTGCAGGCACGCATCCAGGAGCTAATGAACCAGGTTGCCATACGCAATGACTATCGCCCACCCAAGCCACCGCGGGATTTCATGACGGAGAACATTCTGCGGATTCCAAATAGTCAGGCGATTAAAAAACCCCAAGTAGAAAAAAAGGTGAAACCGGAAAGAAAGTTCCCCACACTAAGTGAGATACTGACCGTGCCCGAAGACTCTGTTAGTCTTTCAAATATCTCCCAACGGTTCTACCACAAGTATTTCCCGGAGTCTCTGAAGGACTTTAACACTTCGCAATTGCATTCCCAGAAACCACTAAGAATACGTCGGTACTCCGACAGATTTTGGAAGGGCCAGCTGAATCGTTACCAACCTGAGGTCAAGAAATCTCCTAATTGACTAAACAAAGAAAATGTGACTGCTGCAATTTGCCTTCGGAAGGTTATTTCAGCCTTCTTCTGTTTTGATCTTAACTGAAAAAAACACATACTCAGGAAAACCCGAATAAAACTAGATTTTTATTCGTAGTGGGATTCGTTCCCATTACAATAAATTGCGAAGAAATGAACGTCAACAGAAGATGTTGTGCACAAAAAATGATCGTATGTCGAATATTAGACGATAGTCCTAGAAACGAAAATAAATCTTGGGACCGTATTTACG
Source organism: Drosophila kurseongensis (assembly GCA_018153305.1). Taxonomy (NCBI): domain Eukaryota; kingdom Metazoa; phylum Arthropoda; class Insecta; order Diptera; family Drosophilidae; genus Drosophila; species Drosophila kurseongensis. Next base: position 13,411,049 of record JAECXX010000004.1, on the reverse strand, counting down.
GATTTATAATGCTTTCTAAACCATAAGACAATTAAGTTTTAAAGAACTGCCGACGTATTTATGTGTCTATCAACCTACCTTAGTAAAACTAGGTTATTTTTAAAATTTTTCAGTTTTAATACAACAAAATTCCCTTTCAACGATGAATATTTTAAGTGCTCTGAAGACAAAGAAGCTTAACATGCAGAATACCTGCACCTCCTACTACGACTTCCTGACCTGTGGCAATAACTGTCTGGATTCGTTGAGGTGCTCCACGCTGCATCCCGATCCTCCTGCCCATCCAAAATTGGTGGGACCTCCAAGCATAACCAACCGTGGATTAAAGTACTTCGATGTGGACGACGGAGCCACGGAGTGGTATCTGAAGACACGGAGATCCACAGCCGAGCGAAAACCATGCAAACGGAAGTTCTGCTTCAGATTTCGAGTGCCCATAAGGCATGCTCTGCGTCGGAAAGACAAAGCAGCGACTTTCTCCCTCCCAGGACGAAGGGTATCCCCCGAATTTCTGTGTCTCCTTAAGCAGCACCACGCCAGGATGCGGGGTCTTGAGCAGCTTCGGCGTAAGTACCTGCCCCTCCGGCCAAGCTTCGATTATTACAAATACGATGCGGAGGCCAAGAGACGCCACATGCGTCCTGGCATCGATACAGCTGCCCCTTTGGAGTTTCCGTGCACCGATGTGGCCTGTATCCGTCACCATGAGAAACCCCCATGCCCCTGTCCTAGAAACATGGATGTTTCTGATCCCTTAAGTACAGACAAAATCAAAACTTCCAAAAACAAGCCAAAAACACAAGGCCCTAACTTGTTTGCCAAAGATAAAGGAACCCCGGACAAAAAGAAAAGTAATCAAAAGGTTTTGGGTAAGGAAAATGTCCAGGAAGCAGGAAAAGCTTACTCAAAGGATATAAATAAGCTAAGGCTAAAGGAGAGTAAGCTGAAAGGGACAAGCCTACATCGAATATATGTCAGCAATCCATCCTTAGCTCCACCGCTAAAAAGTAAGAAGTCACCAAATTTAACTGCTTCTAAATCCCAGCACACTTTCGAACTCAGTCGACCATCGAAACCCATTGTATCCAGATCCCACGGAAATTTGAGGCCCATTGAAAAGATAATCGATTGTCCTTGTCCCTTCGATACGCCTAAATGGCTTCCGAAATCTTTGAACAGTTCAATTTGTCCCAATAAAAAGGCCAGATTCAGAAAGAGTAGAGATCCTCGCTGCATCGAGTATGAAAATCGTCCTTTCTTCAAGGCCATTCAAGGAACTAATTATGCAAATAGTGCGCCAAAAGAAAATGTAAAAGCGATGAGCTGTAGTCAGATAATAACAAACAGGGATATTGAGATACGTTCCATTACATCCAAAGAGGAGTGCTGGAACAGTAACCCAGATCAAGGTCATTGTAAGGTTCAGGAAAATGTTTTGGTACAACCTGTTCCAACTCCAGAGCACTCGTTTCATGCATCCATCTCCAGTAATTGGAAAATTAGTGTAGATCGCTCCTATCAACCCGCTCCTGATCAAAACGATATAGAAATGCCTCAGAATCGCCAAGGAGTTAGCACCGGATATAAAGGTTTTGTTCATCTCTCCGAAAAACAGAAGATACATGATAAGTTTGGTTGTCCGATCCCAAAATGCAAAAGGAAGAAGCCACCTCCGTATTGTTATCTGTGGTCGGCCGTCGATCCTGACATTCGGGAGGCGGAGAAAAAGCGTGTGGCGGAGCACAAGTCTTGCCAACGGCAAATGTTTCCGGACAGTCGGCCATACTCATACTACTGGTCAAAAACTAATGCGGATATAAGAAGCAAAGTAAGCCGCAGATTGAGGAAAACTGATAGTGAAAGCACTTGTAGGGTGCCCCAAAGTCATTTACCCCAGCTCGATTTTAGCCGGAGCTATTATGATTTAAATCCAGAAAGTTGTAGATGCAGCAGTTCCATAATTACTCAATTCAGCTCTGATTTTGATGAACTTGACAATTCGTCATCCACCTGGAAAAGCAAATCCTCCCAGCTTTGGAGTCCCAGGAAACGAAAAGAGACGTCCAATGACAGTTCCATTATCTGGGAGGACGATGAGACTTCCACCAAAGAAAATCCCAAGAAAGGAAAGCGCAAGTGGTCGGGACCCGTTTTAAGAAAGTTAAGCACTGATTCAGATAGACACATCCCGAAGAAGCCACGCCTGCTGCCCAGACTGCACGCCTTTGCAAAGCGGTTCTTCTGGTCGAGCTCTAAAGTTTTCCAATTTAAATCTAACCAATCGGGAAGCGAAAGACCAAGTCATTCCACCAGCTCAAGAGACCCCAGAGCAGATGGCTATAGACTAAGTGAAGGCTCTCTAAAACTAGAGCCCCTGAAGGATACGCAAAGGGATATGTGTAAGGAAACAAACTCTTCTGTTAACAAAAGAATTACCTTCAGAGATCATGCCAGGATCCAGGATATAAGGGGTCCCAGAGATCTTAAACTATGGACAAAACATATTCACAGAAATAATAATCTGGAATCCAGTTCAAGACGACTTGGGATATCACCAAACTCCTCCGGCTCTGAGATAGTAAGATACAGAAAATGGGCAGATTTCAGAAAAACCTGTCAGGAACCATCCTGTTCCACGGGTCCACCAAAATCGAGGAACCGGCAAAGGTTCCAACCAAAAGAAACCACTCGTCGTGACAGGAGTGGGTCCTATGGAAGCTGTAGTTGGAACAGCAAGTCAAGTGGCCATTGTAAGCCAAAGCAGCAATATTCTTGTCTAGCCCCTCAACCGCTGGTACCCCGTGCCCAGCGGGAGTGGGAGGAACGCCGGGAGCGAAGAAAGGCCAGAAAACAGAGGGAGCAATGCGGGCCGTGCACTGATTACTTAATCACATCACGAACGTTGGAGCCACGCAATCCGGACATACGACAAGGAATCGTCACATATCGCAACTTTAAGTTCTCCACAAAACTCAGTGACCACTGCCTGGTTCAACCCAAGCTCACCGCACATTGTCCCGTGCACAAAGTTAAAAAAAGCTACCCGCGATCACGAAAGCGTCGACATTCTACTCAGTGGTGCGATGATTCCGATGCCTCTGGGCACAGCAATTGTGCTTCAAGATCCGGAAGAATACGAGGAGGAATAGATTTCCGGGAGAATGGCTTCCCTCCACGACGGCATCGTCACTTAGCGCATAGTTTTCCAACAAACTTGCCTAGTAAACTCCACAGCAACAAGCGAGTGCATTACCGAATTCCATCGAAGTCCCCAATGCACTTATTCTGTTTCGGTGGAGAGTAGGACAATGGAACATGCTGGCCAACTGTCAGGTGGGTATACCACCTTCATAGACTTGGAATACCACCTGACAGTCGGCTGGCATGCTATTGATTGTGCTGACAAATTATCGTAAATTGTTAATTTTCAAATTATCACGATTAAAGTTTTAATTGCGTACACACAACAGATTTTGTTACGAGAATATAAATGCAATGCTGGCTGGGAGGGATCTGGTTGAAATCCGGCCTTACTCGTTGGTGAACTTGGCCGGGCGCTTCTCGGCAAAGGCAGTCATGCCCTCCTTGCGATCGGCCTGCGAAAACTCAAGAGATTAGATGGTGTAACCTATAATTTAACGTTAAAACTCACAGTGGAGAACGTGGCGTGGAAGGTGCGACGCTCGAACTTCAGGCCCTCCTGAAGCGTGGTCTCGTAGGCCGTGTTCACGGACTCCTTGCACAGCTGCACGATCAGATTCGAGTGGGTGCCGATCTTCTCGCCTAGCTTAACGGCCTCGCCCAGCAACTGGTCGGCGGGCACCACCTTGCTGGCCAGACCCAGCTTCTCGGCCTCTTGGGCACCGATCATGTTGCCGGTGAGGCACATCTCCATGGCCTTGGACTTGCCCACGACGCGGGTCAGACGCTGGGTGCCACCAGCTCCGGGAATGGTGCCCAAGGCGATCTCCGGCTGGCCGAACTTGGCCTTGTCCCCGGCATAGATGATATCGCACATCATGGCCAGCTCACAGCCACCGCCCAGGGCGTAGCCATTCACAGCCGCAATGATGGGCTTCTGGGTGCGGGCCACCTCGGTCCAGTCGTTCAGGAAGTTGCCCTGGATGCACTGCGAGTAGGTGTTGCCCACCATCTCCTTGATGTCGGCTCCGGCGGCGAAGGCCTTCTCACTGCCCGTCAAAACGATGGCGGCGATGCTCTGATCCTTGCTAAACTGCTGCAGAGCGGTGGACAGCTCCTTCATCAGACCATTGCAGAGAGCATTCAGGGCCTTGGGGCGATTCAGGGTGATCACGGCCACGTTCTTGCCCTCGCCGGCTACTTCGGTCTTGATGTACTCCCAGTTGTTGGTGGCTATAAGAGCGGGGGAAAGAGATGGCATTATGAGGTGATCATATCGTGGATATTACGCAACCAATGTTTGGCTGGAAAAGTAACAAGTTCTCGATGGAAACCGGCACTTGATACCTTGATTTTCCAGCTTAGAAGGCTGGGCACCGGCCGCGTGGACTTTGATCTCCCTGAAATCCCTACTATACTTACAGGAGCTGCTGAATCTGGTGGCCACCTGTGGCTGGCGGGCGGCTGCCTGCAGGACACCCTGGGCACGAGAGGCGAAGATCTTAGCAATGTTGGCCATTTTCAAGAGAACTCTGAGCCGGCTGCAAGTGCAATTTGTTATCTAATCGACTGGGGTATCTGATATGGAGCCACTTCTAAAATGGGGTACTTACGCTTCGGAGCACTGGAACAATATTGGCGCACTCGGGGGAAACGTGTGACCGTGTATTCTTTGTGCATAAATAACACGATTCCCAGTCACTTCTTAGTCGCACCAACAAGTGGTTTTTAGATATGTGTTGCTATATAAATATAGTTTTTTTTTTTTTTATTAAATGTAAATTTAACAGTCGACTATGCTTAGTTTATCTTAAAAAAATATATATATATCTTTAAATGCAGTTTAAAAATTGTTTTTAACTAAAATAAATACGGTGAAATTTACTATAATGTAAATATACTTAGTTGGCCCTAAGCAAAATATAAAGTGTTTTAAGATATGTATAAACTTAGAATAATAAATAATAAATAGAAACAATTACATATCTTAATAATTATTTTGTTATTTTAACTAAATTTAAAAGATTTAAAAATGTTAAGCGCTTTTCATCACTGATTCGACAGACTTTGCAAACACTAAAACGGTTACAATTTAAAAACTGGAAGCATTTAATATTCAGAGCATGTTTTAACTTAATGAAATAATTCATTAGGCCTTTGGTATGTCAGATTGCTGGGGAGGATTTCTGCTGGTCTCCACTAGCCAAATGTGCTCCTCACGTTGCCTTCTGTTTCCGTTGTCCCGACGAACCCGCCAAATAAGGAATACAAGTATTACGATCAGGAAGGCGAATATTGATATCACCAGACTGAAGATAAAGGCTGCGGGTGCTAAAAGAAAATAAATTAGTTAAATAAAATTAAGAGGTTCCTTTAAGTATCCAACTTACTTTCACAGTAGGGAAACTTCTCAATCCACAACGAGTCTTGGCAAAAATTCTGGTGCTCTCCTTTAAGTGAGTGTTCCGCCGGGCAATCGTAGGTGATATGAGTACCATTGGGTACTCTGGATCCTGTGGGAAGGATCGCATCGGTGAAGTGCTTCACTATCACGTTTGGCAACTGGGGAATCACGCATCCCCCTTTATCCTGGATGGGATTCGGTCGCAGGGTCCTCCTAGTGACCATTGTGGGAGTCATCTTAATGATATTCCTTTCTGTGGTCACAGTTGTCGATCTGAGAGTTGTGGTTGGTATGACCACGCCTTTGCAAAGAGACTCCAGCTCATCAACGCCGTCCCGGCAGTCCCGGACACCATCGCAAAGCTTGGAGTAGGGCATGCACTGACCGGAGGAGCAGTACATCTCCCAGTTGTCGCAGTTGGCCTGCTGCATTTGGGCCCGGCACAACCACCCCTCCTCGTCCGATCCGTCGATACAGTCGATAATTCCGTCGCAAACCGCAGTGCTGGCTATACACGCTCCGTATTTGCAGCGGAATCCGTAGCCCGGACACCAGACCTTATGGCACATGGCGGCCGTTTCGTCGGAAGCATCTAGGCAGTCGGCGGTGCCATCGCACAGCTGGTCCAGTCGGATGCAGTCGCCTCCTCCACACCTGTGTCCACAGCTCGTGTCGTTCGATGATCCAGAGCAACTGGCTAACGACACTGAGACGAGAATCACCAGCAGGAGAGATCGATTCTGATGCGCTTCGAACATTCCGAATGGGTTGCGATTAACAGACTGGCGGCTTCATGCCGTGGTTAAGGGTATTATCATGGGAGCGTCGAAACCAGTTTGTTGATGATATGACGATAGCTGTGTAAGTGCTTAAGTCATGGGCTTTTCTGTGCTGCTCCGATAATTATTTTGCATGTATCAATGGCCGCGAGTGTTTTGGTTTCAGATAAGGTGTACTTCCCATAATTTATCTAATTTTTACTATTAGTTGTTTGTAATATTAATGGTAAAAGCACACGAAATATCCCCCTTTCTCTGTGTTAAAAATGTTGTAATATGGCTCAAATTACTTAGAAGCGGAAATGGTTGACATATTTATGATCATGATTGTAAAACCATTCAATCTGCGTTAAAACTCTGAGTTTTCTAAAGATATTTTCTGAACTAAACATTAATATCAAAAATAAAACAAAAAGACATCAGTTTTGGGAATTAAAAAACCCTTATAATATTTTCATTTATTAATCTAGTTCATTGTTCTCTTTGCTTTTCAAATGCATATTTTACTTTATTTCTCAAAGTGAGTATACTTGTGTTAGTACGGATAAAGTGCTTTAATTTATAATCGAACGAATTAATTATAAAGAAAAACTTTTAATAGGCGGTGTTAGTTGGGTACAAATATAAATACAGCTCGGGAATAGCTGGCCGGAAACAAAAACTGCAAATACTTGAAGTAAACTTAAGTAACACGTCAAATGCTTTCCAACAAGGAAAGGCTGGTTATTTCTTGTGGGCAGATGCCGGCGGCGTGCCATAAAACTTTCGCTTTTTTATGGTGCCTCCTTTGAAGGGAGTGGCTGAAGGGAAGATAGTTTAGATAAGGTATCGTATAAGTGGTGTATTACCTACCATATAGCGACAGCAAGTCATGTTTGCTGCTGGGCACCCGCTTGATCACTGTTGCCGGCGTTCGCGTCGGATCTATGACAATGTACTGCTCCCAAAACGAAACGGGCAACTCGAGGAGCGCCTTCATCACCTGTTGCTGAGTGAAGACCTCCGTATAGATCGCGTGCTGGTCGGGATCAGGCGTGGAGTTGCCCACAATGGTGGGGCCAAAGATAAGCGAGATATTATTGATAGGCATTAGCACCACTGGGCACTGAGCAATGCGCTGGAAATGCAGTATTAAGAAGGCCAACGTATCCCGATTGGCTTGTGGCAGCTGCTTCACCGACTTATACAGCATATCCTGGGACGTTTTGGTATCGGGATTCTGCACAGCATTGGCGAAATCCTTCCACTGGCTGGTCGGAATCAGAGGCTCGGTAAGGGACCTCAGGAAATCCTTCACACAACAGCACAGCACATAGATGTCTGTGTTGCCCAGATGGGGAGTGGCCTTGCCGCGCAGGAACTGCTCCTTGAGGGCCTTGTACTCCCTCTCCGACGAAGACAGCCGATAGAGGCCCACCTCGTTGAGGCCGCGGGCCTCGATCTCGTTAACACAGTGCACAATAAGGGCCGGAATCATGGGTGCAATGGACGGGGCAAAGTCGGTGATGTACCCAGTCATAGTCTTGGTTGTGGGCGTTCCCGTCTGCGGTACACAGCTAACAGTAAGCAGATACCGACAATCTATGTGACAGCGTACTGGGCAATCCCGACATCTCAGGCCAACGGCCCCAAACCGAATGCTGGAAAAAGTACAATATTTAATCAATGAGAACTATACATACATTAAAAACCCTCTATGCCTACCGTTTCTGGCACTGAACACAATTGTCGCCGCGCAAAAACGTCTTCTGGCTGAATGTGTGACTCCTCATCAGCGGACGGTGCTGCAGAGGAGTTCCGCATTCGGCGGCCACATGCGGCGCCATTGCATTCACCGGTGTCAGCGGAGGAGCGGTGGGCTCCTTCAGGACCGATCGACGTGGCGTCGAGGACAGGCCCTCGCAGATCCTCTCATGACCGCCAATCACTGGCAGCGACTCAATAGTCGACTCTGCCCGGATTACGCCCTGCCCGTCCTGGGGTATGGTGACCTTAGTGGTGGCACAAAAGCGCTCAGCGCCCTGACCCACGTCCACAGTATGCTGCTCCACTCCGATGCCCGCGCCAGAGCGCCGGGACTTACTGGTGGTTGGGGTATTCCCCGACATACTGCCGTTGAGACCCGTGCTCAGACGAGACCTTTTGTTGCCCACACAAGGAATCGGATTTTTGGGCAACGAGGGTCGATGCTCCCTCCAGGACTTCGATGTGCGCACGTCGAGGAAGTCGTCCTCGGAGTGGGTGATCGACAGATCGGACAGCAGGGACCCAGTGGAGTTGATGTCGCCATAGGACTTGTCTTCCCGCACGGTGTTAAGGGATTTACGCTTTCGCGAGGAGGGCAGTGTGTGCAGGAAGGCCAGTTTGTCGCGGGTCTCGTTGTTCAGATTGCGCTCGTGCCGCAGCAGATCCGCAACAGCCATTATCTTTCCCTCCATAGCATCGCGTTCGTGCTCCGCCTGGCGACGCGCCTTGATCTCCATGTCGATAATCCGGCGGGCATGGAAGAGCTTGCCCTCCAGGTCGCCCATCTTGGTCAGCGACTTATCCAGCTCATTTTGGATCCTGGCTGTCTCGGCTGCGTAGCCCGCGCACTTTTCGTGGTACTGCTCGAACAGGCGCAGAAACCGTAGGAACTCTGGATTGGAAAACACAGTTGTAGGGATTCATCACTCGCACAGCTTGGGGCTACTTTACTCACCCTCCTCCGCAGTTCCATCGGTCAGCACATGCATGCAGCGTCGCAAATCATCAAAGGACGCCAAGGCGGAAAGCGCCATTTTCGATTTGCTCTTTTATGTGTGGATAGAGTTTCACGTGCAGGGACTGCCTGCACACTGGATCCCTAGATTCAAAACAAATTTCTATTCAAAATCCTTATTATATCCACAATAATCAAGCTGCAAACGGAGCACGCTGCAAAGGACGCGGTGATATTTTTCAAGTTCCGTTGTTTTCAAATTGACGCCATGCGCGCAGTGTGACCGTTGAGCGTTAGTGCGACAAAACAGTAGGGCTGTCAAATTAGACAAAAATTTCGGTATGTTGTTGTACTATAGCTGAAAATAAAATCGGCTAGTCGACTATTAATATTTGGAAGGATCAATACAATTTTCAAGAATCGATTTTAATCGAAAACATTTTTCCGCGTTCAAAAGGATGTTTTGAGAAGCCGTAAGCATTGTGAGTAAAAATGCGAAGCGATTTTCTTTGAATTTGGCTTTTTCAAGCGGATCATATTTTATATGTTCTTTTCGTTAGTTTGTGTTATAAAAGTTAATTCCAGACTTCAATTATCTTTATCAAAAGCTGGCAAAATATAAAAAACATCTTATCTTAACCAAAATATACAACAAATTTTCTCTGACGATTGTGTATTTTTTTAATATTTTCTTATATACAAGAAATTTTTTCTGAAGATTATTATGTACTATTTAATATTTTCTTATAAGCAAGACTTTTTTCTGACGATTGTGTATCTATTTAATATTTTCTTATTGTAACAAATGTACAATTACGCAAAATCTGAAAATATGCGTCAGTGAAATACATCTTTCGATAAATGTAATACTTCAACTAAATAAGAATCCCTTCGTATTATCCCATTTTTCTCATTGACCTCAAAGAAACATCGAAAAACGAAGTATCATCACGAAATATCGTCAGAATATCGAAAGGTCAGTAATAGCAAAAACTGGTCCCTCTTTTTAAGTATTATGCATTTTCTGGTATTTAACCAGTATTTAACAGATTTTAAATGCAGTAGTATAGTATATTTCTGACTTAAGGTATTTTTCCCATGCACAAAACGGTCACATTGTCTCTTTGCAACGCGACGGGAAAAGAGGGCGATAACTAACTTAAAAATGTAAACGCGGATGCCAGGCCTGCTGAATAATAGTGCAAGCGCGAGTCACCCGTTTAATCGCCGATTTCCAACTGTTTTCGCGTCCCCCGTCGACGTCATCCTGTAGCTTTTGTTGTTTGCCAGCAGCTCCAGCATCACACACACCCACACATTCACAAGGTACACTCACCTACGCGAGCGAATGTAGATAAAAGTGAGAAAACACTCACGCACGCACACACACAGGGACACGTTTGGTCGTGGGCAAGCATTTAATTTAGTTGGTGCTCATTGAAACACAGAGAGTTGAGCGAAAACGCGACAGCAACTTGCACAAATTGTAAGAGGATTGGTAGTGGGAGCGGGAGAGGGGATCGAGTGAGAGCGGCGATTAGTGCCAACACCCAAGCACCGATCTCGCAGCGAACAAACAATAAACAAACAGTGAAAGTAACAGTAAACGCAATCGCTGCAATTTGGCTTCCATTGATTGCATTTAACTCTCGGTCCGCCAGCAGAAGTAACTCATCCAACAATGGGCAACTGCCTCACCACTCAGAAGGGCGAACCAAACGAAAAGCCCGCCGAACGCGTCAAACTGGATGACCCGCCGCCTATCGGTGTGCCCCAAATTCCAATGCCTCCTCACGCCGGACAGCCGCCGGAGCAGATCCGTCCTGTTCCCCAGATCCCGGAGAGCGACACGGCCAGCGCCAACGCCAAGATATTCGTCGCCCTCTACGACTACGACGCCCGCACCGACGAAGACTTGAGCTTCCGGAAGGGAGAGCACTTGGAGATACTGAATGACACACAGGTGAGTGCTGCTACGTTTACACAAACGCCTAATTCGCAAACAAATATGTTTCCGTGGGCCAATGCTGCCGTATAAACAGGGAACTTTTTCTTATTTGTAAACAGATTCCTCTCTCTATACAGCGAACAGATTGCAGAAGTGAACTTTAACTATCAGGAATAAAGATCACAAAATATCTCCAAATAATCTCCATTCGAAACACCGATCTTACAATTTTGAAGTTAATAACAACTGCTAGATTTACGAAGTAACCAATTTATTTTTGACAGTTATTTATGAAACAATGGTAGTTGGTAAACATAGATTTTCCACTCGAAAAATTCGATTAATTAAACTACCTTGGCTTTTTAGAATCAAATATTCTTCACGTTGCTATTTTTAGTTGATGCTTTAAAGAACATGATTAAATCTTGTGTGATTTTTTCTGAAAATCCCCAACAACAAATTCTGGATCGGCCAGTGATAGATCAGCTTAGACATTGTATAGGTGGGGTCACTCACTTATAACCTGGCAATGCTAAAATAATCTTTAATCATATCAGTAGCTATTTGCAAAAAATGGGATAGTACATAGCTTTTGAATAAACATATGAATGGGTGAGTAAGCCGGGAGGCATTCAATATACATAGGTGTGTGGGTGTGAGCGGTAGAATGCGGGAAAGAGCGATTGATAAGAAGTGCAAATTGATTGATAACGGCGTTTGTCGCAGTTTCGGCTGTTTGCTGTGTGAATTAAAAGAACACCTTTTTATTTCCAATCACACTGATATGGACACATTAGAGTGACTCCATTTATATCAACACAGAGAAATCTAGCAAAAGTTTTAGTTGCATAAACTGGGTCAAAACATTTTGAGAAGTAAAACGAATCTTACTAATTTTGTTTTACTTACTTTGCACCTTAAACGTTTCATTTTATAGCACAATTTTCCATGTGTACGCAAAAAAAATAGAAAAATGCAAGGGAGAAAAACATAATCAACAAACAATTCTCAGCCATATCAGCCATATAAAGAAACCATGTGTTTCAGATCTCGTTTGGCCTTATTTGAAAAGAAAACAAATGTAAGATAAAACAAACCTTTTACGCACTCTTCTGATAGCTTTTACTCTGCGCAAATGTACAGATTAATGTTCATATATAGTCATATATAGTATACAGTCATAATTTTTCCTAGAATTCATCAATGGGGCATTCATACTTTAATTGCGTACACATATAAAATGTAGATTTCTTTTAATCTTCTTTTTCTTTTAATCTATGGCTATACTGATTCTACCTGTGATGCTCATCGGAAACAATAAGACCGACACCATTTAAAAAAAGATCTTTTCGAAAAACTTAATGTAATGAAATTATTAAGTGTGGAATATTGTTCTTAGTATAAGAACAATTTTTAATGTAAGGGCTATTTTTTAATGTTTACAACTGATTTTATGAGTGTAAGAGGTATTTGAGTCTGAAGTATTTCAACTGGTAATTACTCTTGTACATAATTGAAAAGTTTTTAATTATGGCCATAATTATTTGCGTGTGTTTTAATTGCTCAATTCATTGAACGCGAAATGCGGACCATGCCATGCACCATCGCGGCCGGGATTAGTTTTCAAACTGGCATTTTAAAGTTGGTGCACATTTTTCAAAAACTTACTTTGTGGGCGTTTGAGACCAAATGATTACCGAACCGCAAAACAAAATATTCTAATAATTCAAAAGAGTATTTATTTAAATGTTTATAGTTTATTCAATTCAATATCCAATCCGGTTGACGTGTTTTGCTTTTATCATTTTTGAGAATTAAATAAAATAGCTAGCTTAGTTAGGTAAAGTCGACACACATTTATTTGCACTCCTACTATGAAGCAACACTGTTATACTCAAGTCAATCGGCTAAAAAATGGGTTCATATTGTAAAAGCATAAATATCTGATGCTTGTAGTTACTTAGTTTTCGTTCCAGTCCATAGCTATAAAATTAGGGATGCACAAATGATAACACTATTACTAAAAACAACATGACGGTGTTGATATTTTTATACCCGTAATTCCGCTTGTTAAGCAAATGGGTATTTTTGAGTATGTTACAGGTAGGATGGAGCGCTTTCGACGATTTAAAGTATATAAATATATTCTAGTTCAGGATCATTGGGCGAGTTATTCTCGTCATCTCTGATTTTCTGTCAAACTGAATATTGAAATCCCAGAAACTATATATACTATTTGAGAATTGAGCAGCATGTATTTTCTGGTGATGTACAAATCATAAGATATCATAATTTATTGAGAAATTAAGGTCAGCGCCGGCAGATAAATATGCCTTCATGTATGTTTTCCAATTTGTTAGCGTTGCCAAAAGAACTGATTATATACCATTTATTTTGAATTTGAGTAATGGGTATCACTCGAGTATAGCGGTCCCACTGTACAAGCTTTGTTTTGGTGCACACTTGTTTATTGGCAATCATCTTTATTTATATACTGCATGATTTTCTAAGCTTATCGGACATTGCAAGTAACTAAGACTAAGACTAAAACCCATGCGGTTTTCCGAACTCAAAGACCACAGCCCAATGCCCAACGTCTGCCACTTTCGCCCCACATCGATGCGTCATGCTAAACGTACTGTCCGACCACAGTTCCATACTTTTCTCTTTGCTTACTTTGTTTCAATGTCGCCAACTTTTAGGAACACATTAGTAATTGCGGCCATCGACGTCACTTGACAATTTGAATTAAAAAAAAAAACAGCTTTAGCAATCCTAGACTCCAGTTTGTCAAATATCCGTAAAGTCATATTTTAAATTATCATTTTTTTTAATAGATCATTTGTGGCGCTCATTAAGAATTTAAGTTATAAAATGTCAGAATCTGAACTACTATAACCCAGTACTTAAGTTCTCCGTATGCACTTTTGGGATTCCCATAATCACATTTGTGCCATTTATATGTCAGTACCTCACAATCGAGAAGAGTCGGTCTTATCGTGTATGAAGAAATTTCTTATGTGCCACATAATGCATCCGAGATGTGGACTATAATCGACACGTTTCTTCGCTATCGTTTGTTAGCGTATTCGTTGTTCGCTGTTGAGTCTGTACCATGTTTCTCCCAGCATATTTTCATTGGTTGTGATGAAGCTGTTGTGTATACATACATTGTAAAGCATAAACAATTAACCCAACTGCAACTCCACTTGAAACCAGAAACAGACGTCGACACATCGGCATTGGGCAGAATAAATGAAACTCGGATAGTTTGACTGCTAAAAGAATTCTATAATTAGCGTTCGGAGGTCACCACCCACAGCAGCCACCCATCCTGACTAACTGACTATGTTGTGACATAAGTGCCAGTGAGCAGCAATCGCCTCTCCTCGCCGCCCAGAAATTTGTATTTAAAGACTTTACGTCAACATAGCCATGACCACCTTACACTGGCAGACGGCGCTAAAACCATGACGTCTGCCATTGGCTGCTGGCCAAAAGTTGCGCACTCCCCGCGCAATGGAATCATATTCGCATTTGCTATGCCAATCGGACTTAAAATTTCAAAAGGAATGCGCAGCAAGTGTTCTTAAAGTTTGGTAGAGGCAATTCAAGGTACATCTTATAGCTTTTTCGCTGCTTTCCCCCACAAGCGGCAGTCATTACCCATGGTCAGTACTTGCTGAGTGGCAGTTCCGTGGCCAGCGTTTCCGGTGGAGCAGTGTTTAATTAAGGTACGTCACACACAACCGCAAGACTTTCGACCGGCCAAACAGCAGCAAGATATGTATTTTGTACACAAAAACACGCTACCCGGCTTCCTTTTGTGGCAGACTTTCTTGCGTCTCTCGCCTCTTGAGCCGCACGCCAGGCATAGAAATCAAAATTGTATGTAAAATAATAAAAATATTTTATGGGAGTGCCTGCGCTGTCAATGTCTCTTCATTGTTATTGGACTCCCTCGGCTTTAGCTGCGTTTATTCGCGGGTGTGTGTGTATGTTGTGTGTACCCGTTTTTAGCACTCCTCCAGCTATGCGGCGGTTGAACTTCCAATCCCTATCCCCTCTCCGTTCTGCAGGAGCAGGGAAACCCTTCAAGGATTCACTCACTCGACTTTGCCGGCCGTCGCCCCAGAAAAATGCTTGCAAAACCTACTTTGTTTAGTTTTGCATGCCTCCTTAGTCAAAGATTATGCATTGCGTTGCTGCTCTCTAGAGAGTGCGACCTGCATAAAAGTTTCCGGTGTCAAGTGTTCCGTCCGCATCCATATACTTGTTGCAGTGACGTGGGAGCATATTCCCGGGAATCAAGTGAGCATGGTTATACTTTCTGCAGAGCTGAAATTTTCAGAATAGATTAGGTCTTTTCCAATGAAAAATTTCGTAATATATTTTTAAATACACATATGTACAATGTATTTTGATAGAAATTTTGAAATCTGTTGCATAAAAAAAAACAAGAAGAACCCTGTAGTCGACTTCAAAATACCCGTCACTTTGTTATCCAATAAACAATTTCATTAGATCCCCTTAACAGATGGCGCCACTTAACACTATATTGGTTGGCAAACAAAAAATATGTGGTTAAGATTTGAAAAAATTCCTCGAATTTTGTGTTTGGTAAATATAATAAAAATAAAATAATACATCTAATAAAGCAAGATCGTAGATCCACTTTCGGTTGGTTTTTAAAAACAATTTTCCTTTTTTGAACTTTGAAATTTCATTAACTGAAAACCGAAGGTCACGCAGTAATATCTTAGCTTGAAATTCGGCTATAATGTACTTATAAGGTACATCAAAATTTCAACCGAAAAGATTTCTGTGTCACCTCTGATGATGAAGGTATGTACATACAAATTTCAACCGAAATTCAAACAAGAGATTTCTATGTCATACCCGAAAAACGTTCTTTTGCTAGGTAATCTCTTAATGAAAGAAATAAGATTTTGATTAGAGTTAATTTGCAAGACAGTTTAACGGCGACGTACACTCATAACAGTCGCATCAAAATTACTGAAGTTCATTGAGATATATTTATCCCAATGTTTCGATCAAAAGCTGAACAAAACGGCACTGCTCGACTCGATTGTGTCAAATGGTCTGCGAAGCGTTGTCACAGTTAACTTCTATTTCACTTTCAAACTCCAAACCACAAAGAAAGCGTAGCTAACAGAATGAGTTGACGACCGACGAGCGGCAGCAGCAGAAATCACTTAACTTTTCATTGGAATCAAGGCAGTAGATTGGACGCTCAAAAAGCAGACAAAGCACGCGATTATGAAATGCACTTGTAAGAAAGAAGAGCATCCAACGGGGAATATGACGGAGTGGCAGCAAAAGTAGCTCGCCCATGAAATAAAAATCAGAGCAACAAATAAACATTGAACCCTAAAATGTCTGTTCATTGACCCTAGGCCACAGACTAAACACAATTACCATCGCAGCGGGCCGAGTCTAATCATAGACCGGCATTTGGATGTGTACGGGCGGATAGTAGGCGAGCACTTGATGCTTATCACATAGATAGCAGTGGTAAACAATCATCGACTTCTTCATCCGCCGCTGCTGTTGGCCACAACTATAGCTAGCCGTTTGATATCTGCCAGGGGTGAATAGCAGTGTGAATATTCAGACACCTGAATCACAAACTACTGCACAAATTCGGCAAAAGCGGGTTTTCTGCTTCTGTTGTTTCGACGTTGGCCAAAACCAGACAGACTTGGAAAGCGCGTAACCACATGTCGAGCGGCAACCACGCGAGCAAATGAATAAACTTTAATTTCATTTTCGTTTCTTTTCCTCTACGCTCTTTTTGCAACGAGGGGGCATGTATCTGTGAGCTTCATGAAAGTCAGTGCAAAATCACACTTAATAAAAAAGAAAAGTTCCTTTATACACGCAACGTAATATGTGCGTTACACTCTGGGTTTTGTATTTATGTCTTAATTTCTATCCAAATGTTCACAGAATCTATGTAGTTTTTGGTAAAATATTATAAAACATTGATTAAAATAACTGTATGTGTATCCACCGCCGAGAAAACCATTTTCGTTGCTGGTAGCGTGATGAGGGTTGAGTAACAAGAGGATACTCATGTGTTGCTTTTGTCATTTAAAGTTGATTGAATAATGTTTTTCTAGATGTTTTAACTAGAAAATTATAATAAGAGTTTTTGTCTTTAATCAACAGGGCGACTGGTGGCTGGCGCGAAGCAAGAAGACACGTTCGGAGGGCTACATTCCATCCAACTATGTGGCCAAATTGAAATCCATCGAAGCAGAACCGTAAGTACTAGTATTGCATATTAATAACCGAAACAATACGACTTTTTGGTCAAATAATGTTTTTCTTATTTATAGTGTTTAGTGTTTTTATAATGTTTTTCTTGTAATAGTTTTAATAGTCTAATAGTTAAATAATATTTGTACATCCTGTAATAAAACTACAAAACACAACATTTTACTTCAAGCCCCAATTCGAAATGTAGACTAGAGTATCTACGTCGTGTAAATTTACATTAGTTTTGTCAACTCAAAACAATTTTTATAGCATACTTTCGAATGCGTCGATTTTTAAATTGTCCTAAAACCTTTTAGATCCCAGTTTTGTGCTCTTTGCTATGCAATAGAAAATATTGTGGACTCCCGGGGGAAAAAAATTTGTTTAAATTAAAATATATTTGCCTAATACTGGTTAAATACAACCACTTTTGAACAAATTGATTTCCAAGAGAGTTTTTTTTTGATAAGCTAAGTTCAGACTGACACAATTTGTTTAACATTATTTATATAGCCTTTTTAAGGAACAGGCATTACATATGAATATCATAATTATTTATATTTTCTATATCTTTTTATGTTAATTTTTAACCAGCTGTAATAAATTTAAGTTGTGTGAAGAACACTGTAATTTTAGTTTTAAATAAAAAGCTTGTTAAATTTTTATATGTGTCCCAAATTGATGACGCATAGCACAATGGACGTGGATATTAATCAAAGAGTTAAGCGCTTTTAGTTTTTGTTAAAATGTGACTGAATCATTTAGTTTATATTCAACGTTAACAAATAAATATGTAACCGCATAAAGAGCTTCTTTATTGCCTATCAGTCAGAGATTTTATTTTAATTTTAACAACACAAATAGGCAAATGACCAAACACCCAGTCACCGCAATTGAATAGATGTTAGGTATCTTTTTTTTAAGTATATGAAGTTCCTTAGCCTTTAGCGTGAGCCCTTGCCAGAAACAATTAAAATTTTAACGATCTACTTCATGGATAAGCTTACGTATGTGAGCGACCACTTACATTCCGTTTGTTTACATTGACTTCGATTACAATCGCAGTCAAATTACGTTGCTGTTTGGATCGTAATATACTCACTCATTTATTTTTGCTGCTTGGACAAATGTTCTGTTTCATTTTTGTTATGTTTAATTGACAATTAAACTGCGGCTCGTGAGTGGCTTAGCTTAGCTTTGCTCTGGCTCAGTATCAGTGTCAAGTGCATTAAACTTGACCCGATTCCGAGACAAGACTCTTAATTGTCTAGGAAGCTTTTTTTCTTTTTTGATTTGGGCCTCGATTTTAAGCCGCCAGCACACATTCCAATCAGTAAACCTCCGAAATGCTGATATGCCGGAGAAATGCATTTCACATATTCGGAATGAAACTCGATGGAAAAATTTGAAAGAAAAAAGAACCAGCTGCATAAATTAAGAGAGACTCGTTCGAAGCTGCGATCGGAGCTGGTCTGGTCTGGGCGTAGGGAAAAGTTCAAAAACCGGTAAATCGGACGAAAACAAAAATAAATATCATTGAAGCCATTAATTACATTCATCTCGCCGTGGTCGCGTGTAACTGTAAACGTGTGCCTCTCGGGGCACCACCGATAGCTTTCGGCATCCATCGACCGGGAGCAGCATGTCGGGATGTTTGTTTTGTGGGCAGGTCGAAGATTGTTTTGTCTGGCCAAGCTAAGCCAGGCCAAGCCAAGCCTAACTTCAAGTGCATAAAAATGCATTTCATGTATCGTTTCCTAATGCTCGTGTGCTCCCAACCCAGTGCGGTTTCAAGGCCACTCCAAATGGAACAGCCCGGGTTTGGGCTAAAACCGAAGGCCCTCCCACTGATCGCTGATATTATTTGAACCTAATTGAGGCCAGTTTTTATCCGTTGCCTTGGACTCTTAACCACATTCATAAATCAGCATTTACCGGTAAGCACATTGAGCACAAGCTGCTGCGAACAATAATCAGCTCTCGTTCAATTTCTTTTATTTATTTGCAATGCAATAAATATTGAAGCTCATTTAACTGTGCTTTCTTCTTTCTTCGCTTTAAGGATACCCACTTTAACAATTTTAATTTTTCTGAGAAGCCTTTTTTCTCGTTGTCCGTCGATTTGGTTTTCTTTTTGATTTTTGTTGGTCATTGCACAATTTAAGCCGCTCTTAGCCCCCTTCCGTATGGAAATTTATTTTATATATTATAAATTATACCCGTTACTTGTAGAGTAAAAAAGGGATAATGTGTTCGTTACAGTAGAAAGAAAGTCGTTTATTTATGAATCTAACCAATGCTTGATTTTGGTACTTTTAAAAATCTAGGTGAATGGATAAGAAAATAGTAGCTTAGTAAAAAAGGACATTTTCCTTCAGTCAAGAACATGCGTTTATATACGCTATTCCATGCCAAATCCCAATGAAATTACATATTGCATAGTTTCTCATTCTGTGGTGATATTTTTAGTTAACTAATCTTGTATTTATCATACATATTTTGTAAACAATTAAACTAACCATCTATAGTATTATTAATAAATGCTGTCAAATCATATACAAGTTGCGAAATTTCATCACTTCCGCTTTAACACGCGGCCAAAGAAAACTTTCCCATGCGTGAATGCATATTTATGGATTTTTGTCTTGACGAAATCTCCCCGATTACCGCACGGTTTTTAGAGCCCCTCAACATTTTCATCGGAAGGCGGTGACCAATCTGCTCCAGAGTAAATCTCTGCAGCTCGGAATGTGGGTCAAGCCGAGATGTAAGAGTGCGTCGGGAGGTGCAGGCCATTGTGATTTTATATGGTGGCCGAGGTGCAGTGACGTCAACGAACACTGATTATTGCTAAGTATTTACACAGAATTCGCCCGAGACGAGGCTAAAATCTTGAATTAATTCAAGTGAATTTTTTGGGGGAAATACCTGGGACTGGGCAGATGTTTTGACTTTTCGTTTGTGTGTGCTCGTCTTGTTAACTTGCTTTACTTCCGTTGATGGGAAAAATGCGAATGAGGCAAAAACTATTTGCCAAAGTGCTAAACGTTTTAGCCGTAAATTCGCAATTGGCCATTACCCAGCTACATAAATTGCTAATAATATGCTTTGATGTGACACTGAAACGTGGAATTTTACAGTGGACAATTCATAATTCCCAGCGCAAAGCAAAATGAATAAGAACGTCTAGACCAGAGCCACCCACAAACACAGAAATCCATAAAACCAATTTTTATTCGTTTCCAGTTCAGATCGTAAATCACTCGCAAAAAAGAAACACATCGAAATCAGCAAACTCGCGAAAATATATTAATTGTTTTGTTTTGCTTTTGAGCATTAAGCAATCGATAGGCGTAGCGATTGAAATGCAAAGCCAAAACTGTTGCAGGCTTAAACCGAAATTAAAATTTATAATGGAACAATTGTGATTTTGTTGATAGTCTCCCGTTGATTTGATAGCCGTCTATACTATATGTCAACTGTTTTGTTTGTTTGTCATACTGTTGTTGTTGTTGCCCCGTGCGTTTGTTTATTTCCATTTGATTTGTTTCATCTTCCGATACGGAAGACGACACCTGACGCAACGAGGCTCAGCTCAGATCCGCTCAGCTCCTCTCCCTCCTGTTTGTTGTTGGCTCGAAATTGTCGCAGCGAAATTGATCGGTTTATGAGTTTTTCGTTTTTGGCAAATTTCAATGTCACTGGCACTAATTCGCTGTATGCATATTGATTTGTCTCGTTCGATTAATTAAAATGTATCAAAAGATGATTACTGAGTGCGGCTAAACATTCTCGTACAAATCTGATGAAATGGTAAATGTTGGTGGAAAATTGGATTTAAAGGTTGAAATAAAAATATTGAATTAAAATTAAAACAATACCTTTTTTATATTTTGTGCAAAAGAAGAAATACACTAACCCACTATTTTTATTACCGCTTGGAATCTCTCTTTGGAGCATGAACACCTAAAATGAAACATGTTTGAACCTTTTTAATTTCATAAATATATATAAAGAAATCCATTATTTGGCTCAGCTTTTTGTTGCTACCGGCTGCAATTGTTATTGAACATGACACAAGAAAATGTCGTTGAACCCGCTAAAGAGGAGGCAATTGTTATACCGGGCCACATGCAAGCGCCGTGTCGGCCTTTTTTCATATTCCAGTATATGCATGAAGTACCGATTTAATTCAGCGTTCTTCTTTCGATTCATGTGACGGGTATGATATGAGTAGGCAAAACACTCGATTATGTGGCATGCTAAACAATGTTCAATAGACGGCGATTGTTTTAATAATTTTTCAGTAGCAGCAACAACAAAAGCGCCAGAAGGCTCGGGCAACGCTCTTCGAGAAGGTCGAGCGATTATATTTACTTGAATTAGTCAAATAAGTATCAAATATTTAACTGACATATCCGATAAACACTACAGTAATTAACGGTGAATATGTTTTTTTTCAATAGAATTTGAATGTGCCCAAAATGACACAGGAAGCGAACATTCAATTAGTTAGCCGGTCATTAATTGCCACCAGAGTACATATAATTTATTCACTGGTAATGTACAAATTTCAATCAGGTTAGGCAAGTTGAAGGAGACGTCGAAATTTAGATTACTCGTTACGGTTATTTGCTGTCCACAATTTAATTTCCATTTTCGAAGTATTGAGCTTAATCGATTAAAGTTTTGTTATAGTATTTCCAAACTAAACAAGGAAATCAATTAAATTAAGAATTTTATTTAAGATTAACTTATCTTAACAACATATGTTATTATTAAATTCAAGATTGCAATTACTGACTTATTATTGTGTTTCAATATAATCTTTTCTATTCTAATATAATATTTTAATTAATTCTTTCGTTCTGTTTATTTTCTATTTCCAGGTAAGTCCGATATCTAAGTATATAAAGAGTTTTGGAAATCGTAATTAGTGCCTACTTTAATACGGGTAATCTGAGCTATCGAGGCAAACACCTGTGTTTATGTGTGGATTCCTATTTACACAAGATGTCACAAGAACTATATTTGGTCAAGTGCTGGAGCCAAGTAAATATTATGAGTATGTTTATGGTACTCGATTCTTAAGGATTTCAGTAGAATGTCTTAAGACATTCCTGAGTGTGTATTAATTTTGTTTAGCTGCCCAGTCTTAAACTGCTTCCCCTCTTAGTCAGGATTACCCTATTGTTTATCCAATATTTTCACATTTAAGCGGCAAAAACATTCCTCATTAATGACAGGTTCAATTGCGTTCACAAGAACCCAAGCAGAGACATTTAGAAACGCATAATTTGATTTCCAGTGACGCGACAACTTGGAGTTATTTTGGTTACGTGAACAAATTAATACAGCCTGACATTTTGTCAGTAACAGCGACGAGATAATTGTTTTTAACTCGATTTGATCTTTGCAATCAACGCACTTTGTGACTAATTGTTGACGTAATTGCTAAACTGTGTGCAGTTCATCTCGGAGCGATCTAAGAGCGAGTCGCTTGAGACCGAAGAGCGAGCCAACTCTTCGATCAGCTGTTGGACTTCTTGGCCAAGTTATAAGAGACTCAGCACACAAAGGTGGCTCAGAGAGCCAGAGAGCGGGCGAGCGGACGAGCTTGGCTCAAATGGCACACACATAGAGGCCAAGACGACGGCGGGTGCGAGTGTGTCGGTGCTTTGGCAAGCGGTTAAAACCTTTCTATAAAAATTTCATAAACGTATCAGTTGTCTGCGAAGCGGTGCACAAAACGGACGTGTAAACGGAAGCCGCGCGAAAACGGTGTCGGAAATCGGAATTGCGCCTGTACACGCAGCACATAGGAAATCCAATCGAATCCAATCGAATCGAATCCGAATCAAATGCCTTAATCGAATTCGGTTAAAGCTCGCGTTTCGCGCTTACAAGTTTTTTTCGTTCACGGGCCAACGGATTATCCATTATCCACAATCCACTATCTAAAAACTCGCTGCACGCTGCGGCGCATGCGCGACCTGTCTGTGTTGGTGGCATACTTCTAACGACACCACAGTGTTTCCTTTGTTCAATAGTGCCCCCACTAAAGACCCACTTTGATATGCCTAAGTGGCAACGAGAGCAGCAGTAGCAGCAAAACTGGAAAAGGTACAACCCCGGGAAAGCTGCCATACGCGGTCTATTCCCCCAAAAGTGGATCCGAGATCCGAAAGAGATGGGAGCAGAACTTTCTATTTTCTTTACTGTTTCGCGTGTGCTTCGCTGGTCATTCAAACATATATATTTTCTTTGCCCAGGCACACGCCTCTGGAATTAGAATGCCTTTTTCCCCTATGGAATACAAAGTAGAGCTTATTTCGTAAGAGAATTCCTGGGAGTCGCGACACGTTGTGGCTTGATCAAAGGGGTTATGCAATGCCAGCCTGCCCACAACCGAGTCGTCCTCAAGTTTTAGCGAACTTTATCGTTTGCTATGTGCTAAAATGCACAACTGGCTAACCATTTGTGTGAAGAGTTCCGTGCACATGCCCGTTTTTTATACACCGACAGTGCGGTTCAGTTGGTCGGTGATTTTGTTTTTCGAGCCACTATCCCAGGCCGCAGAAACCATATCAATTTTGACTTACATACGTGACTTGGTCAAACTGCTCCATTTCGCACATATTCTGTGCGTTCGAGCTAAGGTTTAATTTGGGGTTCAAGATTCGAATTTGCGGGCTCTAGGGCCTAGAGCCCCTTCTTTCGCATCGCTTTTCTGTCTTCTCTTCTGACGCAGAGTACCATGGTCGTAAATTTCCTGTGCGATGACTCATGCCAGTCAGTCGGAGTTGGTTAACAACAGCAGCAGCAGCAGAAAAAAAAACGATAAAGATACAGATACAAAATATTCAGTTGAAAACACATGAAAATTGCTTTCAAAGGTATTGAGTGTGGAGCGCCAGAAGAGCAAAAGAGAGGCGAAAAAGCTTATTGTTAATGGTGTATATGGCTTTGTTTGTGTTTGTGGTCCGCTCATTGTTGTTGCCAATGCGAGCGGTAACCTCTGCTAGCGTTCCCCCGATTATTATCGCTGACATTTTGCCATAAGTGCTGGAGCAATTTGCAGCCAAAACTGTTCCTCATACCAATAAATGGGATCGCTCTTTATGCCCAGTAAATAGCAGACTCACTGTGATTTCCCTGAACTTGATGGGAAGTTCCCAACAAAGACTGCAGTTCTTCGCGGAAACACTTCATGGCAAACGGGGTTTCTGCTCGAATTTAATTATCAAGTTTTCTTTAAATAAAATTAAGTTATGAATTCATAACTTAGTCTTCAATAGGCCAGAGATGTCTGCTAGACTTTTGACTTCGTTTGAAAAATGCGATGTTGATGGCTTCCACACTTTTTATGTTAGCTTATTAGAGGCTTGTTAACATTTTTATACCAATTGTTTTTTACATCTGTTCGCAAAGTTATAACTTCTTTTACTGCAACAAATTTACTATTCTTAGTGTAATAATATAGATGTTCAAAGCTGTGAAAGTCAGCAGTTTAAACTAAAAGATAAACTTTTACTATGGTAACGCTATAATACCAGAGGGCATTGAAATTTATTACTTAGTACTTAACTCTGGTTTTAAAATATATTTGTGGAAAGGGAAAGAATTGGTTTCATGTGGAATTTCATGAGTGGAATGAAATGGCTGCTACTAAATTTAGTCAGTGGTCTCGTTACCATTGTGCAATGACCTAAATCATGGACACAAAATCAAAGCCAAACTCATTTTTGGCCATCAGTTTTTTTTGTATTTTTCTGGCTGGTGGTTGTCGGTTGTTGGCTATGTTTTTGGTGGCCAAAAAGCTTACTATTCATTTGCACATAAATGGGCAGCAGCTTGCGGACAACCAACTGATTTGCTGGCTGGCTTCGCGCTTGGACTTGAGCTGACCAATGGTTGTTTTTATGGGAATAAAGTTGATTTAATTTGTGGATCCGCGGAGAAAGTACGGGCCAAAGCTTGAGTTTAGTCTGCATCGATCATCTTGTCACTTCCTGCTGCCCTCTCGTACTACTTAACTACTTATTGGTTTGGGCGCGCCATCTTTTTTAAGGTCCGTTCGCCGTCAAATTTACATCTTAATTATCTTTGTTGATTTCATAATTTTCTTGAGATTGATATACCCTCGCATTAAAGGCAATAATCAGCAAACGGCTTGGCAACATATGCTCGACCACAAATGTTGCAGCAAACAATCAAACATTCCGTTGGCAACAACCGAATAAGTTTGTGTTTGATTTTCGAGGTTTGCTGGATTTGGTTTGGCGCACTAGAAGGAAACACGAAAGACGCAGACAAACTGCAAACCGCAAACAAAAAAAAAACCACTAAACCGGTTCAAATTGGGTCGTAGTACTTTTGAGTGCAATTGTTACCTTTCCACTAACAACAGCAACTGCTCGGCGACAATCGCACTCGATCCACTCGCTCTGCAGCTCATTATGTCCGCTATTATGTTGGTCTTGTTCAGTTTTCTTGGCACGCGCTGCCAACGAAAAAAAACCAACTCCCACACAAACAAACGAAAACAAACCGAGCGATATTTTGTAATGACCATGTTTCGATTCGGTGGTTAGCATAGGTCAGTCAGTGAGCTTCATTTGGAAATAAACACTAAAATGACATACTCTAATTATAACTTATATTTCCCTTTGTGTCAAATATTGCTCTCGTTTAAATTTTGGGGGAATTAAAGGGTTGAGGAAATTCGAGACACACTGGATCGGTTTGGGGTAACTACAAGCTTGGTATATAATCGCATAGCCCCTATAGTTCCTCATACCCATTAGTTTATTACAACATTGCTGGTGCTTCTAAACAATATGATATATATTTTTTATTAGATAGAATATAAGGACTGATCGCAATAACTTACAACTGATGTTGTGAACTATTTAGTCTGGTGTATTAGGTATACAGCGCATATCATTAGTGTAACGACAGCCGCACAATTTATGCAGCTACGTTGGGGTTAAAAAAGTTCTCGGTACTCGACTAGACTAGTTTTTGGCGTCTGGCGCGTGACAAAAAACAGCTGAAAGGAACACATTACCAGAGGAGCTTTCAATCTCCTTTCGAGAATCTCAGAGAAACCGAGACGGGTTCAACAGGTTTTGCACGACGCCGTTGTTATTATGGTTATTGGTGTTAATCATCAAAGCAGCTGTTTAATTTTAATATTATTAAACTCTTGTTGATATTAAATATATACCCCAGTTGAATGTGATGTTTATTGGGATAAAATATCGATTAGCATTTATAATTGTTGGTATACAAACAAAGTGAATTTCTTGCTTTAGTTTCCCGACTCATTTAGTTTCGCAAATGAGTCAGATTGCCAAAATCGGTATTGGAGTTAGTAAGATAGTATTCGTATTAGGGCTGACATTTATTCGTTATATAGACCACATATTGGAGTTGTAGGGAAGGGTTTTTGGATGCCAGGAGTACTTGCTTTCAATGTTCACCTAATAGTGTAATGCAATGTAATGTTCTTTGTAATTTGGTAATGAGTAGGGGGTATCTTATAGTCGAATCACTCGATCAACCCTTTTCATTTCGGTTTGTTTTGCGGTTTTCTGTTGACATTGACATTTGCTGATGCTGACAATATTGTGACGATCTGCGATTCAGTGCAAGCCCACTCCATTGTTTCAGATGGCGAGATCAAAAGGGGATTCGTCTGCAGGATGTCCAGCTGAATGCTTCCTGTGGGTTCTCATCGCCTTCTTGGCCACTCCGTCTCAAGAGCCTCTTTGTCGGCTCGAGAGCAATCTGCTGCCTTGCCACCGAGCGTAACTCTTAAGTCAGAGTTTTGCTGCCTTGAAATGAGATTCCATCTTGATTACGTGGTGCATATATGTACATATAATAAGTTCAATGATCAGCTGAAATACACCTTCAACTCTTTCAGCTTCTCATTTTCTAGGGGTCAATGAATAAGCTACCGCGTGACATAACTACTGGCAATCAATTCAAACTCATCTGCCCACAACAAATTAGCAGCCAAATTTTCCATTCGCCGTTAAGTATTCTGTGTGAATCGCAATATGTAATAATAGATATAGATATGAACACACGTTGATCTATTTATTTGTAGAAGTTTAATCTATTCATATCAAGGATGATTACACTGAAACCTTTATGAAGACGGCATTGTAGTTCCTATCCGTCGATTTTGGTTATATTTGTCACGTGCGGTTCTTGTGTGTTTCTTGAAACGATCTATGAATTTCGAGTGATTTTCGAATCGCTCTACTTCATTCCATCACATTCAATTCGCATAAAACATTTCTAACGGCTCAAATGTGTTCCATGCACACGCCGCAAAGTATTTGAATATGTTTAAGGAGTTTTGCATGCTTCGCGAACCCCTCAAAATAAAATTCAAGGCTATCGCAACCAGAATGAAAAAGAAGTTCAGGGCACGCAAAAACAAGCACCGTCGTAATTTACATAAATATTTTTGGCCACGCAATATTCGTTGCTGTAGATCTGAAGTAAACAAGAGCCGGAATTGAATTCCTCGCCAATGATCTAGCAATCAGCGGAGCAGAGAAACAGTAAAGAAATCCCCAAGAAAGGCAACCGAATCTCCCCCAGTTTTCCAGTACTCAAACGTTTTCTCTCCTCACAGCCGCTAAAATCCCTCACCTGTACGAGGAAGCCATCATGACGGCCATGCCCGTAGTTTGGTGCACCGATCCCAATTCGGTGAATAACAAGCCCACTGCTTTTGCCCTGCACGGAATCCAGTTGCAGGGCAATGTTACCGAGAAGCAGGTCCACGCCCTCCGTGAGCTGGTAAATGCCGCCGCCGAGGGTCGTCTCATCCTGCCCTCAGATGGCACCTTCACGCTGCTGGACAGCGGACTCAGCATCGAGAGCTCAATTGTGGAGCAGGAGTCGGGCAGTTCGATTAGCCCTGGGGAGCCTGGTCAACTGGCTCAGGCCAAGAGTTCTAAGAACACTTACATCCTAATGCCCGTGAGCAAGGCGGAGGGTTCCAGGCAAGGATCAGGAGGAGCCCTGACCGGAGGACCATCTGGACAGGCGATTGCAGCCGCTGCCGCGCAACTGGAGTTCCTGCTGGAGCCAAAGTACTCGCCCACGCCCGAAACCAACCCAGATTTGGAGGCCAATGCCGAAGAGGCTGATGGTGGGGCGGCCGGGGAGATTCTGTACGAGTTCCTGTGCTGCGCCAAGTGCATGAACGAGCAGCGGACCGGACTCACCTGCGCCGGGCGACGCCTGCAGCGGTATTTGAGGACCTGCAGCAGTGGAAGTGGCAGTGGCAGTGGCAGAAACAGCGACTACGAGCCGGTCAACGACCCAGCTACGTGGCAACTGCAACTGGATCCTGTCAGCAGCATTGCCAGCAAGTACGCCCGCCGACAGCAGCGACACAGGCAACACGGCACCGTCTCCATGGGCATTGCACGTAATCGCACCCATCGTCATCACAAATTACCCATGCACAGTGTCAAAATCTTTCATAATCGCAGCACTTACACGCCAGCGACCACAGCAACAGGAGCAATGCCAATAGCTGTGGGCGGAGGCCGAGAGGTGTCGACAGTTCCGATGCCAATGCCGATTCCCAGTCCGATTTCGAGTCCGAGTCCGAGCTCGAATCCGAATCCGAATCCAAATCCGAATTCCAAGCCCAGCCCAGCGAATAGAGCGAGCGTTGGCAGTGAAGCGTTTAGTTTGCTACCGACAGCGGCGCGATCTACATCGGTGATAGAAGCAACGACACTACTGACGAATCCAGCGGCAGCATTTCTGCCCCTCTACGCAGTGGTAAATAAGAATCGCGACTTGGCGAGCGGTGGCAAGACTGAGGAGGTATCCGCAACAACCATGCTGGCCGTGGTGCCCGAGGAACCGTCGCTACCATCCGCCGACGGGCGCGATCTGATCAGCTTCGACGACGACCAGGCGCAAGTGGGTGCTGAGGTGGGGGTGGTTGATGTGGGCCAGCAGGCGGGCTCTGCTGTGGACCTGCTGAGCGCCCCCAATGAGGAGGACATCCTGTTGGCCCTGCTGGAGACGCCGCCCGACACTCCGCCCAAGCCCTGCTCCCCGGGTAGCAACAATTCGAGCCGCAAGACCAGCTTTGACTCGACCAGCACCCTTAGCTCCATGGACTCGGGCTTCATGGAGATGCAGAACAAATTGGAAGCTCTGGCAGCAGCAGCTGCGGCGGCAGCGGCAACATCTACTGGCGAGGCAGCAACATCTTCGCCGAGCGGCGAGAAAATCGAGCGACGCAACTACAAGGAATGTCTGACGCAGTCGCGGAATCGCCGAAAATCCTACGAGGAGTTCAAAGCCATGTTTGTTGAACCCGCAGCGGAGGCAACAATGCCAGCGACCATGCCACCGACGGTGGCAACAGCGGCGGATGACGCAACAGCAGCCAGCAACACTGTGATCCCACTTTCCTCCATTTCAGAACAAGAAACCACAGGCAGCCCGGGTGCGAGAGGCAAACCGGATTGCGCAAACGAGTTTGCCGCCAGTGCCGATGAAATGGATACCGGCGACGGTGACAGCGATGGTGAAAAAGGCGCTGCTGCCGAAGGCGATCTAACAACAGCAGCAGCGGAAACAGCAACAACAACCGCAGCAGCAGCAACACCTTTAGTCAGCAGCACCACCACAGAGGCGATGCGAAAGAATTCGGATTTTCTATCGCAGATTCTCGATCATCAATTTGCGGCCAAGGAGCGAGCCAAGGCGCACAAGCGTCGCACTTCGTACGAGGAATTTAAGCGTCTGGTTAACGAAATTGAGCCGCTGGAATGCCCGGACACCCCGCCACTCGCATCGTCTGTGGTCGCACCCACAGCCTCAGCAGCGGTAGCAACATCGCCGCTAAAGCGTCAGAATTCGCGGCAACGTAAGAGCTTTGCCAGCTACTTTCTGCCGCGCCGGCACTCGACCAAAGAACAAAAGACTGACAAGGAGAACTGCGCCCGGGAACTGAATGTGCCGGAGCAGCAGCTGGCGGTGTATAGCAAGGTGCCAACGTCGCAAAGGAATAGCGGAAGCGAAACCTCCAGCTCCCATTGCAGGCGCAATTTCAAGATCTACGACAAGCTGGTGTACGGCACCATCTATGATATCATTCAGAGGAAGAATGAGATCTACCAGAAGTACGACAAGTACATGACCTACGGCACCATCTATGAGATCCTGCACCGCAAGTCCTCACAGGGCGGTGACAGGTGGCAGCGTAAGAGCCTCAGCTCGATCCTGGAGGGCACTCGGTCCTCGGGTGATGTCATCTACGACATTGTCCAGCGGCGGGAGCGCGAAAAACAGCGTCAGCAGCGTGCCTTGGAATCCCAAACTTCGCCCACCACATCCGTGGTTAGTTCCCACAAATATGGAACCATCTACGACATCCTGCAGGGCGAGAAATTGGATGCGAGCCATGCCAGCAGCAAACCAGAAACCAAGCAAATGGCCAGTGGTGGCAAACCAACGCGATTCGTCGTTAGCCAAGTGGAAGAGCCCGTTCAGACCCCTTCGGCTGATCAGCTGGATGCAAGTGTCGCGGATCCGGGAGCTGCAAAGTCCAGCAAACCGAACAAGATGCGCCGCCTGTCCCACATCCTTAGCTACAGTCGAAACAGTGGCGAAGATCAGCAGGATGCGGCTGGAAAGGAGGAAGCCAAGCAGAAGCGCACCCAGGCCAAGCGACGGATCGGGGTGACCAACC
This sequence comes from Drosophila kurseongensis, assembly GCA_018153305.1. Classification (NCBI taxonomy): domain Eukaryota; kingdom Metazoa; phylum Arthropoda; class Insecta; order Diptera; family Drosophilidae; genus Drosophila; species Drosophila kurseongensis. The sequence continues at coordinate 13,380,047 of JAECXX010000004.1, read as the reverse complement.
TCTTGCTACCTCTGGACTCTGAGGAACTCTATACCCGCATCATTGCCCAGCAGCGAAGGCTCGAAAAGGAGGAGCGTGACAAGGACGCGGAGGCGGAAAGTGGCAGTGAGCCGGAACTGATCCCGCGCAACGCGTTGACCAAGTCTAGCTCGCTGGATGCCATCTCCCTGTCGGTGGCCATTTCGCCCGCATCCTCGCCCTCACCCCCGCGTCCCCGTCGCAGCCTAAAGCAGCACCGCTGCCTCCAGCAGCGCCAGCCAATACCGCTGGCCAAGAAGCACTCGCTGGACAACTGCCTTCAGATGGCATCGGCGGTACCCAGCCGGCAGCCCCTCCGTCGCTGGTCCAACCAGACTCCACTGAAGTGCACGTGCCAACACGCTCCCGAAGAGCTTCCGCTGACCGCCAATGAGAAATCCCGCTCGCTACCCACCGCCTGCTCCACCCCCTGCACCCATACGTGTGGGCACTCAAGTTCAATCGATCATAGCCCGGCCACAACAAAGTCCTTCGGCAAAACATCGACAACGGCGACGACGGTCAAAAAAGGCAAATCGCGTCGACTTTCAGAATTTACGCGCGGTGAATTTTTAAATGAAAAATCGTAAGTTTAGCCTCCCACTACAGCCGCACGTCCCTCATCCAACTGCCCTTCTCCCTCATCCAAAACTTTTTAGCAATTCCTATAATTTGTTTCTGATAAAAGCATTAGGGATAATTTTGGAAACTTCTTCCTTTTTTCCCATTGCTCATGAACTATGGGCATAAATTGATTAACTTATTAGAACTGATGAAAATTATTGGGATTCAAGAGTAAGAATCGAAATAACAAGAACGAAACCTTGATAAATATATCTAGGTATTATACACAGATTTGTCCAAATAAGAAAAAAAGAAAACCACCGACTATTTCCACTTTTATATCTTTAACCACTTTATTTGATCGTTATACCAAACTCATATGCAGAGGCCATTTAAGTTTTTCTTCGCCAACAACATACATTGCTTATGCCAAAATTTTCCACTGCAACCGAAATTCGTGAAACAAACGCAACTTCAAGGCCAAAACGCTTCAAATTGGTTCAGCGTTTGGAATTTGCATATGAATGCGGGCAGAAAAAAATGTCTGAGCAAACTCCAATACACGTGCTGCCCAGGCCAAACCAAATCGGGCTAACTGAAGCACTCGCAGAGGCTAAAAGCAAAAGTCAAGCCAACACTTTCGCACCTCCCTCCTTGCCCATCATCCGATCCACCGCCCACTTGACCATTTGGTGGGGGAACATTCAAAAATGTGTCGAACAATGTTTGTTTATCGTTTAATTAAGGAAAAAAAACGAAAAACGGTCACGACTTTCGTCGCCTAATGAACTTCTTCTTCGGCCTGTAAATGAACGGTAAATGCCCCCTCCCAAAAATGTGGTCGTTCATTCGGTAGTCAAATATAGCAGGTTAATAACGTTAACATTAACGTTGGACGTGCCCGAGTGTCTCTCTTACTTCGCACCCACAATCACACATGTGGTTACAACACTCGATCGAACTGACCAATAGACGCATATCGTCGTCGGTGTGTGGGAGAGGGAAAGACAGACATTCGGCTATGTGGCTATATGCTCTCCCTCTTTCATGCTATTTCACTCCCCAATTTCTGGGTTCTTATTCATCCGAGCTTCCCGTTCCGGATGAAATGAACTGTTCACCAGTGATATTTGCACGTTTTTTTCGGGTTCTCTCAATACTTTGCTTTCAAACGATTGCCTTCTCAACTATGGTGAAGCGCCATATTATTGCCAATAGCTTTGGCATTACTCACCTTTGCTGTTGATTGATTTTCCCTAGAACGAATCCGAGTTACCAGATATTGGCCAACTTATTAGCAGTCCAGTTAGGGACAGATTGCCAATCAAAGTTAATGACTTGGGACAGCTGTTGAATTCCTAAATAACTGTTTGTTGCTGGGCTTAAAGAAATTCAAATAGGAAAATCACTATTAATTTAAATTTTTATACATATTCATTGCATATATAATCGTATTAAAGAATTCAAACATTGTGTATTAAATGTTACAGTTCTTACTTGTAATATTGTTTAAGATGTTATATATATTTTTGTATTTGAAAAATCCCCCTTAATTGTTTACATAAGTATGATAAGAGTTTCTGCGCCATTAACCGACTATCTCGAGTTGTGCAACCAACTTTAAGGGTATCCTACCACCACTCCCACTAATGCCAATCATTTCAGTGACTGTCACTCATTAGATTATGCACAGTTCTGGCGACTAGTTATCAATTGTCTTGTTGCGGTCCCACAAATTAAAAAACCATTAGAAGTGCAACTGAACAGGCGATTGGCGTGCTAAAGTGCAGTTTCGTTTCGGTGACAAAGTTTCGAGCATGCCAAAAACTGGCATACGCAAACACTGTACTTAAATGCTATGATGGCGGGTACTAACTGAACTCGGCCCAGAACAACAGAAAATAAACTGGGTGCGGTTAGAAGCTTTGTGTTCGCCACTGATTAGTATTTACTTTGTCAAATTGGTCGCTTCTCGGTCGATCTAAAGTCGATCATTTCCTGTGGTACGTCACTTTTCGGTTTGCAAATGAAATGCATTGGCAGTGGCAGAAGTGCTCGCTAATGATGTGTTTCGAATGCTATCAGACGAAGTCAGGTTATTATCAAGTACACGCAAAGAAAGCCTGGGCAATTGTTTTTTCCAAGTGCTCTGAAGCGGAACGCTGTTTTGGACCTGCCCAAAAATGGTCAACGTAACTGCAATTTATCGCAATCCGATTCGTTCTGCTTTTGCACATGTTACTCACGGAAAATTCTCGAACGAGCATTCAAATCGTGTCAGGCTGTGGATATCGAAAATGACATTGAATTGCCTCATGTTTTAATCAGTACTGGTTTCAATCAATTTTCCGCCACGAAACTCGAGAATTTGTCAAAACCGTTCTCCAATTGCTCTCGCGTGTTAGCCAAATCACTTAGAAAAGAGCCATTTCTGGGAAAGTGACCAGTGAAATCGTAGCCGGAACTTGATAATTTGCTAGGCTGCCATTTTCAACAGCATCGTTAAAGGGAATGGCAATGCCAGTCCTGGTTTGAACGATTCTGGACGGGCTGAGGGAGGTACCATACCCGCAATCCTAGCATTAACAAATTATTTATCCATAAAAACCAAATCTATTGCCCCGGCCGGGCCAGACCAGACCAACTCAGGCCCGGCCTGGCCATATTTATTTTTAGATGCACCGAACTGGTTGCCTTCCCAGCTGCTCGTTGTCTGCACTGATTTGGAATTTGTGCAGCAAGTGTTTCTGTGTGCTGTATGTTGTGTGTTGTGTGCTGCGTACTCCGTCTTAGGCATCCTGTCCAGCCCGCAGTCTGGCTCAATTAAATGAGCCCCTGTCCAGCAGCTCGCATTTCACAGCCAAGAAGAAAAACTGCATTTGAGCAGGCACATTGTTATTATTCGATCTATCCATCTATGCATCGCTATGTGTTGTGTGCTTATTTAACCAGCATATCCCGATCGGCAACGCCGGCAGCTATGAAATTGCATTGGAAATTCACTGCAATTGGCGCCATCCAACAATTATGTGTGGCTCCAATCGCCTTAACTTGAATTGGCTTGGCTTGGTTTGGTTTTAAAAATAGACACACGCTCGGAACGGCCAGTTGTGGTCCACAACTGTCAATTGCCGGAGTGCGTCTCAAAGGCTCGAGATGGCCAACAACAGTAGCTGCTGCATTGGCAAGCTCGAATGCCGGAAATGAATTACACTTTAAGCAATAGATAGACAATACAGGAGTATTTCTGTTCAAAGATAGCGATTGCAATAGAAAGGTGAAAAATGTGTTTACTTATTTTGCTTACGGGTAAGAGCTTTCAGTTTTCGTTATTTTACTTACTATTCAGAAGGTGATTTACATTTTTTGAAATTTTACTGTGTTTAAACTATTTCACTTTAAATATTTATTTCCAATCTATTTTCTGATTTTTTTAACGGAGTTACATTCAAAAGAATGTGGTAACCTCATTTTCCAAACATTTCTCTAAAACAAATTTGTATGACATTGTTCCAATTCCTAATGAATCCGTTAAAGAATCCAAAAATTGTTTGGAAAAGAATATTCAAAAGCAAAGCGATTAGACTTGAAAATAATCTTGATCAATACTCATATTCTTTTAAAATTATACAAATTTAAATTATTACAACTTTGACACCATTTTTCTTGAAACGCTTACGTTGTAATACATTTTTGTTGCCTGATTCGGAATGTGCACACCAAAATCTTTAGAAAAGTGTACTTTAATGGATATTTTTCATATTACCCTTTATAAATATTAGTGAATTGGCTTATTAGGGATCAATAAAACAAGGAACTCTTGAATTTGCTTCTCAACACGCTTGTTGACCGCTTTAAAACACCGCAGATGCAATCAGCAGCTTTTGTTATGTTTGTGGAACACATGCCGAGTATACTCCTCCCCTAATCGCCATTCAAAGCATTGTTATCATCAATCGTAGCAGATTGCATAGTGTATTATCGCTTTTGCAGTCTCCAACTGTTGGCGGTTGATTAAAAGCGGTTAAACGATACACAGCCCTCGGATTTCCTGGTTAACCAGTGAATCATTTGCGTGATCTGGTATTTTCCCGGGGACGTCACTACTCTTTATGTTTTTGTTTGTTCTCATTCGTAATTCCCATGATGCGGCTATTTCAACTTCTTATCGAAGGATTTAGATTTTCCCAAAAAAAAACTGGATCTTCTCGTGCCACTTTTTTAAGAAGAACTTATCAGACGTTGTTTCCCAAACAATTTCTTATTTAGCTTAGACGAAATACATTAATCTCTTAAGCCAACAATCGCGAAAGCTGTTTTTTGTTTTGTGGCTCAGAATGTTGCATTTGTGAACGATAAATAATATTTATTTTAATTAGGATTGTGGAATTTCAATGTTCTGACAAAGCAGATGTTTTGAAGGGATTTTCCAGTGCCTTTGCTATTTTTAACCACTCATTTCTAGGAAAATCATTTAAATTATGATTTAATAATTGCTCATATTTGAACTGGATCTTGGGAATAGTTAATAAGTTGACAGCTAAATAAGCCTTTACTGTATTATATATTGACTGGCCATGATGATTGCTCAAGTGCTTCTAATTAAATATGGCAAAATACATATGTGAGGCCTTCAGCGGATGTTGGGTCTCTGCGGCCAGCATCCAATTATAGAGAAAGTGACAGTTCAGTAGCCGGACCGCATGTCTGCGTATCAGGTCCATTTCTGCCGGTCGACCAATGAAAATTGTACTCCAATTAATAAGAGCTTCAAAGAGGAGAGGCGGTGACGCTGTTTTGGATTGGGTTTTTTTTTTGGTATGCAGGAATTCACAAGAAATATCCAATGGGTAATAATCAACTTTAAAATTGATTAGTCTCAGCCCGTTCGGGGAAACTACTTGGACAACAAATTAGCAAATGCAAATTTGGAGTCTATGCCACCTGATAATACAATGAAGATGGAGATCATCGCCAGATGGGTAGTTCACACCATCGTTTACTCATACTCGTGACGTGCTGAGAACCGAACCGAACCAAACCAACCCGTTTCGAAGATGTCCGCTAACAGATTTCACAAACAATGCCGGACTCCATCATGACCTGCTTCAATGAATTTTAGTAAAGGCATTCCTCCAGAAGGAGGAATAGAGAGCGACCACAGACGATTGACAGCGGCTGACGAGGCCAACCGTTGCTCGATTCCATTCGAGTTGCCAAAGTTAGACGCGTCTGGCCCAATTGCTGCGAGTGAATGGAAACGGGTACGAGGAAATTAGTCCAAAAGGCCCAGCCAAAGGCTTCAAGGGGCGGCGAACTCATGTCAATCAAGTAAACTTTGGGCCCGTCATGTGGGCCAACTGCCTATCTGGCCAACAAATTGGAGCAGGTTCCATTCTTCGCAGTGGTTTCAGCCAGGAGGCCTCCAAAACGGTCTTGCACATGGCCAATCGATTCGCCAGCTAATCTAATTTTAACTCAAAAGTGCATGCGTCCAGGCAGGCTGGTCAAGTGCAATTAAGTTAGCAGCTAAAACTAGCCAAACTTGTTGCGACAAAGATCGTACATGCATCTCGCCATCGCCGTTCCATTAGCCATGGCCAAAAAAAGGCCCAAAGCCATGTTGGGGCGTAGAAAAATTGTAGAAAAAACAAATATCCTCCACGCCTCGAATGTTGTATATATTTTTAGACAAAATCGAATAACATTGTGCGATGCCGTGTTTAAAAATAGATCCAAGTTGCTGCCACTGCGGCAAGTTGAGCCAGCAACCACAGTCCGATCTTATGGAAGTTGCGCATGCGCGCGGTTCGGCCATTTAATTTTGGCTTTGGCATGCTTTGCCAAGTTTGGTTTGCTCTCTATGCAGTTTTCGTTGCCATTCTGTATATAGGTAAAACCTTGTTCTGAACCAAGCTAATATAAAAAAGAATATCTTGCTTCAGAAGCGTCTACAATTATTTCCAGATTCACCTAGATTATTTAATTTAAAAGGTAAATTTAAAACAAAAGTACAACTAATTTTCAAAGGTATTTAGTTATTGGGGAACTTTAATTAGATACAGTTTTATTTTTGGAATAGAGCATCTAGTATTCGTGGTTAAAGATGGCCTTTCGAGAGGTATCATGTTTTGTTTGTGCTTCTCATCCGGCTGGATCGCCTCGCCACCGGCATTAGCTGCTCCTAACAGCTCCGACAGGATGCCCATTCCCGTCGTCGACTTGTCTTGTGTGTAATTAAATCGTGTTGCATATTTATGAAAGTCATGCATGCACATAAATGGCCGGAGCACACACCAGGCCAGGAGAGTGTCTATAAATACGCATGGCTCACATGGCTCTTCGCTGGCCAGCAAGCAGCCTCCACTGGCAGCGCATTTAATGGCGTCTAATAAACGCTTATTGGCGTAATAGACACGTGCTGGCGAGGATTCAACCTGCCCCCCGCGCCTTTGCCTCGTCAATCAATCAAACTGTATGCAAACACGCCTTCCATTCATGCGCATGTTCACCCAAGGCATCATCCTGTTGACTGGCAAATTGCTCGATGACTTTGTTGCAACTTACATCTGGCAACGACAGTGGCTGCTGCATCGTACTGCTGATGATAATAATGGCGGTGGCAGTCGGGCGGTGCTAGCGATTTGCTAAAATCAGACAGCCCGTTCCGCTGGCTCCTGGACAAACAGACATCAAATTAAAATTGCCCGGCCTGGCGAGGACTTTGGCTGCGGGAGACAAGTTCTGTTAATAATACCTTTAAATGGCTTTGCGCAATCAGAATTGTTGGCTCTGGGACTTGAGTGCAGCTGCAGACCACTGAATCAATGCCAGAGTGGATTTCAATAGAGTAGTCGTGGCCGAGAGTTGACTTCCTACCTTCCCAATTTGTCCTAGCTGCTTTTGGCTGCTATGATTCGGATTTTGGTGTACAGAATTTGTAGTCGCTTTTACTTTTTGAGCCCCATTTAGAACCCTTGCTCAACCCCCTTCCACTTGTGTGTGCATTGAAAAGAAAAGTCCCCCTTTTTGTGTTGCCTTACACGATATGTATACGAAGATTATGCCCTGTTTATTCGAGGAGCGGCTAACCCATATACAAAGCATACACATCACGACTTCATCATTTCTCGGCACACAGATTTGGCCACGCTTCTGTCATCATCCGTTAACTGGCATTCGTCACGTCACGAACTTCAAAATGTGAATTGGACTGTTATGTAAGAGATCTGTCACACACATCTTTTAATTGACCACCTCCTCTTGCTGTGTCCACTACGAAAAGAAAGAAAAATAGACGAAGAGAGCGGGTTGAGACCACATCCAGTTACTTTTCCTTATTAAGGTCAATGTTAATGTTAATGCTGCATTAAATTGGATTGAAATATTTCGTGTTTTGACAGTTTTTCTGTTGATCCATGCGTTGTCAATAGAGTAATAAATCGTGGCGAATCGGTGGCAAGTTTAGTGATTGCAGTGAATCTGCAGATATTATTTTTACCGTTTTATTTCCCTCCGACTCTAAATTCACTTGCTAATAAGCAAGTTTAGTTAGCAATGAATATGCAAACCAGACACCTACAATTTCCTTAATTATTAAATTGTTCGGAAATTCGGAAGTGAAATTATACAGCTCGCTCATGACACCTTCAGTAGTAAATTTAAATTGAATGGTTATTAGATAAATAAAAAAACACAAGCAGCTCGCAGACTCAATTGTATAATGACTAAATTATAACTCGGGAACGGGGGCGCAAAAAGAACCTGAAATTGGCAACCCAAAATAGGCATCACGTACCAGATGATACTTGTGTGACTCATGGATGGGGAGTATCTCTAGGTCTCCCACGCGACACCTCAGAGCGACAAAAAAAAACTATCTCAGGGGGCGGCAGAGAACGGTGTAACCTCGATAGAGCGGTTTCCTTAATAAATTCACCCGATTTATGACAAAAACTCAGCACTTTTTGTTATTTTCTTGCTTTGTAAATATTTTCAGTTGCCTTCCATACTAATAATTTCCTTCTCGGCGATTGTCGCTTTAATTGCAGTTGGTACTTCCGCAAAATCAAACGCATTGAGGCTGAGAAAAAACTTTTACTGCCAGAGAACGAGCACGGTGCATTTTTAATTCGAGATTCCGAGAGCCGTCACAACGACTATTCGCTATCAGGTGCGTGCCCAACAAGGCATTCAATTAGCATTATTGTGCATTATATTACGGGGTATTAATGTGGTATTGTATAAATGCATTTTGCAGTGCGCGATGGCGATACGGTTAAGCACTATCGCATCAGACAATTGGACGAGGGCGGTTTCTTCATTGCCAGACGCACGACTTTCAGGTGAGTTTTCAGCAGTCGATGGCTCGCAGGAGCCTCATTGAACCAACCTAATTGAAATATCTTATTACCCCGAAACAGAACCCTTCAGGAGCTGGTCGAACATTATTCCAAGGACTCGGATGGCCTGTGCGTCAACCTCTGCAAGCCGTGTGTCCAGGTAAGCCTAAAATCAAATTGGGGCCGCTGTAGCCATTGTTTGCTTTGGTTTAATCGCGCATTATACATCAGACTTGCCGCCAAATGTTTGGATGCGTGGTACAATAACATTTGCATTTGACATTGTTATGCCTTGGTTTGTTAATTTCGAAATGCCCAACACGTGTATACTAAAGAACTGTTTTATATATTTTCCTTGTATTTCTTTCATGTTTCTTTAATTAACACCAAATTATGTCTGTAAAATAATAACAATACAAAACGATAACCAAACCAACTCGAATATAATCAAAATCAAATAAGACTAATTCATTTTCGGGTGTCTTTGAGGTAGGATTTCTATCTAAGACGTTATGATGTGCGTGTGTTTATTTCCCATTAACACAACAGTACCAAAAACCAGAGTCCATTCTGTCACCGCCAATCAACACCCTCACAAAGAATTAAATTAACCGATCATATTCCATTATTGTAAAATCGACTCTAATGCCGAACTCAGACAAACCCCATGTGCTATAGACATACAGTCAGCGTTCAAAAGCAGTTGAGACGATCCCTGGCACATGACATTCCTCACCACCACCCTTCCGCATCAAAAGTCACAAATAATTTGGCCATATCTTAATATTGCGTGTCTAATTAATGCCAAAACGCAGTGAAGGGAAACCGAGATATGTGCCTGAGTTGCTTGGCTAAAATGTTTTCAAGTGTGCACTTAACTTCAATATGTACAGGTTGAAACTGATATTTTGCACTCTGACTGTTTGCCTTTGAACCCCCGAATAATGACCCCGCAATTTTTTCACATCCGTCCCAACTAATGGAACAGATGCTTGTAATTTGTAAATAAGGCCTAAATGTACGCTACAAACTCATTACTCAATTGGCACGATCATTTCTCCAAGCCGAACACTGCTGCGCCTGAAAATGTGCAATAGAAAAAGCATTTACTAATTGATTTCTCTATCCACCATGTAATCATCGCATCGCAGATCGAGAAGCCTGTCACCGAGGGACTCTCGCATCGCACTCGCGATCAGTGGGAGATCGACAGAACATCCCTCAAGTTCGTACGCAAACTGGGCTCTGGACAGTTCGGCGATGTCTGGGAGGGATTGTGGAACAACACGACACCTGTGGCCATTAAAACTCTGAAATCTGGTAAGTCAACAGCTCGATATCAAGCCTCCAAAACCGTCCGCTAATGTTAGCTTCCGTTTTCAGGCACAATGGATCCCAAGGACTTCTTAGCGGAAGCCCAGATCATGAAGAAACTGCGCCACACCAAGCTCATACAGCTGTATGCGGTCTGCACTGTGGAGGAGCCCATCTACATTATCACAGAGTTGATGAAGCACGGTTCACTGCTGGAATATCTCCAAGGTATGCGGAGGAATAAACCTTCGGGGATGAGTATCATCCCAACCCTTTTGTTGCTTGCATTAACCAAAATTGAACAAAACATTTTATACACCTTCTTTCATGCCACGCAACGTCAACCAACCAACCAACCGCTCGCTTATCATGTCATGTCAATTGCTTATTTTTGTTTTTAATATCTTTTAGCCATTGCAGGCAAGGGTCGTAGCCTCAAAATGCAAACACTGATTGATATGGCGGCGCAAATAGCTGCTGGCATGGCCTATTTGGAGTCCCAGAATTACATTCACAGAGATTTGGCGGCGCGTAATGTGCTCGTTGGCGATGGTAACATCGTCAAGATTGCCGATTTTGGCTTGGCCAGGTAAATGTCGGACATAACGTGGTCTAAGAAAAATATCACTAATATTTATAAATTCCCTGTGCAGGCTCATTAAGGAGGACGAGTACGAGGCTCGAGTGGGCGCCCGCTTCCCCATCAAATGGACTGCTCCCGAGGCGGCCAACTACAGCAAGTTCTCAATCAAATCCGATGTCTGGAGCTTCGGTATTCTACTCACAGAGCTGGTCACATACGGACGCATACCATATCCAGGTTAGTCACGGTTTCTACTTCTACGTAATTGGATGTCATCGAACAATCTAATCAACCGACTTATCTCCTTGCTTAGGCATGACCAACGCCGAGGTCCTAACACAAGTGGAGCACGGCTACCGCATGCCGCAACCGCCCAACTGCGAGCCGCGCCTCTACGAGATTATGCTGGAGTGTTGGCACAAGGACCCGATGCGCAGACCCACGTTCGAGACGCTCCAGTGGAAACTCGAGGACTTCTATACATCCGATCAGAGCGACTACAAGGAGGCGCAGGCCTACTGATAAATGCTTCACGGAGTCACGGACGCGGCCAGCAGCCGTGACGAGAAGCCAGACAGCTGCAAATAATCGCGGGGCATCCCAAAACGGACAATTCTTACTAAGTTACTTACTTGAGTTTTGCATAGATTTTCTACTGTTGCACACCCTGGCCATGGGCCCTCGTTGGGTGCTCTTGGGTGTGCTCGTCTAGGTGACTCCATACGATACGATTCATGTTATTAGCGTTTAAGCTAACAAATAGTGGCTAAGGTGGAATGCAATTTCAAAGGACGTTCCGTTGGGACATTCGTTTTTTGTTGTTTATTATGACAAACATATTGATACTTTGTCGAATTGATACGTTCTGACATCCTTGTCGTACTTTTCGGTTAATATATCACATGTATTATTATTCATATAACGCATATAGCATATACATACGCGCATACACACTTATATATATATGAACACTTATATATAGATATACAACCGTATAGTCAGATGTATGCCGATGACCCTCCATTATTCAAATATGCAAGCACATACTTCCCCCACCCTATTTTTCTTTAGTCGATAGGCCAATCTGAGAACGATATTTGCAGCACACAAATATAAACGAATGTTTCGCTTTAGTTAATTCATTACATACGTGTCTTACCCAACTCTCACTGAACATTATCAACGACATTATATGCTTTATCACAAATAGAAAAAGTAAAAAAAGCAACACAAACGCCAATCATCAAGTGCTAGCTAGCGCGCAACAGCAAAAATCCATATGATTAATTTTTTTAGATTTTAATTGTAATTTGTAACCATTAATAATATTCAGCTTATGATTAAAACACATACACATATACGAAAACATGTACATTTAGAACCAAGAAAATAAATTTCTTCATAATTTATAAATCTAAAAACCAAGCATAAAATTCTATGAAATTGAATTCGCAAGTCAGCTATCTACTTAATGTTACGCCCTTGTAGTGGCAGCGAAAGAGCCAACGTTGGAAGGTTCTATGCGTTGAGACAGTCAAATATTTCCAAGATGTTTCATCGTGTTTAAGTCGTAATGATGTCAATCAAAAAGTTTTTTTTGTTTACTGGAATAAAAAGTCCGAAATTTTCTGAAGTTATCCTTGCAAAATCAGTAGGAAAATAAATTAAAATTCGTTTGGTTTTTGATTTTGACAGTTGCTAAAGTTCTACGAATATTTAATGATAAAAGCACAAAAAGAGCGTTTCAAACTTTTTTAATGTTGGCGAATTTGAAAATGGTTTAAGAACGGAATTGATTAGGAACCAATTCTTTTCACTGCCATGGACAATTGCCTTTTCATAATTCAAAATATAGTAGACGACTATGTGCAATAGATGTTTTCGTAGGACCGATCTTACCAAGTAATTAATTTTCCTTAGGGCTTGATGAGTGTAAATGCTAAAGATGTCCAAGAGTGTAAATGCTAAAGATGTCCAACCTGCGCTTTATTGTCACTTTTCATTGCTTTGGTGAGTATGCTTATAGGAGAGAGCGACGGGCAATTCTATTCTTCCAGAAAGCTAATACATTTTAACCATTTTGAATGAATAATCTACCCACATTTACTCTGAAGAATGCATTAAACGAAGGCTGATTTTATTAATGTATGCTAACCTTAGAATGAGTTTTATGTAGTCTGTAAAAAGTACTTTAAAATCTGACTTTGAATCTATATCTGTACTAAAATGCACAAAGTATTCAAGTATGTTTTTATAGAGGCGTAATGCCACCCAAGCAACTTTAATCAAAACATACCGAGTTCACCGAACCTCTCGTTTTATTTATCCAATTTGGTGCGCCATACGACATAAGAATGGTGATTAATGCATGGATCACTTAGACTTTGCAATTTATTTAACTTATAAACACTGTCATATTTAATATGTAAAGAAATTATATTGAGCAAATAGTAACCATGTATAACGATCGATTTCAACATCTAATTAAAGAAGACGGTTCCCACGCGGATCTAGCTTCCAATCCAAGTAATATAGAAACTAAGAATATATGCTAACCCCAACTGACGATATATGAATAAAATAAAATAATTATTTTTAAAACGTTTTGCTTTGATCTATGACAGGCTCCATATTTGGGCATTGGCGGTCAACGTTGTCGGCTCTACTCACTAGTCGACTTCTGGCCATAGTTGATTAAATTTGGTCAATACGATTCCCCGGTCTAGATCACCTATAGACTTGTTAGAGATCTCCCTAAAATGTCGATATGTGCGTTTCACTGCCTCCCCAATGGACAATGGGGATTAGAGGTGCGCCCGGCCCCACCCGTAAACGAACACTCGGACAAACAATGCCAATTGATGGCAACGACGACTACTCCAAACATTCGTGAGTGAGTCAACAATGCGGCTTTGTTTTCACCTCGATTTGCAGTGGCCAGTGCGAGTGCGAGTGCGAGTGCGCGTGCGATTCTCCTCCACTATTTCCTTATAAGGCAACGCTGCTGCAGCTGTTTTTGGGGTTTCACTTGCTTCGCTTGCAATCAATCAACGTAAAAAGTACCGCTAAGCATGGGTGGGGTCGCACGATAAGCGGAGCGAATCCAAAACTGAATCACACCCCCATGTCCAGATATCCGTGGCGGCGGAAATCGAAGTCAGAGCTGACCAAGTGATTGGTTATCAAGTCACCCACTTCCTGCAAACCAATGTTTGCTCGCATCTGACTCAAACACAAGAGTATGCCTTATTAGTAAGCGCTTTATGTGCGATAACGCCTTCGCCACCGCATTCCAGTGGAATGAGCGCATAGCCATCGGAGTAGTATGTATCACTGCCGCAGATCGCCGGTTAGTCATACATCATATTTTAGCCAAATGCTAGTAGCTACCATCAACAAATTAATTAAGACTTGGGGGTTTTCAGTTCTTTTCATCGCTTTATTTTTAAGAAGCGGTTACAAGTATTTTAGTGGTATGGTGTGCTTTATTTTAATACATATGTAGGAATGCATGGAAGTAATGGAAATGCCAAATATGAATCAATTTTATAGAGGCCAATGTGCATATGAACTTGAATTTTGAATAGAACACAATCTGGGCCAATGTGCATATGAACTTGAATTTTGGATAGAACACAATATGGTTTGCTTATGCGTACGTGTACAATTGTGTATAAAAGTAGATGGAATGCATTCTTCCGGAAGAAGCGGGAATGTTGTGCGCTTGCTCCCAGTGTTAATGTACGTAGCCCAATACTTCCGACTCCCGTCCTTTGTCTGCAGTGGGCGCGTCCGATGCAACACGACCACGCCCAGCTCGGCTCCTGCTTAGAAGCACTTGCGGTGGACAATGGATGGGCCAGACTCGTCGTACTCCTGCTTCGAGATCCACATCTGCTGGAAGGTGGACAGCGAGGCCAGGATGGAACCGCCGATCCAGACAGAGTACTTGCGCTCTGGCGGAGCAACAATCTTGATCTTCATGGTGGACGGAGCCAGCGCGGTGATCTCCTTCTGCATACGGTCAGCAATGCCCGGGTACATGGTGGTGCCGCCGGACAGCACAGTGTTGGCGTACAGATCCTTACGGATATCGACGTCACACTTCATGATCGAATTGTAAGTAGTCTCATGGATGCCGCAGGCCTCCATTCCCAGGAAAGAGGGCTGGAAGAGCGACTCGGGGCAGCGGAAGCGCTCGTTTCCAATGGTGATGACTTGTCCATCGGGAAGCTCGTACGACTTCTCCAGGGACGAGCTGGAAGCGGCCGTGGCCATCTCCTGCTCAAAGTCCAGGGCGACATAGCAGAGCTTCTCCTTGATGTCGCGCACGATTTCGCGCTCGGCGGTGGTGGTGAAGGAGTAGCCGCGCTCGGTCAAGATCTTCATCAGATAATCGGTCAGATCGCGGCCAGCCAGATCCAGACGCAAGATGGCGTGGGGCAGAGCATAGCCCTCATAGATGGGAACAGTGTGGGAGACACCGTCACCGGAGTCCAATACAATACCGGTAGTACGGCCGGAGGCGTAGAGTGAAAGCACAGCCTGAATAGCCACATACATGGCCGGGGTGTTGAAGGTCTCAAACATGATCTGGGTCATCTTCTCGCGATTGGCCTTGGGGTTGAGCGGAGCCTCGGTCAGCAGGACGGGGTGCTCCTCGGGGGCAACGCGCAGCTCGTTGTAGAAGGTATGATGCCAGATCTTCTCCATGTCGTCCCAGTTGGTCACGATACCGTGCTCGATGGGGTACTTAAGGGTAAGGATACCACGCTTGCTTTGGGCCTCATCACCCACATAGGAGTCCTTTTGGCCCATTCCGACCATCACGCCCTGGTGACGTGGACGGCCCACAATCGAGGGGAAGACCGCACGGGGTGCGTCATCACCGGCAAAGCCGGCTTTGCACATGCCGGATCCGTTGTCAACGACCAAAGCTGCAACCTCTTCGTCACACATTTTGCTGTAGATTGGTTGGGATCTGCAATAGACAAGCACGCCGAATATGTACACTCGAATCAAGAAACGACTGGACGGACAGCGGTCTCTGCCGCAAAAGAATATCGCCAAGTACAGGCAAAAAACGCAGACAGACTCGCCACCACTCCACTCCACTTCCCGGAAAACCAGGCGGGTGGAGCGGAGCAGAGGACTCGCGCACGCACAGACGAACAAGGAGACCGACAGGAATCTTACCTTTTATGGAAATATGTAAAACGAGTAGCTTTTAGTTCTCCGCTGCGCAAACTTAGCACAATGACTGACGCTCTAAGATTGAATTGACCGACGCCTACTTTTTCGAGTTAAAGTGGTTGAAAAGCAGTGTGACCATCAGCTACGCGAAATGATGTGCTATTTAACTGTAGGAAAATACCATCGGATTTAGTATGTTTTGTTAAATCCTGGTGATCCTGGCTATATCAGACCAACGAATAACTCCAATAGCTATTATAGTCAAAAAGTAAAAAAAAAGGCAGTGTCTTATAAACTTACGGCGGACTAATTATTTCTATAGGCACTTGCAATGCACTACAACGGTGGTTTTTAAAAACTATGATAAAATCTTAATTTTTGGGCACAGCTTATACTTATACTCATAATAAGAATTTTTAAATTAACATATTTATATAGGGCAGAGATGACCACAGATCTATTTAAAGATCATAAAATACAATATAAAACCGCCCTCCCAATTATTCATACAAATGAAGGGTGAACTTGCATAGTGTTTGTTGTGACCACGGATTTAAGGGATGAAATGTCCAAGTCGACACCCGCCAATGGATCGCAGGGAATTATATGTTTAAAATATGGTTTCACATAAAATTTGACGCCTATTTTGATGTAAAAGTAATATTCCTTGATTTGGGAGTTTTCTTTTAAAAATATAAATATTATTATAATAATTATAATTAGTACAATTCTGTCAGCAGGTCCAACAGGGGATGACGGGTCAAAGCCGACACCCCCAAATGGATCTCTCAGAATTAAATGTTTAAAATTATGTAAAAGTAATATTCCTTGTCTTAAATATTATTAATATTATTATAATAATTATAATTACTATAATTCTATCAGCGGGTTCAACTGCAAAATACAGGGGTAGCTCCAACTGTAAATATACAAGCCGACAGATGATCCTAAGAACACATTCAGCGAAATGTGAAGATATGTGCCAGTGGAATTAAGATATTTTGTTATCGATTCTATTTAACTAAAGAAATCGCGTCTTACAACACTTAAAACCTTTGTTTCGGTCACCCACCCGTCCAGCCACCCCCGCTTCCAGACACCGCCGAATTAAATCTGATAGCGGCAGCTACGCTAGTCATCAACATGGTGGACATTAACTTGGAGTGTGTGCACCAGATAGAGCCCAAGAGCCGCACCACGGGCCAGCAGCAGCAGGATCTGAAGGAAGCCTACCTAGAGGCGGTGCGGATTCTCCTAGTGCTGCTAGAGAACGTCTTGGCACAGCCGGAGAACTCCAAGTTCCGCACCATACGGCTGGAGAACAAAACGATCAAGGAGAAGCTACTCACCCTGCCCGGCTGCGAGAGGCTGCTGGACGCCATTGGCTTTGTCCGCACCCCCGGCTCCAATGCCTACATCTTGCCGACTGGAGTGTCCCTGCAGCAGGTGCAGAAGTACCGGGATGCTCTGAGCGAACGGCGCTCCGCCTGGCTCAGCGGAACTGTGCCGAAGAGTAAGATTGTCTTTCGGGGGAAAAGAAGTGAACTTCCTAATCTTGAACTTAGGGTCTTCCATAGGTACGCCCCAGCAAAACGCCGCTAGCAACACGCCCTCGCCGTTGTTCATCAAGCCCTCGGTGGAGTATCGTCAGCGAATTGCGTTTCCCCGTGTACTGGTAAGCGAGCCCTCGAATATGATTGATTGCAGCTGTATTCTGACATGAAACTTGTTTGCAGCGCACCTCCAATAACTTTCTGCAGTCGCTGGAACTGTACTCCGATGCAGTCATGCAGTACGAGGACGTGCTGCTGCTGGCCACTGGCCGTACTTTAATCCCCGTGGACGAGCTAACCGACAAGGCGAGCGAGAAGCTAGTAGACATGCAGGAACGGATTGCATCGGGCGAGTGCCAGGAGAAGGAGCCCTGCGTTCGAGACCTGCTGCTCGTGGAGCTGGTCAACTGGTTTAACACGGAGTTCTTTCAGTGGGTAAACAATATACCCTGCCGCGTGTGCGGCAGTGACGAAAGCAAGCTTCGACGCACCCAGCGGGAGGGCGATGTTCGGGTAGAGGTTACAGTCTGCTGCGGCCTGGAAACCAAGTTCTACCGCTACAATGACATCTCCCAGCTATTGGTCTCGCGCAAGGGCCGATGCGGAGAGTATGCCAACTGCTTTACATTCCTCTGCCGCTGCCTGGACTACGACGCCCGCATTGTGCACTCACACTTTGACCACGTGTGGACCGAGGTGTACTCGGAGTCACAGACGCGATGGCTGCACGTGGATCCCTCCGACAACATAGTGGATTCGCCGCTGATGTATCAGCACGGCTGGAAACGCCATATCGACTACGTACTCGCCTACTCGCGGGACGACATACAAGACGTAACTTGGCGCTACACGAACGACCACCAAAAGATCCTACAGTTGCGCAAGCTGTGCAGTGAAAAAGAACTGGTGCAGACGCTGGAGGCGATTCGCACCAAACGACGACGAAATTGCACCGCCGAGCGAAGATTGTTCCTCGGACAACGCAACATGAACGAGGTCATCGGCTTGACCCTGGAGCGGTATGCTCTTAAAGCAATTTGTTTTTAAATTATTTATACGCCTTTTTTTTAGCAAACCGACGGAAAACGAGCTGAAGGGCAGGAGCTCTGGCAGTCTGTCTTGGCGGCAATCGCGGGGAGAACACACTTTCACTAACGTGAGTTAAATTCGGGTGCTGCCTGGGCGTTTGTGACGACATATTTATTTACAGATTTTTGTATTCACTCCGAACGAAGCCGAGTCGCACAAACGGCAGCTTAATTTGCGTTACAGCTGCGCCACCGACACATACGAACGATATGTCAAAGGTGGGTAACGAATCTAATCAGTATCTATGAGACATCTATAAACATCCATGCACGCAGATGAAGAACGCGTCACTATTCTGGATACCTATAAAACCTGGCAAAAAGCGCAGTTTTCCTCGAAGAATATATTTCGAAAAGTGGAACGCGATTGGAAAATGGCTTATTTGGCGCGAGTGGAGGATACTGATGGCGCTGAAATTGTCTGGAAGTTCGATTTCAGCCAAACCAATCTGAAGGTAAAATCCTACAGCTTGGTTTTCGAGACGAAAACTTTTGGTGAAGGAAAAATCGCTGTGACCGTTGAAGCCATTGATGGAAACACTTCCGTTGAAAATGCCACTGGATTCCAGATTGTGGCCAAGCTGTCGGGTGGCAAGGGCGACGTTGCGTGGCAGCACACCCAGCTCTTTAGGCAGAGTCTGAATTCCCGTGACTACCCCTTCGAACTCCAGGTGGAATTTCACTAAATTTCGATAAATATTTATTCCAAAATCAAAGTATAATTGTAAATAAGCATGTACGATTCCCAGTCCGGATGAAAATGTTGAATATAATAGTGGATAATTTATATTATATGTAAGAATATGGCACATAGTGTCGCAGTAATAATACATAAAGCCTAAGAGCATTGCTCTTAGATCCCAAAAATGAAATTCAAGTAAGAACAAGTTTGTAATCTGTGACTAACTATTTTAACACTTTTATTATTTAATTTAAAAGGGTGGGTGAACTTACCAAGAAAGTAGGGTTATAATTCCCCCAACTTAGTACTTACGCCAAGAAATTAAAATTGTGAAATTCCGTCACCTTGTCTTTGACACCTTTGACAATATTTTGCGATGCACAAATACAAAATAGTAGGGTAAAAACAGCTAATTAATCGAAAATATCTTTAAAAACTACGAAATTTTATCGGTCGATAGTAAAGATTTAAATAGATTGCAAAAAAATATTTTTATATTGGGATTCTATTGGCTCGCCGAAACAAAGCATTTGCAATCAATATTTGTATACCAACTAAAAAACTGGCTTCTACCTCCAAAAATTTGAGTGCCATAGACTTTAAAAATTTGTGTGATTCTCGGGACTTTGAAGTTATATAAAAAACAATGAAAACATATGGCTATAAGAAGAGAGGGTCAGAAAGGAACCTCTGTCAACTGAGACCATGTTTGACCCGTAAAAAAAAACCGTCAACTCTATAACTAAATAATAAACTAAATGCCCCTCAATTGGCTACAATTATATTTTTGATGCTCTATTTGAATCGGAAAAGAAGAAAACGGTTGAGTGTTGCTAGATATCAAAATTACTTTCACTTTTTTCGTAGCAAATCGTGTTGGCATATTTTATCTACTGGCTTAGGCTTTGATAACGAGTATACAAAAACACATCCTGTCTACAAACACCAAAGATAAAAATAACCATAAGTATACTTATCAGAAATCGATGTTGATTCTAATAGAATTATAAATTTTATTGTCAGTGAATCACAACGATCATAGCGTCCCAGGGAAACAATTAAAGAATTAATGGTTATTGATTTCCTCTTAGGATACTTATACATTTCGACTTTTTGGTCCATGTTTTAGATTGAGGAATAGTTGTGTTAAAAAATACTATGATGGATCACATGTAATCTCCAAAAACATACTTTGAGGTCAGCGTGCTGGTAACAGATGGAATTTGCCCGTCTCTAAAACAAGGAAAACCCAATTATGTATATTTTTCCTAAAACATTGTGCATTTGGATAACTCACTTAGTTTGCGCTTTCACTACGCGCCGTACGTCCGTCATGATGGTGTCGATGTCTGATGTCTTGCCCTTCTGATTGAGAGCCTCACACAGCGTCTGAATAAATGGAGTACCGTCCTCCGTGCGGTAGGAGACATATCCCTCGTAGGTGCTGTAGCACTTGAGAATCTCGTTGGGGGACCCGTTGGGCTGGACGGCATCCGTCATGAAACCACCCAGCTCGTTGGCGCCCTTGCAGGCCTGGACGAAAAGCAGCTTGGGCTTGTCCTTCAGCGTACGGTTGCGCAGGATGGGGAAGAGCACGTCGTAGTCCAGGGAGTAGTCATCATCCTTCGCCGCCAGTTTATCGTTACGCGTTCCATGGCTGAGCACCACCAGGACCAGAGCGCTCTTCTCCTCAAAGTCCTTTGTTTCAACTGTAAGAGATGGGTATTTCAATACGGAACTATCAACAAATTTGGCTCTACTTACGCATCCTGACCGTGCGCTTAACGGTGGCCAGAGTGGCGTCTGTGATGACCTCCACCTTGCACTTAAGCTGCTCGAATGCGGCGCGCAGGACTTTCACATCCTGGGCACTGCCCGTGCGGAACTCGTTTTTGTTGTCAAAACGCTCGTGGTTGAAGATGTATACCCTGGCGGGCTTTAGCTTACTCTTGGTCAGGCTGGACTTTGAACTTCCCAGGCTGGCTGGTATGGTGCCCTGGGCATCCAAGGTACGTGGTGTGGCCGCGACCTTGGGCTTAGCGTTGGTTATTGATCCGCCAAGACTGAAGAAGGGTTTGGGCAAGGCAGTGGAGGTCAGCGCCTTGTCAGCTGGCTTGGGCGATGGAGCACTGATGTAGGGTTTGGGCACTGCAGTGGAGGTCAGCACTTTATCAGCTGGTTTGGGGGATGGCTTAAAGAAACTCGTAAAAGAAGTGCTGGATGATGTTGATTTGGGAGTACTGGGCAGACTTGTTATGGAGCTGACCCTGGGGCTAGTGGATCCTGCTGAAGCCTTGGCGTACGGAGATGTGTATGTTATGGCCAGACTCGGCTTTTGGGCGTATGGAGAAACGTAGGTGGAGGCCGAGCTTTTGGCCGTGGAGGAGAACGGCGGCCAGGTGGTCTTGGTGCCGTTTCCCTTAATGTTCACGCGCTGCGTCTCCACGTGCTGGGTGATCGTTTTCCCGTTCTTCTTGGTCACGGTGGTCTGCTCGGTCTTCCCCAGTGTGCTGGACCGCTTGCCGCCATTGCTGGCCGTGGCCTTGAATGGCTGTGTCGAGCGGAATGAGACGCCGTTCAAACTGGGCGGCCGGGAACGCGAGGTGGACGTCGTGGTGGTGGTGGTGGTGCCGGTGGCTCCGCTGCCACCCATCCGCAACTGGGCCATGAGCGTCTCCAACTCCAGCTGGTTGGGCGTGCGGCGCGTCGTAGTTTCCGTTATTTGGGCCGTTTTCGTGCGCGTCACCGTTTGCCGGGTGGAAACGAAGGTGACCGTCTGCTTGTTGCTGTCCGTGATCGTCGAGTTCTGCACGGCCGTGTTGGTCGTCTCCGTGGCCGCACTCGTGGTCTTGACGCGCGTGCGCGGGTCCTGCAGCACCAGCGCCTGGCTCTGGCTCTGGCTGGGCTGGCTGCGATCCGTCTCGGTTTTCTTGCTCCACCAACCCATTATCGCTCCGGTTTACGTGTGCTGGAGCTTTCAATCTTTATCTCGCTTTCTCGCCCTGTTCCTCAGTAGCTTTTTTGTGGCGTGGCGCACTTCTGCTCCGAACGACGATTCTCGCGGCACTGAAAGGCAAAAAGAATTTCGAATAAAGAGCGCTTCCGAGATAAGGTGCTTATTCATCGCTTGCCCCCCGCCGCTCCGATCTGATTGTATCCGGCTCCTCGGCCCAACACCATTGCATACTGGGCCAGAACCCTTTTATTTGAAATATCTCAAATAATTTTTTAAAAACTATCTTAAAATATTAATAAATCGAATCGACAAACATAAAATTAAAGCCTTAACATACTCAACTAAAAATACATTTTAACAACTACTTTCATTAATAAGTTTGGGATGAACAGGAATATTATATACTGTTTAGAAAAATATTATTCATCCGACATGTTGGTTTTGGGCAACGTACAAATTTTTGCCCATCGACAAAACATTTTGGTCAATTTTATCGAGAAAAATGTGGACGTGGCATACAATTTTAGTTTTATGTTGCCTCAGTCTAATGTTATATTTACGTCTGTATATTTATCGGGCAGTGTGCACAGTGCTATTAGCGCACCGTGGTATGGGTTACGTTTACCTATCTCTGAGGCGGCTGATAACCAGAACTCGCCATGGGTCGCTCTCTTTCGGTGCTTAGATAGTATCTCC
Organism: Drosophila kurseongensis; assembly: GCA_018153305.1. Taxonomy (NCBI): domain Eukaryota; kingdom Metazoa; phylum Arthropoda; class Insecta; order Diptera; family Drosophilidae; genus Drosophila; species Drosophila kurseongensis. Next base: position 13,357,058 of record JAECXX010000004.1, on the reverse strand, counting down.
GGGTATACCCCCGTCACACACTTACTCATTCTCTGTTGGGACTTATTGAATTGATGCACTTTTTTAGTGACAAGTTATCTTTCCTGTTATAAACAGACCAAACAAGCTCGTATTCTTTAACAACACCTGTGGAGGAAGTTCTCTCTTTGAGTCTGCAAGGTTCGCCATAAGAGTATCTAGCCCTAGATACAAATCTAGCATTAGTCAGATGAATATGTGAAAAGTATTAGTATTTATTCGATTGCATTTTTGTTTATATCAAGTTTGCCTGTATCAATTGGATGTATTTTATGTTTCTTATTCATCGCTGCCGCTTTCTTTTGTTGACAAAGAGCAACAAATTCCGAGAATCGTATGAAGCGAACAAAAAAATCAGCTGTCAAAAATAAAACAAAACACTGTTCTCTTAAGTGGAAAAGCAACTACTCTTTGGGTACCTACATTAATACTCTTTGGATTTTCAACTACACTAGCCTACATATCAAATGTTAGCGAGATCAGCTCCAGGTGTGTTAAATTAAATTACAACGTTTTAGTTTTATATCAAGTAAAACAAACCCCTAATAGACGATTGCTAAAGTTTTAAGACTATTGCGTTACCAACTTCTGACCAAAACTGGTAAACCCTCATTGCAGACAATTGTAGAATTTTTTTTTTTTTTTTTTATTATTTATTTTCGCCGGAATCGTTCAATGCCATTTGAACATAACCGGACGTATGAGGATATATATACATATATAGTAGATATTATACTATTTAAACTAAATACAATTATTTACAATTATTTACAAAATTTACAAAATTGTATATGTTTTACTGGATGACCCGGGAAGCGAGGTCACTGGGGTGTAATCTCTTCAGCCTTCGAAGAGGTTGCGGGTTGACAAGCCTGCTATCCAGTGGGTTTGGGTGCGCCATGAGCCTGTCGCTGTATCGGCTGCTGTGATGATTAATTTGATCGCCCACCGGAATAAGGCGGAAATCAGCTTCGATTGCCCTGGTCACATACCAGGGAAGCCCGGTTGCCCGCCGAGCAGCACGTGCTTGCACCACCCTTAGCCTGTTCAGCTGGTGCCTTGAAGCTGTGCCCCAAACTTGGATGCCGTATGTCCAAGTTGGCGTGAGGATCGCTTTAAGCAATAGAGCCTTCGTCGACAGCTGGAGACTTTTGGACATCAAAAGCCAATCCATCTTCTGGAGCTTGCGAAGGCATTTGGATTTGATGGCCGTGATGTGGGAGTTCCATATCAGCCGGCGGTCCAAGTGGACACCCAGGTAGCAGTGAGAAGTGACGTTTTCGATGTTGCCACCATCGAAAGTCAGATCTAAGCCGATCAAGGGTCTGAGTGAAAATGTCACGCATACAACCAGTCTTGAACTGCCGCCGCTGCTGTCTGCTGACATGAGTGGGACGCAAGCATGGCCGTGTCATCTGCATAAGTAGCCAGCAGCAGAGAGGTAGGTGACATACCTTCGGGAAATGTGACGGGCAACGGCACTGGCATGTCACTGGTGAAGAAAGTGTAAAGGAATGGACCAAGTACACTTCCTTGAGGCACTCTTGCGTGAATCTCTGCTACTTCAAATGTCCGATCAGCAATAAAAGAGCTCATTATGGCGAAGTAGGGTGCTGGGAGAAGATCCTTCATTTTAAACAGCAAGCCATCGTGCCACACCTTATCGAAGGCTTGTTTCACGTCAAGGAAGACGCCAACGGTGTGGAGCTTATGCTCGAGTCCCTGAGTGATGAGGTCGACCAGGCGATGGACTTGTTCTGGGCAGCCATGGGATTTCCTGAATCCAAATTAATGCTTCGGTATGAGACGTGCTACTTGGGGCAGTTCCATCAGTCGGCTAAGCAGAATCCGCTCGAAGACCTTGGAGAAGGTGGTTAGCAGGCTAATAGGGCGGTAAGAGTCGACCTGCGTTGGAATCTTGTCTGGTTTGGGGATCATGACAATCCGCGCACGTTTCCACTGCCTTGGAAAGTGACCCAAGCTTAGCATGGCGTTGAAAGTTTTTACCAGTGCTAGGACTCCTTTGCGTGGAAGAGACTTTGCCGCTCTATTGTCGATGCCGTCGTGTCCAGGGGACTTCTTAGGTTTTAGCGCTTTAAGATGCAACATGACTTCTTGCGGCGTGATGGGTCTAATGGGGCGGGCAGGTTGCATAGGAGCGCTTAGAAAGTTGGCAACCTCTTGACGCTGGAAAGCGTCTGGACGTGGTAGAATTAGAAAATCGTTTTCTTTAAAGTGCATTAAAAGTGCTTGATTATTTGTTAAAAATAAATATAATGATTACATTCGCTCATTAGTTAATTATTTATTTTTAAGCTCAACTAGTCACCGGCCTGTGACTTAGGGTTTTCCAAAATCAAGCACGTATTCTTATCTCAAGTTTGCTCTGCATAAAAAAATCCGAAAGTAAACAAATATTTTGTGGAAGCAATAGCCTCACGTCTGACCAAATTGGATATCCGAAATGTTATATATATATACTGAATATTTTTAAGCCGATGAAATATAATTTTAATTAATGGTTCTAAAAATGTTATTTATTTGTTTTTAAAAATGCTGGTTAAAGATTGAGTTTTAAAATAATATTTAAGCGAATGTAAGAATGTAAAAAATTATGTAAAAACCAAACTGGTGATGCATACTTTTCGGCGCTTAAGTATTTTTACACCAAGTTAGGTGTTCCTAAACTGAAACAAGTTGTCGACAACAACAACCACATTTATTTTATAAAAAGTAGAACTTACGTTTTCAGCTCGAGTTTGCTAATACAATAAAAATGACCAAATGATTTTATTCAGAAGGACAAGAAAACAAAGCGACATACTTTATCATTTTGGAGAGGATATCCAAATCGTGTTTGTTAAACGGATTATTGGATTCTACCAAGTATATGTTGTAATACCAGTGGAATGCAGTTATTACAAAGCATTAAATTCGCCGGTGGTACTGAGATCGCTACTTCCCAAGACACAGCAAAAAAATCAATAAAAACATTCACTGCTGACAGTTATTCTTTTGTAAGTTTTACTTTTCGTATAGAAAATTAAGCGTAGGTGATTCTAATAAATATAGTATTTAATTTAACATTTAGTCATTTTATGTTATGCTGAGGCGCTTTAAGACACTATGTAGTTTATATAGTTATGCGAAAATATATGTGTGTATATTCTTTTCATTTTAGATTAGTTCCTTAACCTATCGATGTTTCAGCCGGCGGCTGTTACACCCAGTGTCTGAAAAATTAAAATGAAATCCTAGCGAAGAGTTACGCACAGTGCAATTGTTTAGATAGTAAAATCCTGCGAGCCCTAACAATGTATAAATTAGTGAATGCGTCAATGGCTTCGAGGCGTTTCAGAGCCGAGAGTCAACTTATTCCTAGAGGCTAGCGGGCAACGGAAAATTCATCTTCTCCTGCGCTTCAGTGGCACTTGTCAGCCACAATGGGAAAGCGGACGACGCGGATCTCGTTTCCGTAGTCACAAACCACCGAATCGCAGGCGAGCATCATAATTTTGGGGCACAGCTGCAGATTGGCAAAGTCCAGCTTGACCTCGCGGGCCGGCTGTCCAGTGCGCACATCCCACACAATAAGTGACCCTGCAGAAGAATTGGCGGAATTAATTACAATCCATACAAGGCGACAGACAAGAGGAGGCCTTACCCATTTTGCTGGTTACCAGCAGGGAAGGTGTCAGCATCAGCAGACTCGAATACGCGTTTGAGATGTTAATGGTGGTTAGCAGGTTTCCCTGAAACCGCTCCCACACGCAGATCCGCTCGTCCGTGCCCAGCGAGATCACATAGCTGGGCGCGCAGGCCAGGCAGCTGACGGCGCCGTCATGAGCTTGGATGTTATACATGCACGCACCCGTAAACAAGTCCCAAACGCAGAGCAGACCATCCTGGGATCCAGAGCCCCCGGTGCCCGGTTGCCAGCGGTCCACGAACAGGCAGGTGACGGGCCCACAGTGTCCGTGCAGAGTATACTCCACATCCGATTTGTTTAGACAATACACCTTGGGAGATCAGCTAGAGTCAGCAAATTATATTCAATTAAGTGTTCGGACGCACCTTGAGAGTGTGGTCCTGACTGCCGGTAAAAACCATGTCGTTGACGACCTGCATGCATGTTATTGGCTGCTGATGAGCTAGCCGCACGCCCTCCAACGTGATTTTCATCTCCTCCTTAGTGGTCTTCTGGGCGGCATCCTGCTGGCTGCGGTGCTGCATTATCAGTCCCAGGCTTCCAGTGGATCCAGTTCGGACATGAGCTTAAAAGGGTAAAGCCTTTATTAATAAAATACATCAATAAGGTGATTCGGAAAGACGTACTCCGTCTGTAGGCTGAGGTAAAGCCCCAGTCGATCTGCTTCCCCTTGTAATACGTCTCTAACCGGTAGAAATCCAGTCGCCCGTTCAGACGGGCCACAATCACTCGATCGCCGTTCAAGTGGATGTGGGTTATACCCTGGTTCCTCTTGGCATCCTCCTGGTAGGCACACTTAAGCAAACCGGCCGGGGATTCCCACAGCTCTACGCGCCCATTGGCGCAGCCTACGGCGATGAGATTATCAAAGTAGTCAAGACACCACACCGGTGACACTGGCAACTTCCGCACCAGCGTCTGTCCATCTGGTCGCGGTTGAGAGATCTGGATGTCGGAGCGGGCGATGCTGGTCAGCTGCTCACCACTGCGTGCGTCCCACACACGTATTTGGCCCTTGAGGCAACAGCTGATGATGTAGGAACCATCAGAGACCAGACATTCAATGCGGTGCTTGTGGCCGGCGATCTGTGTGGGTACACCCTCGAGGATCTGCTCAGTTTGCTTGTACGGCGCCTCGGACTCGTGCCAGCTCGATCGCCACTCAGCATAGTTTCTAGTGCAGATGCAGCGGTAGAATACCACCATCGTGTAGCACAGCACGAAGATGCTAATGCAGCACAAAAGGATGGCGAAGAATATTTCCATAGGGCTCTTCGGAACCAGCGGCATCCCGCCGGCCATAACCATCGGGGATTCGCGGCGCACGTCGTCGTCGTTAAAGTCCAGCGGATCAAGGGCGGCGGCCAAGGCCTTCCACTGGAAATTCTGTTGCAGTTGCTCCTGCGGATTGCGCAGCAGCGTGGCCAGTTCCGGCGTGATAGCATGGCTCAGCCGAATGGTGGGCAGCAGGGTCACATAGTGCCCGCTCAGTGAGACGTTGTACTGCTTCATGATCGTGGACCAGTGGAAGTTCGAGAGGAAATAGTTTAGGTCAAAGTTGGGGTAGCGCAGGCGCAGCATTTCTTCGGCCGTCTCGTTGATGTCGTTCGAGAGTGGAGCTTGCAGTGGCGTGGAAAAGCCGCTGCTGCTGGGAGCATTTGTCTTTTGCCGCTGTCCATCGGCTTGCCATCCTTCGAAGAAGCTGCTCACGGCTCCACGGCCCGCCTGTAGGCGCCGTTGCAGTTCGAGAGTTGCCGTCATCGTGCCATTGCTTTCCATGCTAAACAGCTGCTCCAGACAACCCGAGTTATACACTATAGAGCAGATCCACACAATCATCCAGATCATGAAAGCCCGCTGGAAAAAGCGGGTGCGCGCCCAAAAGTTTACAATCTTTATGCGCTTGGGGATTCGCTGTTCTTGCGGCGAATGGCCGTTGACCAAGCTTGTCCGATCGTTGACAGATGCGGGATCTGCAAAACAGAGTTTCGGATGCGACTGCGAGCGTTGGAAGGTGCCGGGAACAAAGGGCGGCATCGTCGGGGCAGCACCAAAGAAGCGGAAATCCTGGCGACCAGCTCCCTGCGTGCAACTCAGCAGCATCTTGGGCAGGTGCTTTGCCTCCGTCGTATACTCGGCCCGCTTGATGTTCATGGCCAGGATGGTAGAGAAGAGCAGCATTTGTAGCATGAAGTCCGAGAGCAGGCCGACTATGGCGAAGATACAGAACTCCTGGATGACTGGCACGAAAGTGGCGAGTCCAATAGTCAATATTGTGATCTCCGTCAGCAGCGTCTTGGATATATGCCATCCCTCCTTGCTTAGGGCTTGTGCCACGCGGATCTTTACGTCGAACGTCTCGTCCATTGACACTACGCTCTTCGTGATAACCAAGCTGTTTTCCAGTCCCACCAGTATTACCAGGTAGGGAAATATGTCCTTTGACTGCAGTGAGATGGTCAGCCCGAAGAAGAAGCACAAGCCAAGGGACATGGCCAGGCTTCCGGCCGTTGTAATCACGCTGCACAGTGCCAGCAAAAAGCGGGAACGAAACACATCGATTTTACGGACAGAGAAGTAGACGTACGCAAACACCAGCATGAAGGCCACTGTGTAGGGCACTAACTCCCACATCCTGTATTCTCCAGGGTAGAATATGTACGTGACCGTCGATGGCTCCTCAGTTGAAGCACCTGCCGACGATGCCAATGGCAGCGGCGGATAGTGTCGCTGCAGCTTCTCCTTAAGTGTCTCCAGGTATTCCACGTCGTTGTGCTTAAGGACCAACGTCAAGGCATACTGTATGATCCGTGAACGAGCGCGCAGCGGGTAGCGCTTGAAGCCCGTGTCCTGCATAGGCAGGCCAAAGAGCATTTCCGCAGCGGATACCTTTGATTTTTGCAGGTTCTGGAAGAAAGGTAAGGATAGTTAACAATCAATCAGATACCCGTCGATAGATATAAGCCAAATAAACTATTTTTACAAAATTTTTGGATTTGTGAACTCTTTTTAGCTCTTATAAAACATTGGTGTTCATTCGGACAATATGGATATATCGACTAGGATCATGATGCTGATCAAGAATATATATACATATGTACTTCATAGAGTCGAAAACGTTTCCTTCACCCTGTTACATAGTTATCAACAGACACAATATACCCGTTTACTCTATAAGTAACGGGTATAAAAATACACATACTATTGATAGCAATACGTTCAAGATTTCTTTTTCAGAAATGTGTCAAATAAAAATAAGTGTTTTTAATAAATCTTCGTTTTAGGTTGATTCACCAGCAGTAATCGACACTTGTGAGAATTTTAGCTCGAATTAATCGATCTGATTTGCCAGTAAATTATGAAGCCGCTTATCACCAAAACTCTTAATATATGCTACGAATGGATTGTGCCTTCACTTCTTCATTGTATCAATACTTCCCATCATGATAAACATGAGGGTTATAGCTAGAATTTTTGTCTGATAGTTGTGTTATCTTTGCTTTAAATTCCTCCCCGATTTAACAAGGGCCAATTTCCTTGAACTTGACCATTATCATATCCACGAAATCAGTTTATTTGCCGAGTTTCAATAATGTTTAATAAAAAACTTTCCGCAGCAAACATTTTGGGCAAGTGAGATAGAATTACACATCAATTCGGCTCTACAAATTTGTAATTGCATTTTTGAGTCTTTATTTGAAGTGGCCGACATAAACTCATATGAATATATTTGTGTACAGAGCGGAATGAAGTTATCGTCAAAGCAAATCGTGTCAAGTGTGAATCACTTTTAATAGATCGGAGCGATATATGCGGTATCTGAATCTGAATGCCCATTTGCGAGTACTTAGCGTGAAAAGCTATTACGCAGCGTATGTGCCTTTCATTAGCTCAAACCCAATTGGCCAGACAACACTGTAGTGCACATTCAAATGCATGCATTTGAAAGACCAAAGGTCTGGCTTGCTTAGAGTCTAGACTGCTTCACTGTTCTCGAAATCGACAGAGTGTAATATATTTACTGACTGCTAATGTTGGGTGAGCCCGTAGGCCCTGACGTATATGGGATATGCTCTAGAGTCTATTCCTAATCAGGCACTTCAATCGAAAAGTAACCAGGTGGTGATTAATTCCACCTATTTCGGCTCTCTCCCTCGAACCGTAGCTGATAAGGCCGGGCAAGGGTTAAGCTAACCAATTTTCCCTTAGCACATTTTATGTGCATGAAATTTGGGGGTCAGGGAAAACGAATTAGCTAACTCGTATAAAAGGGTATTTAATTTTCCCTTGAAACATTTAATATGCATAAAAGTGACCCTTTAGCTTACACGGATACAAGGGTGCATTGGTGCCTACTTACATGGTACTGAAATATTGTATTCAGGATGTTCGTGTCTCGGGTGAAGTTCTGAGCATTTTGAGTCCACAGGTTTGCCGGCGAGAGCAGCAGGCAGCCGTATTCGGGGAAGATCTGGTCCAGCTGCCCGTGGGTCCCTCGCTTCACGTTCTCCACATGCAGGCAGTTGTGCTCCAGGGTGCGCTGGCTGTGGGATATAATCGAGTCAATTGGCATACTCCAGAGTTTGCGTACTACTCACTTTTCGCTGCTCTGGTGATTGCGCACAATTTCGAGCAATTTAAAAACTTCGTACAGCGGCGCACGAAATGCATCCATCAGCTGCATACCCTCGGTCCACGGGAGAACGCTCGCTCGGAGCGTTATCTGTTGGACGTAGAAGAAGGCGGGGCTGCTCTGGGCCCATGGCAGCAGGGGAGGCGGGCTGCGGTCCGTGGCACTGCCGTTGAGAATCTGGGTGTGGCCGGCGGGCGGAGGTTCCCCGGAGGCGGCCGATGCCTGCGTCGGAATCGTGGAGTTACTGTGATTATATGTCGTCAGAGACCCAGAACCCGCCTCGTAGGGCAGCACAATCTTGGTGGGTATTGTCCCGGGCAACGGTATGTTGATTAACGGATAGCTGCACGAGAGAGGGAGAGGTTCGTTAATAAAAGCGCTCCGCTAATTTTCTATTTTAAGATCGACGCGTGGCTTAAGCGCCGTAGAAGTGCTTTGCAGCAATCACCTATCAGCAAATAGCGTTTAGAGTATTCAAGGTCAGCGGGCCATCGAGTGTTTGCCTAAGCCCAAGACAACAGAGCTGCCAACGACGACCAGCCGGTGAACGGCGCTGACCACGTCGCTCTCCAGTGATAAGGGCGCTGATAGGTGCCAAAACACTGACCGTCCAGCTACTGAAACAACGCTCCCGATAAGGCACTGGTTCTTCTGATCCCGCTTGCAGCCGCCGGTTGTCAACTCAAGTCGTATACGTTATCGTAAAAGTTATCATGAAAAACAGATAATTGGATTCTACATAATTGCTTATGAGCAATGATGTGTATTAAAGATTTGCTTCAGGCATTAGCAATTCGTTCATGAGTAATATTTTAATATGTAATTTATTAAAATCGCAAATATTTGAAAAGTTAGTGTAAACATATTTTTTTACCTTCGTGAAAAATTCGAATACAAAATAAATTAAAGAAGTTTTAAATGCTCGTCGTTATTAACCGTATAACAATGTCAAATTTTTCCATACTTTAAAATATTTGTATGTCTCTCCAGTCTAGACATTGTTTATTAAAAATCGGAAGCACAATCAAAATATTTAATTTATGCTCACGCACATAGCATATGTTGATGCGCATAGTTCTAAATTTAAAAATGTATTTCGTAGGCTTTATGAAGGTAATATTCATTACCTAGAAAATCTGAAAAAACATTAAATTCTACAGATCGATATACATATATGTATTGACGCACTTCGAACCCCCTGTGCGAGAGCTTCAACAAAATTCCCTGATAATCACTGGCATTATCAAATTAATCAACGAGAGTAGTGTATTCCTGCATTTTTTTTCTGCTGACTTCACTGCTCTATTATTGGATTCAGGAAGCTTACATTTAAATATTTTTATATTTCGCACTTGCCCCTAACTTTTATAGTATCTGCTTTGAAAAGCAGTTTACCCCATAGGTAATGAATGTTCAGTCACGCATTACTGACCGACGAGAAAAGGGCAATTAGGTTTGTTAGTTCTCTCTGCAACTGTTAAGCCCCATTAAATAACTCCGGGGGTAACGCAGAAACCCTTAACATTGTTTAACCCTATAACCAAATAAGAACTACATGCACATTTGTAAAACAATTAATAATACAGCTTCTATAATTGGTTCCAATAAACTTTTTTTTTTCTGTTTTCCAAAAATATTATTTTGAGAAGCGGGCAATTCTCTGTGTATTTTTAACATCGATGTTTAACCCTGAATTTCGTTTTTTTTCAGTAAAATCTTTATCTTTCATTTTTATGTACATTTCCAGTGAAATCATTTCATTCAAATTCCGAAATAGGGTTTTCGAAAAGTAGTTGTTAAGTAGTAGTAGTAGTAGTTAATTTAAAAACTAGATCTTTATCAGAAGGGGTTCCAAAGGATTCGGAGATAGTTGAATGGATTTTATTATTTAAAGAGATCCCCTCAAAATGCTTTAAGTCCGCCCATGGATTAATTTTATCTATCTATGTGCACATTTTTGGCACTTACCACGAAAGCAGAATCGCCATGAAGGCGATGCTGGAGGCGCACGTCGGATAGCTGGACAGGAAGAGACCGTGCTTGTAGTAGAAGTGCGAGACGGAGGCGGGAAGTCCGGCGGATGAGGAAGCGGCAGCGCCCGCAACCGTTGCTCCCGCCCCAGTCGCTGACGAGGGGGCGGATCCGGGCGGTTTGCCGCTCCCGTTGGATGCTGCTGTTCGCGGCGACGTCGACGCCGCTGCTGCGGCCGCCCTGGCAGAGCCATCTGTTGCGGCGGCCATGTTGTTGTTGGCAAAGAACTGGCACTTACACCGGAGTAAACACACACACGCGTCACACAGGCACACACACACACACGTTAGAGAGGAGACTCTGGCCACGAACTTTGTTCTAACGTTTTAGCGGTGAAATACGAGTTGTTAGTTAGTTGTTGTTTTTGCACTGTCTCAGTTTCGGATTCGCACACTTGGCTGCGGCAATTACGCAACTTGGCGTTTGCAACGCATCATCTGCGTAGGCGACGCAGCGCCCGCCCCGATATTGCGATATTATTTTTGTTTATTAATAGCGCCGTCTCGCTGGCTCCTTGTTGCGGTGGTTTTGACTTGGATCTGAGCTTGGGCTATATATCGATACATTTTCCCCGGCGATTTGCATTCTTTTCCTATTGATTTTTCTTTTTCTTGCGCTTCATTCGCACCTTTTGGCCCCACGTTATTTGCGCCGTGCGGTTCTTGTTGTTGCTGCAATTAATTGACGATTTCGCGCATCTTCAGCGCTTACTCACTCACACACACGCGCCAAACATACGGGTTTATTCTTACAAAATAAAAGTACGACGTAAACGCCGCCGCCGCGCTCTCTTTATTTAATTGAAATTGAGGCACCGCCGCCGCGTATTGTTATCAGATTAACATTTGCAAAAGTCCCAAGAAAAGTACAATTCACTGGGGGCACTTTTCTGGGCGGATGTGTCGCATTTGAGTGCAGGGCACAAGGAAAACGAACGGGGGGTTGCAGAACGGTCTGCCACAGCACAGGTACAAGGTAAACGCGGCCGGACGAGTCCTTCGATCGGACTTAAAAGCCAACTTTTGCATTAAGCACGTTTTTCTTCATCAAGCAGCAAAATCGTTGCGCCGCGTCGTAACTCACGTTAGAACAAAATGCTCGCTCGTCGTGAGTCAGCGTGAGCGAACTGGTTCGCAGCCGAACCAAAACATTGAACAGCTGAGACAGCGAGATATTGGACAGAAATGATTTCCCTGCGCTACTTGTGACAGAAAACTGTTGTACTTCTCTTGGGAATACAAAAAAACGGGGTTAACTATTTGCACCTTTTATTATTGACTTTTCTGCAGCTACGGAAAAACGGTTAACTCGTTCCAGTTCACTTTATCAGAGCTGCCGGACCGTCTGCAAACTTTCGGAGTTGCCCAGCCCTTAGCGCTAAATTTGAATTTTTAATTTATTTGTTGTTCGCTATGGGCTTACAATTAAAGAAATGTACACTATTATTAAACCTTGCAGTGTTGTATCTTTTGATTTGCCATCAAAGTAAGAATTGGTTTCTATTGAACAATAACTTTAAGAAGTGTTTTCGGTTTTGTTTAGAAGTATAACCTCGATGAGCATGAAAATTAGCCTTAATTGTTATTATCTACACGTCTTTGTTCAACACATTCAGCTCTCAGTTCTCACATGAAATCCTCCATATCGGCTATCTGAAAAACAGGGACTGAAGTGGCCCTACGTGGTTCGTGAATTGACAGCCATAATAGACGCAGTAGGCGTTTCTGGGCCCCTCGCCGCTCCTGTACTAGTCGATCTTAGTTGTAGGCATGGTGTACTCCGCCGAAAGGGAGGCCATGTCGCCGGCGTCATGCTGATGTTGGTGTCCTTCCTCCGCCGCCTCCTGGGCGCTGAATCGGTGCCGCATGAGTGCCTCCCCCTGCCCGGCGTACTCAGCCGTTGTCAGTTGATGGTACTGGGCCGCCTCGCTTCTATTTTCCGGCAGTCCGCCCGATCCGTTCAGGCCGGGACTGCTTCTACTCCGTCGGCCGAACAGCAACACTGTGCCCTTACTCAGCAGCGGACAGAGCAACATCTGGTGGCAACACGCGAACAGCCGGTAGTTGGGGCCTTGGAACGGATCCGACATAGCCGCACAGAGCATGTGGTCCAGATTGATGCCGGTGAACTGCAGCGAAGAAAGGGAAATATTTATTAGGAAATATCTCACAAAAATTACAACAATTTTAATGGTTTCGATCTACAACAAAATGTGGAAAAAGCTGCATAATTAATCGACTTGGCTGGTAATGCGTCTAATAAATAATATTCTTATTGAAGTCTGTATTTCCTCCTCTGTATTTAAAAGATTTTAACAAAATTAATACCCTCTGCAAGCTACATAAGCAATTTTTTCAAATCTTTTCTATGGCAGTATTACTATAGTCATTCCATTGAGTAAACTGAACTGAAGTTTATAAAACCATTAAATTCAGATTAAAAACAACAAAATTCTGCGAGTGTTGTCATTACTATTTTTAAAATAATTTCCACGCACTTAAGGGCGGCCAAATAATTGTAATAACCATACCGAAGTAAAAATAAAATTATTGTTCGTTTTGTAAAAGGGTAATGACCTTGTGACCGATCGGTATGGCACTTTAAAGTAATTTGTGTGGGATCACTTACAATGGAAAGCGGGGAGAGCAGAAGGAAGTGGTAAAACAGCATAAAGGCTGTACCTATGTGGGACCAGTGGAATTCGCTGAGGTCCTCGACAGTGTACGCTCCTGGAAGAGAAATAGCGGGTAAGTTCCAGACCAAGCAAATATCGTCTTATTATTACCGCTCCGAATAATGTAAATCGGGATTATATAGAGAAGTGCGTGCTGGATCCAATAAGTGGCCTGTTCGAAGGGATATGTTCGACCCTCCACCTCGGGGAAGAGGAAAGCCAGGAACGGGCCGTTGAGATTGCTCATCTGTATGCGAAAGAGCGCTGTCGTCGTCTTTGTGGGCTTGGCGGCCAGGAGATAGATCTGTAAGAATCAAAGATATTGTAAGTCATTGCGAGCGAACCTGTTGCTAATTTTTCAACCTGCAGACAGGATTGGACGTGACAGGGATTCAGCGCGAAGATCATTGACTGGCCGGAGAGCTTGAAGCCCATCTCGATGCCAAAAATCATGGACAAAGCGATTAGGAGGAACAGCCTCGTGGGACTGTGTGGCTTTTGGATCTCGTGGAGCGGCGGCAATTTGATCGGCGCCAGGCGTTGCCAAGAGCGATGCATTATGAAGATGAAGAGGGCGGACAACAGTATTGTCTCCACCCAACGCCGTCGGTCTGTCATGTAGTTGATGCACTCTGGCCCCGTCGTCCTCGGAATCTCATCGGAGATCCCTCCTACTGCCCAGTCCCAGTCCCATCCCATTTTATGGCGTTGTTATCGGTGACTAACGATAGCTTGACGACGTCTTTAGCTTGTGGGTTCTGAAAGAAAATATTGTTGCTAAGAAATTCGGCTGTGAAATGTTTATGAACGAATTGCTTATTGATCCGATTCAACTCCTGCCCTATGATTTTCATTATAAATTAAAATGATTGCGTGTCCTCGTCATGGAATTTCTATATAATTACTTACAGTGGCGCACGGCTTAGTTTAAAATAAAAATTGACTTACAATTAGAAGACCAGCTGGTCTTGTTTAAATGTTCAATTGTTCAATTCTAATTTTACAATACTTCAAAGTGCACGTTGATTGAACCACAATGCAGCTTAAGGAGTAGAGCTTTTTCGATTTCGTTACTCGGTTATCTTTGCTGATAATAAAACCTTATATTACTATACCAAATAATGATATTTGTGATAATACCTACATATATATTATTAGCTTAGACAACCGTTTATTCTAAAGAATGGACTTGAGCAGATCGACCCAACTCTAAGTAAAATCAGATCACTCTTCGCTTTTATTGAGGCCGGATTCACGTGCGGAACGGTGGAAGATGGGAGGGTGTTCTTTGCCAAGTGATGTCCGTTGGCCAGTCGCCATGACTGCTTGTTGAACAATGCTAACCAGGAGATTGCAGCAGCAGTGGTTCCTATTTTAGGGGTTGGGAGGGGACTGGAGCGGGCCGTAAATATGCAAGCAAACTAAATGGGCACTGGCTTGCCGGTAAAGAGCAAGATAAATATGAAATCATGTCGGCGTTGACAGTTGCCGCAGCTGTCCATTGGCCACTTGCCAAGGGCCGAAAACCTAAGGCGGAAACCGAAGGCCGAGAAACTAGTCATTTTTAGCGGGCGACGTATTTGAAGTACACTTTTAGGCGCTCGTCCGCATGAAGACTATGAATAATGCCAGATCAGGTCAATAAGTTGGCCCAAGAAGGTACAGGTGCCGGTCTATAAAAAGAAAACAGGCAGAGAGGTGGTCAGTCGCCGACATTGCTCTTTTCATTGTCAAGAGCACGGGGTAAAGGGTTGCTTGGACGCACGCAAGTGGAAGCGAGACCAAAAGCTTTGACTGAAAAAGGACACTCAATTAGACCCCGTTAATACCCAAGTTAGATGATTTCTGCATTTACATGCTTGTTAATCAATTAAACTAGCACTAGCAAAAAAACACCATATGGCCATGAAAGGGAGGTAGAATATTGATTAAATTTGACTCATTTGTAATGGGAAATTATTGTTAGAAATGTCAATTAAGTAATCAGCTGCAACGAATGATAATTTCCTCATTTGCAAACACTCGTTTTATAAGTAAGTATATACAAATTGGAAAAACTTTAAACTCATAGAAATTAAGTATTGACTTAACAGTTGATGTTCTTCCATCAAGGGTATATAAACTTTGATCTGCCGAAGGTGACCCCCATTAGCCCAGTTTGCTATAAGACCCAAAAGAAAAGAGTTCAAAGACTTGCCTACAGATATGTAGAAAACTCTTTTTGTCGATCTAATTGCTGACTTGAGCCGTCTGGCGACAGGCGATTCGATTTTTCCATTCGTTACCTATAGGTCCTCAGCCTGGAACTGCCACGTGGTCTAGTGAAAAGCTCGCCTCCTTTCCCTCCTCTAAATCACCGAAGCACTTTTAACACTATTCTGCGAAAACAGCGGATATCGCACATTTTCCTTTCCTTCTTCTTTTTTAATCACATTTCGCCTGCATATCTGCATTTAGCATGCAAATTGTGGGGCGGAGAAAAAAAGGCGGGTAGTGAAATAAAGCGCGACGTTTCTGCTGGGCGACTGGCTGCGGGCGACTGAGGCTTTGAGTACCGTTGCCTCGCATTGTCCTTGGGCGAGCTTTCACCTTCTCCTCTCCCTCGCGGCGCAAGCGTTCTCAAGCAGTGCCTCTCTCCGACTCTCTCTCGCTCTCTGATAAATTGGGCGCCAAAAATTATGGCACCGGCTGCTTTGGGTCGGTCGAGGGGTGGAATAATATGATATTCATACGCCAAGTACTTGCGCATGCAAATATATACATACGGATGTGCATTCGAACTGCCTGTGTAGTGGCTGCGGCCACAGACGGTTGCAAATTGGATTAGCGGTGGACGATGGTCGAGGGGCGAGTGACCCAGAAAAGATAATACCTCGGTGCCGCCAAACAAATACATCCACATATTCAATAATGATTCATATAGTTTTGATTATTCCTTATGACCGGATTATTTGATAAGATATACGTACAAACCAGTCCAGCTGATTAACTTTGTATAGCTTTTAAAACTAACAAACTTTTACACTTTCTAAACGGATTTAAGCTTTAACTCTTAACTACCTTGAATTTCTTTGCCAATGTTTTCAAAATGGCTTATGGTTAAGCTTACTCTACCTTGCGAATGACAGTTAATTTGGATAGTTTTTTGGGACCAGGAACTAATTTAGTTACAGTTCCGACAAGCGAACATACGTAATTGTAATTATGTAATTAAGTAGCTGGTGATGCAACACATAGTCAATGCCATGCAAGAACAGATCAAGCCAATCCACTTCAGGCAATGTTCGTAAAACTGCACAATGCAATCTATCTAATTTTTATTTTTTATATCAATTAATTTAGTTATATTTTCGGTCAAACATTATCAAAAATTAAAAAAACAATTAAACATGTTTTGTGTCGACCACGCTAATTATGAAATTTTTGTTTAAATTCAAAATAATTCAACTGTTTTGGAGAATCCTAAACCCTTTACTTTATGAAAGTAAAAACATCTTTCCGAAACAAAAACAAAATTAACGGTATTACGCTTGGTTTCGTTACGTTACGTTGTATCTTTTGGCAATAGCAGTGTGACCAGTCTGCGTTTATAATAGGTAATTCGTTACGTTCCGCTTACGACCACACTCGGCTCAACTAAAATAAAAATAACAGTTTGTGACTCAGAATTAAAGCTGCAAAATAAATCCATAAGCCCAATTCTTCACTTTCAAGGCTGTTATGTCGATGTAAAGCCAGGACAAATCAGCTGGAATTCAAATCAAGCTCAAATTGGGAGCAGCTGCGGAATACAGACACAAAGGCGTGTGCGAGTGTGTATTTGTGTGGGCGCCGCGGAAACCACAACAACAACACCCAAAGAGATGGTGGGCATTATCGATGAGGCGCATCTGTTTTATCCGCTGGGAACCCGCATCAAGATAGCCGACAACTACGGAACAGTTCGCTATGTGGGAGAGGTAAGATGCAGGAGTAGGTATTCTGTAGGATATTAGACTAATCCCACACTGCTTTCGTGTTCCAGGTGAGCGGTCACATGGGAACCTGGCTGGGTATCGAGTGGGATGACGGGTTGCGAGGCAAGCACAACGGCATAGTGGATGGCAAGCGCTACTTCCAGACCACGACGCCCACAGCGGGCAGCTTTATCCGACCGGGCAAGGTGGGGCCGTGTGCCACTTTGGAAGACGCTGCACGGGAGCGGTACCTGAACTACGACTCGAGCAACGTTGACGAGTCTCTCATCCGAGAGGCCCAGGCCAGCCTGCAGGCCTCGCTCTTCGAGGTCGTGGGCATGGACAAGATCGCTCGCAAGCAGAGTAAGTTTGAGCAGCTGGAGGAAGTGAGCGTTGATCAGACGCCGGTTAACGCGGCCGGGTACCTAAAGGAACTGACACAGCTGACCACGCTGAACGTGAGCCACACCTTGATATGGAACTGGGAGATTGTGGCCAGCATCGCGCAGCAGCTGCCCTCTCTTACAATCCTGAACCTTAGGTGAGTTATGGAACAGACAGGCCCTATAAACTATCACTAACATTCTAACTAACTTTTCAGCTCCAACCGACTGGTCCTGCCCACAACATCCCAAATCGCGGAACTGGAGCCCGCCTTCCGGCAGCTGAAACGCATCAACCTGCGCAGCTGTGGCTTTTCCGACTGGAAGGATGTGATGCAGACCGCGCTCCTATGGCCTAATATTGTGTCACTGGGTCTGCAGGAGAACTCTTTGGGTCAGCTGGTCGAGGTCGATCGGAAAAAGATCTTTAGGCAGCTGCAGGAGCTTGACTTGCATCGCACGAACATCATGGACTTTGACCAGGTGGCCAAGTTGGGC
The DNA here is from genome assembly GCA_018153305.1 of Drosophila kurseongensis. NCBI lineage: Eukaryota > Metazoa > Arthropoda > Insecta > Diptera > Drosophilidae > Drosophila > Drosophila kurseongensis. Next base: position 13,339,156 of record JAECXX010000004.1, on the reverse strand, counting down.
AACCTGACGACATTACGCTTGTTGAATCTCATGGAGAACGGTATTGAAGAGATAAAACTTCCCGACTGTGATCCCCAAGAAAAGCTTAATATGTTTGTTTCGCTGGAACAATTAAACCTTCTTCACAATCCCATTTGGAATGAGGTAAGACGTGGTCATTACTTAAGCAATTAAAGAGGTTTTAATAATGTATTCTGCAAAGGCTGACGCGTTTAACGAATTGGACAAGCTGCCGCAATTGAAACGCCTAAGTATGACGCCACACTTAAAGTCCAATTTTGATGAAATGTCCTCCAAGGCCGTGGCTAGCATATCCGGCCTACACTTCATTAACAAGGCCGAGGTGACAGCGGAGGAGAGACGTGGTGCCGAGTACGATATTTGGAAGAAATATGCTCTGGACTGGATGCAAGCGACACATCAAGGATCGGATTCCTTACGCGAGTTCTGCCGGCGGCATCGCACCTACCCATTGTTGGTTAAAAGTAAGTGTGCAGTGTTTGTATCCAGGTGATTCAAAAATGATGACTTACTTTTTCCACAGAGTACGGTTCGCCAGCAGACTTTGTACCGCGCATTCAAACAAAGCAATCGAATTTAATAAATGTTTGCATACGGCATCAACTGACGGGAGAGACATGGGAGAAAAAAGTTCCGAGAATGATTACAGTGCAGACTCTACAGGGACTGATCATGAAGCGATTCCGGTTAGCCGGTAACGTACCTCAGCTGTGCTACATTGATGCAAAGCATCCGGACCTAGTTGTTCCCCTGGATAACAATGCAAAAACGCTTGACTTCTATTCTGTACAGGAGCACGACACAGTTTTGGTTCAATAGCGTCCCACATTTCAACATTGGCGTTCAATCCCTTTTCCGTATTCAGATGTGGTATTTTAATTTTAGGCAATTCAAAATCAAAAATTGTATGTTCAATTTAACTTGATCCCACGCATTAAATTGCTAATGTTATCTTTAGGTACTGATAAGTTGAAATTTCCACTAAGCAGTTAAAAACGCATATTTATATTTTGTTTTGCTTTTTAAAAAATGAAAATATGTTATTTAACCAAAAAAGGTTTTTTTCTTTCGTCTTCGACTAATGTAATCGGATGTAACAAGAACAGTCTTATAAACCTCTCGTCCGTTAACGATTTTTATTATTGGATAACTCATATTTCTCCTTTATGTATTTTATAGTGTTTTTAATCCTGTGCTTCTCCACCTCAAAAAAGTGGATCGTCAACATTTGCATAATTCGGCTGCAGCTACGTCGCCTGGCATTAGCATTGCTGGCAAATGTTTTGGACTTAATTGTTGCCAGATTTCAAGTAACTGATGTAACAAAAGAAGCAGCGCCCACGAACACGCAAGTGAGCTTGTTTATGGTTCGCAGACAATGCATTATTAATGAGTGTCTACGGCGCGTGGCCGAGGAGAAAAATATGCTCGCTTAAGGGTGGTGGGAGTGTGGAATACAAATTTGGTTGCTTTACAAAGGGGAGCTTTCTACGTCGCTTCCTTGTTTTACATGACGCACTTGTCAAGTGCACTTAATCACATTTCTGTATGCAAATTGTTGCCGGGAGCAGCGCCATTGCGCCAACTGGCCCACCGCGATTCGATTGCCAGATAATTTAAGTCTTTTGTAATCTCTGGTCATCGAAAATGGCATTGAAGTAAAACTCATCACGTTTCATAGTATTTTTTTTTTTACCGAAAAACGCGTTGAACGGTATTTAAATTTTACACTTGTTTAAAAGCAATCCAATTTAAAAAAAATGTAGGCCTTTTTAATATTTTTTCCCTTTGTCGTTTTTTGAATTATTGTCGTGAAATATTGTTCGATTAATTCAGCTTTGGCTTAAAGCTGTATTAAAATATCTACAAATAGCTGAATTTTCAACGACCACGAATCAGCTAAAGTACTTATAACTTCATACAGGGAAAAGGTACTGGCAAGTACCTTTCTTTTAGCTAAAAGAAAGACTTAAAATTAGTTTTTTTTCACTTTTTTTTTACAATTTTTAGCTCAACTTTTGTTGATGTTTCAGTTTATTTTGATTTGGTTAGGAACTAAGGCACTAAAAAACAGCTATGAAATCGTTCAGACTAAGATGCACAAAAAAAAAGTATTCCAGGAGTCGGCAACAAAAATATTGAAAAGCAGACACAAACCCCTTTTCTAGTCTCAATTTTAAAATGTCGCAAAAATCTTTTAGATGGAATGATAGTTGAATGGAATAGTGGGCTGTGATGATTTGTGTACCGTCTAAAACGTTTTTTGGTAAAAAATAAAAGTAAATTAGAAGATTTAACTACACCAGTCTTCCCAGTTTTTTTTTCACAGCAATTTCTCCAGAACCAAACGTTATGTGTATAAAAATGTAAAAAGCCCAACAAAACTGTTCGATCATCTTAGTATTTGATTTAATAGGACTTCATAGAAGATTCCTAACTTCGGGTTCTTATTGGTCTCCTCCCGCACACTCTCAAAGTGATTCGTCACTTTGTGGATTTCCTTCCACAGTGATACATACAAATGTATATTCAATTCCATCATTAGACAGAAGTTTAAGCTGTTTAATATGCATTGGGACACATTTGAGAATAATTAACAGCCAAATGAGATTTATTCGATACCCGCTACATTTATACATCAACGAATTCAATTTGTGGCCTCAAAGATAATCGTGAATGTGAAATGGCAGATCAAATTCTGTAGACTAATTGCCTTAGGCTCATTACACACATCAGACATCAGGCTGAAAGTAATTTAATTTCGATGAGTTGAAAATGTGACAATTGCGTGTGGGTAATTACGTTTCAGGCACTTTTGTATGTGGGTGGAGAGGCCTTTAAGGTTGCACTGCCCATGGGCTTCATGGGTCTCATCGCTGGGCTGGGCAAATGTTTACGTCCTGCGATTCAGGTCAAAGACTTTTGACCAGGTCGCATCTGGTCAAATAGAAACGGAGCCGACGGACCTATAAATACGCATTGAGCGATCAGTCCGGCCACTTCCACGCTTCAACTCGGAATCATGGATATCTCAGTGCTGTGGCTATACGTGCTCCTCGTGTCCGTCCTGCTGCTCTTCCTGGTGCCCACTGCCGAGTCTACTGTGCTTCTATGGGCCTGCATATACCGGCTGCAGATCTGTCCCTTCATTACTACCACCACCAAATAATTGGAAAGAAAATTATGGAATTTTATTACAGCAACAGTTCCCCTTGAACCCACAGAAAAATGTTCGAAACCTAAAATAAATGGAAACCTTCACTTAAGTCCAGTTTATAAATGGAAACCTTCACTTAAGTCCAGTTTATTGACATTCAGACAAAATGCTGGCCACAATCGGATACATCATAGGCTGAAACAAAATCCAGCCCTACACCTTTCTACCCTCTTTACGTTCTGCTTGGCCAGCTTCTTGAGTAAGAGCCGAAGTGTTCTGGCAAGTGCAAAGTTTGTCATTAGTTATTTGCACTAATTAAGTGCAAAGCTCGCTCGGCAGTGGCTTTCACTTTCGCCGCTGTCAGTACGTGTTCTGGTTGCGAAATTCAAAGGCAAACTCCTACCCAGATCTCCTCATTTCGGTTCATTTGAGTGGATTGGAGGGGAATTAACCCAGCTTTGTAATGAGCGAAACTTGGCCAGGTTCAAAGTTTCGAATTTTGCGGAGATTTAATAGTCGCCTTACGACCTGGGTGCTGTAATTTATTTTGCCTTTTATTAAACATATTGTTTTTCTCTAGTTGAAATCACGTTGCAACATTCCGACTTTATTTGAGAGCATTACATTTTGTAAAACAATAGGTAACGTATTGTCAAAGAGAATTTACGTAAATGTTATAAGCGGCCCAATCACCATATATTTTTATTGGACTATATTGGTGTTCTTTAAAATTGTTTTCGCTTCACCTACAATTTGCATTGAATTTTAACCAGCATTGAATTATTAATTACCAATTTAACTCTTTGTGAATATTACAATTAATACAGTTAACGGAAATAAAACTCGTACATTTAAAAATGCATAAAGAATATTCCCTGCCTACATAGGTATAAAACAATATTGCGGTTCGACTGCCTCAAAGGATATGAGAGCTGGAATTTATTTAACATACCCACATATGTCGGTTTCAGGATCCTTCCCGACGGGAGTTACAGTGAATGTGTGTGTGTACAATTAGCCAATGAAAATTCCATTGCCAGTTTTGTTTAACCAACAATCCATCTTCGAAGAGTCAGAGGACAGGCCATCTATGCAAATAACTCAATTTTCATTTGCGGCAGCGCCAAAAATGTGTGCGATTCGCATGCGAATCAAAGGAAACCGCAGGCTTTTTGTCGCTCGAGCATCGCCTCCCATTCCATTACGCCAAGTGAAAATTAAATTTACAAAACATTAGGCACCTCAGGGTATTCACTTAATGTGAAAGATGAGTCAAGCTAAAATCAATAAATGCTACGAACGTAGACTTTACTTAGTGGCATGTAGATGGATTCCCCCATTCAGCTTCTGTTTTCCTCCGAGGATGCTGAACCGAAGCAAGCCAATTGGCATTTAATTAGCATTATGCGAGGACTAACAAAATGCAGCCAACAATGGCCAGGAAACAATGCTCGTTTAACCTTGCAGGTGGGCGGAATAATATCCGGTCAGGAGTTCGTACCGTTTGGCACACAAAGGATAACATTTTTCCAGCCCACTCAGCTCCTGCGGCCAAACAGAAATGGAATTCTAGCCCCAGACCGCAAACCGATTTGGCTCGAATGGGAAGGCCCCACAGGGTACAAAAGAAACAGTTGGGGAAAACACAAGGCGTCCGAGCGAACAAAAAGAGTACAAAAGTTTGGCTGAGAAAAGCGACGCTTTTGTGGTTATAGGTTAAAGAGTTAAAGTTGTTTATTGATGGCACATTTAGACCTATGGTAGCATTGTGAACATAAAAAGGGATGCTTGAGGGAGCCTATTTATGCCAAGACCTAAACATCTCTTATATATTTATTTTGGGAAGAACATGTGTTCTTAATCAGCATTAACATTTAAGTAAACCTTTGATTTTGTTAGAGCAAATTGCTAATTTAGCGGTGAAACAATCAGCCCACTAAAAGGTAAGTAAACATGTATTTTAAACAAAAAATTTGTATTTTTATTGTTTAAAAAAAGGGCACAGACTCGCATACCATCGCATTTACAACTAATAATAAAGATATATGAAAAATTCAGATTGCGCAACGCGATTATCAATGCCGCGGATGATTTTATTTTTTAAACATTTTTTTTTGATTTAAGGGGAATAAAAAAATTGATTCATTGGAAACTATTTGGCAATATTACAAAAAGGATCAAGTGGGCAAAAATCAACAATAGTTACTTAAAAATACTAATACATTTTATTTGCGTTTTTAAAATGTATTTTTTGGCACATTCGGTTGTAAAACTTCGTTTCGTGAAGGACGAAAGGAAACGAAACATAGGCTCTTATTAAATTGAAAGGAAACGTTAGCCTTGACTGGACAGAATTTCCTAGAGTGGAACAGAGCAAAACGAAATACTTAAGATAATGCATCTTTAAAAGCCATTTCAGATGTCAATGCTTAACTGGAGTTCATGGTCTTACCTTCAATAAAAGTAAATTTAAATTGCTATTTGATTTCACAACTTCCACTGGGTTCATCTCTGGTTTTCTCAACTTTGTGGGGGAAATGGTTTTCCAATTTCGGGGTGACAATAGAAGCAAATCGATGTAAAGTCAACTTTAAGTGTTTGAAAAAGGTGTAAAAATCCGAAGTGTGCAGTAGCGGCGCATACCTAGAGGCGCCACAATGTTGCTAGCTGTCGTCGCCAAGTTGTGTCAAAGTCTCCGCCGCACTCTCCAAACAACTTTTTGCTTGTCTTGTCATCCCAGAGCAGACTGGAACCTGCGGGGGGCGGTGAGCTCTGGGGGTGTACCCACACGCGTGGCATGGACGTGGATCACGGGGGTAGCACACACACACACACACACTGGCGACTTCGAGCTGTGTTGACTTTCCCGGATTGTAATTCAAATTTACTGACTGCAAACAGCAGGCAGTTGGCAATTAATTAAATATCACTCATACGTCAGGTATTACGGCGTGGGTATTCGCAAGTTGGCCAAACAATCGCTGGGTAGAGAAGTCGTGGGCTCACCGTGCGTATGCGTAATGGGATTGAAGCGAGCCTGACATTAAGAGAGTAATCTTGGGCTATTTCCAAGCGTGGGAGAACATTTTAAACACTAATTTACAATTGATTGACTTCCGGAAACCGAAAAAGGCACTGTCTTGCCAGTGGCTTTGTATAAAGAATTCTTGCTTCGAATAAAACAGTATTTAAGAGACCGAGGGCTCACCCTTCGAATTTCTGGTTTATATCCTTTTTCGATAGTTAAACAACAATGAGGCTTTTATTCTTTTCTATTGTAGTTTCATCATGATTAAATATATTGTTTTAATTCATAATCGTATTTATTGGGCGTGGGGAAAAGCTACAAAGGGCAAGAAGATCACTTTATCATCCTGAAGCGGTGGTGTTGTATGGACACAATGGTGATCTCAGGAGGCACGCCAGCAGGATGAAGCAACCATCTGCCGACGGGGACAGGAGCACCATGAGGATGGCCAAGAGCACCAAGTAAAAACACACCGTTGTTGCAATCATCTTCGCTTTAAACTCCACGGCCAAATGACGGCTCGCCGGCTTTATATATCGGCCCAATGAAGCATTTCCGATCGTACTCGTAATAACATCTGCCAATGGCAAACAATTACAAGGTATTGATCTTTGCTTGATCGGTACATATTTGTAATTTGTATTTTTCTTACGTAGTTAAAACTATGTTTGCATAGAGACCTGACTTCCTGTGTTTACTACTTGCAATAGTCTTTTAACTAATAAATGCAATTTATAATGCAAATAAGTTAAACGGGCTAAGCAACCTTCGGAAATGTGCCTATCGAAATCGATTTTGGGTTTCTTGATAAAATAAAATGTAGATCACGGTGGGGATGTTCTCTTAGGAATCCGCTTAGATTATGCACGACAAATGGTAATTGCTCTGTAACAAGCCAGTCAATCAAGTGAAACATTCCCACGCACCAAAGGTTATGCTAAACAAAGGCCAAAATAGCAGCTATAAATAAAAACAAATCATTAGAAATAAGCAAAAGCGACGCGTGTAAAGCCAAAATATTTGTAGAAAAAGAATTTCCATTGAGAGCGTGAATATACTCGCCCTCATGAATGAAATTTCACGAGGAGGACCAGCAACAGATGGCTGCCAAAAGTAAACTCAGGCCGACGAAGTGAAGGGATTGGGGCACTTACAAATGGAATTCGTAGAGCATTATCCACAGTGCTTCTTTTCCGACGCAGCACATGCGCAATTTCGAGCACGTGGTGGATTCCGTTCGAAATTCCTAGCAAATTGGATTTGGCGCACTTTTTAGACGTCGTGGGTTCGTGTGGATCCCATCGAAGAAGTAGACTTTGGCGCCGGTTCCGCCGACTTGGCCAAGTTAGTCCTGTGCACGGATTCGGCAGAAACGGTCGAGGTCGCTGGTTCGCTAATAAACCCGCGCCTGGTCGCGAAACGAAAATTCAAAACTCGAGAGTGAACCAAAAAATCCACATTTCCAACTGACCGTCGGTCATTTTGCTACCAGCGCTGCCAAAGCGAATAGTTCTCCCTGCTTTGGGTTGAGTGCCAAATATTTTTGGTAAATCGTGTGCGAAGCAGCTGCCTCTGCTTTTGATTTAAAAACAAACAAAATCGAGACAAGTGCTAAAAAATAGCAAAACAATTGTAGTTGACTGGCATCCCCCTTGTTGGCTGCTTTGTATTCTCGCATTATTTACAGTAGAGCAGAGACTGACATCCCTGTTGGTGAGTATTTGGGATAGACCAGTAACTAGAAAAGGTTTACATTAAGTTTTTGAAAGATCATTTAGTCAGAAACAATTTAAAGTGCTGTCAGAAAATGTTGTGCTATTATTTTCCATGCTTTATTGGCCATTGTGGGTAAAGCTTTCATTATAAAATTCCATTAACCCATTCCTGTGAAAATACATTTCCTTACCCTTTGCTTACCCCCACCTTGCCCCGAGGCTTCTATAAATGCCATCAGAATGTTAAAAGTTATTTTGCTGTCAGACCCACCGAAATTTTAAATTATTTATTTTCTTTGGAGGAAGACAAGAACTCGTTGTTTGAATGCGAAAAAGTTTGACGAAATTAATTAAAGGATGTCAGAACGTGTCGTCATGCGGAGGGCAAGGCTAGCATTCCATTATTATTGGGTCTGCCTCTTTGTCTTGACATGCCTAACGTTACTTTTTCCTACTGTTATCCTAGAAGTCTAAAAATTATTCAAATCAAGTCTTAACTTGCTACATTTAATTATATCCCTAATAATTAGCCTCCTCTGCGGATTTCAGACCCCATTCTGGTTATTAATTATTCCATAATGCATCTAGGGTATACGAATGTTATTTTTTTGGAAACGTGTTTGTAGGACGGTCAAAACAAGGGAAAGCGGATGTTAATGAGTCCCAAAAATAGTCATTGTATTCCACAATTTCTACGCGCCTAAAAATATATTTTAATCGAGTATTAGCTCGATGATTTAATAACATCCCAAATCAATTTGTAACTAATGAGATTCCTCAATGGATTTGAGGCCCGATTCTGGGTAGTAATTATTCCATAATTTAGCCCAGAGTATCCAATCTTCCCTTCCTGGAGCATTGTTTCTTAGGCGGTCAGTCGAGGGGACATAGGGAAGCTATTGAGTCCCGCAACTAGTCTTTGTATTCCACCATTTCCCTTATTAAGCCAGCGGGGTCGCCAATCTAATTAACTTCGGACATTCTTGGACCAGAACCTAGAGGCTAAACGACCAAATTAAAGACAATCTTGGGAAGTCCCCACTACTCAGCTGCGGTTTACAGCTTTAAGAAAAGGAAATGTTTCATGTTATCAGGGATAAGCCTCCTGAGGGAATCGGATCGATTTCGTTTATGTCAGTGTCATATCAGGTCGACGAGTTTTTCGGATGAACTCCGATCTGCTGCCGGCCGGGAAATTAGCATACTCGTTAGTCAATCAGTCAACCGAAGCCAAAATCGGGACGTGACAGGGCCACATCAGCAGAGATCAGATCAAATTTGTCACTTACCTGGTGATGCTGGAAGGTATGCTCCACGGATGAATGTGTAATTAGGCAGTACAATCAGTGCCACAGCCAGATATCCAGTCCCTAAACTCATAAATTTGCCTAATTAGTGCGTATACTTTGTGTGCCTTTGTCTTTGTAATTGTTTGTTGGTGGCGCCACAATAGAAATTATCACGCATACGCCGCGTTGCAGCATCGCGCTTTATTTAATGGCAAAAAGTTATCCGTATGCTGTGGAAGTGTCTTTTATATGTGCCTCGACTATTTGATATCCTTGAAAAGGACAAACGACTAGAGGCCTTGCTTGTCTAATATGCCCCCAAAATTATATTCCACGGTTGTCGCCGCGCAAATATGGTTTTCTAACCCTTTTCATCTCCAATGGCGGCCCCAAAACCTCACCTTTCGGTACCAGAAAAGTTTTGCGGTTAATAAAATTGAAATAGCGCTCGGCGCACACAACGCGTGTTCGTAATGTGCCCTTAGGGCCATATTTGTTTACCGCCTGCACTTGACTATCATATGATTGGAACGTTTTTCGGGTCGGTTTCTGTCTGTGGCATATTTGCTCACATTTGACAAAATACCGAAAAGAGGATTTGTCGGGTTTTAAAGCTGCCCCGGCAGTTGTCAGCTACCGACTACGGCCTCAATGGATTCTCTGTGATGACAGATGCAAACATTATGGTCATTCCATATCCGTCCTGTGATGATTGAGTGGGTTTTTGTTGATGCTAATGGATTACATGATGCAGGAAAAGCAGTACTGCATTCGTTAAAAGTCTGATTTTTAAGGCCGCTTAACAAGGGGATTTATTATGTCATGAATGTCAAAGGAAGCAACTGCAAATTTATGCGAGCACAATGTGCAATCTTTCGTCGTAATGGATAAAGTTTCTTTGATTTCCATGCCACAGCATTAATGTAGGCAAAGGAATTTTCACCAGCAATATGTCGCAACAATTTCCATAGTAACTTTTTTCACCCACGGCCATCTGTAGTTACCACGGCTTGTTTGTCTTTGTTGTTCCCCGATACAAGTTCTTTCAACTTTTCCTTTTTAATTTGTACCATTTAATTGCCTACAAATTGCGGCAAAATTGTATGTGGGTGGAGGTTTGTCAGGGACCATAAATTTGTAGATGGCTTTATCAGGTGTTGGCCATGGTTTTCTTTGATTCCCACGATTTTTAATCTCACGCCGAGTAAGTAATAATAAATTATATTTTATTTACGAGAATGTCAATGCGACCCCACCAAATTGAAATTTATGTGTATACATAGCCATTTATAGGCTTTTATTTGGGATCCAAATTGCTGGCTGGCTTAAGGTTACGCCCCCGCCTTCATTATTTCGTTGGTAATTTATTGATGAGAACATTAAACGTTGGCAACATTCCAATCTTCTTATTGAGTTTTTCTTAGGGGATTCTGTTTCCGAACTAAGCTCTTAAAACTAAATGACATGTTTCCTTTAATGCCGTTTCCACGGATGCGTATTTCTAAATTTGGCGTTTTTTTGTAATTTGACAAGGACTTAAAAGACATTTTTGTTGTTTTGCTGTACACAATGTATAATTTTATATTTAAATAAATATAAGTTAATTACTTAAATACACATCATTTTTTGATGAAAAAAAAATTAGAGTGAATTTTTCTTCTGCGGTTCAGTTTTCATATAGGCTTTAAAGCTTACATGAAAAGTTTTCTTTAATGTAGCACCAAGGATAGGTTTTCTTAGATGGTGTGTATTAAAATATTTATTTACTTTATTTTAATACTTTGAACAATATAGAGCCATGGAAAATGACTTTAAAATCCTTACAAAATTATAATTCAACGATTTTAAATCCATTTTCGCTGGCTCTATATTCAATTCTCTATTGTTCAAAGTATGATTTAATAAATTTAATATATATGTCAATATAAGTTGAATACTTAGATTTATGTATATAATTTATAGCTATATTTAGCAATATTTCAATATTCTTCAATAGGATTTATCCTGCGATTTCGTTTTCGGGCTATGCTCTTAAAACTTAATGACAATTTCCCTTTAAAGTTGTTTGCGTAATTCGCTAACGACTTTAAAGCCAGTTTTGTTGCCGCAACATTTTTTTCTCTGCTGTGCAAAGTACGTTGGAATTAATTTGATATATAAAACTGATTAATGTCGGCGTTGGTTATTAATAGCCATAAGGCAGCAGAGGCCCAGGTCCAGACTCGGGCTCTAACTCCTGCTCGGATTGCGGTGAAGATGAGCTTGACCGCCCAGCATAATTAGGGCGGTCGTTTCTCCGCGCGGAGTCGTCTATTAACTGATGAATATGCAACAGCCCCATTTGCTCAAAAAACTCATCCATTTTGTAAATGAATTCCATAAAGCGGTCATTAGCTTGATTCGCATTTTGCGCAGGAATCTCGGACTCTTAATTAGGTTTATTCCCAGGGTTTGAGCGCAGCCTTTGTCTTCCTGGTTTCGTTTGACGTCACATGGATATCTTATTGGTGCAGGTCCATGACAGCTGTTCCATTCCCGTCTTCGAATGTCATTGGGCTGCAGCTTGCCGACACTGAATGGAATTCAATTACCGCTCCAGTCAGCCGTGCAGATGGAGATGGCGAACGACGCGTGGCATAAATAGGATATTAAATAAGCCAAAGGGATGAGCGAAGGAAACGGTGGGCATGATTCGATCTGACGAGCTGTCAATTCCTGACACCCGACACATGCTATAAGTCCTGCCTGCCAGGTGAAAGGAGTCGCCCACAGGAATCTGTCTATTGTCCCGGCCACAGTACCCACCTGTCTCATAAGAAGTTATTACTCATTCCCTGCGAGTTCCCCTCTTGCCTGAATTTAACCGCGTTTTGCCGTTTGATAAATGATTGCCTGGCTGGTTAGCAATCATCGACTTTGCTTTCTACGAGTCGTCTACTAATGCTCTTCATTTGACTGAATCTCGAAACACCAAATGATTTATTGAAGGCCCTTCAGGTCCTTGAATGTTTTTGCTAATGTTGTCACATCGGGCTCAACTAGTTGAAGAACGATGATGATGATGAATTTTTGATTGACTGCACGATGGGAATTAATCAAACAAGAAAAGTTACTCCCTACAGAAACAGGAGCGTCCCATCTTTTATTTGCTCAGGTCAGGTGGACTTGGTTGGAAATCAGAGTCCCACTTTTCTGCTTCACTTTCCGAGCTGGACTATCAAGTCAGATACCCTTCCATTGAACCTCATCCTTTGGTCCTTTTGTATTTGAAGATTGACCGGAGTCATTTATCATAAAACCGTTCTCCGTGTCAGCCCCTATCCCAATTCTTTGGGTCTGGCTGGACACGGACCAACAGAGGCCATAAATAATCCCAAAGAGCTGTTAAAGAAAGACGTTTGTATCTTGTATCTTTTATTCTTTTTCGTGTTACACACATTGGTTCCACCTCTTTCCTGAGCAACATTGTGTGTTTCACATTTCTGTTTTTAGCCAGCAAATAATGCGATTGCAGGGGGAATGCAAATGAAAAGCAGGAATCAAATAAAAGAACAAATGATTAATTTGCATAAAGAATTCGATTTAAATTCAATGGAGGTGACCTAGGTTACCCATTGTGTGGGCTTACTTAATTTTCCATTAAGCGTTGGGAAATGTGTTTTCATTTCCCCAAGCTCACTGGCCACTTTATTCGGTTGGGATCTAATTTATTTTGGGCTGACCAAAAGTGCCTCCAGTTAGACCGCAAGCCACAAATTGCTGTGTCCCAAAATCGAATTTTCTCCTTGCGGGGTGTGAAATTTATTGAAAAGTGTGGGGATAGCCATATGCTTAGTTCTACCGGGCAACTTATACAATTAGTGAAGAAAATTTGTATCCGGAACTCATAAAGTTAAAGAGTATATTGTACTCAAGTATAAAACCCAAAAAGACCAGGTGTATTTTAAACTTGTTATTAGTCTTTATTTGGATAAACTTTTTCTCTGAGAGATATAAGAAAACTTGCCAGATATGTATATTGTACCCGAGTATAAGCCTTAAGTAGTCTATTTGTATTTTACATTTTTAAATACTCTTTATTTGGCCAAACTATTCCTATAGTAAAAAGTCGCCAGAAAATTCGTATTCGCTAATTCCTTTTACTATGTAGTGTTTTTCTAGTTTTTTCAACAAATTAAAAATATTAATTTAGTTTGCACAGTTTTCGGGTTCGTTGTCAACAATATATGTGGGTTTGTTTTGCGCTTTTAAAAATACCAAACAATTCGCTAATTGAATTAAGTGATAACTTAAACAGTTTACTAGATTTTTTAAGAGCTGATACCTGTATGCGCCAAGTTTAGTTCAAGCAACAAATTTCATTTCTCAACTCCTGTCTAAGAAGCTTTCCACATTTCAGTTCTTGTTTACGTTCTTCTCCATTTTTTTTCGCTTTAACTTTATTTTTTTTAGAAATCCCCCTACCTATCCTGTCATACCTTTCCCTATGGCTTCCCCTTTCTTTTATTTATTTTCCTGTTTTGCTATACAGGACTTTATCGCGAAAATTCAATGGCTCAGGCATTCCCATGCTCGAAAATTGTGTGTGAGTGGCAATTACAGGCTGCGGAAAGCCAAAAGAACGACCGACACAAAATGCCAAACCATCCTGTGATACATGGCTCTCATGGGGGCAACTTGTCATAGTTAAACAATTTGTAATGAATTTTCAAGTGAGTGTCTGAAACGCAAGGTTTCATTCAAGAGCGAACCCTTGGAAAAAGTGATTTAAATTATCAGCGGAAAGCAGTAACCAACTTTATTGGCAGACTTTAAGTTCTTCAACGAATTATTTAAGGGTGGGAAAAGCATCTTTAAGATAAATGGCCATTAGCTATAAAGTATGATCAGCTGCAGCGCCATGATCATTAGACGATCTGACATTAAGCAAATCCATTTTAGATAAACAGTCTATCGTAAACAACTCATGAAGATGGACATGGATGTCTGGCCGGGAAAACAAATATTTACAAAACACAATATTTTGATCGGCCAGAGTCCTGGCCAAATGGCTGGCGTCGACCACATGAAATCAATTAAAATATTTGGCCAACTGCTTGCAGCACATAAAACAGCGTTGAGGGGGAAACATGGGCCATGATAATAAAAAGTAATTGAAAGTGCGCTGCGAGATGCGACTATAAAAAATTGTGTATCCGCAGCGTGGCAACATTTAGCAAGCAATCAGGGAGGGATGAAAAAATGAACTGCTGACTGCGGGAAATATCGGCGATAAATGAAAATTATCCAAATAATGAAAATATTCGGAAATAAAGTACTTCGACCGAAGCCTCAACTTGTTTATTTCGAGAGCAATCACGCGCCAATGGAAACCAAAACAAAGCAAAAGTACAAACCAAAAACCAAAAGCCTCAATCAGAACCGGGCCAGTGGGTCGTGGAGAGGGGATTGTCGAGCGGGGGCGGGGAGGCGCACTTGGCCCATTGGCCCAGCTGTCCATCACATGGCCGATGGAATGCCCACTAGTCGAACGAAAGTGAAAATTAATTAAAATACTCAACGCTTTGGGTTTCCTTTCGTCCCAACCCCCCTTTTCCGCATAAAACTGCGAGTACGCATCTATTTTTTTTGTTTTTGATTTTCACTCATTTCCATAGTCGCGCCAGCTGAGCAGCAAGCACGGCATCTCAAATATTTGCCAAATAATTAATCATGCCACTTTGTGGCCCAAAATCTCTGGCAGATCGGCGCGAAATGCCTACGTCAGCCCAAGTGACTACACCTACACCCTGCACACTCTGCGTAGTGGATTCCAATTCCGAGACACTCAGCCTGCGGGCCTCTGATAAGGGCGCACAGCTTCATCATCGCCGGCTGGTACTCTGGCCCAGATTACGATAAATTTTTAAATAACAGAGACAGCTGAAGTTGTCCACACGCCCCGCGTTGAGTGATGGCCCCAGGGCCCGAGTTCTTTCGGAACGGCTTCCTGTTCCAGCATTAGGGGCCTTGTCCGCCGATTAGTCAGCAAGATGCCGAAATTAACGTAATCAATTATTGCCCAAGCAGCTGTTCCCGCCCCATACCCACTTTTGAACCCACTACCAAGCTGGACTGCTGCTCATAACTCAGTTTATTTTGGCCAGTCAGCGGGATTGCGTGGGCATATACAGGTACTCGCTGTCCGTCCAGAAGTCCACCAGAGTTCGCGGCTGCGGTTGGGCATCCAAGTGCTTGAAGCACCGGGCGAAGAGCTGGCCCTGCCGCACGTGCCGCATGTGCCCGGCTGCCACCTCCGCCATGAACTGCTCCACCAAGGCATCCTGGCCACTACTTCCTCGCGTCGGCACTGCCTTCATGCGCAATGTGTGCGTCTCGGCGGCATTCACGTCGATGAGCACGGTGCTATTGGCCCTTAGGTTGTAAACACTTCGACTCCGCTTGTTATCCACGAAAAAGTCAAAGTGGTCCACGTTGTCCAGGTCGTGGGCGAACCACTGCAGCGACAGCGATCCACCGTCCAGGCGGGAGGCTCCGCAAATGCTCACCGGGTAACTGAGCCGCGACGAAGGATGCCGACGTTTCCCATGAAGATCGGCCTTGATCTGGCTGCGCACCTCCGACAGGGCACAGAGGTCCATGAAGAAGTTCTTGGCCAGCAGCTTCGACTCCATCCGTTTCTGTCCCTCCGGCGACTGGAAAAAGTTGGCCCTCTTGACCGCCCGTCGCATGTCCTGGCAGTGGTGACATTTGCAATCCTCCTGGTACGTCCGGCAGCTGGTGGATCCGTCCTCAATGTCGCCACCAGTGCTCTCCCTCGGCTGGCCACCGTCATCCTCCTCAGGGCTGACCAGAGTGAAGGTATACTCCATAAGGGGGAGGGGGTCGAGAACCTCATTCTTCTGGTGGAGGCTTTCCGGGATCTTTGAAGCACTGGCTCGCGATCCTGAGCGGGAACTTCGCCGTGAGCTACGGTGAGAGTTTGACCTCGATTGAATTGATCGGGGGGATTGCTCGCCCCCAGACTTGGCTAAGCCCGGTTTTAGGATAGAGCCAACTGCTTTTCTGACCGTCATGTTGTGTGATGCCCCACTAGAGCTTTCTCTGCTACTCCGCCTCGACCTGCTCGATCGGTCTCCCTCCGAGTTGGGACCAGAGGAACTGACCAAGGCAAATACGGGTTCCACTGCATGTGTGGCATGATCGTTTCTGGGTGACATCTTGGGCGTCCTTCTAGGTGAACTGGCGACGGAAGACCTCCGTTTCTGGCGTATTGATTTACTGCTTGACCTTGACCTGCTCTTTGAGAAATAGCGGACCTGACCCGGTGACATCGTATATTTCTGTTCGAAAGCACTGTGCTCCTTCGACTGTGACCTACTCCCAATCATTCCACTTCCCGAAGGAAGCTCCGATTCGCTGGCCACGTCGTGAACCAGACTCTTCGACGCGGTCTGCATTGAAGTATCAGTTCGGTAGCCAGCTTCCTCTGTTTTCGGCGTGTAGCCCGTCAGTGGAGTAACATCAGAACGAAGACTTGTACGGTCGTACATCGCGTTATTAAATGAATAATTGGAATGGTGAATACTCGGGGTCATCTGCGAGGTGCTGGGGATTGTAGGCTGGAGCCCCAAGTCGGACAGAAGCGTATCATTAGACTTGCTAAGATAGGGATTATCCTTCTTAGTTCCTTGAGAGGAGGTTGAGGAATCATGGGGTGCCGAAAGATGGGAATTCGAGCCACCGGTATTTTTTATGAACTTGTGGAATAGGCGCTTCACAGATGTGAAGGATTCACCTGCTTTAACGAGGGCGACTGTGCTCCGGAGGAACTGCTTAATCGACGAGGTGGCCGATTCGAAATTAGCCGATTGCTGGGAATTTGATGAGCCAGTTTGGACCAAGGCGCTGCCTTCCGGAGTTGGTGGCGCTTCAATGCTTGATGACCCTTCCTCCTTTAGTTCTTGTTCGTCCTTGAACGAATTTCTGAGGGAGCTGTCGCTATTCGTACTGGTACTGATTTGCTGACTTGAGGTCATCGAGAGTTGACTACTCTGCGGACTAACGACAACAAACACGGGTGGCACAATGTCCGTCCGCACGCTGGAGCCGCTCTTGATGGAACTCTTGACGGTGAGGTTCTTCTTTGGCGGCTTCTGGCTGCCCGACGGTGCCGAAGGCATCTCCTCCGGCAACACGATGCTCACCCTCTTGGACATACTGATAATTTAACTGCGACACTGGAGGGCGATTTATTAAATCTTCCGTGATTGCTTGAGACGTTTATCAATCGAAACATTAAGTGTGTGTAGACATTTGCCAGCTTGCCATCTAACTCAGGGGCAACTTTTCCTTCCCAGCTGGCATTCTGCTCCAGGAAATGCAAAAGCGTGGCCTGTATTCAATCATCTCCAATGAGGACTTATGGCTGGACCTTCGGGCGAGGCAGGGATATTCATCCATGATTCTGTCCCCGTGAATTACTGTCCAAGAGCCCCAGCAGCGATTGCGCATAATTTAGTCAATGTTTGTCCCGCTTAATGGAAGAGGGGCGAATTTGCATAAGTCGCGGACCTTTCAGCCCAAATTTAATTTGGCCAAGGCCCTCTTTTTCGGGTCCTCAAGGCACACCAGATATTTTTGACTCTAATTAGAGCAGCGTGGTCCTTAATGAGTGTTGCCGTAGGGCGATGGTCTATGCAGTGATGAATTCTTGTTCAACCTTAAAGAGTTCAGAGTGGCGCTTTAAGTTTGCCTCTTTTGCTAGGCTTATTATTCGGCTTGGTTGCTCACAAAATACGACATGCCATATTGCACATACGCCGCGTTGCCACAGCTACAACCGGAGCACGCAAGTGTATTAAATTATTCTTGCTTTATGATTTATCTAACACGTATTATAGCGAAACGATGCACAGTGTCTTTTTTGGCTGAATATGGAAGCGAAAATTAATAATTTTTGAACAAGTTTAAACAGAAATGTAACACAGTTAAAAAATAAAAATAAAATTGTCTTGCCTACGGAAAATAATTAATCTATTAATCTTATTTTCGTCAGTTACTAAGCACCTCAGTTAAAAATGTTTTCAAATACCTGGCAGTAAGCTCTAGCTCATTAAAAAGTATCGGGAAAATGGTTTTTTAATTTAAATTGTTGGCAATATCTTAAAAACAAAAAAGCCACTCTTTATATTAACTTAACGTATACAAAAATATATAAATAAACAAATAAATAAAAAACAGTTGTCAGCTAAATCAGGGTAAATTTTATTAACTTACTTACATAGCTTACAATCTATCGACAGAATTAATATAAGCTTACTATTATTAAAAAACTTTTTCAATGGGAAATTGGATTCTTGCCACAACTGTTTGGAAAGGAGCCACTGTGCTGCGGAGAAAGTAATACATCCCAGGTCATAACGTGTAATATCTGACTCGGTACTATGTGGTGGTTCACAGCGGGATGCCCAAGATATCCTCTGCTAGACAATGGCAGCGGGGGGCGAACGCTTCCTCGGTTCGTGTCCTGACATTTGAAATTGCCTGACTGCCTCCTTTTATCTGGCGCATACCGAATTCAGCTCGTACAACAATCCTTAATCATAAATAAATGTGTTTACCTATGCTCCCGCTCTGAACACCTCTTAATGGCTGCCGCAGATGCGATTTACACTCGCATCGCCAAATTTTGACGCAGTTAAAGAGCCGAAACGGTTTAAACACATCTGACATTAGTAAAGGAAGATTAACTTATATAGAAAATTCAACTTAATTGATTGAGGTCAATCGAAGACATTGAGTTGTCGTGACTTTAGGGCGTGTCTGGTCAGTCAACGTCAAGTTTAATCATTTCTCTTGTTGATTGTCACGATGACGCCTATTGCCTACCAACGATCCCCTGGGACATCCTCTTAAACTAAATTGCAAGTCCACGGGCTCGGTCCAAGCGGAAACTTTAACTTTTCCACTTTCGCTTATAAAAAAAACTTATTCAAAAGTTTCGCTCAGTCAAAAAAAAGTTTCCTTCGTTAGAGGGAAAAAGACTGATGTGTTCTTTGTTGTTGCCAGCAGCTATTTGATGTTTTTTGGACAGTTTTTTTAGTGGCATAAATAATTGACCAGCGGAGTCAATTTATAAGGGATAAGATGATTAAGTACGAAAAAAACGGAAGACCTTTAAACTGCTACCAAAGAAGCTTTTTCTTCTAAAAATTTATACCGATCCCTTTCGTTTGCAGGCCGTTGTTAATGTTGAACTCATCAACAAAGGAGGGATAAAATCATAAAAAGTCAAGACCCCAACGATTACATGTGCTTGACTGTGTGTGAAATTTTATTTATTTCCATTCCTTTCATCAACACATTTGTGGAGACTATTAAGCCTGGCCCAGAGTTCCATTTGCCGACACTTTGCCGCAGCCACACTAAGAGATTGGCAACCATTCTGGCTTGGGGTCAACGGGTTTTGTCGGGGGCGGAGGTCCTTAATGAGAGGTTGTTGGGTCAAACCCCCTTATAAGGCCATTCAAGTGTTCTTGTACATTGCGTTTAGCGATGAACAAAATGGATACAACATTTTATATCGGAACTGAACGACCAAACCCTCTTCCTGATTATACCACTTCAATCATTTTCAAGTATTTTTCTTAAAAAAAATTATGTTAATGTTTCTTGGTGCAGCATTTACGGAACCTGGCTCAAAAAAGACACTGGAAATGCACCCTTACATTGCCCGGTTGATTAAATTTTTTTGTGGAAATAGTCTCAGGAGCTGGCATTTGATGGAATTTCATTTGGCAAATGGGGAGACACGCACTCGTAGGCCACAATCAAAATAAATAAATAACGAAAACGAAATCAATAGCAGCCAGCCAAATGGCACGATAGCTGGGGCAATCTAGTATCAAATTGAAATTGAAACAACATCGGGACAACAAAACAGTGGAAGTGAAGCAGCACCCTCGCAAGCTGACAGGAGCCAAGATAAGCCCGGCTCTGTCGCCTCCTTGGAGTTGCTTCCAGTACCAGTCTTAGTTGGGCATCAGTATCAGAATCAGATTCAGACTCAGCCTCAGACTCGCCTCGCTTTCTTTTTAGGGGATATACGCATTTGATTGCGACTTGAAAGTCTTTGCTTCTACACGAATGATTTTGTATTAGTTTTCTGAGGGGGTACGGAAAAGGCAAGTGAACGCCGTCAGATAATCACAGCAGTGGGGTAAGATTGAAGGCCAGAAATAATTGGATGTTCGAAAGGCTGTGATTGCCCCGGAGCAGATAAACGGTTAGTGGGAGTACATATTTCGCAATTTATGATTATGGGCGCTGTAAATTCGTGTTAAATGCAAACATGGTCAGCGATTGCATGTTAAGGAGATTCTTTATTATGCAGATACCGATACACACGCACACCAGCCCTACCTACACACTGCTAAGTCATAAATTCAATCTGCTCACCCCGATGCACACGCTGCGTATGTGTGATATTTATGTTCCTCGTAGGTAATGCATTTGCCTGTCCAGATAAGCCGCAGTTTCTGCTTTATGGGCAGGCAAATGCACACCGATGAAAGTTGTTCGAATTAGTCCAAACTGACGAAACCCCCATCTACTTTCTCCCCCCGCAGCTTCCGGCGCCAACTGGCGAAAGTCATGCTGCAGAAGCAGACGGGCAACGGCAACGGCAACCGCACCAGAGAGCTCAGTGGTCACGGCCAAACACAATGTGCAAAATAAAACACGGACCTGTGGCCACACCCTCGACATAAGCACAGAGATCCGGGCCAGAACCTGCGCCACTTGGCTTTTGCGCTTTCTGCTCTGGGCTTGCGACGGACGAAGGCAGACCCACGGAAACGGAAGTGGCCAAAGCGAGGCCATAAAACGCCACGCATAGCAGCAGCAGCATTGAGACATCAGGCCCGGGAGCAGCTCCCCCGAACATGTACGCCGCCCTAATGGACGTGGGCCAGACGTTGGCGGGCAGCCTGGCGGAGGGCAATGGGAGCGGCCAGGGAGAGGGTTCCGAGCAGGGTCTGGAGTTGGGTCCAGGGATGGGGCAGCACAATGCCAGCGCCGACGGCGGCATCGTGCCGTATGTGCCCGTACTGGACCGCCCGGAGACGTACATTGTCACCGTGCTGTACACGCTCATCTTCATTGTGGGAGTCCTGGGCAACGGCACGCTGGTCATCATCTTCTTTCGGCACCGCTCCATGCGCAACATACCCAACACGTAAGTGGATAATGTGCACCCCGTCGGGCTCCCCCGAGGGTGGGCCCGAAAAATAATATTTATTGACGGGCTTCCGCTTTGAAACGGTCGGCTTCCTCGGAGACCCATAAATAATAATGCCTTTATATGGCCGCACATTTGGACCCAAAATGAGCTCGTCTCTCCGCGAAAGATGGCTTGAATTGCTACTCAAAATTCATGAGCTGTCTTATGGGCTGCATTTGATTTTATTGTTTCGCCACAAATGACATCCTTCCCCAGCCCTATAAGTAAATTAAAAAAAGGCCTGATAACTCCTTTTAAGCGAACACCAAAATTATTGTCCAACCATCTGTTTTCTGAGATTTCCTAATATGTAAGTAGCGACGGCTGCTGGCATAATCTGAATATAGTTCTTCAAATTTGAATTCTCGCCTGAATTTATTCGTTTTCCATTTACCCATGAACGCTTTTTGACCCTCAGCAGGCTATTCGTCATCCGACTTTACAGACTTTGTCATTTTACATAAATATTCAAATACTTTCAAAGTATGCCGTCCTATACGCAATGTGTGTCTAACAAATCCGATTTCTTATCCAGCCCAGAGACACTCAAATTTGTATTTTTTGGCTAGAAAACTACGGGCAGAGTCAAACCAACAGCTGGCGGCAAAAACCCTGGAGGGAGGCCGTCTGCTATGCAAATGTTTATTAACTTTTCAAAGTTGTGCAGTCATGTAACTGCCGAAATTCAAATGATTCAAATGTAGATTCAATCAAAAGTTTCTGGGCCAAGATGCTGGCTTTTCAGCAGGAGTTTCTGCCCCAGTTATGTTGTTATTAAAGTGAAACTCTTTCATGGGACAAGTTCACCGCTTTTGACTAAACCAGCAACTGCAGGTGGTCATAATTTCGCACTGATTGCCCGCAAATTGCCACTTTCTACACTTGCTACAATTGAACTGGTTGATTGCAGTGGTGGGTCAGTAGTTGTGGCAGTAATTGTGATTGCCAACGTAATCGTCCTGCCATTGATGGCCAGGTTGGAAGTTTGTTCGGCGACTTTGTCGCGACTATTTGTCTAGACGCGATGGCTGGGAGGGTGCCAGGTTGGAATTCATGTCACATGCAATCAGCCGAATCCAGCAGCTCTAATGATTTCCCCGTCCAGAAGCTCAAACTGTTGTCATGGCTGGTTCATGGGAGGTCGTTGGTGTCAATGTCAAGCCGATTTGCTCTCAGTCGTTCCTTTCCCTTTTCATTCCGAACCCCATTCAGTCAAAGGACGTGGGCGCCAGGACCTTCTTGAGGGCTTGCATTCCGAAGGAATTCCAGGCCAGACAAGATCCCGTTCTGAGTGAGCGAACATCTAAGGAGCAGGGGTTAGAGGGACGAATGTGTAACCCTTTCCCGAATTCATCTTTATTTGCAGCTACATTCTGTCGCTAGCTTTGGCCGATCTGCTGGTGATTCTGGTGTGCGTGCCCGTGGCCACGATTGTCTACACGCAGGAGAGCTGGCCCTTCGAGCGGAACATGTGCCGCATCAGCGAGTTCTTCAAGGACATCTCCATCGGGGTGTCCGTCTTCACACTGACCGCTCTATCCGGCGAGCGGTACTGCGCCATCGTGAATCCCCTACGCAAGCTTCAGGTATAGTAATAATAATAACTTCGAATGGAATAACACTAATCCCCTAATTATTGCACAGACCAAGCCCCTCACCGTGTTTACTGCGGTGATTATCTGGATATTGGCCATTTTGCTGGGCATGCCATCGTTCCTCGTCTCCGACATTAAGAGCTATCCCGTGGTCACGGTCAAAGGCAACATCACCATCGAAGTGTGCTCCCCATACAGCGACCCGGAGTATGCAAAGTGAGTTTCTTCGCTTCTATTTACTTGGTACATATCCAGAGGAGATGAAGTCACCTGGCAGATGATGCCTTTGGTGGTTAAACAGGTTGAATCGATGCAAAGCAACTCCGATTTTATGGCCACAGTAAAGTGGGCCTCAAATGTTATTAATCATTAATGCACCCATACAAAGAAGCTGTTTTTCCTGCCACCTGGTGCAGCTGCTTTTACCTGCCGTCCTCCATCCGCCTCCTAATAAAGCTCCATCCCCGGTGCCCTTAGCTCCTTATTGACGTGCTTAAGCCCGCACAACCCCCGGCCAGTTGAACTTAATTCCTTTTCCCATCAATGTAGCTGCTGTGGCGCAAGTTGGAAATCCTTTCGTGCGGCTGGCGTCAGCTGTTGCCACATAATCTGGCTGTGATGTAATTTACACAGATCCGCCGGAAGGGAGGCGGGATGACACAGGAGTAACCGCCTCTCAACTGGTCGCTAATTTTTCATTTAAGGCATGCCGACACGCTGTATTTTCCTACCACTTGGTGGCATGTGTTTCGACCACATTAAGAGCTGGAAAATGGCGAGGAAGTGGGATTCAGAGATTGTAAGTCGGGAGTCCTTCCTTTCGCTTTAATGGTCATCCGTGCAGTAACGCAATTTAATGTCGCTCTTTTGGGCAGTTTTATAGTCTCTCATGTCGCTTGAAGATTTGAGAAAATTCTCTATGTCCTTGTAATACGAAACTTTGAAAATACTTTAGGGGGTCAGTGGTGCTGACCATGACGAATTTGGTTTATGGCATTTAGTTGCCTAATTGGTTCCGGGTGACTCTCTTCCAGGTACATGGTGGCGGCCAAGGCAATCATCTATTACCTGCTCCCGCTGTCCATTATCGGAGCGCTCTACATCATGATGGCCAAGCGGCTCCACATGAGTGCTCGGAATATGCCCGGCGAGCAGCAGAGCATGCAGAGTCGCACCCAGGCCCGAGCCCGTCGTCATGTGGCCCGCATGGTGGTGGCATTCGTGGTGGGTAAGTCATCGCATACCGCATTCGGCATTCTGCATTCCGCCATCCTGGATTATGCATCCCGCATCAGGAATGCTTAATGCCATGGACACCCTAATTGGCTGTGGACTATCTTTGCAGTGTTCTTCATCTGCTTCTTTCCCTACCACGTGTTCGAGCTGTGGTACCACTTCTATCCCACCGCGGAGGAGGACTTCGATGACTTCTGGAACATGCTTCGCATCGTGGGATTCTGCACGAGGTGAGTGGATGTGGATCTGAAGCTGAGCTGCAGGTCGAATATTAGTCGCGCACTATCAGCAGTTTTCGGTGGCTTTTCTTCACCACTTACCCTCTTCAACAGGGACATATATCTTGAACCCCAGCTTGCAATTGCCATCCGAGAGCATTCCTTGAGGGTTACAAAATTTATGGCCATGGCGACACTCAGTCTCAGGAGGGGGGGGCTTGTGACGTTGTGTAGAGAATGCATATGGCGGTTGTTGTTGGCAGTAATTTCCTTAAAGTTTTACCACAGACATTTTCGCTGCATTGCCCTTGGCATCGGCTTTTGGTATAATTATACCCGTTACTCGTAGAGTAAAAGGGTATATTGTATTCGTGCAAAAGTATGTAACAGGTAGAAGGAAGCGTTTCCGACCCTATAAAGTATATATATTCTTGTTCAGGATCACTAGCCGAGTCGATCTAGCCATGTCCGTCTGTCCGTCTGTCCGTCTGTCTGTCCGTCTGTCTGTCTGTCCGTATGAACGCTGAGATCTCGGAAACTATAAAAGCTAGAAGATTGGCATTTTGCATGCAGATTCTAGGAGTTCCTACGCAGCGCAAGTTTGTTTCAAAAAGGTGCCACGCCCCCTTTAACGCCCACAATCGCTTATATACGATTTCGGAAAATATTTCGGAAAAGTAAAAATGCAGTTTTATTGTGTTTATCAATACCTATCGAAATGTAGAAGAAATTTTTCAAATCGGACCATTCGTTAAAAAGTTATGCGTGATCAAAGTTTCTATCTCCATCTCCCTCGCACTCCCTTTACCTGTGTAACGGGTATCTGATAGTCGGGGCACCCGACTATAGCGTTCTCTCTTGTTTTTAATTGAAACAGATTATGCAAGCACACACCGCGCCCTTCCCGTTTGCCAGTACATTTATTTTTGTTGACAGCCCCCCCTCCCTACAATTTTCCGAACTACCTCTCTGCTCTGGGAACCAATTTGGGCGACACTTAGCGCAGTAAAACTGGGAAAATAATGTGTCAGCAATTTGGGTGGCATCATTCACTGCAGAGCGGCGGAACTAAAAGCAATTTGCATTCTGCCCGAGTGGGTGGAAATAAGCCCCAATATAGAATCGCAAAATAGAGCAGTCATCTGAGGAATGGTGTTACTATTTTTTGAACCTTTCTCCTAGTTTAATAAAATGTATATGGCTTGATGTACCATTTGACACAATCAAACAATTTGTTGAATATATTTACATTGCGTTATAGGAATTTAAGAGGGGATTGTTTATGTTAATTTTGATCATGATAAAATACTTTGGGATATATAAACTGAATGATTAATGAGTGGACTTCATTTTGCAGAGTAGTTTTACAGTCTGTAAGATCTTCCATAACCTAGGGCCTTTGTCCTGATAATAAGGTAAAAATAGGTTTATCAACTGCCAAATGCCATACCTTTTGTCGGCTCAAAAAATACTTTTAGCTTATCATGAGAATAAAGTTTAAGCCTTTCTTTTAGCTTATCATGAAAATGAGTTTAAAACTCAAAGCTTATCCTGAGGATAAAGTTGGCTTTAAAATGTCAAACTTAATGTTTTAAAACCCATTTTCGCTTATCATGGGTATATAGTAGTTTTGAAACTGTCAAAAATTCAAATTCTTTTTAACTTTAAAGCCTTTTGGCTTATTATAAAAACAAGCAAAAGGGCATAAATTTATCATATCATATGAAAAGAGTGTTAAACGTTTGTTAGGAATAAATTTAGGGACCATTCACAGCTGAAGTTCGCACCATTGATTGGCACTAACTGGGCCGTCTGTTTCCAATTTGCAGCTTCCTCAATTCGTGCGTGAACCCAGTGGCCCTCTACTGCGTGTCCGGGGTGTTCCGGCAGCACTTCAACCGCTACCTGTGCTGCATCTGCGTCAAGCGGCAGCCCCACCTGCGGCAGCATTCCACGGCCACGGGGATGATGGACAATACCAGCGTGATGTCGATGCGTCGTTCAACCTACGTGGGCGGAGCCACCGCTGGTCACCTGCGGGCCTCCCTGCACAGGAACAGCAATCATGGAGGAGGAGGAGGAGTGGGAGGGGCAGGAGGAGGAGGATTGGGGTCTGGTCGGGTGGGAAGCTTCCACCGGCAGGACTCGATGCCCTTGCAGCACGGAAATGGTCATGGTTCTGTGGCAGGCGGGGCAGCCTCCGGATCCGGTGGACGTGCCACGGCCGTGGGCGAGAAGAGGTGAGGCACGCTAATCGTGGAGCTGCTGGAGGAGGAGGAGGTGGTGGTATCCTTGCAGGCCGACGAGCAGCTCTGAGCGGAGACAATAGGCCTGTGATCTCACTTTGTGCTTGCACCACCCGCACTTCACATCTCGCACTTTGCACTCGACTCACGACACTATTCCCCTGTCCCACTGGCATTTGCCAGGTAATTTGTTTATTGGCGCGAGACTGGACTAATTTGAAATCGCATCAATGCCGAAGCCAACAGGTTAAGCGGATTTTATGGCTGCGTTACCTTCGCGGAAATGCTTCTAAATGTGTATGTACATATGCTTTAACTATGGGACATATGCCTGGATGGAAGCGAGGGTCGAATTGGGCGCCATTAGCATTTTACTGAACCCAGTGCCATTGTATATATGTTTCAAACAAACTTTTACTAATTAATACGCAATTTATGTAATGTTATTCTGTGCCGTACTTTAGCCGTATGTTATTCGTTAATTAAGTAAGTCACTAAGCACATTAAATGTAACTCGTAATTACCTGCCTCAGTGCAATAAAATAGTATTATATAAGCCACGGACTTAAAAAAAAACAAAATGGAAACACAGCCCCAGCTATTTATAGAATATACAAATTGCATATATCAATAGGCTTAAGGGACTTTAGCGTAAAATTACTGTAAATAAATGAATTCCATAAATGTTAAGAGCATAAATGTTGTCCTGGATAATGTGAAATTTCAGAGCCGTAATGTTGATATCATGTGGAGCATAAGGACACCGGATATGCAGGTAAGAGCTTGTATATACACTGTTTTGGACTAATTTATGTACTTTTGACATTGATCTGTTTTAAGGATAAGCGGATTCTGCTTAAGTAATTTTCTCTGTTGAATAATTCCAGCCTAATAAATCGTTACGAAAGTGACCGCATCCGTTACTGAGCAATGTAAATCATGGCAGTTGAAGACGTCCTAACTCAAAAAAAAAGGGAGCCCACCGGTTTACATGGAATACGTAAATCCTAGCCGACGACGGATAAGTGCGCTTAAATATTGTACTACTATTTGCTATTAAAATTGTAAATTGAAACTTTTAACGTAAATAAATCGACATTTTATGTAAAATAGGATTATCAATCAACAGCCCAAATCGACATGTGTCATCAAAAGTGCAAAAATTTGCTGTTATTGGCACAGATATACAAATATTTGTTGTATTCAAGGACAAGAGAAAATTATTCAAATGTTTGCTACAGGGAAATAAAAAAAGATTATTTTGTGAGACGTGGGTTTTGAGCAGGAACCGTAACAAAATAAAATTTTTTAGCTGTGAATGCCACTCGATTGGAAATTTTGTAACGAATTCAACGAGGTATGCCATTCCAATATTTCACAATTATTTCCCAGGGTATTGATCAAAAAACCGAGATAAAAGTTGATTTTTTCGGATTCTTCGGATTTTGGCATTTTTTATAAGGGGTTACATTATTATTTTTTGCGAGAAATCGATCAAATTAAAATTTTTTAGCTGTGAATGACACTCGATTGGAAATTTTGTGACGAATTC
Source organism: Drosophila kurseongensis (assembly GCA_018153305.1). Lineage (NCBI taxonomy): Eukaryota > Metazoa > Arthropoda > Insecta > Diptera > Drosophilidae > Drosophila > Drosophila kurseongensis. The sequence continues at coordinate 13,310,816 of JAECXX010000004.1, read as the reverse complement.
AACGAGGTATGCCTTTCCAACATTTGACAATTATTATACCCTTGCAGAGGGTATTATAATTTTGGTCAAAAGTGTGCAACGCAGTGAAGGAGACATCTCCGACATCTCCTATTCTTGATCAGGATTGCCTCCTGAGTTGATATAAGCATGTCCGTCTGTCTGTTTCTACGCGAACTAGTCTCTCAGAGCCGGAATCGGCGTTGATGGAATTCGCTGGATTTTCAACGTCTTTCCCGACGCTTCAATCTGCGAATCGTGCGCTTCATCCTGGACACACCCGCCCTACTGGTGTCGGAGTTTGTGGATAAAAGCGTCCCACTGGGAAAATTGAGTGTGGAGGACTGCTTGGGGAAGTTGGCATGGTAAAATTAGACCTTATCGGGAAAAGACAAATTGTAATCCGCACGTTATTTATTTTATTGATTTTTGTGAACATTTAATAGTGAAGAGTCCTTTTTGGCGAGCCTAACCCTGACGTTGGCGTCTTCCTCCACGACGCCTTAATACGACGACTCCACGACGCCTTCCTCCTCGACGGGCTTCTTGACGCCGCTCCCGGCGAAGTTGCTGGCGCTGTTGACGTTCCAGCCTCTCAACATCGCGCGTCAGCTTGGTCAACTCCGCTTCGAGGGTTTCGGAGGACGTGGGTGAAGGTGTTGGGGACGGCGAGGGGCTGGGCGGCGAGGGCGGTGAAGGAGAAGGAGAAGGAGGAGTCACCGGAGGAGTTACTGGAGGAGTCGCCGGGGGAGTCGTTGGAGGAGTGGCTGGAGGAGTGACCGGAGGAGTCGCTGGAGGGGTCGCTGGAGGGGTCGCTGGAGGGGTCGCTGGAGGGGTCGCCGGAGGGGCTGATCCTGTGGCGTAAGCAGCCGCAACGAGGGCGGAAAGCCCAAAGACGAGGATAAACGGGGATCGCATCTTGAGCTCTGTCTTTCACCTAATGAAGAACTGTACATATTCCGGTGTTAGTTCGAGTATTTATAGGGGCGATCTCACATTGTGGTCTAATGGCAGTATCTGTATTTGCTTAAGATCGCCGTACGCATGGGACAAATAAGGATTTGTTTACAGAGTATAGGCTGTGTAAAGAGTTCATAGATGAGATTATCTTTTTCTAAAAGACCTACAAGCTGAATAGATTTTTTGTGTTCTGATTATACAGCAGACAATTGAATTCATAGTTGTGAAAGCGACTGTGCAAACACAGCCTGAAATATCAATAGATTTAGATAATATTTGGACAACCGCAAATAACTGAAGCTTTTTTAATCAAAAAGAAAGCTTTCATCAAAGCAGTATTAAACAAAGAACTTAAGGGGGTTTTTTAACAATTAATAAAGAATAAGCAATAGATATTTTTACTATCCATTTTTTATCATTTGTTTATTAAACTTAAAGGAGCACATAAAATTAATTTTAAAAAAAATTGGTTTTCGTTAAGTTATTCGTTCTTGAAGAAGAGGGGAAAAAAAGAGGCCGTGTCCTCGTCGCCATGATTTCTATGCTTGTCGTTATTTGAAAAATAAAAAAATTATATTTTCTTAATGAGTACAAATGTCGCTATGGCATGAAGCGCCAAAAAAAAAAATACCCTTGCAGGGGGTATTATAATTTTGGTCAAAAGTGTGCAACGCAGTGAAGGAGACATCTCCGACCCTATAAAGTACATATATATATTCTTAATCAGGATCACGTCCTGAGTTGATATGTCTGTCCGTCTGTCCGTCCGTCCGTCAGTCAGTCACTTTCTACGCAAACTAGTCTCTCAGTTATAAAGATATCGAATTGAACTTTGCAAACACCCTTCTTTCCTTTGCACGCAGTATATAAGTCGGAACGGCCGGGATCGGCCGACTATATCCTATAGCTGCCATATAAGTGATCGATCGGAAATGCCATAACTTTGGTGTTTTTAAAGTTAGGAAGTTGGGATTTTTTATGAGTATTAAGAATGAATCATATGAATATTTTTGGAGAATATAATTTAAAGAATATTCTGCAAGGGTTTATCAGCTTTCTTTATTTAGCTTTCCTTACTTGTTTCCCATGGTTTTGATAAAAAAAAACCGAGATTAAAGTTGATTTTTCCGGATAATTCGGATTTTGGCATTTTTCATTTTTGGCGAGAAATCGATCGTATGAAATTTTTTAGATGTGAATGACACTCGATTGGAAATTTTGTGACGAATTCAACAAAGTATGCCATTCCAACATGTGACAATTATTTCCCAGGGTTTTGATCAAAAAACCGAGATAAAAGTTAATTTTTCCTGATTTTTCGGATATTGGCATTTTTCATAAGTTACATTATCATTTTTTGCGATAATCGACCAAAATGAAATTTTTTAGCTGTGAATGCCACTCGATTGAATATTTTGTAACGAATTCATGGAGGTATGCCATTCCAACATTTGACAATTATTTCCCAGGGTTTTGATAAAAAAACCGAGATTTTTCTGGATCTTTCGGATTTTGGCATTTTTTTAAGGGGTTTTATTTAAAAAAAAAAAAAAAATGGACGAAAATGAAATGTTTTAGCTGTGAATGCTACTTGATTGGAAAATTTGTAACGAATTCAACGAGGTATTACATTCAATTATTAATAATAATTCCTTGCCCTACATTAGCCATATGGTTTTAGGCAGAAAAATTCATCAGTTTTCTAATATGAATTTTTTTGTTTTAGTATATCCTTAAAAAGGAGGTTGCTTCAACCTGAAACAAAATTTGTATGCTTTTTAAACTGGGTGAAAAACTATTTTGCATAGGAAAGCGGGTGCCTGCTTGATGGATCCAATTTGTAAAAATGTGTGCGCCCGCAAGGCCCCTAAAAAGCGTATAACAACCTTAACTAACATCGTTTCTTCAATTTATTTCGGAGCATTTTTCGAACCACCCTTATCATAACGAATCGCAAAATCGCTTTGAAGTTTGGGTCAGTCGAACAACTACAACCGCCCCAGCTCCCCTTGCACCGGCCCATCACACTCACTCTTTCACACGACCAAAGCAATTTGCTTATTTAGACAAAGGAAATCGACTGGGCGAGACCAGAAAGGACAATAAATACAATCTGGCCCCGAACACACACAAAATTTCATTATGGTATGCCAATCAGGAGGTCACAGGCACAGGCCACAGGCCTCAGCCACCGAAGTTGGTTGTATGTAAATTGGCCAACACGGCATGTATTATCTGAGGACGTACCGCCCCCGCAAACAGAGTAGGCCCAGGACAAATGTCGAGCCCATAGTTATTGGCATCCAATAAACGGGGGACTCGAAAAGTTCCAATTCGACCCAATGAGACGTGTGGGGGAGGGGGGGTCAAAAGAGGAGCCTGTCCATCCCCGTCCTGTCAGCCGATCGACCTATCGCCCCCTCTAAATCACAACTGGAAGGGCCGAATGATAATTCCGGACCCGGACGGACAACGCAACATTTTCGCATTTCGGGGGCATTATTCGTCCTGCACAGCGGGAGTCAAAGGGCATCAGCATTGGCATCGCCATCGGATTTATGCCAACGTAACTGAGTTGCCCCACAGCCAGCTCTGGTCAAAGGTAAATGCCTCGACCAACAGCTTTCGCCACAAATGCGGCGCTGATTTGCTGGGAACTGAGCTCCGATTTGGGATCTGTCATGACCATCGCACAATTAGCTAATTATACTCTGAACCGCAGGGAGTGAACGGTGGTTTGGGGGCTGTGCTGGCTGAAACTGTTTAGGGCCAGTTAAGTTTCAAGTTTACGACCACCGAAAGACTTTAAGTCATTAAGGTAGTGGACCGGTAAGTAGCACAAGCTCATGGAGCACAAATATATCCTTTTTCGGAGAAGTTATATTTATGCAAACTTTCCCGGTTAAGTGCAGGTATGTCCACGTGTTGAACCAACAAACTTCTGTTAAGGATCCTAACTTGGAACATGCAAATGAGGAGAGATTCCGTTTCCGATGCAAGGCCTGGTAATGAGATTATCAAATGCAGAACGGGACACGAAAGACCCGACACACACAAGTGGTTCTAAGTGATTTATCGATAGAGCCGGATGGGCACATCCTTTATGGCATCGACAGCACGAATATAACTAACAATTAGTGGCCTCTCCACCTTCTAAGATCTTATCTTTTATGTGTTCACGCATTCATAAGTCCTCATTATCCAGAATGTCCCCGGGAAGGCAGACAGACGACTGCTTTCCCCGTTCTGGCTGTTATTTTTCCTTTTATGTCGGTCTAACACGCATCTTGCTCCTCCGGCTGGTTTTCTTAGACGGCTGGACCGTGGCCAACATACACTCGCCAGTGGTGTCATCCTTTAACTGAAACGCTTTAATAAGATAGCTCTTCTTGGGCACAGCTTAGTCTAATGAAAAACACAGGATGTATGTGCTTCATGTTTTTAGCCTTCTGAAAGAGTCTCCTGCAATTAGTTCCTTTTGTTTTACTATTACACTGAAATATATTATAACAACTGTAAACCCCAAAATATTGTTTACAAAATATTAATTAAATTCCAAGATCATTTTAACTCCTTTTATTGTTCTGTGTTAATCGACTTGCCAAGATTATACGATTATTTGAGGGCATATTCGGTTCGGTCTGCTCCTTCCCTTTTCGTCTTGTTAATTGCAAAGTCCTGGTAAATAATCCAAGGAAGGAAGGAAGAAGTCGGAGCAGATGTCTCCGTCTTCGTCTTGTCTGGTTATGGTCGACTGCCGACTCGTGTTTTGATTGCGGTTAAATTCTTATTTACATTCCGGTCTGTTTATGTCCAAAGGCCAGCAAGTTGTTTCCGGCATTATTCCGGCTAAGGCTGCTTTATGGTCAATATTTTCTTGAGATCTAATGAATTGCCATGACTAGGGTCTCGGCTTCTAAGTTGGTCAGAAGGAAACCTAAGCAGAACAAATCATGAATATTTTCTCAATCCTCCAAACCGTTTATCATGGCAATTATGTAATAAATTTTAGATGAACCAGAAGTCGTCCTTATCGGCAGCCTACACTTTCAAGTTTATTGAATTTCAATCCCTTGTATTTAATTTCGTTTGTGCAAATTCACCATTACCATTAAATTGAAATCAATAGAAATCGTTTGGCGAGGGGAGGCGGGGTAAACAGGAAGGAAACTGAATTTGTTAGGCATGGCTAAAAGCGTAGGAAACAGTCCACTATGGGGGCATTCTGCCTACAAGGAGGGGTGATGTAGGGTAAGTTGAATCAACTTACGTGGGAAACACTGGGGTCCACATGCTGAATTCCAGTACTTTGGCGTTTAAAGTTCCCGATATCTCACTGGGATCAAGAATATACAAGTACCTTACTCGGTAGGCTAGAATTCTTATTTAGCAGCCCCTACAGCAAAAATCAGCTCATTTTCTGCTCCACGTACATTTCGCTTTTTTTCGGATGCGAAACGGCGATGGGCTCACGTAATAGGCTTATGCGCCGCCCAAAGCCGGCTTAAATGCACACGCACTTTATTTAATGACAGTTTTAAGCAAGGAAAAACAATTACCAGGGAAGCAGGAAGAGCAGGTGGGTCAATACGGTCAAAAAATTGCCCAAGAAGCCGGTATGCAAATTACTTACCTTAGACAGAGAGACGGGAAAATAAGACAAAATCAATTCTCATTTATTTTTTTCTCTAAATATGATTTGATTTGCACACGGACAAAGCAGCGATAAAATCACAGTTCTAAGATAATCATGGTAATCATAGAATATTTATGACTTTTAGTAAAGGTATCAACAGGATAGAAATAAATAATTATAAATGTCAAATAATAATTACGTTTTTTTCCTGTGTGGCTGTAAGTAAACAGGATACAAATAAATAATTATAAATGTAAAATTATAATGATGTTTTTTTCCTGTGTGGATGTAAGTAAATGGACTTATTTGCAGAACAGTGCCCTCGTCACCTGCCTCGTGCGTCATCGGGAATCAAATAAAAAGTAATTAGTCAAGACGTGTCACCTCCCCTTTAAGTTTTTGTCCTGTTTGGCATTAATGGGATTTACGGGAAGTCTTCCAAACATATTTCAGGCATTCAGAGCCACTTTTAGGCAAGAAAGCGGGGTGGAGGAATGCTTGGGAAAAGCCTTAAACCGAAGCCGTCTGGGTAAGAGGCTTTCTTTTTTATCTCACCCAAAAGCCATTTCAATATTTCGCAACCCTTTTTTTGCCTTAAACTTTCCGAAGGGCTGCCGAATTTGCGTTTGTTGTTTCAGCCGCATCGCAGGAGTATAGAGCCATTAAAAGTCAATTGGGCCAGAAATGCAAAGTGCCAGACAGTCTAGAGTCGCCGAGTGCCCTGCCTGGGCACATCTGCAGCTCACATAACTTTCTGGCCTTTCGCAAAATAACACAAATATTCAAGGTTTGCCCACGGGTAAGCAGTGGAGCCCACATATTTTGTTCTGGCCACATTCCGCTAAATTGACTTCGAACTTACAAAATTGGCGCACATGCCAAAATATTTGGTATTGGCACGAAACCATTTTGTGTCCCCCGCCATTATCTGCCGAGTGCTAAGAACAATCCCGTATCGGGCCAGTTTAAAACAGTATTCGGTAATGGGCTCCAATATGCTAACTACTTCATCGATTGATGGCGGCCCCTAGGGTTCTCCATGGAGCATTCGTTGGAAGTCCGGGCGTCCTTCATGGCTTCCGTTTCGATTTCTTCTCGACGCGACTGAAAGCGCATGATTCCCCTGCAATGCACATAATTTCCGACATCTTTGTTGCTACCACTCCTCCTACCAAGTGAAAGGAATGGCCAGCTGTCGAGGAACTGGGCAACGATACAAATCTTAGCCCGGAAGCCGGGAATCCGCTGCCAGTGCCAGAAACAGAGCCAGTGAATTGCTTGCCTTCTTTACGATTATGGGCCACTTCTCATTGTGTTCGAATCGTAATAAGGCTCGTTGTGGCTTTCACCATTCGATGTGTATGCAAATAAACGCGCAGCTCGTTTTTATGGCCGCGGACAGCTGACACTCCAGGCCAAGGAGATACGAAAGACATGGCCAAGTGGTGTCCAAATGGGCAAACATCCCAGAGCTCATCAGATGGGTTGATTTGATTGATTCGGGGTTGACTTACCATTAGGCCGTTGGGCTGGTCCTTGGGCTCAAGGGACTTCAAGGACGTTGTTAAACTAATGCAGAATAAACACACCCCCGATGGGAAAAATAGTTCCGTGTTAGTATCCTTTGTTGCCAAAACTGTCCCAGCAACTTTGAGCCCCAACATATAAGCCATTTGCAAATTGCAACATAATAACTAACACAAAGTTTGCTCTTACATTAAAAATTCCGAGCAAACATTGTCAAGCGATGTCCAACTTTGGCGGCTGTCAAAGCTCACGCGCTAAATTTTAGATGATGGTAACCAGAGCGACTCGCTAACTTTTAGGATCCAAATTATTTTTCGGCAAATAAAAGTTTCCTGTCGCGGTTCGGAAACTACAAAAATGGCGGGATAACTAACATTTCTGGGGGAGGGGACAGGAAATGGGAATATCAAATTAAAATTTTACCTAGAAGGGTGGGAAATCGTGATATTGGCAGACGCCATCGCTTTTTTGGGCATATTTTTCACTGACATCCAGGTTTCAATCAGCGGAATATCCTGTTTGCGCCACGCTTAGCAAATTTTCTTAAATGGCGGCAGATTACTAACAGGCAATCCGGCATTAGCTTTTGGGAGTGGGAGTGTGTGTGCTTAGGATAAGGGGCAGGTGTTTAAGGAGGGGGTGTTGGAAAGTGGACTAGAGGCGGCTGCCTTATCTTTTTGCAACCATTATGGCGTCCTGGAATTGGGACGCGTGCTCGCGATGGAAACCGCTTCAAAGTTGGTTGCCTGGTATCTTAAAATTTAACCTTCCCGACTTTTAGTTGAAAAGAGAAATTAAAAGTTTTTAGCTTGACTTGCCCCTAGTCCATATTAAATTTTTCGACTTGCCAGGACCTATTTGCTTTAATTAACATAACAAATTTTCAACTTACATTTACATTGGCAGGTGTCTGGATCGTGACTTATTAAAATCCACTCAAAGTTATTAAACAATGACAAGCGAGCACTGAAGGAACTGAGTCAACAACTAGTGTCGAACGAATCGAGGGCCTCCTCTTACATTCAGCTGCAGTTTCCAAAAACTCTTCTAAATTGTTTTCCCCCGTCTGCTACTCCGATTGAAAGTCCTTTGGATGCTGGGCAAGCACAAGTTCGGAATTTTATTGTTCCGGCTTAGGAGCCAGATGGAGAAGATTTGAACACGCCAAAGTTCTGGTCCAAGGAGGGGAAGGGCAAACTATTTGGGCATGCTGGCAAACAGGGTTCTGTCAAATAGTTTCCCAGCATCTAACTTCCTGGCTGGGAGAGTGGGCCATTTAAAAGATACTCGAGCGTGTTTTTGGTCTTTTAAGGTTACAAGCTTAATGTGAAAAGTGGGGTAAAATAATGTGACTGAGAACGTGATTCTGACCATATTAAATTAGCGGAGTGGAATAAAGCGATTTCAACTGGATATCTCTACATATAAAAAAAGTGAAAGAAAGTAATGCTACAACTTTATAAAGCCGCAAAATTTAAAATCTGTTATTATTGTTTTAGCTAAGAGGGGTGCATTAGGGAGGTTCAGAATATATGGAAGATTTTGAAGTGCAATGAATGTGTTCGAATGCCAAACAATTTTATTTAATGTTTTAGAGGTTCCATAAAAATTACTCATGCGACATGTAATACCAGTTTGAATGCATTTTTTACCAAGAACAACAGTACGTATGAGTGATAATGTTCAAAGCCAATGCTCAGACCCTAAATGGCATTCTTTCTGGTCTGCCATAACAGCACTAAAGCGCTTCAAAGTATAACCTTGAAATATTCATACAAATTTTAAGCGCCCTAGTGAGCATTCTTTCTATACACACAAATAATAAATTTACCTAAAATATTGTCAAAATGACTTACTTATTTTAACGTGTATTTTATTTTGCCTTTCGAGCTGCACAGAATCCAGCTTTAACATAGTGTCAAAGGGCTGTTCTCGCAGATGTCTAGGCCAAAGGAATCCTTTTAAAAAATAAATTGGTGATAGCGGTGAGACTGCGAAAGGCAAGATTCATAATAAAAAATTAAATCCGATTGAGCCGTTTAAGCAGAATGTCGACAAACAAGAGCTTTACAAACAGTTATGGTTTGTATAGTTTGATTGCCTGCCTATATAAATATTTGGAGTATTGCAATATATTTTTTTTTGTAATAAGCTTAAAATGAAAAGGTTTAATTATTTATTTACTCATACTGCCCACCACGGGCAACGAAAAATTTGGGAGTGCAAGCTGAATAAGTCAACCTGCTACTCTGACGATTTTGAAAGGCGAACCAATGCCAGTTAATATTTATACAGATCCAATACTTCATCGGCCTTACCTTTACTTCTGGTTGTTAGGGTCGCCACGTGCATCTTGTTGGGAGGCTGACAAGACGGTCACGAATCCTTTGCGACGGCTGCTTCCTCATAAATGCTTTCTCACCAAGCCGTCTGTCAAGTTTTTTGCTTTTCTGGTTTGTGTGGTTTTTGTGTTGGTGTTACCACATCATCACTGTCGTCCTCTGTTGTGCTCGCTTACATTTAATAATTTATACTACATATTCCTGTTAGTGACATTCTTAGGAATCTCATTATTTTGGCGTGTCTTCAAAAATGAGTCTGACTCCCATTGAAACACGCAGGAAATTCTTAAAGTAATCCTTTTGCTTTTCCTTTTTGTAAATACTTTCTAGGATGTCATGTCTTCGACGGACATTTTAAGCCCCAGGTTATTATTTAAATTTATCACAGCTTCCAAACTTGCTTGGTCAGAATTAAATTTTAAATCTGGGCGGCATTTTCAAGCTCGGCTTGTTACCAACTATAAACTAGAGAATTCAACTTCCAAGGCAAGCGTGAAAATAAACTCCATTCTATTACTATTCTTTAATATTTTACCGTTATACTTTAAGCTAATTATTAACAAGTAAATAAATGGCGCTTAAACTATTTACAACTTTTTCTTTTTTGTTTTCAGGGACTGGTTGATAGACTTTCGTTTCAGCTTGGCTTTTGATTGCTTGGTAGCCGTCTCCTCTTCTCCTTCAGACCCATCGCTGTCGCTATTGTAAAAAAGAAAATAGAGATTTTAGCCTATAAGTCCTCTAACGTTGCGTAGAAAATAAACTCACCCCACTGTTGGCATCTGATCGAACAAGTCCTCGTATTCATTGTCTACCGGTGTCTCTTTGACGGTCTTGTTTTGCTTCACGTTATTATCCACTTCTAGCTCAGTGTCCTCTTCAGGATGTTCACTATCCCGCGGCTCGTTTTCCAGTTGACGGATTAGGATCTTGGTGGCCTTAGACTTAACGTAACATTGGTAGAGCAGCACCGTGGATTCAGAGTCATGGATGCGCACATATCGGTCAAGGCTAGCCGAGCTGAGGTATCGACCGGTGATATCCAGATGCAGATCACTGATCCCGCCGGTGAATCCCTTGTAGGTGTGTACATGGGTCTTCATGCGTCGTGTGTCAAAGGCTTTTAGAGCGCCCATTGTGGTGCCCGTGTAGATGAAATTGCCCCGCGCCACCAAAGTCGTAAAACTCATGCCGTGCTCCTCGCTGGCAAAGGATGCAACCGGACGGCGCTGCTTGCGGGTGTCGTAGAGACGAACGTAGCCGGTTCGTGAGCAGGTAGCCAACACACTAGGCCCATCTACGAAACCTATGTCGCTATCCCAGACTGGCACCTCTAACTGGAGATAGTCGTTCGGAAGGTTCTTGGAACTGAAGATCTGCTTGCCGTCGGTGCTTAGATCGTAGACCTTTAGATTGTTCTGCCGCTCCTTTCCGCCGGTGGCCACAATGTTCCTGACCTGCGCACACTGACGCAGGTGGTCGATTTGGTTGCCCGTGGTAATAACAACAGGCTCCGATTCCTCGTCTACCTCCAGCTCCAGGCTCTGTATCTGTCCATTGCCAATGCCGGCAATAAGCTTGTCATTGTACCGGGCAAGTCCAACGATTGGTGCGGCGGTAAAGGATACAGACTTTCTGGTGCTCTTTCCCTCTGCAAAGGAGTGCAACTCCACGGTGTTCTTGGCGCGTCCGAGCAGGATTTCCGTCTGAGCTTCGTCGCCAAAGGCCAGCGATGTGACGCGCGAATCCTTGTCCAGACCAACCAGGTCGCTCAGGTTGCTTTGTCCATGTGGAGATTTTTCCGAAGACGGCACCAGGTCTGAAAAAGTCTTGTGATTATAATGCCGTTTGCCAATAAAACTCAGGCAGACTTACGTTTAAAGGAGCCCGTGTGCGTTCCCACATACAGTTCGTGGTTCGCCGTGTAGTTTGCGTGCTTTAAATTCGCAGTCGTCCACTTCATCGTGACCAAACTATTCTATCCAGAGTTTGGGAAAATTTAAAATGAGTAGCGGGTTTCAAAATTTCAGCAGCGGTCAGTAAAAACAAATTTTACACGTGCAGCGCGAATAGTATGACCAATAGGCATTCGTCAATATTGCGCCAAATTCCGCATTTAAAATGTAGCTAGATCGCAAGCTAAAAACAGGTAAATAATATCTGACAAACACTGAAAATGCAAAAAAATTACTTCAAATGATTAAAAATTACCTTGATGCAGGTATTCGCATCCTTCAAGTTGTTTTTTATTAACAAGTTGATGTTATATTATTTAATAATCAGTGGTTTTCAAGTAATCAACAGTATTTTTTTTACCACCCTGCTCTATTTCTACCAGGGCTGAATGGTGTGAATGGCAGGCCAGCTGTTCGTGCGTGTTGACCAACACTTTCCGCTCTATTTGAAAACAAAAATATTCGTAATTGCGCTTAATTTATGTAATTTCTGAACAAAAATGGCTCTCACAAAGGTCTATGATGCTGCCACAGTGTTCAAACACTTGGGCGGAATTTTAAATGTGTACAAACCGGCCGGCATGAAAGTGAACCACGTTCGCAATGCCATCCTCAGCAACATTTGCAAGGGTAAGATGCGATTGAGTTCAAGAAAGCAATTTCATGCTTTCTCTCTGGCTTTTTTAGGGCTCAACGAAATGGAGCAACGGGAGCCTCGTAAATTGAGAGAAGAAAGACCCCTCCTGGGCACAGGCACCGCCGCCGACACCGTACTGCATAACATATCTGACCAGACGGATCTGTCAGACCACGTTCTGTCTACCGGACCGAGGTACTTACCACGCGACTTAAAATGCTCCACAGTGTCCAACCTGGGAGATCACTCCAGCGGAGTCCTTCGTAAGTCAAGTAGTCAGCCATAGATGCTTGTCTAACCATTCCTTTTCAGTCTTAGGGATCAACAAAGGAACGGGGCAGTCCAGTAGCATTCGGAGAAACCGCCCTGTGCGTGTCTACCACATCACCGGTCACCTGGGTAGCGCCACGGAGACCCACCTGCCAGACTCACGGGTCACAATGCGCTCAAACCACCGACATGTGTCTGCAGACAGAATCAGCGGCCTGGCCGCGTCCATGCAGGCCTCGCACCAGCGTAAGATGTTCGAGCTCTGCGGCGTCGATTTGCAGACTCAGGAGGCCTACGAACTGGCCTGCAGGGGCCTCCTACGCCCGGCGGACGACAGCCAGCCCGTTGTCTACGGCATAAAACTTATACAGTTCGAGCGCCCGCACTTCACGCTGGAAGTACATGCGATTAACGAGACACAGGAGTACCTTGCCGCCCTTGTCCACGACATGGCTTTGGAACTCCGCACTGTGGCGCACTGCTCTCAGCTGCGCTGCGTTCGACACGCCCACTTCGATGTGAGGGATAGTCTGCTCAGACACGCGTGGCACCTGCCAGGAATCATCAAGAACTTGCGCCAGCAGCGTGACATCTTGCGGGCTCACCCACAACTTCTACGACAGCAACGAGTCGAGCTACAAGCTACACAGTAAATTAGGGATCAATTATTTGTTGTAGGTAAATAAAAATGTAGGCTTTAACGAAACTTATGGTGATAATTTTTAAATCTATATCCAGTATATGGTATTACAAATTTGACCTTATTTTTTGCCAAGACACCAATGAAATTTTTTATATTACATATAACGTGTTAATAAGGTCTTTTTAGCTTTATTAAAATGAGACAATATCCTTTAGCTTCCATATGAACATTTAACTGAGAGAATATTAAGGATTTTGGAGTGAAAGATTGTGCAATAATGCTTTGCTGGTATTTTAAATTATGGGATTTGGTGTTACATTTTGTATTATTCAACAAAAAAATTATTTTTGTCCGACATCACGTTTTTGAATATAGGTGAGAGTCAGCATTTGTTTTTCGCACTCAAAAATCTCCTTTTGCAGCTGGTCGTACAGCTTTTTGCCAGCCACCGATTCGAGCTCCTTCTCCAGGACCACCTCTGCTTCCTTAAGACGAGCCTGAGCCAATTCCAGAAAACTCGATCCCTCTCCAGGGGCCCTTCGCGCTTGCTCCTCCAGTGTGTGGGCAATCTCGATCAGAATAACCGTCACGTAGATAGCGAGTTTGATGCTGTGGGGATCCAAACGCCGGCATACGTTGTAGAGCTCATCGCACAGGCGCAGTTTCCGCTCCAGTTGCCCGCTACTGAGCCCGCCCAAATCCAAGCCAGTTTCATTGCCGTACAGCTGGATCAACGTGTGCTTCAGGTTGAAGGTGTGAAAGTGGTTGGGATGCAGGATCTGGGACAGCCGAGCCAGTAGCAGTTCAACCTGATTCGCGGAAGGACATCCGGCCATTAAGCTATCCACCTGCTCTGTCATGTGAGTCTGCAGTTCGGACACGTAGGCCCCATCCACGAGCATTGGACAAGTATCGCACTTCCACTGGGTATTCTCGTCCAACGGATCCACTGGAAGATGGGTGCCAGCGCATGTTTTGTTTACATCCCCCAGACATGCCAATGCACTTATATAGGTCCCATATTCCGTAGGATCCAGGCAGCGACTGCAGCGGCAACTGAAGTGCTTCGTTAGGCGCAGATGGTGCTGGCGAAGATGAGTTCCCCAGAGGATATTTGTGTAGGTGATCCGTAGGTGGTCGCCCTTCCGCAGGTTGCAGCCGGCTCGCACAGAAATTTGCTGAGTAATGGGGTCGAACTGGAAATCGCAATTGGGCTGGCAGGCGTGCTCCATCATGCAGGCCTGCCGAAATAGACCGCTCAGCTCCACTCCTGTCGGCAGCTCGATTACCATAAAGTTGGTTTCGATAATGCCGCACAGTCGATGCAATAACTCTGGTCCGCAATCCTGCAGTAGGTTTGGCTTGGTTTTCTTGAGCCGTCCTAGAAATCGCTGCTTCAAGTAGCTCACAACCCGCTTTTCCGCCTCCACGTGCAGCTCGGTGCCCCTGCGCTCTTCTTCGTGAGACTGCATCTCCAGCAGAGCAGCCCACTTGGCCGGACTCTGTCGCTGCAGCAGCAAGCACTTCAGCACCAAAAGGGCATCGCTCCTAAAATAGTCGTTCAGTGAACGGGCATCTGCCCGAGCAGGTGCACCCGATCCCAGGCTAAGAACACTGCACTCCAGAGCCTCATGCTCACAGCCGGAACTGCAGACTGGCCAGCGGCATCTGGAAAATTAATAGTTCAAGTGGATACTTACTACTGTGAGAAGGGAGTGTCACCTGCGACATTGGTGCTTGCCCAAACGGCAGGGCGTGGCACAGCCCACGCACGGAACGATAGAGGCATCCTTGTCCGCGTCGGAGAGGTACCACTTGGGCCCAATCACCAGAGGCTCCTCAATGAACACTATCTGGCCGGCTGCAATGTCCTGGGTTACCATTAGATACCTGCCCAGCTGGGGATCCTGCTCCTCGCTGAATGGCCTGCAGCTGCGCTTATGCTGCGGCCAGTGCTGCTTTTGGTGCTCTCGATCACAGTAGCGCACCATCTTGCACCTGGTGCAAGCCTGCGAGGCAGCCACTCCACAAACGGGACAGTCCGTGCTCGACACCATTGCGGATCCTTAATAAATATTTAATTTTCCACCAGCGGACTGCACCACAATGTTACGTCGGCAAAGGGAATTTTCTTTTTGACTCGTCTGATTTCAGCAAGCCGGCGACAGTGGGATTATTTTTAGCACGCTTCTCCATATACTGTACTCTTCCTTTTAGCCAAGAGGACCAGCGCCCTCGCTCTGCTCTCTGTTTACGATGAGGAAATTGAGAGCCCACAGGGTGTTCCTCTAAAAAAGACCTTGGAACCTCTAAAATTCGCTTTTCATTCGCACTTTATTTCGCTTTCTTCCGTGAAATACAAAAGTATACCGTACAAAACAGGCGTCAATTGAGATAACTTAATTTGAGTGTTTAGCAGTTAATGTGATAAATACAATTGATTTAGTTTGTGATCTGGGCACAACTAGTTCTAGTACGGTTCTTGCGGCGCGTCCAAGTCCCGGTAGTGTGATCTGGGTCGATAATCAAAACCACCGGGTCTGTAAGCAACGAGAATGAATATAGATATTGGAATTATTCACGCAAGACTTAGGGCAGGGCAGAAATGCAAAATATTACAAAGTTTCGTTTTAGGCTATGGATTCGCATTTATTTCGGGCAAATGAAAGTTAGCAACGTTGTCGGATTCTTAATACAATTGGCATATTATTGTACAGGAAAACGGATATCGGTAGTTGTATATAAACCATCTTTATATGCAGTAGATACTTTTCCTAGCATTGCTTGAATTGCTTTTAAAACTTGAGCTCGCCAAACGATAATTGCTGCATCGAGTGAGCCTGTTTTGTGCTAATCAATTAGTCAAACATATCGGAATTGGCAGGCGCATCCAAATCATGGTAACCGATAAGCCGGCGCTGGTGTTCCAAAGGCAATTCTCTGCAAAAAATTTGCGACACAAGAAAGTTGTGACAAATTTCGATTTAGACCAACAAAAGAGAAATCAAAGTAAAAACAGGGAAGAGACAGGTACGCCTAAATGCTATAAGTGTGTGGTTATGGAGGCATGACTGTGTCGGGGTTTAAATCCGCTCACTCAATGTTATTATGTCTAGGGTTCTGTATGTTTCTCTTCAGTACACCAAGAAAAATAATAGGTGACAAGTTTGAGATCAATCTCGTTACGATTCTTACTTAAAGAAAAGTTGAGAAAAAATAGATCGAATGTATCCATTGATCGGTTTTGGGAAATACTATAGTGAATCCTATGGTCGCTAGCGCTCCTAAACTATAAGAAAAACATTATGCGATGTACTAACCTGCGAACGGGAGGGAAGTTGCGTCCTCCGCGGCCACCACCCATCATGGGTGGTCCGAATCCGTAGGGCATCGCCGAAAAGGGTGGGTACATGGGCGCTCGATAACTACATTTAACAAAAGAAATTTATAATTTAAGAAGGCATTCCAAAAAAGGCTCCACTTACCCTCCTCCGCCTCGGGAAGACTCCGATTCAGGGCGCTTTGAGCTGCCGGGGTGCTCGGGCAACTGCGGGCGCTTCGGATCGCGCAGGTAGTTGTTAAAGTACTGCACCTCGTTGCGCACCTCGTCGACCTTCTCTTCGTGCTTATTCAAGATGTGCTTGCGAATGAACTCGGGGCCCTTAAACTTCTTGCCCGACAGCGGGCACAACCACTTGTCCTTGGCTAGCTCTTGGGTGTTCGCCTGCACAAACTTTTCTACCTCGGTCTCGGCGTCCTTAGAACCAAGATCCTTAATCTCCTCGTCGCTGAGCAAGACAGTCTTAGTAAGGAATTGCTGCAGCTTGCTCTCGTACGTCTTGATATACTCCTGCAACTCGTTGCTCGTCACCCGAGCAGGAGTTGGACCACGGGCATGGATAATGCCGCAGCGGTTGGGCATCTCGTCCTCGTACGGGTACTCGCAGTGGTTGTAATAGTCTACGGAGTGCACAATACGCAAGTAAAGCACCAGTCGGTCCAGAACGGCTATCAATTGCTCATCACGCTCGATGGGTTCACCCTCACTGTCTTTGTTTTCACCCGTAAGACCGAGAAGCTCTTCCTCTTCTGCGGACGCCTCTTCGATGAGGTAGTCGGTGATGTTTTGCAGCACCGGATTTTTCGAGTTGAAGCCATATGTGGAGGCGTTCCCATTCGCCGAAGATTCTTTCGCGCGGTTGGCGGCATTTGCCTCGTTTGCAGACGCCTCCGTCCACAGTCTGAACCTTTCGTCCAGATTCAGAGCAATCTTGGCGCATAGCTTTATGTCTGAACGCACCACCTGTTTGTGGGCGGTGATTCCGTTGGCTGGCCGTACCCGCCGACTCAGGTCTCGATTAACGATGGCACCCATTTCGCAGTCTCGCAGCCGCTGGTTGTTCAGGCCCCAGCAAATCTCTTTGATGTTGACGTCCCGCATGAAAGTTATCCATCCGCGGCGATACCAACGGCGTTCTACCAAAGGATCTGCAATAGCCACCCTTAGGTAGCCGTTAAAACGGTTGCATACACCCTCGATTTCGGCTCTGGTTATGGAGGGGGCCAAGTTGCGCAGGAAGATGGAGGAGGTGCGATGCAGCGCTCTTGGGTGACCATCCTTTACTTTGTCCAGGTCAATGGTTTCGGTTTCGACAACCTGGTTTTCATTACTAGGAGGCTTTTCTTCTCCCTCTTCTGTTTTGCCAGCATCTCCATTTTCCGCTTCTTTGGGCGCACTCGAATTTTCTTCCGGTGACTTTTCTGCCTCGTCATTCTCGACAGCGTTGCCTTCTGCGGCTTCTTCTGGCTCTGGAATTGGCTTTTCAACGAGCGCTTCCGGTTTGGGACTTTCTGGTGCTTGCTTTGCTTTGGCCGCGTCTAGCCTGTCCTTTTCTGCCTCTGCTTTTTGTTCACTTCTCAGACCATCTTCCACATCGTACTTCTCTTTTAGCTTCTCATCATCTGAGCTGGAACTGGATTCGGAGTCGGATGAGGAGCTGTCATCATCGCTGCTATTCCGTTTGCGCTTCTTGGTCTTTTTCTTATTCGGCTGCTTGTCCTCAGCGCTGGAATCGGTGGCCTTTGAATCATCCTTCACCTCTTTCTTGGGCGGCGCACTTTCTGCTTCATCATCATCCCAGTTTTCCTCGTCAGAGTTGACAGGTTTCACAGCTTTCCTCTGTGGTGACACAACAACTGGCAACGAATCCTCTTCACTCTGCTTCTCTTCCTTAGGACTCTTGATTGTTTCCTCTGTCAGCTTAGCAGAGTCAATGGGGTCCGACTTTCGCTCATAGACCACCGGCTCTTTGGGCTTCTCATCGAGCACTTTAAGGTCCTCGTCGGTGCCGCCTTCCAGCTTTATGACACAGGTGTCCAACACACGGATCAGGGCATCACCCTGCGAGGAATCCACCTTGACCGAGCCAATAGTTCCGTTCTCGAGCAATTCCACGAAAACATCCGTCCGCCTCTGTAATAAATGAGTTTAAAGTGGTTGTGGGGACAATTGGATGAAGATAATACCTGTAGGAAGCCGCGCTGCTCTTCGCTGCGTTTTACACTGTCCTCGGGGTGGTATTTATTTTTGAACCTGCAGATACAAAATTTGTTATGGTAATTAGTGAGGCAGAAATAAGGTTTTTTCTCTATGACGATTTAATTTCTACTTTTTCGCTTCTTCGCCCGGCTGTTGATAGTCAGTTATGTTAATTTTTCACTGGTTTAGATAGGTTTTTTTAGTTATCACCCAAAATCTTACCTTGCAAGCTTTGCGCTTTCGTTATTTATGGGATTGTTTTATTGTTATTTGGGCTTTTGCTCGACAATCGAATTTAAATAAATCGCGGTTTTAAAATATGAACACACCTCGGCATTGCTCGCCGGGTAATTAACAAATTTGAATTTAGTAGATATCACCAGCTCTGCGACATGGCGCAGAACCTCTCAGAGATGTCTCTGTCTCATAAACCCAATAAGCTGCAGAGAAAAACTTAATATACAGAAAGTTATGAGTGGCGAACAGGAGACAGGAACATGGCAAAAGACGCAAGGGGCTGCACAGGCAGAGATATCAACGAAACCGTAGTGGATGCAACCTCTGGTCAGCTACTAACCATTCCTCGTCCTTGTGGGCCACAAAGAACTCGTTTAGCTGCTGTCGCTTGAAGTCCGTCTTATACTCGGTGTACTTTCGCATCACCTCCGAGTCGGATATGTTCTCGTCCTGGGTGTCGAGGAACTGCTTCAGGTTGAGCATGGCCGGCTGGGTAAGCGTGTCGCCACCGCTGCTCACCTGTTCCCGAGCAGGAGGTGCATGGCCGGCGTGGGAATAAGCCGAGTGCATAGACTGGTAGTGGTCGTTCCAGGCTTGCATCAAATATGGGTCGTAACCTTAATTGGAAGAGTTTCTCTTTATATTATTTTCAATCCTTGAGGCTAATAGAACTTACCCCCAAAGCGGGGATTGGAACGCACATCTCCATCGCCCCAGTCGGGTCGCATCCGCTTGGCTGGTGGCAGATCCCGTCCGGGCGACCCGTAGCGCGGCCTGGGCCCCGGACCCCGATAGTCGCTGTAGTCCGGCCTGTGGCGGGCTCCTCCGCCGCCGCCGCCGCCTGCTGAAGCCCCGCCCCTGAAGGGATTGCTGTAAAGTCCAGTAAATGGTGTCATGTAATAGCTGAAGGATAACCTCCACTTACCGTTCCGCCCACTCGTCGCGGGCGCCGGCAGAACCACCCACCGGGCGGCGCTCGTCGCGGCGTTCCGTGCGGTAACTATCGCTGCGCTCCCCGCGGAACTTGTCCCTCCGCTTGCGGTCGTACTCGTCGTCCGAATCAGCCATTGTCGGTTGTCTGCAATTGAGAGTTAAGGCTAGGTAAGTGAAAGTGGCTCGTGCATAACCTCACTTCTGGGCCGCTTCGGCCTTCTCTTTTGTATGATTTAAAAGGATTAAAAGGCTTAAGGATTCCCTGTAGCCAATTAAGTCTGGCAAACCACTCTCTTCTCATTCAGGTTGGAGCAAATTTGTGTTTTCTGTCGGGCCAACATTAGCCGCCATCTTGCAATTTTGCTTACAATCGCTTACGTGTTTTGTGGCAGGGCAATAAAACAGAATTGATTGACTTATCGATTCACAAGCGTAAGTAACTAAATTACAGCGTCTTTTCCAAAAGTTTTTCGCTTTCAAAACATCACATAATTACCTTTTACTTAAATATAATAAATTTTCCGCAGATCGGCGCGTCTCTCAGTCAGTGTGGCCGTTTAAAAGCAACGCAATATACCTTTTAGAAAAAAATACCAAAGAAAAAAATACCAAATCTGAATTATACCCGGATTCCACCAACATAACGTTTATACCGTAATTTTTGTTTGCATTTTTATAAACATTTAAAATTAAAGCTTTAATATTATTTTATATAATTGCTTTTCGTTACGAAAACAAATTGCGATATACGTTTAATACAAAAAAGTTGTTTCGGCGTTTTAAAAAGACGAATTCATAAAACTTTTATTTGATACCATCAAAACATCAATAAAAAAGTGTTTATTAAAATTGTTTTTTAATCACTTTTAAAATTTTGTTAAATAAATATTTGCTTTAGGCAAAAACAGCTTGCGATCGTCTCTCCTGATAATTAAATATTTAAAATAGATCAACTTTAAGAGCTTTAAAAAAAGAATGGCTTTCTAATGAAGCCACACATTTTTTTAATGAAATATTTACTTTCGTAAATCGTCTCGCCGAATGCTGTACATAATATATTGCCTATTTATTATGCTTTATTGTATAATTTAGTGATCAAAGAATATGTTTTTATACCCTTTAAAAGGGTATTATAATTTCAGTCAATACTTTGCACATTTCCAAAAAAGATATATATACTTGATCCCTCAGTCTTAGAGGAATTTGGATGAACTTAGTTTTCTTTCTGTTATAGGTAGTACATAAGTTGGAACGTGACGGATCGGCCTACTATATCATATAGATTCCATAAAAACAATCAAGAAAATAAAATTATAACGTGGTTGTTTCTTATAAATACTCAGAAATATAGTAATTATTAAAGATTTGAGAATTACGGTTTTACTTTGATAAAATTCGGATGACTACATATATTGTCGACCCGCAACAGTAATGAACGAATTGTCTTCGAAAGGAATTGACGCTGCACAATTATATTTAAAATACCCAATTAAAACAACAATGTTAAATATATCATTTTTATTTTATTACACGTTTCATATATCGTATATATAGACTTCTGTTAGATTTATGTGTATGTATATATTTACAACTTAGTTATACAACTATGCAAAGTGTAAGTGTATCTAGGCCTAAATAAATTTGTTAATTATGAAATTAGTTCCAAAAATGTAATTATTTTCGCCATAACTTGCAGCTTTAGCTGATGACGATGCGCCAGACCCCCGAAAATCGACAATAACCTGTTTATAATCGTCCCAATCTTTTTTCATTTTTTCGTCATTTAACTTAATATAGTGCATCGATTTTTAAAGTATAAAAGTTTTCATCATGCTGTATTGTAAGTTATTAGCAATAATATTAACTTTAAGTAAACAGATTTTGAAATTAGATGTCAGTTTCGTACATTTAAATTAGTGAATCTAGATACATATCCGAGGGTATATATTTTGTATGCACCGTGAGTTTTGGGCACCTCAAATTAATTATTTATCTTGGTGTATTCCAATGTCAGCCCAGGGAAATACAGTAAGGAGAAGGTATGCATACGCTTGCATTTGCTTAATCGGTTTAAATGCTAACAATCTCTACTTCTCTCTCGTTATCAAAATCGGTATACGGCAATTCAGGAAATATTTGCAATATGGGAAGTTATGGAAACGAAACAATATTTGGTTATTCGACTTATCACATTCTGCGGATAAGTCTAAAAGGTGAAGAAAAGTTTGCTGGCAGTGTAGCATATCCTTTGGAGAGGGTTGATCGACTCAAATCTGTTATTTTCGCTTTCCGGTTTCTATTTTATTTCTTCTTACGTATCTCGAGTGTAATGGGCTTCGTTTAGAATATTTTCTGTATGCTGATTAGATTATCGACTTTGTTTGTATTTCTTGTTACACTAAAATGCCATCAATTCAGTTTTCAGTTTGTATTTCGTATTTTCTATTTGTATTTTCCGGAAAAATGATTTTACTCGCTAAGTTCTTTGTCTTCGAATTGTGTGCGTTGTCAATCCATATACGTATAGGTTCTGACTTAAAGATATACTCGAAATCGTATCTTGAACTGGCTGTTATAATTGTATATATTTCGTAGATATTCATGTTACCATTTAGATTTATATTACTGATTGCTAGACATTGCAAATGAAATTAGACTTATGGCGGTCTCCCCTCTTTTATTTACTCTAAGTTCGAAAAATGGCTGCGGTTCGATAACTTAGTCAATCTGCATGGTATTAGATCTCAATTTCGATTTGGCAGTGAGAAAAACTAAGCTATTAAACTCAATTCAACTTATGAAGCTTTAGCACGAGTCTTTTTATGTTCTCGCCTACGTTATAATAGAAACAAAATAAACTCCAATATTGCGTATTATAAGTCTGATTACGCCTAAAGCTAGGCAATGATTTGCGGCACACCAGGTACCTTTAAACAGGTTTGGTGTTTCCTAGTTCAAACAAAATTTTCGTGGGCTGAGAGTGCATGAAAATCAAATTTCTATAACGAAAATAATATCTTTGTTCAAGGTATATATCTGTTTCTTTTTGTTTTCTTTTCCTGCTCTTGCTCTGCTGCTAAGGTCTCGCTTGTAGTTACATTTATTTTTATAATGCTTAAAACCTTTCGATCACCCTACATCTGTTGCCCGCCTGCTTCATCATCATTTGTTTTGCTTGAGGTAGTTTTTCAATTCAGGATCAATATCTACAAGTTGAACACAAAATGCTTGTAATTGTGAGTGAGTGTCAATCAATTTCTCTTAGGGTTACAGGCTGTGTACACGGTCGTGGTCGTGGGTTCTACATAGTTAGGTCTAGAGATTTGGGGCAAAACAAGTTACGAGTTTACACATAACAGAAAACAGTGCATAAAAATAAAACAAAGTCTCGAATTTCAAAAATCTACATAACGATTTTGTTTCACGATTCAGCTTTAGCTTTGTGTATTTGTTTTGGTTATCTTCTTTATATGAATGGATCTGTCAACAAATTGTTACTTTATACCAAACAATCTTTTATTTTCGTAATTCATCAGGTTGCATTATTTGTATTTTTGTTAGTCGCATTCTTTGTTTTCATTCTTATAGAGCGAGAGCTATAAATATAAATTTATTAATATATGCATATGTACAGATCTTAGGCGAGCTATAATGTAATATTTGAAAGATTTAGCGAGGGTCTATCGAGGGTATTTATTATGATTGACTTATACTATATTCAACACTTGACTTGGGTTTGGAATTGCAAATCGAATATCTATAATAATGTTGAAAGTCATCCGGTTTGGACTTTCAAAAATGTGTTTAGCAAATAAATCTTACTTAAAAATTACATCTTAAAGCTATTTGATAGCTTTCTTGCTGTTTTATCCATTGAAAAGTTAAAGAATCATAAACCAAGTGTCGAAAAGATACAAAACTGTTCCTGCTTACTAATTCCTCCGTTTTTCATCTGTTCCTTTCGTTCTTAGCCAATTTCACAGCCATTTGCATCGAATGCAAATTTTGTTCAAATTCTGAATTTCTAGCTCATAAGTCTTTCACTCACACCCCAATAGTTTTTATCTTTTCCCTAGTAAACGAAAATAAAACACATGGAATATGACGGAAAAATATTTGGCAAAATAAAAACACTGGGGTTTTGGTTTATGTTTTTTGCATATTTTTATGTTGTCTTCTTTTTGTTTTGGTTCAACATATTTTTTCATATATTGTATATATTTTGCTTGCATTCACTTCATTCACTTGCGGCAATTAGGTAAAAAGGTAAAAATATTCCGTATTACGATAGAGTTTGCATCTTTACATTACGTGTAGAACTACAAAACAAGTTATGCATAAACGTAACTATGTATATCTTTATAATAATAATTAAACGTGCTCGAGTGCATGCTAGAAAGAATCAAACTTAAACCGATTGTAAAAACGAAACTTATAATGAGTTTGATGAGCGGGGGTCATCGCTGGTTTGGATCATCCCTTGGAGGTTCCCTCCGTCCAATTTCGAATATGATGAATAAATAATTCACTGCTTTCTGTTTGTCAAAGTGCAGGCTACATTTAATTAGAATTCTCTCCTCGAAAGCATTGCGCTCGTTTGATTAGAGTTAATTCCATATATATCCTTGATATCATGCTACTTTTAGTTCATCTTTACACAAATTCATGTTTATAAATTAAGTTTACTTAAAAGTTTACATGTGTGGCTGTGTGTGTAGGCGTGTGTATGCGTTGTGTGTAAAATTATATTTAAATTAAGATTAGTAGTAAAAGTAAAAAAATTGCACAATTCAAGTAGAAAGCTACGTAAGATGTTATTTTATCTTCTTTTTACACAATAAAAGAATTTCACTTTTAACTTTACGTTTAATTTTATTAATATTTTACAGTTGTTTCTTCTTCTTTTCGTTTTCAAACACAAATTGCTACTAAAATTAGAATAAATTTGATTTAAGTTAAAATAAGGCCAACAATTTTAAAAAATGTATTTAAAGTGTACATCGCAAAGCAAAATAAAACTAATAAAGTCTAATAAAAATGTTTGAAAATCGATTGCATTAAATTTTGTTTAACATAAAAATTGCCAAAGTAAAGAATTTTGCACGTTTTTTTGTGGTTTTCATTAAATTAATTTTGATTTTGCCAAATTTGTTGAATTTTGTCACTCACACAAATTTTGAATTACCAATGTAAATTTTATAAATATATATTGAAGTCTTTTGGTGTGTGTGTGTGTATTTATATGTGTGTGGCTGTTATCAAAGTGATTGAAAATTATTTTCCACCTAAAGGTGCTTGTTGAATTTGAAATGAATATTTATTTTAGACTTAATACCTTTTGATGCCTTTTGGTTTTTGAGTAAGACTCCAATCACTTTAATTTCATTTTCTTTTGTTAAAGTTCATTATAAAAATTTTGTTGAAAAAAATGTCTAAAAACGATGCCAATATTCAAAGGATCTTAGTTTTTGCTTGCAAATATATTTGGGTGGAAATCATCAGAATTTTAGAATTTAAATTCTCGATTTTAAAAAAATATAAGGAGGGCATAATAATATATTTTCATTTTTCGTTATCTTTTTTTGTTTTGCTTTCTTGTAATATTTTTTACAGTTTGCCATTTGTTATGATTAAAAAATATTTATAAAATCAGTCCAAGTTTTGCGTGTTTTTTTTAGAGTTTGTTTGTTTTGAATTAATTTAAATGTATTTAGTTATGGTGGATGTTAATGTTATTATCATAACTATTCCTTTCATTTAACAGATTTACTCTCTTCTTTAGAGTAAGGATTTAGAGTTATAATTAGATATTATACAGTTGCTTTCATTAAGTTTACAATTAGTAATTATTATTTTATATATTTTTAAAATATAAACAATCTTTATTCTCTTCTCTCTTCCCTCTGTTCTCGCTCTATTCTCTGTTCTTCTTTTCTGATCTGTTTCGCATGCAGTTTGGAGGATCAAATTGAAAAATAAAATTCGAGAATTGATCGTGAGGCAGTCGCGATTCGCATCGGATCGAACATTCGCCCACAAAAGAATTGATTCTATATTTCATGATTTCCAATGGTTCTCTTTTCAATTTGTCTCTCTCTTTCTGTCGCTCAACGCGTTTGTCCAATTGTGGTTGAAGCTTGTTTCAAGAAAGCTTTTATGTAATGGTTAATAGGCTGTATTATCAGTTAAATCGTATGGGTAAAAGCTAAACTCTAATATTTGCAGGCTTAAGACTAAATAACTGCATATTACGCTTGTCCACTAATTATTCACTTCCTCATCTTACTAAGTTCGCCCGAAAATCTCCGGGACAAAACTTCCCCATTCCCCTAGATCGCATCTCAATCCAGCAGGACGCCAATGGTCTGTTGGTGACGCTGCGTTTGCTATGCCGTCGTCGAGTGCTCCGACTTGACCGCCACTCCGCCGATTAGTTGCTCCTGGTGTGAGTGCAAGGCCACTCCCATCAGGGCCATCGCCGTCTGGGCGTTCGCATACATGCTGACGTTGCCGCCCACCCCAACTCCCACTCCCACTCCCACACCTACACCCACTCCGACACCGTTGCCCATCGGGACCGCTGAAGTGGTGGAGATGGCAGGAACGGCGGCCGTGATGCTGGTGGAGGAGGTGGGCACCGCACTGGTGGGTCCTATGGCCCCACTACCGCCGATGTAGTCGCTGCTCGTGCTGACCGCCTGCACGGAACCAGAGGCAGATACGGAGGCGGATGCGGGAGTAGAAACGGAAAGGTGCTGCGGCTGTGGCTGGAGCTGCGCCTGGAGTTGCGGCTGAAGCTGCGGCTGGAGCTGCGCCTGGAGCTGCGGCTGGAGCTGCGGCTGAAGCTGCGGTTGGAGCTGAGGTTGAAGCTGTGGTTGGAGTTGTGGTTGGAGTTGAGCTTGCAGCTGAGGTTGGAGCTGCGGCTGCGCCTGCGACTGAAGTTGCGTCGCATTCTGGGTTTGGGTCGGAGGCTGGGGTTGATGCTGGGCTGCGGCTGCCGCCGCCGAAGTGGAGGCGGACTCGGAGTCGATGCCGGCGGTTATGGCGCCGCCAACCGAGGCACGCATTCGCTCAGCTCTTTCGAGCCGCTCGGTTTCCTCCTGGGTAACCTGCAGGTGCGACTGGACCGAGGGCGGGATGGCGTGCACGTCCCAGATCTCCTCGAGGAACTTGGGCAGCTTGCGGTTCTTGAGCTTGAGCGAGAAGCACATCTCGGCGTTCTGGTTGCCCAGCGTGCGCAGCTCGGTAAGGATCGAGAGCAGCTTGGCGTAGAAGACGAGGCTCATGGAGTCGCCGCAGTGGCGGTTGAGTATATAAATGCGTAGCGTGTCGATGTAGTAGCTCTGGATCGCTTCGACTAGTTGGGCCTTCTCAAGGCCCGGCCGGTCCGAGAAGATCACAATGGCAGTGAGTAGCGCGTATTCGACATTGTCCACCTTCATCGAGAACATTTGGCGGCAGAAATGCAGCAGGTCTTCAATGTTGTCGGCCATTCCGGCCATTTTGTACGAGTCCCGCGTGTAGGATCTGTTATTCGCGAAGAATATGGAATCCGAGCTGTGATCGTAGCGGCGAGCCATGCGCAGCATCATCACCTCCGACGAGCAGGCCTAAAGAACGAACATTTAGGCTTTAGTCTTGTCATTGAAAGCCCGTATCTTTGATGATACTCACCTTTAGTAACGTGATCTGATCCTCCTGGGGTATCTTTGTAAACGCTGGGAGACCTTTAGCAAACTCAACAATCAGCTGCACTGTGAGAATGGTTATCTCGGTGATGTGCCGAAAGCTGACATCCGTCTGGCTCTCGTTCTCATCGGGTTGACTCTGCAGGGAAACGAATTTAGAATCTATGCTTATGGGGCATTATTCAGTGAGACCCACCATTATACGCCTGAGATCCTCTTCGGATGGCTGCTCGTAGCCATCCTGGTACCAAATTAATTTGTATATAACGGCCAACTGATTGAACGTTAGTGCAGGTATATTGCGCGCTTGGCACTTGTCCAAAATTTCATCAGGTAGTAGCTGTACCAAAAAAGAAAAGGAGGTGAATGTTACTGAGGAATCTGTCACTGTTTAAAAGAAATAATTCAAAGCTCAAAAACTAGATCAAAGAGATTTACCACTGTGATCTTGGCATTTGTTTTATATTCTTACCGGAATAGTGGGATGCTGCGGCGCCTCGCATATCATTAGGTCAAGAATCTCCTTCTTGACAATCTCGTGGGCGTTGCCGGAGCCTAAGCTGCCGCTGTTGCCGCCGTGCTGTGAGCTGGGCGAAGTGGTCATCTTGTCCTTCTCCTTCTGGGCCTTCTTCTCGCGCCGCTTCATTGCGCACTGATTCTCCGGCACAACGCACTCCGGCCGCATGCCCACGGCCAGACACTTTTTCAGACGGCACTCCTGGCACTTGCGCCGCATGTACATGTCCATTTCGCAGGCGCGTCCGAATTTGCAGCAGTACACGGCGCTCTTTGTCACGCTGCGCCGAAAGAAGCCCTTGCATCCCTCGCAGGTGAGGGCGTTGTAGTGGTAGCCGGAGGCCCGATCGCCGCAGACCAGGCACAGCTCCTCCTGCACCCGCGGCGCAGGACCCTTCTTGCTCTTCTTCGCATCGCAGCTCTCGTTCGCCGAATATCCGTTCAGGCTGCTCGAAGGCGAGAGATCGTCGCGACCTGTTGGCGAAAGGAGGGGGGTAGGGAAAAAGATCTAGTTAGTATGGGTTTTTTCAGCTGTCGATCCATTAAACATTAGACCCAAATAAATAAATTTACTGTGACGGAGTTCTATGTTCTTCGTCATTTGCATGTTTTGCAAGCTCCGGATTCGACTGGAACACGTTTGCTTGCTAATCTGAGTTGCTGTATCCGATAGCTGGTAAACGGAGTTTGGCAACAGCCACCTCCGTCATTGTCCCCCGAGAAATTTAAAATTCAATTAACGTTGTCGCTCAAAGTCAACGGAATGAGGCACGAAATTATTCCCGCCAACCAAATTCGACCAAGGGAATGTTTGGACAGGAAAATTAAGGCACTCGATGGCGAAAGATAACTGAGAACTGGACTTTTATTTGAACTTTCGAAGAATTTATTAAATTTTGAGATGGTTCTTCAGGTTTAAGTGTTTTAGTCTGTTAACAAGCATTAAAAAATGTCTGCTATTAAAAGTTTATTCCTAATAAAATTCTGGATATAAGATTACACCAAACTTTTCAAGCTGGGTTTTTAATGTACATACAAACATATTTTCTTTATATTTCCATCCATAAACCATCAAGAACCATTATCGATTACGTTCAAAAGAGGAATTGTGTGGGATATCGGGAACTATGAATGGAGACACATTATACGAATAGTCACGTTTGCAACACTCCCACAAAGAGATAAAAGAATATCAAGTGCAAGTTTTCCCCACAAAGGCACTAACTATGCGCCAAGGAGGGGCAGTTAGAAAGGGGCAGGATAGGTGGGCGTTGGCTGGTGCTGCAACTGCAGCAGAAACAGAAGCAGCCAAAGGAATGACAGTGACAGCGGCAGCAGCAGCAGAAACGGCAATAGAAGGCAGGCCCAAGACACGTCTCAGACACTTGACTAAAGTACAAGAAGCAGGAGGAATCGAAGCCAAAGCGGCTAAGACGTCACTTGGCCACAAGTGCACACGTCTCCTGTTCCTTCTCCTCCTTCTCCTCATGCTGCCCCACCTCCCTTTACCACCCGGTTTTCAACTGCAGCCGAGTGCAACGCAGTGCATTGTCGGCCTAACACAGTTTCTAGCAACCATTTTTCCCCCTTCCAGCCCACGGGGCGCATGGCCATAAATATTACCCATACGCCCCGTTGTCTTGGCTCTTGGCTCACGGCTACTTTCCCTCCCCTGCTGCAGTCGCTGCGTTTCAATTTCACTGCCAGCGAAGGAAGGAGCGCGGGACAGTGGAGAAAATGAAATAAACGACGGCGTCATGCAAACTTTGTCTGCTTTAGCGGCTCATGGAAAATGGAAAATGGGGAGACGCCAACTTGACTGCATTTTCACTGCACTCGAAAGCCGCGTTTGTGTGTGTGAGTGTGTGTTTCTGCACCAAAGTAGAAATGTGGAAAATTGCTGCTGCTTCGGCAGGGAAATCGCGTGGCTAAAAGTAAAAACCTGCTGCAGTTACCGGCTCGTCTAAGCTGGTTGCAATGGTGGTGCAATGTCACGGAAGAAGGGGGTTCACTACATCCCACGGGATTGCCATTGCCGCTGCTGATCCAATGGAGCACAGCTAAGTAGGCGCCAGGTGAGTGGAAAAGCTGCACAATTACCTGCCCGCTCACCAAATTCTTTGGGGCACCAGCGAGCGTCGTGTGTACAATATCAACTTTATGACTGCTGGTAATTATTTCCCTACGCTGAAATGCAACTTGCCTACAAACACCAAATATACATGCATGGACCCACAGAGGACCTACAGCACAGGCACATTTCATTTTTCATCCATGAAAAGACATTTTCCATCGCACGCAATGCCAGCAGAGGAGCGAAACGCCATCGAGTAAGAAAAACAAAGGCAGAACGGCAATGGATGAAAAAAGTGGACGCCAAAGCGGCAACAGCGTGGCACAAAAGACACCCCCGAGTTCGCCCAACTGCCACCCTTCCGCCCCTTTGGAGCTGCCCACGTTTGGAGTTCATTGTGTTATTGTGCTTAGTCGCTCGGTCTCCGTTCGCCATTCCGCACTACATACCCACATAATCCATGTAAGCGACTCTGCCGTCTCTGGCGACTGAGGGCCAAGGCAGCGCCATCGGGACGGACGGAGGAGGACGCGGGACCAGAAAGCTATAGCCATATATACATGGCCACGAAAACAAACTGCAGCCAGAGCCCCACAACTTGCACTTCAGTGCTGGCAAAACAGATTTTTCAGCCAGAAAAAAAATCGTTTTTATACGTGACTATATGCATAAATTATTGGTAACCCAAGATTGAATACTAGGGTTTATAGTAAGTAGGTTTAAATAAATTGCACTTTAATGATGTTTTCTTTTTTTATTGCTTTCTATTGTTATCTAGGGTGGCGCAAAACTAACCAGATAGTCTCTATCACTTCTGTCTGCGAAAAATTAAGGGAGGTCGGTTTTGCCCCATAAATGTTTTTCAAGGGGTTATAAAAAGTTTCAAAACCAGTTTTACCTATTTTTACCCTCCAATTCAAGAATAGGGACCCAAGTACCTACTTAATTTAGCTTGTCTAGCTCTTTTTTGAATGCGGCACAGCACTGGGCGCCCAGCAGCCTGCGCTCTCCCCACTCGCTATCACTCTTCTTTCTTGTGCTCTCTCTCTCTCTATCTCCCTCTGTGCCTCCTTGTCTGCACTTGCTATCTCCCTTGTGCTGCACGCCCTTGCTGAAAAAGCTGAAAAATGTTGATGTAGGCCTCGAAAATATGCAGTTTGCCTTTGGCATTGCCACTGTCACTGCGGGCAGCGCAGTCGGCGTCAGTCAACGTCAACCCCCCCACCTCACCCATACGTGTGTTTGTGTGTGTTCGGGAGAGCGGATTGCATGTCGCACAAGTTTTCACAGTGGTATAGGTAAGTTCTCCCTTCTGGCTTCGTTCGCTGCATTCTGCATTTTGCATTTCGCATTTTGCATCTCATTTCGCCCGTTCGCTTCGGCTTTTCATTGCTTTTTTTTCACACACACTTTTTTGTTCTAGGCAAAGAAATGAAACTTTTTGTTACTGCTCCTGTTGTTGCTGTTATTCGTCTTGTTTTTTTTTCTTTCGCTGTATTCTATGGCGAAAATGTCTCTTTGTATGCATTTTCCTGTAAATATGTGTGTGCTGTGAATGCAATATTTTTAAGCGGCTTGTTTTCTGTGAATGCATATAAAAAAGTAAAGAAGAGGCAAAGGGGTCTGTGCAAATAGCGCCTACTGTGCTGAGAACAGAGAAGCAAAGTAAATAAGTTCCTTTCAACCCCCCTCGCATATTAGCAAGTTGCAGACTAGTAGAGCCGAAAGTCATAAAAAAAGTCGGACGAGCCAAAGTTTGCTTGTACGATTTGCAGCCTCAAAATGAAAGCCAAATAAAAGAAAATATAGCTGGCCAAACTTCGAATGAAATATAGATGGTTTCGTTTTTGTTGCACTTTTATATCTACGTTTCTATGATTTAACTGATATATGTTTGCTGGTTCTAAACGGTACAGCGGCAGTACGTGTAGCATTCATATCTATGAGGTTTTTATATTCTATATTCATCAAACTTGTAATAAGTTGGAATCTAAATAAAATAAATCCAAATTAAACTTTGAGTTTTCTTACGATTTGTCTTTAAATACTCCTCAAGAGATTGCTCACAGTTTGCACTTTAAAGTGCAACGAGAAAGCAAAGATTCTGTTTCGGGAGTGTAGATTTTTATTGCTATATCTTGGCGCCACATCCATCGTGAATCATAAATCTGGCTGCAAATCGACCGAATTGGTTGTTTGTGGCTTTTCAATGCTTATAACCATTTGGCGTTGTCGGTATCTCAGTTGTTTTGTTATACTTTAGATGGTAGGAAAATAAAAGAATAATTAAAAAAACTGTATAGTAGTTCATCCAAGTTAATAACGACACCTCTGTCGTCAGCATGAATTTCCCACATTTTCATATTGATTTTTTAAAAAGTCGTCCAAAAAATAGTCGATTTCAAATATCAAATAAATTTAAAAAATCCAAATCTCCTAAAAGGTAAACATCCCTAAAGCCCTGTGTAAGCTCGTCCACATCATTGACACATTTTCTGTACATATTGCTCGAAGGGACTACGAATTTGACTATGCCGACATTGCAGGCGATTATGTAAGCTAAAGCCGACGACCCTAAATCAAAACAAGTTGAGCAGGCCCAACTAACCACCAAAACTGCAGAGTTTCCCCACAAAAGGGGATGATTGCTGCAGGTGGTTGGGGTTTCGGGGGTGCTCCACCTTGGCTTTGGGCCGTAGTTAGGATGATTTGTGATGGCCAGCCGGTCGAGTAGCTAAGGCCAAAATCAACCTAGTCCGCCCAGCAAAACAAACTCGGAGGGTTTTGGGTTTGTTTGAGCTGGGCAAACGTATAACCGGAGCTGAAAAACTGTACCACAGAAAGCGCATGTCCGATGCACTGTCTGCAGTTCTCTTTTTCTCTCTTTCTCTTTCTCTCTCAATCCCCCGTCTCTTTCGTTTGTTTGGGGTTGCACACGTTTTTCTGTTTCAGGGGGTTCTCTAGTGCAAGGCTGCAATTTATTTTGCACGAGTTTGTCAGTTGTTAGGCACGTTTCGCCATCCCCAAACCCCGATCAGCCCCCTTTTCGCCTTCTGTGGGCTTGGATTATATGGTTGAAAAATTGATTTTTTCAGTTCGTTGGCATGTTGCCGCATAGCCATGTACTTTCTTGTTTCTGACCAGGGGCAGGGACACGGACACGGACACGGATACGGAAGAGGGTTGGGTGGCGGAGGTTGAGGAGGATGCACTGTGTGCAATAGGTGGCTGAAAAATGATTTTTAACCTACTTTGAGCCCAGGTCGACATTTAGACGAGGGTCGTCGCATGACCTTTCGTGTGTTGCGGAACGCATTATATGGCTTTTTCGTTTCTTCTTGCGCCACATTGTTTGTTGTAGCTACAACTTGAAAGAAAGCACTACCGAATTTCATTTGGAGAAAGCGCTAACGGCACCGACAACTA
This sequence comes from Drosophila kurseongensis, assembly GCA_018153305.1. Taxonomy (NCBI): domain Eukaryota; kingdom Metazoa; phylum Arthropoda; class Insecta; order Diptera; family Drosophilidae; genus Drosophila; species Drosophila kurseongensis. The sequence continues at coordinate 13,277,436 of JAECXX010000004.1, read as the reverse complement.
GAAAAAGGTGACGCCATTTTCAAGACTGCCATTTATAGCTTCAAAATGGCTGCCTTAGCCAAGGAATGGAGAAATGGGACAGTTTCCGTTTCCGTTGGTATGCTCTATTTGCAAGTTAAACTAAACATTTAATTCAATGGAAATATGGTGATCGAAAACGTAGCTTTTGTTTGATTTACTTTGGCCTGCAAAGAATGAATCAATTTAACAACACTGGCTTATAATAAAATTCGAAAAGAAATTTGTTTGTTTGTTGAACGATTGATTGCTAACACCATTCGTTTTCTTTAAGTTGTTACCGTAAACACTGATAGAATATTTACTTAGTATTAGGGGTGTTGTCATTGTTCCAAAAAAATAGGAGGTGCAAGATCATTTTTAACGAATAATAGTTCGCATTAGCTTCTGCTACTGATATGCCTACATATTTGCGTAATCTCACTCACGTTAATAAATTCTTGTACAATGAATGTAAAACAAGCTTTTCCTCTCTCCTGTTTCACGGTTTGTTTGTGTACATCAAAGCCCCAGCGCTATATGCAATTTCTGCCCCAGCGGAACCCGCCCCCTTTTTGGCGCATTCCTTCCTTAATGATATGGGTTTGCATATGTGTGCTGCATCACATACACACGTATAGAGAGTCTCGTGGAAACTTGCCTCGGTGTGCGATGCACTGGATTTGTTTACAATTTGCTTTTTATAGCCAACATATGTTCGACATATACCCATGTGCGATGCTTTATTTACGCCACTGTTTCTCACTGCAACCGCTTACCAACACTGGCCAGCTGCAATCCCAAAAAGATATTAACGTATATGAGATCGAGTGGTAGAAGGGAATGGCTCGTGGAGGTGGAGGCGAAGGGACTGGGCGGGGCTGTTACACTTATGGGCTAAAGAAAAGCACCAGCCCTGCGAACAATGGAGCTCGAAACAAATGGCAATGGAGTGAAGCCATTAGGAACACAAAGCAAAAAGCGAGCTAGAAAAAATTAGACAAAAACAAGCCTGAAGAGAATAAGAGCTAAAATAGATGGAAAAAGAAATGAAGAAGTTTCAGGGTAGCCAACAAAAGCGTCACAGTCAGTCGCGTATCGTTGATTGTTTTTTGGGGGTGTGGAGACCCTCAGAAATGTGCACACACATGTGTAACCCCCATAATAGTGAACCTAGACAAAAGCTACTTAATATATTCTTAGGACTCAAAGTTACAGTTCAGGTATGTGTTATCATAATCAAAATACAAATATACTTTAATGTATAATAGTATACATTTCAAAAATGATATAGTATTTATTACCCATATGAATACGACCAAAATTTGTGATAACTAACTTAAAATCAAATAAATTTACTTTTACAAAAACAAAGATATCAATCTGTGAATATAAATAAAATATAAAATATGTTTGGAGTATTCATTAAAAAAAAACACAGTTCAAAATATTTTTAGATATAATTCAAATTAAATGATGTTCCATAGCCTTTTTTGTCAGTGTACAGCTTCCCCCCAAAAGATAGATCCATAATATTTTCTCCGTAATTTACTATCTTCTTCTCCTGCGCCACGTAACCCCCCTCCCCCGCCAGACCCCACTCCACTCTTTGCAGCGTGATTAATGCAAGCAGTGAAGCGTTCTCCTCAGCTGCCATGCAAAATCAGGCACACAACTTTTGTTCAAGTGCAGTTGGTGGGGTTGTGGCTGCCGCTATTGGAGTTCCAACGAACGGAAGTTTTTAATTAAATGTGAAAAAATAAAAACGAAATGAAACGCCGAGCATGGCAAAGAACCATAACCATAGTCATAGTTGAGCTTTAATACGACCTTGTTGCGGTAGGTAAAAGTCGAGTTCGACTTTGCTCGCCCCCCTCCTCTCGGATATCCCCGCTGACCCTTCCATCGTCTGGTATTTTCATTTTATGGTTATTGTTATTACATTATCAACATGTTGTTATGCAGCATCCGAGCATCCCAACAGCCCAGCATTCTCTTCACCCACTCGCCCGCCGGCGATTTGTGTGGCTTTGTCGTCGTCTTGGCTGCAGACTTATTAAATATCAGCCACATTGTTGCTGGTCAGTGATTTTTATTGAGCGACACGGACAACGACAGACGTTGTTCTGGCTCTTGAGCGATGTACGTTGTACGACACACAATGAACATGTGCAAGTTCTTGTTGCTGTATCTGCCATTTATTATTATAACCGTCTGACGAGCGTGGGCTAGTCGTCTTCGTCCTTGAAAGTCATTTAAAGACAGCCGCAGACGGGGGGCGGCTTGGGTGGCGGAGGGGATCGACAGGGCGTCAGATAATGCATTCAATGCGAACCGCATTAATGGAAATGCTGAGTGACATGGGGTGGCAGTCGGAGGGAATGTGAGCGCGAAATGGAGAAGCTCGATTTCAGGGGGTATTTGCAATCAGAGTTTTCTACTTAATCAGGATTTATGGTATACACACATAGATGTATTAAACATTACTCTCACCCTTTTAAAATTACTTATACGATACGAAATGTCAAATAGAATAAAAATACATCTTTTAATCAAAGCCAACAGTGCGTATGAGTGATAACTTTGCAGCCAATGTGGAGAAACAAATCCTCCTGGTATGCCTTAAATTCACCACCGAGTGTAGTATAAGTGAATAAAAGTAAATTTAAAATGTTTATTAACAAATGTAATCGCCCTAATACCCATTTTATGGTATTTCTGTGTAAGGCCTTTAAGATTTGCTTTGAATAATTCACATTTCAAAGTAAATATTTAACACGGATCTTGTTGCCGTTTTATATCCCATATTTATTTTGAAATTTTTCCATGAAATCATTTCCATGTCATTGGCAGGCATTGCAACTCTGAAAATATTCTATATTTTATGTTTAACCGACACCCAAGCCATTGAACTGCATTAATGACAAGCCAAAAATTGTTTATAAAAAAGCGCGAAGGGGAGCTACAAAGCAGACAATTGCAACAAATTATTCCAACCGAAAAACGTAGGCCATTTGATGCTTCACTTGGCAGGCGAAACCATTTCGCGCTGAACGTTGCCGCCGGCCGCCAACTGTGCGTATGCGCGATTTCTCTGGCTCTTGACATTGTGGGAAATTCTTTTGCCGAGTGCAGCAAAAACATTTTTCGTTTGAGTGTGTTTTTTTTTTTCTATACGGTATATTACATTACAACGTCGCCTTTGGTTGTAAAACGAACCGAAAAACCCTCTCGAGTGGAAAAGGGAGGGTGGCGCTGGTTGAGGTAAGGTATTCGCTCGATATTACAAAATTCACTTCCAGGAATTTTGAATTTTAGCAAGCATATTTCTCCCGATTAACGATTGGACTTTCAGTTTTTGCAGCGCCGTGCAAAATCGAGTGTCAAAATAACGATCGTTTAGGGCTTAATAATAAATGACGATCAACCTGATTCTGATTTTCGCTTATAAACAAAATGAAAACAAGAGAATTCTGTTACTAATTTATAAAGGCTTTAAAAAATTTGGGCTAGGATATCACTTTGCCGACTCTTAAAATTTAAAGAAGTTTTAGTCATCCATGTTTATTATAATTTATTGTATTTAAGCCGGCATATAATACTTTAATGGGCCTCTCACAGAAGGAGGCTGATTTCAGGTATCCACCAAGTTCTTGGAAAATAAAAGTTAATTATGCCACCAATGCCAATATATGTATATGCTTAAATATTTTAAACGGCTACACATTTTTTATAGCTTTACTTCCGCTTTGTTACTTTTTATGATAAATTGGTAGCATCATTCTCTCCCTTTTGAATCCCCATACATACATAATCCTAATAGCCCTCATTTGCCATTTTTTTTACTGTGGACTAATCCCAACAGCCCTCATTGCCTATTGTTGCCATTTTTTTGTTGTTTTCTGTTTTTTTTTTTTGGGTATATATTTTTTGTGAGCAGCCAAATTGTCTGGTTTAGACCAGTGATTTCAGTTTTGTGCCAATTGTTGAGCATACTCGTTTTCTGGTGTTTTTTATCGAAAACAATTTATTAATTTTATTTTTGGCGTTGCTATGACAAAATGTGTGTCAAGGGGCAACTTGTCAGTCATAGGATTTCTGCCTGCCTGTCAAATGTTTTCTTTTTTTCTTATTTTTTGCTCTCCAAAAGAAATTGCGCAAAGGCAGCTGTGAATGCCTATTTTCAAGATTGTGCCAGTGTGGGAGTCGATTGCCAAAGATAAGTTCGCATATATTGTAGGTGCGCAGATACTAGTACTTAACGCAATTACAGATACAAAACTGGCCCACTGTGTGGGCCTTACCTGGTCGCGAAAGGGAAAATTTCATTTCATATTTTTTCAGTGCGTCGGTTGTCATGTGTCATTACCTGCAAAGAAATAGAAACAGAGATGTAAATGAGCAAAGGTTTCATACAGCATATGGTTAGGTGGTGGTAGGTCGACCTAGTGCATACAGCTCCCATTACATTTCCGCGCCAAAGCAGCGAAAACAAGCTGAACTTCACAGCTCGGCTCACTTCCGCTGGCCACTTTAATTACAGGCCAGAGTCAGAGTCAGAATCAAAAGGCAAAGCCGGAGACGGAGCCTAAGCCAAGCGATTTTCTTGGCCCGGGTAAATGAAACCGAACCCCAAGGCAAAGCTCGAGAGCATCGAGAACCGAGCGAGAACTCTGAAATCGCTTTCGGCTCGAGTGTTTCCACAACTAATTATAAACATGCGATCATCGCAGGCAGCTCTGGCATCATCATTATCATCATTGGCAGCAGCAGAAAGCGAAATAAACCCCAACCCCAGAGGAAAAAGAGTGGCTGAAAGACTTCATATTGCCCTGGGAGGCACAGCTCCTCTTTAAAGCCACTATCATATAACCAAGGGAGTTGGCAAATTGGTAGCAGTTTGTCAAATGTTACAGAACAGCTTCAGAGCACTGTGTAATTGCCCCCGAAGTAGCATTAAACGAGTTCTGTCAGAGGGATGGACGAATCTAGCCCCATTAATACCAAATTGTTGGGCTGGGCTTGGATGTTGTTCAAGTTTGCAAAATAGTGCAAAAAAATAATGCTATCTCCGACAGAATGGTTATGGAAACTTTAGATTTCGTGTCGCTTACGGTTGCCAGTCAAGCTCGGCTTGATCTTTATGGCCAATTGTCATTACAGGCCGCTTGGCTTGCCCACCTGACGGCAATTAAATAAAATCCAATTAAATCCGTGGAATGAAAATAAAGTACGAATAAAAATAAAGATGGAAATGCAAACAGAAATAAACATGGAGAGACAAAGCAAAACAATTGCAAATAATTTACCATAAAATCCATTGGAAAAAGAAAACCCAGAGAAGGAAAACGGCGAGCAAAAGTGGCTGTGGCAGTGGCTGTGGCTGCCTTTTTCACATGGACCGGCTAAAATGGAAACCACTTTCAGACAACAGCAGCGGCAGCAGCAATCCGCAACTAGTTTCAGAGTCTAAGTAGGTTTGGCAAGTGCAACGAGTGCACTGGGCAAGCGGAGCGCGCTGCGATCGCAATCTCTATCTCGCTCCGTATATCTGCATCTTGCAGATACAAAGCCGCAGCAGCCGCTTTCTAAACACAACGCCAGACGCACATGATCGGTCCGGGGGTTTGGGCCTGAGATCTGGTTGGTCTGGTCTGGCCTGGTCTGGTCTGGTCTTGTGTTGACTGGTGGTACGTGCTTTCGTTTCAGCTGGTATTGTATCGTATCGTATCGCTTCAAATGCTCGTTTGTGCCACAACATGGCCTTGAATTTTTAATCAAGTTTCGCGCTAGTCTCGGACTTGAAAGAGAGCCCAAAGGCATGAGCTTGGCTGCCCCAGCCCCTGCCCCTGCCTTTGCCCCTTTTGGCACAATTTGGCCCGTCATGTTGGCTAAGTTCGTCTTAGGCAGACTTTGTGAGTGTGCGTTTTAGGCACTAAGATCGAAACAAGTTCTATTGAACTTGGCTCGGCACTACTCTTCAAAACAGCAAATCAGAAACAAACATAAATATTGCCTCGGTTTTTGTAGGACTTTCGGACTTTATTTTTTTGGCAAAATGATTAATGAAATATCTGAATTTGTTCCCTCCTTTTTTTGGCAACAATACTCGTGAAGTATATATGTACATATCTGCGTATGTGTATAATATATTAAAAGAGAAAAATATTATTTTACCCGACGAACCGAAAAGTAACAAAAACTGCCCGCTGTGCACGAAGGATGGATAAATAATGCAAAAAAAGGGAAAAACATAAATAAAATTCGAAATGAAAAGTTATTTTAAGACCAAAATCATCTATGCACTTAATATTTACTATTTAATTATGGCAAAATAAACATGTTTAAATTGTAATTAAGAGTTTCGAGTATAAATATGCAATAAAAAAAAGTAAGTTTTATTTTCTTTGACTTCTCAGTAATAATTTCGGTTCATTTTTAATCACCTTTAAAAAGCCTTTTGCTTTCGCATTCTTTTGGTCAAATAAATTATACCCCTTCCCAAGTTTATTTGTATATGCGGTCTGCATAAATATTGTCAGTGAGAGTTAATATCGAAAATGAAAAAAGCAAATTGAAAATGAACCCAAAGGCTTAATGTAAAGAAACAACCATTTCGGTGTCTGCTGCTCGTGTAGAATTTCAATTCTTCTTACGTATTTTTTTTTCTTTTTTTCTCCCGTCTTTTTGTTTTGCTTGCAAAATCGAATTTCTACGGCAAAAAGTTAAACAGATTTTTAATTAAGTTATGGGAAAACATGGGTAAAATGAAATGTATATAGAAGTTAAGAGAAATGTTCGCCTTAGTACATCTTTTTTCGAGAGAATATTTTAAGGTTATTCTATTTCCTGTTTTAACATTTTTCCCTACACGTATGTAAATGTTGTTTAATAAAAACACACAAAAATTTGTCACACCGCAGTCCAAACAAGCGACAAATTTTCTTGTCTCATACTCTTTTCTCTTTTTCCCCTTTTGTGTGTGCGCATTTTAATGACTTTGACTTTGCATTCGGGGTACAAAATACACATATGAAGAAGGCAGAGTCCATCCTTATGCACATGTTTATATATATTATATATATATGTTTGCATACTCAGATCGGACAGATTGGACGGAAGAGACAGACGAACAGGCGGAGAACGAGTCAAATAAATGCCAAATGAGCCACAGTTTTGATTTATTGGGCCCTGCATATTTTTGCATAAGTCAACCGCCTGTTCTCCTCCTCGTAGTCGCACTTTAAAATCTGTGCGACGACTTCTTCACTTAAGATTGGGTCAAAGTTTTCGGATCTACCGCTTCTACCTAAACGCATAATTTGCATTTCGGGCAAAAGTTCTCGATGGAGAGGCTTTTGCCGAATGATTCAATTTCAGCGTTGACTGAAAATGCATTCCGAGCCGATATAACCCAACCCATCTCAAAAATGGTTTTCTTGTTAAAAATTGTTTTATGTCGGTGTCTTCGTTTTTTTTGGGTGTGTGCACAAATTTTTTAAATGTAAGCGAATCGGCTCCGTCTGTTTGTCTCCCCAGAGTGTGTTCGGTATTAAAAGTCAAATGAATGCAAAGTCCACATCCTTTCCGATTGCTCTCCTCCAACCTCTGGCCCCCTGAATGTCACATCTTACATGTGTTGTCGACTCTTAACTCGCTTCGCTTGCCCTCTTCATTTGGTTTTCAGTATTTCATGTTATGATTATAGGATAGGGGGGTTTATTCGTCATGAGTTGCATGGGATTCGGCCATTACTTAGCTGAGAGTCACGCCCGAAATATGTGGCAGTAATTAATCAAATCGCCGAAATTTAAAAAGAAGAAACAAAATTATCTTTTAACTTTCAACCAAGTTAGGAATCAAAATAAAATTATTTTATTTTAGTCAGAAATCTCTAAATTTCAAACTGTGGCGTTTAAAGAAACTTAAAAACGTTGAGTCAATTTTAATGATCACAACTTTTTCTTTATTAATAATGGTACATGTTATTCACACATTCAATATACCCCTTTACACTATTTTTTGGGAGACAACACAAGCACATTTTCAACCATTCCCAATGATACCTTGTTAAATATTAATTATGGGTTTTCACTTTGTGGGCAGAAGATAAAAAGCTCTCAGTCTTCAACAAGGATAATAATAGAACAGGTTGACCTAAAATTTTGGGCTACAAACCAAAGACATTTTCCTGTTGCGTGAGCTAACATTTTTGGTTTCATTAATATTTCCTTTTATTCCTGCCGGCGACGCCCAGTAAGTATGCGTAATACGTGCTAATATGTGAGGATGAGTAATTGAGCGATCCCCATTTGACATTGGGTTGCGTGAGTCCGAGCGTAGCCTGATAAATGAACACTCTCTATGCCCGAAAGCCAATTATTAGTCAGATGCAGATAAGGCAGAACGGCAGGCTGAACATAAATTGCAAGCAAATGTTTTGCATTCGCTCGCTCTTGTTACGTTCTTTTTTCTGTTGCCAATTAAATTTTCAAATTCGATAAAAATCGCAAAAACTGAAAACAAAAAACAAAAAAGGATCAAAAGCATTTGCAAACTACTTAAAATATAAATAAATGGCCGAAAGCCAGAAGCTTGAGTAGAAGTAGAAGAACGAAGCGAGGCAGATGCCACAATGGAGACCGCAACAGCTGCCAATTCAAAAAGAAGGCAGCACTGGAGGGCCAAAAAGGCCAAAAGACAGAGGACAGACAACGGCGGGGACGACAGCAATTGGAATCTAATTTAAAATTAGTGCTTAAAGGATTGAAATAAATTTAGTCAAGCGACGGCTGCCGCTTTCGGCCGTTTTTGCCTTTTTGGCCGACAGCAAAGGAGGCAACAACAGCAGCAAACTCATTGAAAATGCGTTTTTGAGCTCCGGTTCCGGTTGATGCGGTGGCAGGTGGCTTGATCTTGATCGGTACTGGCAAGGAGCTGTTCACAAAGGACTCGGGAATTTGTGATCGAGATAAAAGCGGGCAGAGGCTAGTTTATGCCACTAATAAAGGATCTGTTTTGGGTTATATACAACTAAGAATCCATAAAATTCTTAAAGTCATTTGCAGAAATATAGATGTAGTAATTGTAGGAACATATACGATGATTATTCTTATTTTAATTATTATATGTCGTTTTTTGCTCCTACTGAATTAATTAGTTTTATATCTGCTGCTTTACTATTTCGTTTTTTGGCTTCTGATCTTTTGTTTTGCTTTGCCGATTGCCTTCGTTGTTCTTTGGGCTCTCTTTTTGCCAGCCTACGGATGTCAGTTTATAATTATAATTCAAAATTTATGGGTTCGAGCCATGGAATGTGCCAAAGACAATTATATACTTTTTTTAACGGGTCGTAGAGAGTGCTTCAAATTTGTAGTGCCCACGTGAAGAAAAGAGTTTATTGTTTTGACCAAACCTTAAATGTAGAGTGAATACCGTTAGGTGCCCACACATATCCAGATGGTGGGTTGCTAATTGAATTATCGTCAGCATTAAGCTGTCTATGACACATTTTTTCTGTGTATAAATTTACTTCTTAATTTTTTATTGCTTGAAAAATGAGTTTCAAGATATTTGATAACAGTAAATAAAATGGATCAATTAGCTTTACAGGTACATTTAAAATGACAGACCCTCCTTTAGAATTTATGAAAATCAAAAGACTTAGACAACAAACTTCAGAAAAAACTAAAAGCTAAAAATACTTAGAAATTCAAAAGCCACAAAAGTCTAAGCCTTAGCAACTAGGTACGTGATATGTATACTTTTTTTTACAAATCAAAAAAGTACCCTTACGAGTACGGGGAATAAAACACACATTTAAAACTGGCCACAAAGCACACGGAACAAAAAATTGTTAGAAAATTTAATAAATCACTTTTGATTGCGGCATTGTTATTTTAACAGAAAAAAAAAAACAAACACACTCCAAAATTATAATTTGGTTAGACAAAGGGAGAAAAAACAGAACAGAACAAAAGCTCGGCTCACACATGGCTTAAAATCAACAAAAGAGAGTGTCAGAAAGGGGGAAGTCTAAAAGAGGGGCATGGAGAAACCATTCTAAAGTAAACACAAAATATAATTTCGCTCTGACATTGAATGGAAATGATAATCATCAACATCATAATCATTTCGAACACGTAATTACAAATGAAAATTATTAAAAAAGCAACCCGCGAAAGGGGCGGAGGGATTTATGGCAATAAGAATAGCCAAGTGTAAGAACAAGAAGTAACAAAAACAGCAATAGCAAATATAAATCGCGTGTGCGCTGACGCAGCAGAAAACCAGCCGAAAACACATTCAAATAAAAATTCTACTATTCCGAAAACCCGCCTCCATCTTTTCACCCCCCTTAACCATTCTACCAATACTATAGTAAACATTTTTCAAATAGTAAAACTATAGTGGGAGCGAGACGGATAGCACGCACAGAAGTTGTATTATTATTATTATTCTATTTCTATTTCTTTATTTTTGTGACCAGCACACACGTTTTCAGCCAAAAGTGTGAAACGTCTTTTGTTGTTCTTGTTGCCTTATTACGCATTAACATTTAACCTTGAGTCGGGGGGGTCAACGGCCGTTTTGGCCAGCGAAAATTCTAACGATTTTTTTTGTTACCAGCCAACAACAACCAAAACAATCAGAATAAAAATAACAAAAAATAAGTGGTGAACCTGATGGGAATTACAAAAGCACAACTTGCTTTTGTTAGATGATCGTGCTGGTGCTTCTCTTATATCTGAGTGTGGAGTCATACCAGGCGTATGCGTAATAATTGAAAGTTTACGGATTGTATAAATTGGATGATGGGTACGAATTAATTAGTATATATTTATTTAAATTTCATACTTCTCAGTAAGTCTTCATTAAGTTTTCTTGCTCACAAGTCACACTTCACATCTCAATTGAGATGGAGCAGCACGAGTTTTGGATTTTTTGAACAAAGAAAGTTGAGCTCTGCAGATCTTCCGCCCTGCAGACTGACACTGACCTTGTCATGAGCAGATCAAATTAATGATATATCGCTTCCATTCCCACTGTCAAAATCTGATCGAACAAAGCAAACAAAACCTTAAAAATTAATTAAAAAATTGAAGAAAAAAAGTTGGTAACGGTACATTAGCAATACAATCACTGTATTTGCCGACAGCAAATTTTTCATATTTTGACCTTTACCTACACGGTTGTTGTACAGTGAATTGTGTAATATGATATATGGCAAATGTGCGGTCTCAGATCTGTTTCCATCTCTTTTTGTCCTCAAGTCGAAGTCATCAACACGTGTCTTGATTAATACTCACTGATTTTTTCGCACAACGTTTTAATGGTTGTTATTTCCCACCAAACTCTATGCCCTTCCCCACGTTTCCCCTTAAACCCCCTTCGAAATCGCTTACTCTATAAGTAAGGAAAAAAATACTGCAAATAATGAAGGCGAAGCCCCAAAACAACAAAATACAAAACAATGAGTGTACATATAGACTTATTGTCCCTTTCCTTGCCATTTACTTGACCACGATATGTATTTTATATAATAGCCGCACATGTGTACGTTTAATTCAAGTACGAATCGCGTCTTTTTTCATCAATGCGAATCGAAAATAATTGTTTGACCATGCTGACTTGTTTTATATTCCACAGCAAGAAAATCAAAACAACCCAACAAAACAAAAATTTAAATTAAGGCTTTTTAAAAAAAGGAACGAAAAGCAATCCTCATATCATAAACTTAGTGATGAGATTTTGCTTTCATTAAAATTTATTTGATGTATTAATTTGGGAAAAACGAAAAGAGTTTTTATTAATCAACTTTCACATAATACAATCCCTAAAAAATGTTAAATCCTACATGTTAAGCATCAGTCAAATTCCAAACAATATCTATATTCAATTTGGTGTTCATTTTATTAACCAGTAAAAACAAAAGGAGAAAAAGAAAGTAGCTACCACGCTGTATTGGCTTGTGTGTGGGAGTTTGGCAATTGCAATTACTCAGTAATTTCTTAATTGCTACGCCACACTTCACTTGGGGCGAGTGCGTTTATCGTCATAATTATATAAAATATCCACAAACATTCATACAAGTAAAAGTGGCTGAAACTGTGTCAGCTCTAACCGCAGGCATAAGTTGCCGGCTCAAAGCTGAAGGCTAACTCAATCCAAGTCCAAGTTTGAGAGTTTCGCGTTACAAATTTCTTTGATTCCATCGATTGTCTGTGGTGGGTGTTGCTCGTGCTGCTGTTTATAATTTTGTTCGAAGCTATAGCTGTTGTTTCATGAAGGTTTTTTGCAAAAAAAAACGAAAAAGCTCAGGCTAAACAAATAAACGTTAAGCCGCAAAATGTATACACATAAAAAATGAAATGTTAAATAAGCACGCACTTGCTGGTTATTTGTTTAGAAAAAATTAAAAAAAAAAATACACAAAAATAAAATGTTACAAGGTTAAGCCCTGACAACGGCACGAATTTATTGTTTAAATTGAACAAACAAAACTTTTAGCACAGAGAAATAATGAGCGAAACCAAATTGTGCGAATAATTGGGCTAATTGTTGACCGATTTTTGTCGGCCTAAAAAAATGAAAAAAGGTTCATCTGATGGTGATTTATAAAATCTGTACCTTTCCATATATAATTTTTTTATGCGGAAAAGGATTTTCACAAATAATTAATAATTGTATTGCATAAGTAATAAACTCCGCCTAAAATAATGCGAATTAAATCGTAAAGAAAAACCATGAACATTAAGGAAATATGCCTATTTAAATTGAGCAAAGCATAAATTTAGTTTACAGATTCCGATCAATCAGAAACATGCTCTATGGGTTGGTTAATAATATTTGTATATAAATATGGGTCATATGATTGTTAAGATTGTTTCTCGAAATGCTTAGTGTCTATAATATACTATTATTAACTCTAAAGAAAACGTTAAAACTCAAACAAAAACGTTTATTTCCATGCATTTAAACACAAAGATGGAACAAATAATTTCGCTTTCATTTTGCTTCACAGGAAATTTAGTGTGCATTCCACTTGGCTAAGGCAATCTGCGTTTCAGTCTGAGACAGCTCTATATGCGTTTTCCGTATATTTACTACAACCTAGTCGCCTTATCTTATCAGGCTGACGAAGCCGAAGAAAAACACGGGGACAATCGCGTCGGGGAGCGGACGTGGAGGAGGGGACAACGGAATATTGTTTATATTAAGAACAAGAAAAAGAGCAGTATTTTTATGGCAAAATAAATAGCACAAATGTGCATTATCAGCTAAGTGCTGGTATCTACAAAGTACGTCCCACAGACACACGCATAGGCGCACACACTCTCCTATCCACCAATACGCAGGCACTAACCCCAATTTGAACTGAACGATTGTGGGGCACCGTGTTATCATCGACGCCCAAAAAAAAAAAAAAAATAAACCCAAGCACACAACACACACACACACAAACACCGTTGTGAAAGAGAAGCAAACAAAAATGGGCAGCGAAAGTTGACAGTCACTTTTCTACTTCCCCTCTCGCATTTTTCTATAACCCTGATTAGACGGACCCCAACCAAAAAAAATGTATTTAGAGCAATTGAACAGGTTTGTACTAAAATATTGATTCCCTGCACGCAAATAACGCATCAACCTCAATTACAAACCACTGACCAACCTACGCACCCTGTCCCCAAGTTGAACGAACCGAACTAGAACATAAACTAGCAAATTTAGTACGTTTATGCCTTGCGACTAATTAAAATAATTATTGCTGGGACTTCCGCACTTCTCAGCCTGCAGTTTTAGTGGCCCCCCGACGACCCTGAACTTGAACCCCACTATGAGTCAAATAAAAAAAAAATACAAAAATAAGCAACAGCGGCGAGTGCAAATTAACAAAAATCGTTAAAAAGTGAACACAAAACCCGACTGCCAGTTCATGAACTCTTTGGCCAAGTGTGAAGGCTAAATAGCTTTGAACAAAGGAAAATAAACACGTTTGGCTTATAGGAAATGCGAGTATGCTTTTCAAAGCCCTATCATAACGTAGTTAGTTCGTTGTCTCTTCGCGGCGGCATTTACATATACAGATGGTAGATGTCATTAGCAAAGTTAGTGTTGCGTTCATAAAATCGCTACCTATTAAAAAAGGAAAACAAATCGTTTTAAGACATTTTTCTACTCCTAATATATGGAAATATTTAAAAAGAAAAAAAATAACAAAATTCGTCTCTTGGCCAACAAATTTAACAAGGACCAACAATAATTTCAAAAATTGAATACAAATATAAACAATATTACCATTCTTTTTCATTGACTGCTAACCCGTTTTTAGTTTATTTTTAGCAACAGATTATCACTATAGTACGCTAGGTTCGAGCCTCGTGTTTTGTTTATATTCTCTTAAGACTTTAAGGCATTTCGTTTGAAGAGAACTATTTGAGGAGAGAAAGAGAGAGAGCATCGCTTACCAATCCCATTCAGATTTAAATTTGAATTTAAGCGAAATAATTCTGATTACGAAATCAATTCATTATTTCCGTAGTGCGTGCGAGTGAGTGGATTTTTGGAGTGAGTTCTAGTTGAGCCAAATCAACTTAATCACCTTTTGGCCCATTACGAAAGAGTGAAAGATGACGCCCACGCACTGCGGTGAGTGCCAGAAATGCGTGTGCGTTTCCAATTTGGGTTATTTTGTTCGTGTGCGCCGAATGCTGCCCTACTTTCCGAGATACAGATATACGTTTGTATGTACGAATACCCGTGCGGCAGTAGTAGTTGTTGCTGCCCGGCCGGCGATTGGAGTTCCGATTGTTTGGGGCCCGCCACAAGATGCGTTCCGGGCAACAACAACATCAAGAACAACAAACGATAAGTGACCGAGCGGCCTTCCCGACCCATTTCTCGGGCGGCACAATTTTGATGGCTACCGAATTCGGTGTGTATTTGCCTACAATATTTTTGCTTCGTTTGGGCTAATTGACAGATTTAGGTCAGTGTATATGGCATGCGCTTTATTCAGTCGCCCTCGAAGAATAATAAATGTGGGATCACTAAATATTGACTGCTTAAATTTAAAAATGGATTTACCAAAAACCTCACAATAAATAGTATTATTCACATTGAGACATTTAAGTGAAAGAATATATAATTGATTTCTCATAAGGGCCGAGTTTTAACTTAACCAACTTAAACCGATTAAGACAACAATGAGAATAATTAATAATAAAGAAAAATCGAAAAGGAAAGCATAACCGAATTTGGCTCACCCCATATTTAAGTTTGAATACTCCGTGAATCGACAGTAAATAGGGTCATATGAGCTAGCTTTAAGAACCGAATTAAATGCTCAACTCAGCAAATAACCAATCCAGCAAAGGAAATCGCCAGAAAAGAAAACTCGAATTCAATTTTCCAGGTCATTGTGTGCCTGTTCAAGTAATACAATACAGCTCGAAACGATTGCGTTTGTCTAGCTGGAGGGGGAAATAACTTCCTTAATTGATTGTGAAACCGTACTCCGCCAGAAATCTTCAATTGAAATTGCCACCAGCAGCTACTCTCATTTACTCAAGCAGCAATTTATTTGGCTGAAGGAGAGAATGCGAGGTAAGTTAGAGAATTTAATGCTGCTGTGGAAAAGTTTTTCCAGCATTTCCCTAGGTGTTTTGCCTGCATCTCAGCTACGGTGTTTTGGAGCGTGGGCGCCTCATGCTGAGTAAGAATTTATAGCTTATGGCTGTTGTCGTGGTCGAGCTAGCTCTGACCTACTTTCTGGCACGCACTATCAGACGCACCGCCCCCAGCCACCCCCACTTTTTTTCCCACTTCATTGGTCTTACTCGCTGACGCTTGGCGGGCGTAATCAGAAAAGCTTTGATAAGGTGCTTGCTCGTGGTTTTCCGCTTAGTTTACACATACCTGTAAATAAAGAAAAAAATGTCAATTAGTCAATGGTGTCTTAAATATAGGGAATATGAATTAATAGTTATAAATCATTATTAATCACTTAAAGTCTTAGTATAATTATAACTTAACTTCTCTATGTGGATATATTTAAAATAGCAATAAAAATAGAGTACAGAATAACCTGCCATTTAAAACTAACTAATTTTTACGAATTTTTGTATATTTAGTTGTCAAACTTTGCGTGACAACTTTTTGCAATGTGGTAGGGTCAAGGGTTAAGCTCACGTAACACTCTCAACTTAATATGGAAATCCACCTCATTTTTCGCCGGACAAGCCAAATTATGGTCAAAAATTATTTTAATGAGCTCATCATGAGGGGTGTGAATACCTCATATAAATCCCACAAAATAGCATTTATATATTTTTTTTTGATGATTAATCATATATTTTCGACTCGAATTAATTGGCACAAAGCAAACAATTTGACTGCTTGGCATGATGTGCAAAAGCAAATTAGAAGGAAAAATTAAAATAATTGTAAAACGCGAATGTTTGAATATATTATTGCGGATATACATTTATATTTATTTTCCGCGCATTTAATTGAGCGCGGATTGGTGTCAATGCCGAAGAATTGATTATGCAATTAATATAAAAAGTTGTTTTAATTTTATGCCAGTTACTCTTGAGAGAGAGGAGAAACAATTTCAGAACCTATAATTCTATATGATCAAAAGATGGATTTCAACTAGACTTCAATGAACACCAGGCATAAAATAACAATTGTAACTTTTGCAAAACGGAAAATGTAATAGTTGGTACGGTTAATCTCTACATCCTTACCGAAAATCGTACCATTTACATTAAAAAGTTGTTTTCAGTTTGGTTTCGTTAGTTATCGTCCGAAAGATCTATCGGGATCTTAAATTGCCGCTGGGCAAATTCCTTATACTGCATTAACAATCCATCGAAATGATCTCCTACACGGATTTGCCTCGTGAAAGAGGATCGCAGAAATCTATTTTGCATTTTCAGATCAATCAAGACAGAAGCTGCATTTGAGATTTCTCCGCAGACTGTCTACATGATCCCCAAGAGCCTTTCGCCGCATCCAATTTGCACTTTCCTCCAAATGCTGCCCGCCAGCTGATTTCAAGTTCACAATCGACAGACGGACGGCAAACAATGGGAAATTTATGCAAAAATGATTATGCTGTTTGGGGGAGTGAGGGGGAAAATTGCCAGCAATCAGCGGCGCATAAATCAAAAATTTTGTTTTCATACAGCCATCTGTTGTCTCCCTCTCTCTCTATATGGCTATCTCTTTCCACCGCGATGCAGCTTAACATGAACATGAAAATGAAAATGGAAAAAAAGAGTGGCAAAGAAAAAGTGGAAAATCATGGCTCAGCGGCGAGCAACAACAACTTTCACCCAGCCAAAGAGAGCGAGATGGGGCAGAAAGAAAGTGAGACAACAACTTTATTGCTTTTATAGAAGCTCCAAGTGAAGAAGAAAGTTAAGAAGCAGAATTCCCATTTGAGTCTGTGTCCGTATCGTAACTGAGTTTGTGTTGGTGCGTGGCTAAAAAAAACTCGTTTGGGGAGTAGAAGAAAGTTGCTTCGGCCGCTTTAAGAATGCTGCACTAATTGGTCGTTGGTGGAAAAGAGATGGCAACTGACCAGGGCTTGCCAGTGTGTTAGTTGGTCGGCATTTGAACCTTTGAAAGCGGGAAATGTACATGTCTCTTACAACACTTTTCTGCCCCAAGGCGATCTCTATCCCCTCGCGTCTTTCCCTTCGCTAACATCAAATTGCCTAATACCAAGTATTCTTGGAATATTTGGTTATTCTTCGCCTGCTTTTTGTTTGTTATTTTCATTCGCCCTCTCTTTCTCTTTCTCTCTATTTTCACTTTTTCTTTCTCTGCGGCTAATCAAGAATAGAAACAGACACTCACAGCCGCTCGGGCGTGTGTGTATTTTTTATACACAAATATTTCACAATTTTTTTTTTCGCCTTTTATTTTGGACAACATTTGTGCATACACACTACTGACATAGTTCGGCCTTTTCTCTAATAATTGTCTATAATATTTTTAGGCGCACAGTGGGGCAAGAGAAGGTTTGCAATGGTTGAAATTAGCTTAGCTTTATTTTGCAATATCGCTCTATATCGAACTTACTCCCTATACTGAACTATTTAAATTATTTTAAATAACTACTGTATGTCCAACTAGCTATAGAATAATACATTTTGTAAAAAATTGTTCAGACCTGTCAAGAACTAAATAAATTTATTAGGTGATTCATTTAATTTATTAATTAATTATTACTGGTTTTTAAATTTGAAATAGTTTTCTGAGTTAACAGCCTAAGTTTAAAGATATTAAAAGTATCATGAAATCCTCATATGTAAATTTCACTTATGTTTTTCTCCAGCTTTCTAGCTCGAACTCGATCTCTGGTGTTGCATTTTCCCAGCTTTTTAAACTGTCAGCTAGTGCAGCTGCAATTGATTGGAGCTCACTTCAATCGAATTTTAAATTGTGTGCACCAACACACTCGGGCAGATGTGCTTATATACGAAACATTTCTAGTTGCGTTGACTTGCTTTTAGTCACAGCTGCAGGCCGGTTGTGTCATTAACCTATAAAAACGTGTTCGCCTAGAGTGTCAGTGCAAGCGAGAGAAGATACAGAGGGAGAGAGGAAGTGGGGAAGATAACTAACAGTTGTCCATTGCTTTATTGCACTCGAGCGTCGCTCCCCTCTTTCTTTATTTAATTTCAAATTAATGCCAAGTCTACGAAAATAGCCAACAAGAATGCAGCACACATATGCATCTACATGCAAATGTCGAATCACGACGTCACATTCGGTTGTGACTAACTGGCAAAATGGCAAGTTGGATTTATAAATCTGTCGCATATGAATCACGTCGAAAAATGTAATGAAAAGAGAATACAAAAATATAACGATTTATATAGTATCTGTTTCATAAGTATTTTGAGTTCAGAAAGTTGGAAGCATTGGTACGTCAAATATTATATTCAAAATTTAAGTGACCTTAAAATCGGTAGGCTTATACTTGGAGAATATATGTACATACCTAAATCTCTTGTGTGATAATAATACATGTACAAAAAATCAAAAAAAAAATAATAAAGTTTTTTGTTAGGCCATAGATCTCTGCAATGTATCTTATATTGTGGGGGCTCCACAAAGTCCTCATACCACGTCTCAATTCTGATAAAACAAATCTTACTTTGATGCTTTTATTTTTGTAGTTTTTAAGGTTTACGTTTAGAAACTTAATCAGAAATATTTAGTTCATTCTTTAGGCGTTTTGGATTGGATGCTTTAGATTACTATTAATCGATATGCTCCGACAGCGATATCTTGATGTCTTAATGACAGTTTCGCGAAAATAAAAATAAACAGTGCTAGAAGTCAAAGTCAAGCGACTGTCAGAGGGACTTATCAATGTCAGGCGGCATTCTCGCACTGCAACTACAAACAAACAAAATAAATAGCCAGTCGCAACAACAACAACAACAACGAAATACTCGTTTACAACAACTGTGGACACAATGTATCCGATTATAGGAAGGGGGGTTGTGGGTGGTTGCTGGCGGGAGGTGAGTTGAGAGCGAAAACAATTGCAATTGAAAGAGAGAGAGAAAGAGCGCTGCTCATTAGTGGGGGGCTCGGGTTCTTGGCGCTTCGCTTCGCTGGCACACGAAGTGCTTCGTGTTCGGTTCGCCTGATCGCGATTGTCGATTGCTGTCAGCAGCAGCAGCAACAGCAGCAACAACATCGACAACAACAACAGTGACAACTACAACAACAACGCCACTGTGAAATGGCGGCACAAAATCATTGACCTCAATTTTTTCGTCATGCGAACACACACATTCGTATATCTGAGTACTCGCGGGTAATTGCATCGGTGTGAGCGAGTGCAAGTTGAAATAAAAAGCTGAAAAAATATATAAATAAGAAAAACTTGTCAACTGGCGTTATCGTTCGCAAGTACGGGTATTTTATTTAAATTTTTTCGCCATTGTATAACTGCTATTCAACTTTATTTGCGTCTGTCCTTGAGCATCGGGATTCGCTTTGAGCAAATTATGTCATAGAAAAGTACAAAATATCGAGCAACCCCAGTAAGTTTGACAAAAGAAATGCAAATAAGCTAGCCAGAATGGAAGCGAATCGAAATGAAATGAGATGAAACGAACAGCAGTTGTGCAAAGACACGCACACGTATTGTTGTTGCCGTTGCAACAACACCTCTTTTTCAGGGGGTAAGGTCATGTACTTGAGCTTTTGCTCCGTTAAGCACGTACGTCAGAACGGGACAGCAGGCTGTGCGAGAGGGACAAGGCTAACAGTCAATGTCCTTGAGGATTGTTTGTTTTTGTTTTTCTGGGGTCTGGCCCAGTTGCAAATGCAGTTATGACCCAGTTTGGAATTTTTGGGGAATCGAGCTCAAACCAACAACAAAAAGGGTCATTGGAAATGTACAATTTGCACAGATTAATGTTTCTAATAACTGACCGATAGAGTATATCCTAAATAAGCTTTTTCCCGCCTGTTTTTTTTATTAACCTAGAATGTTAAAATGACTTTTCAGAAGTATATACATAACCAGTTTTTTTTTACTGCCCCTTAAGCAATAAAATCCTAAAAACACAGATGAGAAAAATGTGTTTGGTTAAAAATGGAGCACTACCTTGCCATGTGATATGATCTAACCATATTCTTAATATTCATCACTTTAGGATATTTGCATATGCCACAATTGAAAACTGGGACAGTCTCTTATCTTGTTTGCATAGTAATTTGAAAAACAACGTTTCTTAAACTCCAGCGAATAACAATGCAGGAATGCAAATTCAAAGAAATGTGTCTGAAATGGAAATCTACTAATGGGTAACCTTTGAGAGTAAATTATATCTTAACTTTAGAAAAGTTCAAATATTTTGAATTTTTTGACTTGATATCAAGGTTTCTACCATCCTTTACGATGCAAAATTTAACTTGTTGGTTGTTAGACCTTGTAAGGCTCGTACAAAAAGACGTGCAGACTTCTAAAACGAAATCTGCATTATATACAACTATTGTACCCCAGACTAGCCTTGACCTGCCCCACTCGACAGGGTCTACATGTCCAGCAGAGAGACAAAAACAAAACCCATGACCCAGACGCCAACGAAGGCGCATCGATTGCTATCTGCAATGGCCTTGAACTCCCGCCCACGACCTCATTCAATTTGGGTCAAATGCAAATGCAAATGCTGCTGTCCTGCTGCCACTGTTTCTGCTCCTGACCTGACCTGGTTTCCCCATTTGGCACGAGGTCAGTGCCACAACAACGAGCGAAGGCGAGCACGAATTGCCCGAGGTGACGTCACCCCAGCCCTGCTCAACAATTGCAGTTGCAACGAGCGAAGAGTTGAGTTGAGCCGAAGAACCCAAGAAGTAAAGAAGCAGCGCATTCCTTCAGTTTCCCCTTTTCCGGCTGCTCGCTGCGGGGCGGCCCTAAATATAGAACGACTTGAGGTAGGTTCGGGCTCGACAACGAGCGTTGTTGCATCAGCAGGGCCACCAAACCGCCCTTATGGCTGCACATGGCCCGGTGCAGCGTCCACATGACATGCACTCTTCCATGACGCTGCTGATAATGCCAAACAACAACAACAATGCTGCCTGCCTGTGTGCGTGTTGATTGCACTTCCCAGCGAACGCGCTCTGAAGATCCAGGGGAACCGAAGAACCGAAAGAAATACCATAAAAAGTGCTTCATAAAAGGCGCTCGTGCAATAAAATATAATTAGTAAGCCGTGCACTCCACATACAGAATATGGGCGTTGCTCACTAAAAAACCATAAAAAGGGAGAATGAACGGAAATCTTCACTACAAAACTTGAGGAATTCAACGGCTTTACGTACACGCTAAGTTCTGAACATTTTCGTTACGTCAATTCGTCAATTTTCTGATTACAATCTCACTTTCCAGTACGGTTACAACGTTTTTCTGCTATTTGCTGATAAGTATCTCCAGTTGTCTGGAGGATAACTTAACTGGGGTTGGGAAATAGTTTGAATGCGTTACTCCTCAATAATAAGGTATTATTATATTTAGCCAGTTTTGGAGTTTATCTCTTTAAATACTTAAGGTCCAAAATAGTCCTTTGGGATACTCAGGCAATTCAAATTAAAAAAAAAACATTAAACTCAAAAATTAAGGTAAAGGTATAACAGTTATTAGAAATAGTTATGTTTGTCTCTAGAATAATGTATTTGCGCACCCTCTAAAAACTAGGGAATGATGGACTTTATTGGATTGGTGATTTAAGTTTTTTTGTTTAAATTATATTTGATCAACTAAATGGTGAAAGGATCTCTGTAAGGACAATAGGTCTTACCTGATGAAATGGAATTCGCTGAGTCGCTTCGCGGCGTGTGCTGCATTCCCAGGCCTCCCACTCCTCCTCCGCCCACTCCGACACCTCCTCCTCCGACGCCGACGCCACCAACGACTCCGATCAGGCCATTTGAGTTGCCATTCGAGTGGTGGAGGAGACCCATTCCTCCGATGCCACCCCCGCCACCCAGCCCGTTCTGCTGAAGGTGAAGCGGGGTGCTGGGCGTCGACGGGGTGGTGGAGTTGATGAGGCCGTGGCCATTCTGCATCTGCTGCTGCATCCCGTTCAGCCCGCCATTGAGCATTCCATGGCCGTTGGCCAAAGCTCCCAGATTTGTGGCACCTGGCACATAGTGGCCATTGGCGGAGCCTCCATTCCCGTTGCCATTGATCGGGATGATGGTCGTCTGGGCGGGCAATGTGCTGGAGCAGCCGTGCATGGCCAGCGTGATGACGCTCTGCTGCTGCTGCTGATTTAGCCCGTTGCCATTTGAGTTGCCGTACGGGCCGGACTCGTTGCCGCAGAGCCAGAGCTCCTGGTCGCAGTAGTCGTGCGAGTCCAGCGACGAGGGCGACATGTTCACGCCCGAGGGCAGGACGAGCCCGTTCGAGGAGGAGGTGACCTCCGAGGAGGACTCCTCGGGAAGGCGCATGAAGCCGCCGTTGTTCGACCAGCGCCGCTTCATCCTCTGGTAGCCAATGGTCGCCGTTTTGGGGCCGTTTCTCAGATCACTCCGCGTCGGCTGGGGACAAGGGGCTTGTCCCTGGCAGTTGGTCGATATGTGGAGAAGTACTTTCTCCTGGTAAGATCCTCTGTTGCTGTGCGCAGCTCGGTCGTGTGGTCCGAGGTTCTGCTTACTTCTGGCGGTGTTATTTTATTAATTTTTTTTTAGTTTTGTAGCTGCTCTAGTATTTTTTGCGCACTTGCTTGCGTTCAAAATACATTTTCGCCCGAATTCCTGCTCATTCAGTACGCGGAACAATCAGAGCTGCAATAAAGAGCGGGTACAACCCATAAAGATGAGTCGAAAGTGTCCCAGAGAAACCCGTTCTCCGCTCCGTTCGAGGGGTTGCTTCAACATTTTGTGGTCACACTGGAAAACGAGACGGTTCAACGCACCTGGGCGGGGGCAAGCTCATGAAATTTTCATTTCATTTAATTGCAAATTTGCGCTCTACCTTGAACACAACGCTGGGCTAAAGCTAAACCCCAGAGAGAAGTGAGCTAACCCAGCCGAAAGGAATACGTAATTCTTGAATAGATCAACCCCAGTCCGGCTCGACACATGTTGCGTATCTTGCGGGGAAATCTTCAGCTCGTTTAGCGGGAACTCTTCTGCAGAGATTGCAAACATTTGATAGGCCATCTCCAACTGAATTTATGGTCAAATGTATATGAGTTGAACTGACAGCAGAATAGATTACTTCACTTTTCGCAACAAATAATCTGATTTTTTATTTTCTCACTCCCAGTTGCGATTTATGGCCTTTGCGAATCTTGGACACATAATTGTCGCCAAAATTAATGGTCTATCTATGCCGTGTCTCAAATTTCTACTGAATTTAGATTTGTAGTGTTTTTCAGCCCAAGCTTATGTATCATTTTAAATAGAGGTGTTTTTTACTTCCTCATCCTAACCAATCAATTTTATTTCCCTATTTGCACACATTCTTTATGTGTGTAACTCTGTTTGAACACTTGTCACACTTATCGAAATGTCTTGACAATCGTTTCTATTTACTATCTTGATCCTCAATGTTCAATGCGTGTTTGTAGCTCAAACAAAGTAGACAATGCAAACAGAAACAGTCGGTGAGGAAATTACGTTTGAGAAGATTACCGCCCTTCTACACGATTCTCAAACTTTTTATTAAGTGCTCAAGTGATCTTTAAATGATACAATCTTTGCATTTTACTAAATCCCAATTTGATTTCTCAATTTGATGTTAAACGAGTTTTAAGGGGTTTATAAAATCAATACACAATGAGACGATATGATTTTCGTTTGAGTAAAAGACTTTGTAATTGAGTTCATCAATTACAAGTAAATAAATCTCAATTGACATTGTTAGATAGGTTAACTATTTATTGTCTGAACAATCTCTTCATCACTACCATCATATAGTCACATTCGTCTCATTTGGAAAGCTGGTAATTGCTGGCACTTAATTAGTGAAAGTCAATCGATAAGCACGACAATTGGCATAAATATTTAATGCAACCGGCATATACTACATTGGCAATTGTCATGTGATTAGTCATGGCCAGGTCAGTGGGAGATGTGGATTAAACGAAATCTTGAGCACGAGAAGCATTCGTATTTCGATTTATTTTGCAATGCAGGGCGAGCAGCGCATTTGGATAGCCGCTTGACTCATTCTGCGACTTACAGGTGAATCATTATTTTGTATACTGGATATATCGACAGTTTCAAGCTGAGCGTCTCGTTCCCCCGACCGATCTTCTTTTATGGGCTAACCACCATTAAGAGACCGGCACAACAATAATGAGAGGGAAAGAGCCAAACGATAATAAAGCAAAAGTCTGTAACTTTTCGTCTCTTTGTGTTATAAAGCACCAAAAAACTGGTTTTATGCCAGCTCTTCTTGCTTTGGAGAGAGCGGGACGGAGCGAAAGCTTAGAACAAAATCGAAAAGAATCACGATCAAGACCGAGAAGAGGAAGAAGTAGAATCGCTAAGAAACAGGCAGAAGAAAAAGAAAAAGGGAAGACTAGTCTAAGCTTGCGTTGGGTAGGGGGGGTTGAGGGAGGTTGGGGCATGGGCACTGAGCCGAGATTTGATTTTGGCCCGCATTAAGGAAAAAAAACCTGTCGCCCTCGCTGCCAACGTCGCTGTCGACTGAATTCGTCGGGCAGCAACACAAAAACAATACAAACAGGTTGTTCTTTGGCGTTTTTGCTTTGTTGTCTACAAAAATATTTCTGAAAACATCAGAAGAAGCAGCGAACGGAGCGCGTATTTATCGCATCGGGAGTATACTATACTATACACACATTATATATATATATATATATGGGGTGTATATGAGCGAGATGCGCTGAGATATATGTATAAACGACATTTATGGCATTTTTGTTGTCTTGTTGTTTGCTGTTGATGTTCTCTGTTGCGTTGCCTTTTTTATTTTGCTCATTTTACTTTTTCTGCGGTTTTCCCTGTTTTTTTTCTGCTTCTGCGGCTCAGGCTGCTGGAGTACAAAAGGCGTTAAAGAAAAGAGTCGGAAAGCTAAACGCGCAGACTCAGATGGCTTTACCTTTCTCCTGTTCCCTCACTCACCCCTTCCTTCTATTCGCCTCAGCACTAGAAGGGGTAAAAATAAAAACAAAACAAAACGGAAAATTCTTCGGCCAGCTGAAAAATTCGTTACGCCTTGAGTGATGGATGTATGACGGGATGAGGGGTGTAATGAAGGGGAGGGTGGCATACACCTCTATTTTTAGAATCGTAGAATACATAATGGGAATTTGAGCAGTCAACAGGTTCGGAGTTCTATAGCTTACTTCCCTTTACGTTCACTTAGGTCCCATGATAGTTGTGAGTTTTACACTCGAGTTCTGATAAAATCTAAATTGAATCTACGGTCAATTAATCCTAACAATCTTCATGGAAATCGAAAATCTGTGTGAATATGATCAAAACCAATAGAAGTTTGCAGGGAAATATTCAAGATAAGTGTTTGAATACCCACTCTGAACTTATATTCAAATATGTTAAGCCATATGTTAAAGGCCAAAATGAGTCGGAACTTATGAAAAATATATTGCTAGAATTCTCCTATATATCGGAATGCCAATAATTGAAGACTCAACCAAATTGACCCCAAAAACCTGGCTGACCCCTGTATATAAGTGGGATATCCTGCTGGAACGTTGCCTCTCGTACAAAAGTATGTCAATGACTGGCACGCGACAAGCGATTGTCAGGAGTCCGCGCCCCTTTCTCTACCCTTCCCATGTCCTTTCCCTACACACCAACTGCCCCAAAACAACGTTTTCAAATGCAATAAACTTTATTAACATTGCGACAACGCCAACAACTGCTGTACACGCTACTGAAATCGGTGGGTGGTGGACATTTAAGCCTCATGCTCTTGTCGAGCGAAAACAATTAAACATCCGCCGTCGGCTTGTCCAGTAGGTATAATAGGCCCACAAACACAAATCCCCATCAGGGCACTCTCACACACAAAAACAAGTACGAACACTCCTGTGAGCGGATCCTTTTAATTTCCTGCTGTTATTTTCCTGCACGTAGAGCCAGCGCCGCGTGATTTCCATTTGCTGAGGAGTGCAAATGGAAATGGGAGGGAATAACATGTGGGCGGAATGGAGAAACATATGCGACACATTCCCAGGAACCCCTACCAAGAAAGAAAAGAAAACCAAATGATAATGGGCCTCAGGGCACCCAAAAGGCTTCAACTAATGTTCTGTGAAAGAAAAATAGGGAAACTGCCAAAGAGGAGCAAAGCGAGAGCAAAAAACAAGGGAAAACCTCTTTCCCTAATGATGGTCATCATTGAAGACTATGTCTTCCATCTCGAATCTCTATTTATTCGCAGTTACTTATATTAAAGTTAAATGAAACGTTGTATAATAAAATAAACCTCTCTCTATTTTCTCTATTCTGAGGCTAAAAAAGTTGTACATTTTTACAACCTGATGATCACTTGACTACGTAATGTACTTTCTTCTTTCTGATTTCTTTAATTCCAATGGATCCCATCTAAGTTTGTTTAATGAAAGCTTTATATGTTTTAAGGCTTGTTTCAAATACTTAAAGCTTAAATTAAATTACAAATTGTTAAATTCATTTTTAAAAACCCTTTTGGACCCTAGAAAGGCTATTAAGGGAAAACTTTTATAGAACTATCCTACCAACATTGAATTCTAAGGTTGACCTTTTTTTTTTCGGTTTTGTTTCTTGTCTCCTGTGATTTCTGATTGAGATTGAGGTCTGAGCAAACAAGTCGAACTCAAGAGACGCTCAAGTAAAACTTAATATTCGTATTTGCGAATCTGCGATAAGTTCGTACATACATATATCAGGTAAACCGCTGACAACTTAACGGTTGTTTCTCTCCGTATCTACCTATCTCTCTCTCCCACTACCAATCACAACAAAATTCAACCCAAAACAGGTTGAGCTTTACTTTCCGCGAATTCAGTTGGTTGTTTTTTTTAAGGTTGACTTTATTAAGTTGGTGGTTTTCTTTTGAAGTTTGCTGATTTGGATAAACATGAAAAATGGTGCCATTCAATTGACACATATCCAATATTTGGCTTAACCAAAACCAAAAGAAGCAGGTGGAGTTCGCTCCAACTGGTGCAAGTGAATCACTGAAATAAACTTTTTCTTTGGATGCTATTTCGCTGTACAATTATTTTAATCCCTATTTATGTTAAGTTTATAACAATCAGGAACTTCTATTTAGAAAAGCATTAGCCACTTTTCAAAAGCCGGCTATAACATGGCACCTACATTTCCTCATTAATTTATCCCTCCAGCTGTTCTCATTCCCAGGCAGATCTATTGCACATGCCTAATTTTCCAGGGTACCCCAAGAATATTTTTCATGTTCTATTCAATTCTGTCGACCAAAGTCTTTGCACAAAAAATCAATTAGCAATAAAAGCAAAATAGCGATAGAAACTTTTTAATGCTATAGTCCGAAAAAGATTTATAGCATTTGGCACTGGCCCGTTGTCGGCCTTTTAGAGCACTTAAACCGCAAATATGTGCCAGGGCACGCGTTTCAATTAATAGCCTAACAAATTAATAAATAAAAGACTGCAGGCATCAATATAGAACTTTGGGTATTTTGTAAAAAAAACAATAATAGCAGTGAGACAGCCTTGAAGCAGCGAACAGCTATCAATAAATATAAGAATAAATATTAGGAGGTATGAGGAAAAAACCCCAACCGAAGCGTCACTGCTCGCCCCAAAGTTTAGGACAACTGGTTGAGGTTGATTGGCCCGGCTCAAAAAATGCGCTTTAATCATTTCCTTTTCCGGTTAAGCGGCGTTTGTCTCTTTCCATTCTGTGCCGTCTACGATTTGCATTTATAATCGATAATAGCATTTGCATATGTGGATCTGACTGATTGCCTGACCTTTTCGGCACCGAAGAAGACTTTAATGTGTCTTCTTTTCTGCAGAATGACAAAGTAGTGTGACAAACAAATGTCGAAAGATAAGATCTTAGAAAAGCATGCGAAAACTTTCCTTATCCACATTACTAACCACCGACCTTGGTATTTTTTTGCTTTTACAGATTGAAATGCATTGGGTTTGCGAGAAATTGTGACCAAAAAACCTAACGAAAAAGGGCATTAGTCACACATTTTATTAGATATTTGGAAAAAAGTCAATGCCGAGGTCATTACCATAAAAGTCTGACGACGCCAAACACCTCTTGCCCCTTAAAAACAACAAGTCAAGCTGAGCAAAGAATTAAGTCTTAAGCTTTGGTATGTGTTACAAGTATCTTTTCGCGTTGTTCGGCTAATCAACAACAACAATAAAATTGTAGCATCTACTAGGGAAAATGTTGAAAGTCATGGAAAATCTTCGTCATCGTCATCGTCAATTGTCTGCGAAAGTGTTGACAGCTTGAGTTTGTTGCTGGCCTGTGAAAGTCCATAAAAGCGACGGAGGGGGGGGGGTTTTAAACTCGTTCCAAGCTCAACTGCTATATGGCAGGCTACTACTAATTGCACATACATACACACATACGAGAAAAGGGGGGGTGAAGAGTCGCTTTTGGTCCCGAGCGGGCAGGAAAGCCATCCAGAAGAGGACTGACAAGATAAGGCACTCAATGCAATTGCCACAAGAGCACATACAATGGCACCTGTTTGCCATTCCCCGGGGAAAACTATCCATCCAGGGGTTGGGAAAACGGGGGTGGTGCACTGTCTCATGACCCAGTGGTCTGCACCCATCGATTCGGTCGGCCCCCAGCCGAGGTTACATTGAACCTTGTTGAATGGCAGTTTTTATGTGCTTGCATGTTACACTTTGGAAATAGTTATAATGCGCCATGAATAGTGTGATAAGGGTGGGCTTACAATTTTTAATTGTATAAAATTAGCTCGGCAATTTTCCAGGGGCATTACAATTTGTGTAGTCTTAATCCCAATTGTTTTAAAATTATGACTTTGCTAGGTAGGATCATTATATGAAGAGATATACTTTGTTAGGTATGGAGCATATATTTGCTATTACAGTTTTCGTTTTTAATATAGTTGACAACAAAAAGTCAACGAAAAGGGTCATAAACAACTTCCGAGTGCCATATAATGATATAAATTCGACCATCAAGCACAGAACCTCGAAATTGCGAGTGCAGTGAGGAGGAGTCAGACGAAAAACATTGGAATCTCGGAATACTCAACGTGGTAGCCGGCATGGGTAGCAAAACACACTCGGGCCCATGTATAGACATACATGTGTCTATATATTTGCATAAAATCGCATTAAAAATTGCCATTTTGCCAACTTTAATGTACCATAAAACACAAACAACAGAGGCGAAGACGATGACGATGTCGACGCCATAGGAAACAAGTAACTTTTTTGTGTTGTTTGCTTAGTGTCCAGAAAGTGTAGCAAAGGAGAAATAGCGAATAATTTAATGTGCAAAAAAGCGGTAGAGAAAGGGACGCGAGGAGCGACGAGAACAAAAAAGAAAGAGCCAAGAAGTCGAAACTTTAACCAGTCCCGCCCAGGAAACGAGGGTCAACGGGTGGCGGGGTGGCAGTGGCGACGGGGGGCAGAGACAAATTAATTGTGGGAGAGTCTAACTAATGTCGGGGACTTTGCTTCAGAGCTGTAGCCAAAACCCAAGTCACGCTGTTACCTAATACCTCATTAGGCGCCTAAAATAGGGCTACAAAAAATTAAGACCCAAAGGACTCTCTTTATAATCATTTAATATGTCGCAGTACCCATTATTTTTGTCCAAAATGGAGAAAGGAGCAATAAAGCCAAGAGCTCCTCGGACTAACAAAATCATTAAAGTCAAACTAAAATATGTTCAAAGGAAATATTTAAACTCGGTGAATTACCAAAGAGAAAATCACTCATTTAGAAAGTACAAAAAAACCTACTTGTTCTGTCTCAAATTGAAACTAATTTTTAACTTTCTAATAAAAATTGACTATAAACATGTAGCACAAGACCAGGGGTAAATAAAAAACATGCTTTGATTCCCAATTCCTAGATTTACTACTAAAATTACCTCTCGAAATCCATTCAATTGAACAAATCGAAATGTTCTCGAACCTACTCCCAGCAGTTAACAAATCAAATTTGTTTACACTGTTTTGAACCCCATCAACAGATTATTTGTGTAAATCAGAGTAAATCGGCTGTTTGAGGACAATCAATGCCCACTTGAACATACGCGAGTGAATTTATGGATATCCATGCCAATTACGCAGTCAAGTGCTTTGCCTAGACCAATATAAATTCCCCTGCACCGACGAGCTGTAGTGCCCGAACGATACATATTTATTTATGTTTACGCAGGCGAAATTTACAATTTTCAGCGCTGACTCTTTAATTGGCCGTCTGTCAGTTGTCATGACAATAATTAATGTATTACCAATCGAACGTCCATCCCCAAACATGTGTATCTTTCTGGGACATCATAATGCGTGTATCTGCTATTTGTATCCCTCTATTCCTATGATATGTGTATGTTGGCATTGAAAAGGCCTCATGTAGTTTTCATTTCGGCTGGACGAAAAAGAAATGGAAATTACTTTGCTCACACGAGGTGACAAGTGAGCCAAGACAAACACATTAGGGTAGAAAAAAAATCAGAATATGTTTTCCTTTTCCGTATGGCGAACTTGTTGCTCAATTCACATCTATCGCTAAGCAGTTGACCACAAAATGTTGTAATGGAAAACGAGTCGGTTGGTTTTATTGGATTCCCAGGTGCCCACACTCACCATATGCATCGATATAGTGCGCCAGTTCTGCTACTAATCCACAAGTATCCATGGGCTCACTGTGTTCTTGAATGGGATATATTCCAGTTGCCGAAGCACTATTTGGAATTTTGGTAAATATCTTTTCACTATTCAAACGTAACGGGGATCCAGAGCACAAATCCCTTACTCACACACTCGCGCACTATCTTCGAGATAATAATAATAATAATATTGGGGATGCGGATGGTGATGGTGACTCCGTCTCCTTGCCACGGGGAGGTGGGGGGTGCGTTTCACAGACGGCGACTAGACGAGAGTCTTAACGTCTGTGCGTCGCTTGTTTTTTTTTTGTTGATGTTAGATTTCGAGTTCTGTTTGTTTCGATTTCCGTTTGTTCTTGCTTTCACCGTCGAATTGCTTCGGGAAATTTTTTCCTATTTACATTTCGGGCTCGACGAATTCCCTCATCCGCGATTTGCACTATGCAGCGCCACTATATAATATCTGTACAAATATGAATATATGCTCTCGATTTGCGTTATTTAAAGAACTATTTCCTCCGCCTTCTTCATTACTTATTTTTCCTATTTTCTGAGGTTCAGCTACAATGCATTTGCACTTTATTTCAATTTCTGCCGACGAATTGCACTTGTTGTTTTTGTTGTTAATGAGAGGGGACTGGTATTATTTGGGACTTTCTAACAATTTCTCATAAATAGAGGTGTGTGTGTATATAGGCGATTTAAACATGTATTTCATTTGGTTGCAACATTTTGGGTTTTCTTTTTTGTTTTAAAACGTTCGGTGTTTTTTGGGGAAACCGTTCTGGTTGGTTTTGTGTTTCGAATTGTGTGTGCTGTGTTTTGTATCTTGTATTTAGACGAACGCGATCGGGCGGCGAACGTGCGAGCGAACAACCGTTAACAACAAAGTCCAAAAAAATACTAAATCAATGAGTGAAACGAGCAGAATGTTAAACGCGAAATTCTCCCAGTGGCAAACCACCTCCAAGTCGTCGGCGTCGCTCAGTCGACGAGCGAACTCACCACATACTCTCACTCGCACGCACACCATCACGTAGAGAGAGAGTCTAAAAGGGAATAGGCGCTAAAGTTAAATGTGAAGCGCAGGCAGTACTCACTCACACAGAGGCACGGGCACACTGAGCGAGCGGCTTGAATGAAAAATGCCGATGCAATCGTGAGATACTCTTTGTTTGCTCTCCGCTACGTATCTGTGTATCCGTGAGTATTTATATCTGTGAGTTGCCAGCGAGCGTATATGGCCGAGTATGCGTTAGCAGCCCACAATATAGGCGTGTGTGAGTGCCATCGTCGCTTTCCTTTCTCGCTGCCTTTATTTTCGGTTTTCTACACTTATTTGTTGTGTTTTTTCGTTGATTTTTTGTCGCTACTTTCGGGTGCACAAGTGCAAATTCACACGTACATTCAAAATGTAAGCGTACAGTGGGACAAAAAGCAGCAGAACAAGGTGGAAAAAGTAGCAGTTGGAAAACGTGCAGTATGCATACTATTCTAAAAGGTTATCAATGAGCTCAAATTGTTTGGAGTTGTATAAGTACGTTTCAGAGATCATGAAAAAATATCTCAGATGCTAAGGTCTTACTTTAAAAAAATCTATTAACTGATTCGAGTATTGGAATAATTGCAGTTAAATATGCTCAAAATATCTTAATTTATTAAGTACACACTTGCATTTGATCACCATATTTGTGTATCTAGTATTTAGTAGTGCCATTAATATAAAACTGACACAGAATCACAATAAATCTCAAATCTTAAATATTTTATATAGATTAATTAGGGAATGGAGATTTCATTTTAAAGTATATACATACTTGATTTGCATGATTGAATAAAATAATAATAAATAATAATAATAATAAAAAAGCAAAGGTAGATTATTATTCAGAGAGTTTTTCTTCATCGTGTGCAAACGAAAGATCTCATACATTGTATGAGTTCGAGCCACCATATTTCACACCTAGTATTCTATAACCCTCGAATTAAATCGTTTAATCACATTTTGGGGGGCAGAAGGGTTCCTTCGCTATTTATACGAGGTGTTATTTTTAAAAAAGTTTGCTTATTTGTCTGTTTTCAACCCAAACCTAGCAAATACGTCTTGGCTTTGAAATAATCTTGGTATATTGCAAAGAGTGTATGGTTTTTAATAGTCATGTAAATACAATTGTCTTTCTTTTTGCCAGTTTAAAAGTAAAAGTATAAAAGATAAACTTAGCTCTTAGACATAACAAAAAATGGAATCCCAGATCTAAGTTCGTCAATTGTTGATCTTTTGTAGCAATGGTCTGATCAAAAAGACAGTGCAAACGTTTCACCTGCCCGAAAATACTTTCCCACGTCAGCTGAATGAGTAATAGACCCGGATCGAACCTCACAAAGTTCTCCTTAGGCCTCAATAAATTGGACAGCTTCCAATTCGTTGCAAACGGAAACCAACTGAAGACGGCTATAATGTAGACACCGGGAATCGAACGAGAATATTGACACTGCTGAGACGTAATTGATGGAAAGGCAAGAAGATCAGCAGGGCAAACAAAACGCAGAGCAAACTAATACAAATCATGCAACAGCCACAAAAGTATCTATGAAGTACGTATACATATGCACGTAACGCCGCCGTCTGTTGGGCGGCGTATAAATTGCACATTTCGAATACATTGTGGTTAAAAAGTAAGCGCAAAGCGAATCGAGATACTCAGATACAGATACGCACACATCGCTGCAGATAATTGTTCGTATCACCCCTCCGCGCCACCAGGGCCCCCACCATCGGTACGTGTTTATTGAACGTCCATGTGTGCGTTGAGTTGACGCTGGGCAAGTTCAAGTGTAGAATGCAATAGAGAATTGCATTGGCCAGAGCGAGAGAGGGTACTCCGAAAGAGAGCTGCTTTATCTCTCTCTACGCATACGCATAGAAAAGCCGGCAAAATGCAAGGGCAATAGTGCAGGGGTGTGGGTTTGTGGGGGTGGTGGCGGTGGCGTTGTCGGTGTCGGCAGCGGTGAGCATGTGGTGAGTTTCGCTCTGTTTGGGGTTGGCTAGACACATTGAACCACAAAAGTTCAAGATGAAAACACAAAATATCAACAATGACAGCTGAGTAGTGGGAACGACATGGTTGATGGTAGTTGGTGCGGGGGTGTAAAAGAGGGGGTCTTCTCTCTTGCTCTTTGTCTCTCTATTTGTTTGGTTGTGTTGGGTGTGTATACCAATACAAACACAGCTGCCTTCCATGACTGCGTCTATGATGCCTTTTCTTCTCTTTCGCCCCCACTCTTCTCATTCTTCTTCTTTACCCATCCCTCACTATTCTCCACCCCCTCCCTTCTTGGCCGACTGCCAAACGACTCTCAGTTCAGTAGTACACTGGAGCAATTGCTTAGAGTATGGGTGCAACATGTATCTGTGTCTAGCTATATATATATATGTGCATTTGAATGTGTGTGTGAGAGAGTTTGTCTAGCTGCGGGGGTGGAGGAGCAGGGTGAGGGGGGATAGGTGGCTGACGGCGTGAGGGAGGGGGTCCACCGAAGTCATGTGCATGCCGTTTGTTGGGGTAGTTCGCCGGCAAATAAAAGAAATGGAAAAAGACCGATATATATAGTCTTATAGTCAAAACTTGCATCATTTGCAATGAATAGACAATGCACTTCACAGGAAGGAAAGGGGATTATCCTTGTATTGACTTTTATTGAAGATTCATATTAATATAGGGATTGCAGTACGTCATTAGATCTTAAAAATTTATTTATGTAATCTTATAATATTCAAAAAGCGGTCCTTAAAACCCAAAGGATATTTTTAGAAAAACAAATACCTATTTCGGTTGTTTTATAACTTTGAACAAAATTTTTTCTAGTTATATTAGTTATGGGTTTTCTATAAGCAAACCTCAAAAATACCTTAAAATCTGCAAAATCTTTCTTCTAACTGTCTATTACATGACCATAAAAACATTTCAAGTCAAGAACACGTTCTCATAAGATAAGATAAGATAGTTTTTCTACATCCAATTCGAATTAGTTAGCTCTAGGTCGGAACTAGTTCAATCTAATACGTTTTATCCCATGGGATAAGACCATTCAAATAGAAACCAACAGTTGTTGCAGCGCACAGAGATACATAATGTATCCGTACACCTCTCTCCAGTCATCTAGTCTATGTGTGTTTGGTGTGTGCGTGTGTATCTGTGGGCAATTGGCGAGCGAGATAGCTGACTAGAAAAAAGAAACAACAAAGGAGAAAAACTTGTCTACATGCCTGTCGCACAAGCTGCAAAATTTATGCGAAGACACACAAATCCACTGAACGAGAGACCGACAACTCTGCCGATGGTTGTTGTTGCTGCATTGTTGCTGTTGTTGCTGCATTGTTGTTGTTGTTGCTGCTGTCGGTGCCTGGTGTTTTTGTTTTTCTTGCCCATAGACAGGCTGCACCAATCTGCTCCATAACACCCTGCCCCCGCACCACCAGCTTGGACCTTGTAGATGCATAAAACGCCGACAGTGGCACACAGTGAAAAAAAACTTTTATAAAATGTATATCAAACAACTTTTTGATTATATCAACAGATACAAAGAATGTTGGTAAGAAACCTGCAACCCTTAATAATATCTAAATTAAAAAATAAGAAAATAAAAGAAAAAAGAAAAAAAGAAAAAAATTGTAAATCTATTTTCTACTCTTTTTCACCGTGCATGGACATAATATTATTTTGTTGAATTTTCTTTCCCAGTCTGGTTTGCCTTGTTTGGCTTGGTTTGCTTCGCTTCGGATCGGATCGGTTCGGTTTGCCTTTTGGTATGATTTTGACTTTGAATCGGGTGCCACCAAGAAGAGACAGAGGGGCGGGAGCGGGCTCAGGAAGGAGGCAAAGTCAGGTTTAATGTCGTTCAGTGGCGCGGCGACGTTTTGCAGTTGAGGTAGTCAAAGGCACGAGACGAAGTTAGCGGGTAGCCTGTATTGAAAGGGGGAGGAACGGGCGGTTGGTCGGTCGGTCGGGCGGTTGGGCGAACGACGACATCAAAAGTGGGCTGAGGCCGCTCGTGGGCAAAAAGGAATACAAGGCACAAGACACCGCGCGACTGTGGGCAAATAGTCAAACATTGGTGGTTGTTTACCGATAAGCGTCTATGAATGGGTGATGGGAGTAGTTGGTGGACCGAAGGAGAGGCAGGCCCATAGTTGTCCGGCCGGAGCGGACCGTATGTACTGCTATATAGGTACATGGCACTGCCGCAAATGGGTGGTGAGAAGGTCGTGTCCAGGCACAGTGGGCCAAAGTGAGCCAGTGCAAGTAAGAATTGTAATCTCGCTTTCAATTAGATCAATCAATACTTCTTTAAAAAAAACACAAGATCTAAAAAAATATATTGGGACAGCAGTCGAATATGTTGTTTTTCACTCCGCAAACGGAACTCAAAAAAATTATAACATTATGACTTGGCACCTATTCTTAATGTACTAGTCGATTTTTTTCAAATTTTCAGATTAGGTCCCTTATTGAATTTCTTAAAATCATCAGTTAATTTTAATGGGCATTGTCTTAAAATAAACTATAGACAGTATTTAATTAATACGCATCTTAGTTAAAAGTTTTTCAGACTCAATAGCTCAGGTTTTATTAAACATTAAAGTTACATGTCTATTTTTTATAATGTATGTGTTACATACAATCAAAACAATTTACAAAAACAAAAAATTTAATATGTATACCAAAAATGTTTTTTGTAGTGTTATTTTTAAGACATTTCTTTTTCCATTGCCTCTCCATGCATAAAAATCAAAATTTACTTTACAAAATTTAAAGCTACCTATCCCACAGAACGGTATCTTAATTGTCAATAAGCATATCTTCAAGTCGTCTTCTGTGTACGACAATGTCCCTAATGCATTTCTCTTATCAATTCATTTTTGGTCCCCATCCGGAGGGTCCCCTCAATTGACCGACAGCTCGTTTCTTTTATACTTTTGATTTTTTTTATGAGCTTGCATTAGGTTCACTTTAATAAATTGTGACTTCTGTCTCTCGTTTGAATGTTATTTTTCTTGCTGCATATTGACATTTCAATTGGTTTTTATCAGCGCAATTTATTTTTACGAATTTCTTTATGCCACTGGCCCCTTGGATAAAAAGGAAGAGGCTTGTGAAGTTTGGATTGTTGAACGCTTAGTATTAAATTGATAAGTAAAAATTGTATTTACCAAGAATATTTAGAATCAACACAGTTTATGGTGCTTACTAACCTGAAAAGAAAAAAGAATCAGAAATTTGTTAATTAGCATATGATGAAAATATATCACATTTTATATATTATAGGTAACCCACCCTTATAAATTTATCCTAATAAAGGTAATTTCTGACTCCCAGATTTCATTAACCAACGCTATTCATTGACTAGAAATTAGCAACAATTCTCAGCTATTCGCTTAACACATATTCAGCTTTTGCTTTATTTTTATCGTCATATTTTTTTTTCACATTTTTGTTGGGTGCGGAAAAACCTTGACTGAGTTAAGCGTTTCACGCTTGTCAAGCGTGCAATTTCCCTAACCCAGACAGAGTCAGACTAATTTGCATTTTTTAAATACAGAAAGAGGGTGGGGAGTCGGTTTCGGTTTTGAGAGGTATTGAGGAATGGATTGAGGAATTATCCAGGCTCCAGGCTCCATTCAATCCAAGTCTTGGCGCTGGGAAACTCTGTGAACAGGGCACATAAATCTTTATTATTCGCCCGCGCAAGTGTCGGCACATAAACATGAATGTGAAATGCAAATTGAATTTGAAAATTGCAAACCGACACTTGACGGGCTGTCTACGAAAATGAAAAGTTAAATTAAGTATATATACATGACAAAAAAAACGTTAAAATACCCGTCAGCGGTTGGTGGAGAATATTTAGTCAAACATTTGATTTGATTATTTAAATCGAGCTTCTGTATTCCAGACCCCCCAAATATTATTTATTCGTGAGGTTTCTGAGCTTGTCCACCAGAGTATCAAAAAGTCAAAGAAGAATGCTGCAATTGTGTCAATATTTAGCTCTGTCTGAGATTTTATTAAAATAATTTACTGATGCCAGTCCGATTGCTTAAGCTATCAGACAACCAAATGTTATTGCAGTATATAAAACGAACTCGAGATAAATTGTCAAATCGAAACTAACCTAATATAATATTTAAAAGTTAGACGTTAAAGTTAATTGGACCAAACAAGTATATTAGTTGATGCATTCTCATCAACTATATATATGATGCATTCTCATCAATTATATATTTTAAACCTCATTAGCTTTTTCTGGAATATATTTCTTTATTGGAATCAAAGCAATTTTTAAATAGATGTGATTATTTTTATTTTTAATTTAAGTTAATTTAAGTTAATTTACTATTAAGTTAATATACTCTTACATTACCGAAACTCACAGTAGGTCCCCAATTCATGTTGCATGCGAATATTATAATTTGTTGTTATTTATGTTGACGTGCGTGACATTATTTCATTCAAAGTGACAATTCGAGGCGTTGCTGGCATTCGAACACCCACAAATGAGTTCCTAATGTTGGTTGATATGAATGTGTGGCATACCATCCTCCAGGGTGCCAGCAATTCTGATCGTAATGCCCACTGACAGCCGGTCCCCTAGATTGCATACTAAGCAGAGGACGAGCGTCTATGATGGGCGTGCCCTTGTCCCGCCAGTTATCGATAACGATTTCCTGCACAGTTAAATAGAAACGCAATAACGGCCAAAACAAAAATTCATCAAGCATTCAGAGGGGCTTGGGGAGGGGGGGAAAACTGAGCACTTGTTGCCGCCGCCGCAAATTCCAACTCATTTCAGTCGTCTTTCTGGCTTAGTTGTAAGTAGTAGAGGGTAGTGGAGGGCAGTGGAGGGCAGTGGAGGACAGTGGAGGGGTAATGTAAGTGCAACACGCGCTGCTACTTTTTCCGGGGGTTGGGCAACTGATGCTCCAGTTAGCAGCTGACAGCGTTGGACGATGAAAAGCTTCTGGTTACAGAAATAGCCACGCACTTGCCATAACACAGCCCCAAAGGGCCACCCCCTTGAACTAAAGCAAACTTGTGTAAATTATTTTTAAATTGCACATATTTAATCAAGTGTGAAGTCTGCTGCGCTGCTGTCGCACCACTTTGTATGCATGTCAAACAATTAATTAGTGCACAATGCTCTCACTGTTTGGTTTTTCGTTAATTTTGTTTTCTTATTCGAAAGTTGATTTGCCTTGAACTTGAATTCTTTTGCGGGGGTTGTTTGTTTAAGTCTAATAGTTCTTTGTTTAGATACATCTTAAACACTACTCGTTATTAGTTTACAAACAAATGACCATACTGCTGAATTTTGATTTGTTAATTATTAATTTTGCCTTATCCAGTTGCTTATTAATTGCGCTTTTTTTAAAAAACAAAAAGACTTAATCAAATAGACATTTCAATATTCGTGTTTGCCTCTTAAGCAATGAACAATGAACGCGCGATTTGTTTCAAATTCCAGCGAATTGTCAACAGCAACTAATTTAGGCAGCCAGATGTCGCATTTGCACTCTTGAAATGCATACACACATTCACAAGTAGGTGTTTTATGTGAATAATCGTTTGCCCACCGAAAGTTCATTGTACGAGCCACGACGCAGTTGCTGCGGTTCTTACTCATTTCGGTTTCTGGCTTAGCGCCGAGTTTTTGCCTAATTAAGTCAACAAAGTGGGAAACCCCGACAGACACACGCACATACCCGCTGCCGACAATATAATTATAACCTTTGAAAAAGAAAAATGGAATTTGGAGAGAGAAAGGTAGCACAGAAATATCCTTGCTGATATATTCTGTACACGTGTTTCCGAATCGTTGACAAATCGCAACATCCTTGGTTTAAAGATACAAATAATTCGGTAAATTTACATTCGAAATATTTAAACCCAACATTTATGGTGGTCTAGTTTTACTATATTTTATTTATATTTTTTGGATGTAAAAAATCTGTCAACGCCATTTTTACCTCGATTTGGTTATTTATACTTAAGGTAAAAATATGTTTATATCAAATCCGAAAATGACTTTCTTTAAAAACTTGTATACCTTTCCGTTAAGAGTATAAAAATTTACCAAAACCGTCCCTCTACTGAAAGTATAAAATCAAATCAAATACAATTATCGAGCTATTCATGACAGTAACAAAATTAAACCTAATTTCGTAGACAGACCACTTAATAAAATTATCCCAAATAAACAAAATTTGAAGAGGAGAACTCTGAAGGGAGCATCGTTTGGGTGTGAGATTTATTTAAAAATGTAATTAAGTCAATTCGCCAATCTTTCATTTCTTTGCCGTTGTTTCTTTCAATATGGCATGACATTCGTAGAAAGGAATGTGTGAAAGACATTATTTAATTTACTTTCACCATATTTTCTCCTGTTCCTATCGAGTTTTAAAAAATGTTAGTATAAACTATGTTTTGAATACTAATAAAAATACAATCCATACATTACAACGAAAAAAAAATGTGTTAATAAAAAATAATTGAAAATATCTAGAGGAAAAACGAAAGCTTAACCAAGC
Source organism: Drosophila kurseongensis (assembly GCA_018153305.1). NCBI lineage: Eukaryota > Metazoa > Arthropoda > Insecta > Diptera > Drosophilidae > Drosophila > Drosophila kurseongensis. Next base: position 13,236,506 of record JAECXX010000004.1, on the reverse strand, counting down.
GATATTAGAAACGTGCTTATTGACCTGCCCCTGCAATTAGAATTAAATCCATTGGAGCAGGCTTCGAAAGCAGTTTCATGAAAAGACTTCAAACTGTACAAATTTATACGTGATTCCACCATCATTATCACAAGCAAACTCTACATAAACACGATAATTTCAAGTATGGAAAACCTCACAGTAGTCGAACTGATGTGGGATAGCTCCTCGAAACTGGGACTGCAGGAAAACGAGGAAGCCAAAGACGAGAGCTGCAGCGGTAGAAATTTCTTTGACATGTACGTGAACTTCCTGTGGATCTTCGCCTGCATCTACGTCCTGTCCAAGCTGACCCAACTCTCTGAGCGCCTCCTCGGCCAGCGGTTCCTGGGCCAGAAGCAATGGTGCGACGTCCGCTCGATCAAAAACGAGTGGGAGCTGACCCTGCAGCTTTACGAGGAGGACAAGCGCCAGCTGGACGCACAGGTGCGGGAGCTGCGCGAAAAGAACCTCAATATGGAGCGCGTGATGAACGACCTGCGTGACTGCAACATGCACCTGATCAGCGAGAACTTTATGCGATCCGTGATGCAGGAACAGGTTAACACAGCCAAATTCTTTTGGAAATGAGGGTCAATTGATCTTGTTCCAAGTCGCCAAATACATTCACAGAAATCACTCCTAGCGATCCTTTTTTTTGATAAGCAAACTATCCTATTTAAAGAGATCTTTAAATAATTTAAACCGAATTTTGAAATTTTGCCATATCTAAATGGTGTTGTTAGTTTTAAAACCTAAACGGTACTTCATAAAGAATAATCAAAATTTTGTATACAATAACAGAATTCTGTTGAAAAGATGAAATTGACCTCGAAAAAAGTCAAATTTAAATATTTATGTGATCTATCAGTTGATCTTTCTTCAAGTCAACAAATCCAATCTCTCCCAATGAATATCTCTCTTAAAAAACACACTTTTAAATTGATCTTTTAAACAGTTAGAAAGAATTTTAAAATTTTAAAATTTCTTAAATCAATATGGTTATTATACTATAAAAAACCAAACGGTTACTTTGACAATTTAATATATAATATGTAAGAGAATTTTGAGAAGCAGATCAAATTGACCTCGAGACAAGTCCAATTTAGATACGTAATCTAATGTTATTTGCGCAGAAGCCGAGGCCAGCCCAGTCCAACGTCTACATCACCAACAGCCACTTCCACCTCACACGACAGGTGTTCGTGAACGAGAGTCTCCATGTGCATAATGCCGGCAGAACGGATCTCGACTCCATGGAGGGGCTGAATGTCTGGCTGCAGTACCTGAAGATGCGCAAGTGCTACATGGGCCCGATTGCCGATCCAAATTTGATAGCTCCCAGCAGCCCCGAGCAGATGCTGCCCATTGTTATGACCACCGAGCAGTTGGCTAAGTTGCAGGGTGTGTAGTTATGCAATGTAGTTAGTTGAAAAGTATTGATCATCCATTATTGTTCCCCTTTGCAGGCATGATCTAGTTGACTTTAATTTGAAGGCATTGAAAATAGCAATTGTTATTGTTATATATTAATCAAAATACAAAAAAATACCACAAAAAAATATATTATAGAATATTAAAATTAATTTAGTCACTTGTTTCAATAAAATGGGAAAAATGGTTACCCTAAGCAAGAATATTATTATAAATCACTATAATAACCATGGCCACGCCAATTTAGTCGTAGACTTTTAAAGCTTATTGATTTTACTTATTTTTAAAATAATCTTTCTATTGAATACCATTACGCATTTTGAACGGAAATGTCAACTAGTCCCGTCAGTGAATTTATTTTATTTGTATTTCAAATTCAATTTCCGTTAAGTGCTGCGGACCAAGCCAAATCGCTTTTATTTGCCTAACCACCTACCCCTCGCTCCACCCCCCCAACCACTCCACCCACTCCACCCCCTTCCGCAGTCCTCGTGTCAACATCTGGCGGAAACGAAACAAAATAAATGCAAAATATGCCAGTCTGGCCAGTCGACCGACTGTCGTCTGTTTGTTCCAACTGGGCCTGCTAAGACGATGACTTATCAAGGCAGAATTAAGCGATTGCTTTCTTCAGCTCTCTTCTCCCATTTTACCGCACTGCCGGCACTCTTTTCATTTTATTTTCTTTGCCATGGGGTCAGTGGCAGTTATCGTTGCAATTTTGTAATCAGTTGCCGGCTCAAGGTTAAATACTCGCGGGCACAGTGGTACAAAGTCTGTGGGTGCGGATCCCAATCGCATATTTCCACCTCACATTTCTCCTCCCTTTCCGAATTTCGGATTTTTTGTTTGCCAATATCGAGAGTCGCCATATTTGATTTACATTTGTTCGAATGTACCGCGCTTGTTTTCTTTTTTCTTTGCGGCTACTTTGTGGGTCATTTGCCTGTCTGGCGGCTCATGAGCATATGCATATGCACACTTGGAACTCGTATCGGGTTTATTTCGTTTTTTATTTGCGATTGTCACTTTGTTGATTTAGATTTATGGCCATTTAAATGCAATTTCATTGTATTTTCTGGATCAGTATTGTGAACGGAATTGGGTCCCTTCCCTTCATCCCTCGGCATCCACATTTTTCTGTTTTTACTGTCTGCTTTGACAATGATGACGCTGATGAAGCCTAAATCGATTAGCGACGATTGCCGTATAAAGAATTGAACTGCTGAAGTCAGTGAACTAATTCAAAAAATTTTGCCTTCACTAGTATACATTGCTTATCTGGTTTCAAATGAATTATTACGAATTTTAAGAGTCATTTTATAAGAATTTTCAATAAATTGTTTTAAAACGATATGAGAAACTTTTATAGGATTGCAGCTGTATTCAAAATAAAAGTCCAAATATTTGGCTAAGCCAATTTAAGAAATTAATACAGAGTCCGCTTGACAAAAGTTTAAAACAAGTATTATTATTTTAAAACTTTATTATAACCATTTTAAACAAGCCAAGTATATATTATATATGAATGAATATTAAAAGATGTACTATATTTTATCCATGGTTAGACCAATTAACAATACTTAGCAATTGCGAGTGTAAGTATTTGCCTCATTAGGCACGTTCTCACATCTCTGTAGAAAACTAAATCAATGTTTTCAACTTATAAAATGTACGGAATTTTATTAGCATGCAATAAAGACGAGAAAAGGGCCTTTATTGGGCCAGGGTCTCGTAACCCATCAACCAACGTCATTGGAGCACCCGCATCTTGTAATTCTGACCGACTTTACCTTAACATTTTAATTGTTATACACCACTTGCTATCAATTCGAGCCAAGCTGACTGACTGGCCACGCCCATAAAAATCTAGTGAAGCATGGATGACGCATTACCCGGTGGATATTTCTATGGCTAGCGTCTTATGGCACACCATCTACGCAAATTGGAGTCGTAAGAAGGCAAGTGGCTTATTATAGTTTGTTATTTATAGATCTTTTGCAGTGCGTGGCACTTTACACTTGACCAGCATCGCCTGACATTTGCATAGCTAATTTGTTTACAGCTCAGGCGAAGAGTTAGAATCCGCCAACCGCAAATAATTTCGCACATTAACCCACAACTTGGGCGTGGAGCAGTGAGGGAGCGGCCGAATAATCTAATCGTTAATTGGCACACTAACCCCAAATAGAAATTGCTCTGCCATTGGCCCCATTCCACTCTCACTGATAAAAATAGTTTACGTTTTATCAAGGTTATTTGCCAAAAAAATAGCAAATAGAAAAAATCAAACAAAAGCGAAAACGAAAGTGGGAGTCAAAGCAAAATCGAGTGCGAGGGTGTGTGAACAGATAGACCGCGCCGAATACAATTGGGAACGACCTTGAGATAATGCCCTCATTTATGCATTTGATATTTGTTTGTTTACCGTCAAACAGTAGGTTAAATTGGAATGTGAAAAACTTATCCGCATGCTGAGCTATAAACTTTAGAATAATTGGTTCTTTATAAGTGAAATTGTTCAGTAAACACTCGTTAGAGACACAATTATCAGCTTTAAAACTTTGGAATGTTTTGACAAAAAACTTAATTAAGAAGGACACTCATTGAATTTACCTATTGGCATTAATATTAATTAAAGTATAGCGCATGCAATATACAAAAATTTATTTTTGAAAGCTAAGCTTCAATTAATATTAATCTAAATGCCTTTAGCGAAATATACATCAAATATTTACAGCATCACATTTGTGGCTCAAACAAGTTTTAACTTTTGGATCAATCGCCAAGATCTCAAAAAAAAACTTGAACAAATAAATCAACCGCAATCAAAAAGAGGAAAATAATATAAAATGAATACAACAATAAAAAATTTAAATTTGATAACAAAAAGTTCAATAACATTGCAATAAAAAAAAGGATTCAGGGATATCAGAAACATTTTCATTAAATTTAAAATTTACATATCTCAAAAACTAAATGAAAACATAAAAAACAAAATGGAAAAAGTCGTTTTTTCCAAAATATTAAACAAATTTGAATTTATTTAAAACCTTCTCTTTATTCAAAAGGTAGCATACAAATTCAAAAACATCATATATTTTTTGTACAAATAATTTTTCTGGGGTTGATATATAATGACAATATAAAATTGTATTTCTTACGAATTATCTGCAGTTTAAAAATGTGTCAAAATAAGATTAAAAATAAAAGCCAAAATATTTCAAAGAACAATATTAATGGGTCATTGTGCCTTGGATTTTAGAAGATCATTGACACCTTGCCGATCGTTTATAAAAAGGCACCTCAAGATTAGATCAGATTAGGTACCTGGCTTTACAAATATGTCAAGAACTGGGCCAGCGATCCCCAGGCTGGGACCCTAACGAAATGTTTGTTTACCCAAAAATTAGGGTCAGGGCTAGAGACGTCGCTATCAAGTGTCGTCTACGTTTTGTTCTCTGGTTGCGAACGTTGTGTATCTGTGTCATGCGAAAGCGAAAAGATACACACACACACACACTCGCACACAGACGGACAGTCTCGCAGGGGATGAGGCAATGAGAGGGCCAGTAAGTGTTCATGACTCCCATTCTAATTTCATTTAAATGCCCCGCACATTCAGACGTGCTTCCATCTCGCTCTTAAGCCCCCCTCCCCACCCTTACCCCTAAAAGCCAGACGAAAATTTCTATATACAAAATTGCAGCCGACGTCGGCCATTTTGTTTTTACTTTTATTTGGTTTTTTTTGGCAAAATTTCATGTTGCCTTTGTATTGCCGAATCGTTGTTGTGGCTGGTAGCTGGTGTGACTGTGTATGCCCTGCGCCTGCCACTCCCCCCTTTCGCCGCCCCCTGTACGTGAGTGTTGGATACAGCAGTGACACGCCCCGCAAGGCCCCCCCCACTCACACACGCCTTTGTCATAATCATCGTCATTGTGTCTTGTTTTGTGAAGCGCAAAAACGTGTTGCCATCGTTTTTATTTTTTTCGCTTTTTGTTGATATATTTTACGAACTTTTTTATTTGTTGCTATTGTTGAGTAAATATTTGCCATTCTCTCGGTATGCCTGTCTATGCAAGTAAATTTGTGTGTTTTATTATTCTTTGCTGCTGTTCCTTTGCAAAAAAAACAAGCCAATCTATAAAACCCAAATATTTAAAATTAAGTGCCACACAAACGAATTTAATAAGTATGCATATTTTATAGCTTTACTTTACTCAGAATCTCAAGATATGATCTATAATACAACAAGAATGTTAAAGCCCAATTAGGGATCGCGTGCAAAACGAGGGTATTTAAAAGACCTGTTCATCTTCTCAACGAATGGAAAGAACAAAGCAAACGTAAAAAAGATAAAGAATTTTCTAAGCAACCAGCGGATAATAACAGCACAAAAGCCGCTGGCTTGTCAACCGGTCCTGTGGCGCAATGGATAACGCGTCTGACTACGGATCAGAAGATTCCAGGTTCGACTCCTGGCAGGATCGAAACAAATTTTTTTGGAAAACTTGAATTTAATAATGAAAAATAATTTGAATTTAATTAAACAAAAAACACATTAAAGAAAAACCCTAATATCTAACGTGTCGAAAGACATTTGTTTATTTTTCAACACGAGATCTACGCTATCTTAAAAATTCAGAACAATTTAAGATCAATAAAAAACCAAAATTAAATAACTAAATTAACTATAACAAAAAATTTGATTTCGCCCAACGTGGGGCTCGAACCCACGACCCTGAGATTAAGAGTCTCATGCTCTACCGACTGAGCTAGCCGGGCACTTGTATTGATGGTCGACAATAAGGCCCAGAAGCTTGTTCTTTTTGGCTAAGCAACCACAAGCAGAAATAAGATAAACACAGAAAAGCTGCTAGATAAATACATGAATTTCGAGCAACTCCCACATGGCCAAATTGAGCTCACATTGCGTATGCGCAATCTAGTTCTTTAGCGAGAGTGATTCAGGTCAAACTAATTATCTTGACCGAGCAAATTGAATCAACGACTTTGATGAGTTGTCCATGGCAAAGATAATCAGAATGAATGTGATCAGTGCACATACATACGTAGTATTGCATGGTCCGCCGCTATTACACGATAATTTGCGAACTCTTTTTTTTTTGCTTAATCAGTTGAGGCAGTGAGGGAAATTCCATTTCATTCAGTGTCGCAAGTCTCGCTCTCCGATTCTCTTTTCTAGTTTGCTCACAACTATTCATAGATTTCTATTTCGTTTTCACCCTGACCCACCGCAATAGTTTTTATATTGCTTCGCTTACCCCTTTTCTCAGTCGACAGCTGCAGCAACAATAACAATGCCAACTATTTATGGCAAAATTCATTCGCTTTGTTGGTGTTGTTGCTAGCTTTCTATCAGAGTTTTTGCCATTGCTGCTCTTGATTTAGTTTATTATTGTTTGTTGTTGCTTTATTGTGTTTATTTCTCTTTTTTTTTTTGCTTCTATTTTGTTTTTTCCGTCTGCGGTTCATTGAGTTCCTAAAGCGATAACAGTCTGAAACCATAGTCACACGCACAATTTTTACGCACAGAACGTAAAAACAAAAACAATAAAGGCCATTCTAGCAAGTGCGAAATATATTGCTGCAGACGATGCGAATGTATTGGTGGCGGTGCGTATACGCGGCGTATGAATCATATTACGCATACGCCACATTGTCTACGGCAAACAATTTAGGAAGAAATCTACTTTTGTAGAGATTAAAGTATAAGTCTTTGAAAGTTAGTTTTATGACTGTATTATTAATTTCAAAGACTAATTTCCAAAGTTCTATAAAAAGCGCTAAAAATCTATAAATTCATTGCATTTTTGGGCTCTTCAACATTCGCCTTGTAGTCTCGTTTTTCCTTTCTTTTTCTTTTATTGCCTTTTGTTGGCCTTTGTTCTCAAATTTTTTGTTTTTTTATTTCTGCTGCAGTGATTTGAAATGCTTTGTTCTCATTTCTCTCATACGTATATTCAAATATATTGCTTGAAGTACTCATGCAGCTTGTTTGTGTGACTTTTTCGGCAAATTCATGTTCAGGTATTATCAGAATTTATTGCGTTTTAGGTTCATTGTTTCCCCCCAATTGAGCATTTGTTTTTCGCAGCAAAAAACGAAATTGTGCACATATATCAAATGTGTGTTAGTATTGACTGGCACAACAGGTAAATAAGTTTAATTAATACATTGAACTTGGTCAAAATGTAGGGAGTTCTGTAGAATACATTAACGTTTGTTCTTTTATATTTTAGTCTATATCTATAATTTGGGATAATATACCTTCCAATTTTATTTGTATACACTTTCGATTTCAAATGGAAATTAACAACGTAAAACAACGAAACAAACACTTATCTCAACAAATGCCAATATGTCGGGTGCAATGAATTTATGTACAACAAGAACGAACGCTTAAGTCAAGTGCCCTCGATTATGAGATATCCATTACTCACTGCCCTAATTAGTTGTTTTTATTATAATTACTTTAATACTTTATATAGGTCATTTTAAATATATTGCTTATCTAAAAAGCATTTTAAATAGATATTTCTATTAAAACTGATACAAAAATGTAGTCAAAAAAAAATACAGTCAGACCCGCTTTGTCCTCAATATACCCTATTTACTCCACGAGTAAGGGGTATTGAAGCTATACATCTATGTATATAAATATATACAGTAAAAATTGGCAAAGAACAAAAATAGAATAAAAGCAGCAGAGGGAAAGAGATAGACAGTCTGCAGCGACCATTAATTAAAAGCAGAAATAAGAGAAGGAAAATGTGCACTGAAAAGGGGGGGAGTGGGAACATACACAACTTATTTGTGTTTTCCTCTCGATATTGATTGATGTTTTCAAAGCCACCCGTTTGCACAAATATAGACGCAGCTTATATACAGGTGTGTGTTTATGATTAATCGCCAAAAATTGTGGGGTACAATGCACTCATCGACCGCAAAAGATTTCTTTTTGTATATTAGATATCGAAATGATAAATATGCATTTTAGATGAAAAATAAAGGGCGGATAAATGTTTGGTAATGGATGGTTGATGTATTTTCCTTGAGTGAAGAAATTTATAAATTGGTCTATATATTTTTTAATCCACTTTAGGTTTCCACTTTTTGTTAAATTGTTGCAATTGAAGAATTTTTTAAATTTTTCACGGTATTTTGCCAAAACGTTATTACAATAATACAACTTTAATATTTTTTTTATATTGTTACAAAAAGGTGTTGGTATCAGAGGAATTGCAGAGTTCTGACGGTATTTTCATAGGCTCTATCTCTCTATTCGGAATATTAAATCAACCTAGTTTTCTTTTTTTGGGCTATGGCTCGAATTTGAATTTTTATATATTTCGTACAATTTTATTTGTTTGCATCCCTTATTTGTAATTTGCAGAGTCCATTGATAAAATCCATTACAAGGGATGGATACCTATTACCGTTTCTGCCGCGAATGAAACAACTAGAAAGAGAAGCGTACGTGTATCATAATGAAATGTATTTTTAGCTCCCTGGCATTTCAACTTGTTTTGTTCAGCGGCCATTTTGATGACGTTGGGCTGAACAACTTGGCTGGCGGTCGAACGCACTGACTGAATGACCGTCTGTCGACGAGCCGAGACCCCACAGCAAAAAATATCGCACTCAGACAATTGTCTCATACCATCACAATCAAATTCACCGAAAAGAGGGAGAAACTCATCTGTATACGATGACGACTGATGAAATATACAATGCCCAGGGCCCCCTCGCACCCCTTTTTTCACTCGCTGTACAAGTATATATGTGTTAATGGGTCTCTGACCTGATTTAATAATAATAAATAAACTGTCACGGGTAAAGAGAACAAGAAACGGGGCAGTCAGGTGACGGGGGTAATCAAAAGTATGAGCAATAAATACAAGTTGAATTAATGTAAATAAATAATCAAATGGATAATTCTCGAGAGGAATTATGACTAAATGTAAGTCGAAACAAGAAAGAAAAGCTAACTTCGGGCGGAGCCGAAGTTGATATACCCTTGCAGAATACTCTGTAAATTATATTCTCCAAAATTATTCATATGATGCATTCTTAATACTCATAAAAAATCCCAACTTCCTAACTTTAAAAACACCAAAGTTATGGCATTTCCAATCGTTCAGTTATATGGCAGCTATAGGATATAGTCGGCCGATCCTTATGAAATTTAATAGGTCGGATTGATTGGCCAAAAATAAGACCCATGGAAAATCCCAACTTCCTAACTTAACAAACACCAAAGTTTTGGCATTTCCGATTAATCAGGTATATAGCGGCTATAGGATATAGTCGTCCGATTCTTATGAAATTTGGTAGGTCGAATTGATTGGCCAAATATAAAACCCATAGAAAATCCCAACTTCCTAACTTTACAAACACGAAAGTTATGGCATTTCCGATCAATCAGTTATATGGCAGCTATAGGATATAGTCGTCCGATCCCGGCCGTTCCGACTTATATACTGCGTGCAAAGGAAAGAAGGGTGTGTGCAAAGTTTCAATTCGATAGCTTTAAAACTGAGAGACTAGTTTGCGTAGAAACAGACAGACGGACAGACGGACAGACGGGCAGACAGAAGGGCAGACGGACAGACGGACAGACGGACAGACGGACATGGCTATATCAACTCAGGAGGTGATCCTGATCAAGAATATATATACTTTATAGGGTCGGAGATGTCTCCTTCACTGCGTTGCACACTTTTGACCAAAATTATAATACCCTCTGCAAGGGTATAAAAAACAAGTTTGGGGTTATTTTGCGACATTAATTTTGCAATAAAATTGCCAAATAAATGCCACAATACTAATTTATACATTAAAATGTATAACAACCAATCAACATTATTGAAATATTTTATTTAATCTTCATTGGCTGGGTAAATAGTTTTATTTGTATAAATTGTTTAAAAGCAAACTTTTCCTAACAAATTCACAAATCCTTGAGCTTTCGAAAAAATTAATGATTTTTAATAAAAATATCAGTTATGCTTTTTATAAAATTCTTATTTACCTCAAATAGGTAAATGATAAGGGTATTACTCGTCTGAGTTAAAATTTTTTATTTTTATATTTTAAGAACAAAACAAATTAACTTATAATTTGATCTTAGACATTAAATATTTTAATAAAATAATTAGAAATATGTCTTAAATAAAATAAGTAAATAATCAGTGAAATTATTAAGGCTTGTTGAAATAAATCGAAATAAACTTTCAATTTTAATATTTTATTTTGATTTAGCTTTGCATTTCAATTCATTGGATATTGTGTTTGCGAAGTGCTTAAATTATAATTAATAATCATTCAAATTGAGGATTATAGCAAAACAATATATTACAGCATTGAAACGCACTGTACAACAAAACCGAAAAATAATAACGCAAAAATTATCGCCACCGTCTGTTTATTGTTATTGTTTTTTTTTTCATTTTTTGCCAAATTTTTTTTGCCATTTTGGCAGCGTAAGTGTTTGTGTGAGTGGGGCGTGGATGTATGTGTGCGTGTGTGACCTTGAAATGGGTTGCGCTTTGTTGTTGGCACATTTTGGAAATTATCGCGCGTGTTTCTGTATTCGAATATAAGTACATACATATGTATGTATGTATGTGCGAACAGCCCGCTCTCACTTCACTCCCCCCGGGTGAAACGAAAGTCAACCGCCGTCGCTTTCATTTTGATCGTGTACGAACAACGTCGGTTGACAAAATGCAACCAGCTAAAAAATATATCAGCGAATTCGACAATGTGTGTGTGTGTGCGTGTGTGCTTTAGTGTTCGAGCCAAAAAGAAAGAAAAAGAGAAATGAAATGCTCTCGGTAATTATCAGAGCCGCTGCCATGAAATTAATTATCTTTTTACAGAGATGCACGATAAACTTGCACGACTCGCCAAAAGCCAAAGTTCGCTGTATTAATTCAAGGCCAAGTGCGATACGCGAAAAAGTGCAAACAGCAGCGCAGCAACAACAATAACAATAATAGCAACAACAACTGTGTAGTCACAGTAGCAGCAATAGCAATAAGTATTCATGTGTACACAGGCGATATATATTTTATATACACGAACAGACTTCCATGCCATCGCAAATATATCAGCAAAATCAGCACCGAGAATCACTGGCGAATGTGTTGCGCAAATGTTTTCTCTTTTCTTTTTGTTTTTTTTTTTTTGCACTGTCTGGTGAAAGAGAGGTGAGTTGGGCGGGAAAAGAAGGAGCGTTTTTGAGAAGTGGCAAAGGCTGCAGTTGAAATATAAAGAGAAGTGTTTGAATTTAAAACGACTTGATTCCACTGGAATTCACTAAAAACGTGAGTAATATCGACACAAATATCAGTACTGATCCATGAACAAAGGGCATAGAAAAATGATTGTATTTGTGTTGGACTATTTTAAATTTTCATTATACATTTAATGTACATTGTATAATTAAATTATTGAATTTATGTAAAACGTCATTAAAACTGGCTAATTTAAAAAAAAAGGTTTTTGATAATATTTTTAATTGAGGATACTGTTTTTAAGGGGATTTTGATTTATAATTGTGTGAAAAGCTTATTGCCCCCTTAGCAAGTTGTACCTTCTTATGAAATTATTAAATCATAAATGCCAAATTTTAATAAAAGAACAATAGTATTTATTTTAAAGTATACTGCTCAATTCGTTCATAAATGCATTAAACAAATATGGTTTATTGGCCGGCAAAAGATATGACTTAAAAGAATCATTAAGTAAAAAACGATTTCTGAGATATAAATAATGTTTTAATTCCAAAACATTTTCCATTGATAACTTGCACGGGCCCTGAAAAAAGCTACTATGTACTAACTTAAAATCCAAAAAGGAATACTAGTAAACGTTTCTCCCAAAAAGATAAAACTTAATCAATGCCAGGACAATGCGATGAGAGGGGTAATCACCTGTGACAAGAAAACTCCCAAGCTCAAATGCCAATTTAATTGTCCCTCGGATTAGACACCTCATTTTTGCCTGCCTAGAAAAGGGACTAAGGACCAAAGTCCATTTGGGCTACATGAATCAGAGGGGATTAGAGAAAAAGTCTGGGAAGCACCGATCAAAGTATCCATCAAAACAACAACATCATGATTATCATTGTCATTATCCGGTTCATTATGTAGTTGATCGTCATAATGAAAGCAAAAATTTTAACATGAATTTCAAGGACAAACTGAATGTGCACATATGAGTGTATGTATGAATGTTTGTGTATATCGAGGGAATTTGTTATTTTTTTTGGTTCTTCTTCTGTTCTCTCGCTTTGGTTGGTTTTTTTTTTTGCAGGAATTAATTGTGCGGGTTCTGCATGAAGCACACACACACACATAGCAACGTTAATACTGCATTTATATATGCGAAATAAAAAAAACGAAATGCTGAAAGCAAACAAGAACCCGCCACTCTGGAATCGACAGCGTCGCACGAGGCTCTTGTGCTAATGGCATTTGGCCTATTTATGCTTCCACGTATCGAACACACACACTCACACACACACGCGCACAGGAGCACCAACACCAGTGTAGTAGGAATATTAGGTAACGCTGGCCACCAGGGTTTCAAATTCGTTTTTAACCCTTCGTCAGCGAAGCCTGCAGTTGAGGAGTTAATTGGGTTAAAAGCGCACTGGGTTATCACAGGGTGCTTCGAAAGTCCTGTTACAGGATCTTTTAAAAATGTCAAAGGACGCATGCTAGTCACAAACTTTTCGAAATTCAAAATCTGATCACACACTAATCATTTAAACCATATTATAGCTCATGCATTAATTCAATCATATGGTAACATAGTAATCTACAATGCTCTAGTTAAATAGACACTATATACAATCCAAAAACAGAAATTCTTTAGCTCGAATTTCCATAAGTAAATCTTTAATAGCTCAAACTTCTTTAACTCAAATATATCAGCAAAATCAGCACCGAGAATCACTGGCGAATGTGTTGCGCAAATGTTTTCTCTTTTTGTTTTGTTTTTTTTTTGCACTGTCTGGTGAAAGAGAGGTGAGTTGGGCGGGAAAAGAAGGAGCGTTTTTGAGTACTGGCAAAGGCTGCAGTTGAAATATAAAGAGAAGTGTTTGAATTTAAAACGACTTGATTCCACTGGAATTCACTAAAAACGTGAGTAATATCGACACAAATATCAGTACTGATCCATGAACAAAGGGCATAGAAAAATGATTGTATTTGTGTTGGACTATTTTAAATTTTCATTATACATTTAATGTACATTGTATAATTAAATTATTGAATTTATGTAAAACGTCATTAAAACTGGCTAATTTAAAAAAAAAAGGTTTTTGATAATATTTTTAATTGAGGATACTGTTTTTAAGGGGATTTTGATTTATAATTGTGTGAAAAGCTTATTGCCCCCTTAGCAAGTTGTACCTTCTTATGAAATTATTAAATCATAAATGCCAAATTTTAATAAAAGAACAATAGTATTTATTTTAAAGTATACTGCTCAATTCGTTCATAAATGCATTAAACAAATATGGTTTATTGGCCGGCAAAAGATATGACTTAAAAGAATCATTAAGTAAAAAACGATTTCTGAGATATAAATAATGTTTTAATTCCAAAACATTTTCCATTGATAACTTGCACGGGCCCTGAAAAAAGCTACTATGTACTAACTTAAAATCCAAAAAGGAATACTAGTAAACGTTTCTCCCAAAAAGATAAAACTTAATCAATGCCAGGACAATGCGATGAGAGGGGTAATCACCTGTGACAAGAAAACTCCCAAGCTCAAATGCCAATTTAATTGTCCCTCGGATTAGACACCTCATTTTTGCCTGCCTAGAAAAGGGACTAAGGACCAAAGTCCATTTGGGCTACATGAATCAGAGGGGATTAGAGAAAAAGTCTGGGAAGCACCGATCAAAGTATCCATCAAAACAACAACATCATGATTATCATTGTCATTATCCGGTTCATTATGTAGTTGATCGTCATAATGAAAGCAAAAATTTTAACATGAATTTCAAGGACAAACTGAATGTGCACATATGAGTGTATGTATGAATGTTTGTGTATATCGAGGGAATTTGTTATTTTTTTTGGTTCTTCTTCTGTTCTCTCGCTTTGGTTGGTTTTTTTTTTGCAGGAATTAATTGTGCGGGTTCTGCATGAAGCACACACACACACATAGCAACGTTAATACTGCATTTATATATGCGAAATAAAAAAAACGAAATGCTGAAAGCAAACAAGAACCCGCCACTCTGGAATCGACAGCGTCGCACGAGGCTCTTGTGCTAATGGCATTTGGCCTATTTATGCTTCCACGTATCGAACACACACACTCACACACACACGCGCACAGGAGCACCAACACCAGTGTAGTAGGAATATTAGGTAACGCTGGCCACCAGGGTTTCAAATTCGTTTTTAACCCTTCGTCAGCGAAGCCTGCAGTTGAGGAGTTAATTGGGTTAAAAGCGCACTGGGTTATCACAGGGTGCTTCGAAAGTCCTGTTACAGGATCTTTTAAAAATGTCAAAGGACGCATGCTAGTCACAAACTTTTCGAAATTCAAAATCTGATCACACACTAATCATTTAAACCATATTATAGCTCATGCATTAATTCAATCATATGGTAACATAGTAATCTACAATGCTCTAGTTAAATAGACACTATATACAATCCAAAAACAGAAATTCTTTAGCTCGAATTTCCATAAGTAAATCTTTAATAGCTCAAACTTCTTTAACTCAAAGTTTATTGAAAATTTTTTTGGTGGCATAAGGTGGTTCAATTTATGGATGTTAGACTGTATTTCGTTTTTTATTACTAATCTAAAATATTTGTTTACGTGAATCATTGATATTTGTAATAATTGCAGTCCGAAGTTCATCATTCTTGTTTTCCAATTCGAGATAGATAATGGAAATATTAAAAAACCCGACAGACCCTGTATTTTTTTTAGACTCTGCTCCTCACTTACTTTTACTCCCGCTGTTGCACTTACTCAATGCCGGTCTTCCTACCCAAAATGAAAGAACTTCTACATCATATACACGCATATATGTAGCTAAATATATGTAAATATATATTCAAGATCAAGGTCAAACTATATAAAGGAGCTTATATACAGCGAACACAAACAAGCGTAAAGAGAAAGAATGGAAGAGAGAATCGCAAACATGTGCCGACTACTCAAACACAATGGCAGAGCCTTTGGTCTTGGTCCGATAGCAAAGTCCGCCAGACTGTCCCGTCTGTCCGTCCGTCCGTCTGTCCGTTTGTCCGTTTGTCCATCCCCCTGTCCGTCCGCTGTGGTTTAGCAACCCCTGCAGACCATTTGACACACTAAGGCAAGAGTCGTATGCTCTTATTCTTTATTTTTTTTTTTTTGGTACTCCTTTACTTTTTGGACAATGGCTGGCAAGTGTACCTGCTGGCTTGCAAAAAAAAGCATCTGCTGTCCCTCCGCTTTTTAAGCCCAATGCAGACGCGAAGACCTTGAATAGCCACTACCCGAAAAGCAAGACGAACCAGAACCGCAGCGACAAATTTGAAGAGACGAAGAGGATCGCATTTTGGTCAAGCTACAAATTCAAAGGCATAATCAGGAAATGCAAGCACGAGGAGAGGGGGAGTGGCCGAAACCAGTTCTCCGGCTTTGATATTCAGAGCCTTTTTCGAGTCCAGACACCGAGCCAGACTGGCAACGGTGGTTATCATGTTTCAGGCGCATGATTGAAAAATCATTGTTGGAAACCTTGAAGAGCTCTGCCCCTGGTCCTCCCCATCCTCCTCCCTCTTCTCCTCTCGCTTCTTCATTTCGTTCTTTTCTTGGCATTGCGTGTCCTGCAAAGATTAAGCTGAGTCTGGGCTTGGCCGTCTAGACATTAGGTAGGGCAAACCTAATTGCATACATTGCTCAATCGAAGCGATCGATTCGATTTGGCCGCCCCAGCTAAGGTTTCTCTGGAAAGTGCCTGCAGCCCAGTACCTTTTATGCTAATTTGCGTGTTAGGGGAACTTCAGGCTCTTGAAATTTAAAAAAGGATTGGGCTTCTCTTATGCAATTAACAGTTACTAGAGGCAGTTTTCTTTTTTTTTTTTTTGGTGATTTATAATAAAGTACGAATTATTGATCAGATGAAAATCTAAAAAAAGTTTTCAAATCAATTTTTTTAATTGAGTTCGAAGAACAATTTTTTAAGGTTAAGCAACATTCCCTGAACATTAACGGTTATTTAAGAAATCATACAAAGTTATAGAATCTATAATATTACTTTTCACTGATGCCATATAAAAACGTGAGCTGCCCAACTTCTGGACACCGTTTTTATTGACAAAATTGACCTTGTACTTGTCAGCAGCAGACTATTAATGAGGTTGAACCTTACACACTATCGCATAAATCCCCGATTCCAGTAGCCAACGAAAGTAAACGACCAGAAACCCCAAAAAGCTATAAAATGATACTGTCGAGAAAATGTTTGAAAATAGTCAAGAAATCAAGCGTGGCGATGAAAAAAAAACGGGGAAAGGTTTGTGCTAACTCGATTTTCCCATGGAGGATTGTTTGTGGAATTGCGCATACGCCACATTGCACACGGCCTTCCTCACCCATCCCACAATGAAAACGAGAGAGAGAAAAACCAATCGCAAGTGAAATTGCTAAGAAAAATAACAGACGCCAGAGACACAGGGCAAAAGGAGAGGATAGGGAGACAAGGGTTATGTCTGCTCGGTTTGTCCTTACAACGGCAACAGCCTTGGCATGATTTCATTACGCACACTCCCTCCCATCAACTCCCCATTTTCTACTTGATTTTTGGGTCGTCGCAGCCCGCAACCCGCCAGACATATCCCCAAGTTTAAGTAAGCACAGTGAAAGCGAGGGAAGTTCAAGCGCACGCACATTTTGGGGGACTTTGAAAGGGGGGAAGTACTGGCTGTAGGATCGATTATTTTCGGGCCGACAGCGGCCATTTTATTTTAGGAGTCGTAAAACCAACCCAAGGGAACCTCCAGGACCCAAAATGGAGGCTGGAGGGCGTTGGCTTGTGCGTTTGTCTGGCGGTGGGGGGGTTTTGTGGGTGTTCCACCTCAAAGTCTCTTGTACCTCTTGTTCCCATTTCACGCCAGCAAAGTTTACGATGCCGAGCATTTAGTGCCAAAAAACGACGTCGACGTCGACGTCGCAGCCCGTGTGTGCGTGTGTAGTCATCGTCTGGTGACCTTCAACTTTCAACTTTATTGCCATTGTCAGCCAGCCGAACACCGCCCACCGCCCACCGCCCATCGTCGCACCTCCCCCGACAAATCATTTGTCTGTCTGCTCGTCCCGACTGCGGCGCGTTTTGGTAATTTCGGGGCTTACATTCGTTCCACGTCTGGATGCGAATGGAGGCTTTGCGATGCGATGAGTGGATGGGTGGCCATTTGGCCGGGGGGTTTTTGGCCTTGTCTGCAGCGCCCATGACCTTGAAGCTGGCCACGTTTTCACGTGAAAGGTGAAAGGCACGTTCTCGGCTTATGTCTGCGTATCGCTGTCTATGTGTGCATGCGAATCTATCTTTCAGCGCGGGTCGTGTTTTTCATTCCTTTCGGTGTGCCGTTCGTGCCTAATTCCCTGTTTGGTTTCCCTTTGTCCTACGTCATATACATTTTCCTGATTGCAATCAATTTATATTTATAGAAATATAGCAGATCCGCGTTGATACCAAGAAAATCTAAATACATTTCACAAAATCAGGTCTAAGCTTCTGATACAATAAGAGCTACAGAAATAAGATAGGAAAGTTAGGTTACCTGATAATACGGGACCAGAAAAAACAAAAAAAACTGTATCTAAAGAGAAGGCTGCTGCCCACTTCTAATTTTAAGCAATAGATATTTTTTGCATAATAAAACTTCAAAGCATGAATGTTAGCTACGCAATAAAAATTCTTAGTAAAATTAATTCTTAAACCTGCATTCAATTTGTTTTTAAGTTTCTGGGGCAGCCATAAAATGTTTTCCTAATTTGTCCAATTTGTATCAAAAAGTTTGTTTGTGAAAAGAATAAAAAAATAGAATTAAAATATTAGTAAATCTCGTTGTTACAAAAATCCTCTTAGTTAGCTGTCATAAAAATTTTCTGGCGAATTCGAGGAAAAGCGAGAGAAAGCAAAGAAAGGCGAATTGTCGCACTTTTCGGCATGTAAAATATGTCACTCCAAATGTAAAATTTCAGCCGACGACGTGAATGGTGAAAAATGATAGTATCAGCGCCATCTATTGTTCATTGTATATTACGCTTATACTGCGCCATCTGCTGTCCATAGTGACTTTATATTTATAAATCCCGAATTGAATAATAGCGCCATCTGCTGTTCATTTTAACTTTGGATTGCAAGCTTCGTTCCACACTGTTCTCATAGGACCAATTTGTCCTAGAAATGTATTCTTTTTTCGGACTTTTGTCCTTTTTTAAAAGGCCTGAGCTAGAAAGTGTTAGGCATTAGGAATCGCTGCATCCAATGTTAACACCTATATTATTGAAAACACTTTTAAACAATAAATGTTTCTGTTTACCTTTAAAGATAATAAGATACATTTTCAAGGGTCAGATGTTTTAAACGCAGAGGGGGAGACACCTTTGACCCCTGACGTATACATATGATCAGCAATTTACACGATTACACAATTACACGAAATTCTGTTTCTATGCGATTTTCTCGTCCATTTATAAAGCTTGCACAATTTGCACAATATAGCTAAATATTCTTGCTTTTAAAGATATTTGGAAATACATTTCGCTCCGAGTTTAATTAAAATAGGTTGACAACATCCTCTGCTCATATGTTACACAATTTTCTGGTTTTATGGACTATATTTGGTCACACATTTAACTTTAAAAATCCCATTGACGTTCGATTCAGATGGTTTTTGAGACCATCGGCTATCAATATAAAAGTCTTTCAATTAATAAGTTAATAAATCTCAAGGGCGTCAAGGGGATTTCTTAATCTGACACCTCTCATTTTTGACATGCTTCTTTCTATACTTGTACCCCAAGGAGTTTACACATATTTATTGTTTTATCGTATTACACAACTCACCTGTTTTTCCGGTGGGACTGTAAGGATCATAGCTGCCGGCAGACATGGGCGAAGCGTAGCCGTTGGACATGTTGTAGCTGTGATTCTGTGAACCGGGCGACGGCGAAAGCGGCGGCGCGGAGCTCGGCACGCTGACTGGACTAGGAGTGGACATCCAATCTTCGGGGCTGCAAAAAATATGTAGTTTAGAACCTGAGTGCTTTCTGACAGTGTATGTTTATAGTGTCTTACGCATCTAATCGTGGTCTTTTGTTCGGCACGAGCACCAAATGCCCGTTGGTCGAAGCCGCTGCTGCTGATGAGTTTGTTTTATTGGATGATGTGGTCGCTGCTGATGTGGCAGCAACGGTGGCGACGCTGGATCCTCCGGCTGCCGAGGGCACGGCAATGAGGTCCGGCATCGGCTCGATTTTAATTGCCGTGGGTGTTGACCTCAGTTTATCCTCGACTGCGGGTATCGTCGAGCAATTTTGCTTTGTTTGTAGTTGTCCGCTCGTCGTCAACATGGCCACGCCTTCATGATGTTCATTCGTATAGAATCACATAATTCGCTAGAGCCTAATGATCCTGCAAAGGATCAAATAAAAAAATCATTAAAAAAAATTTGAAAATAAACTTTAAAAAACAGTAGTAAAAAGAATAAGCCGCCCCCGGGTGGACTCGAACCACCAACCTTTCGGTTAACAGCCGAACGCGCTAACCAATTGCGCCACGGAGGCCCACGTCAACAATTGGTCAAACATCGTATGTAAGCCAAGACCAATGTGTACGTTCTCAATACATTTAAAAACTATTTTAATGGCTTTGTTTTCTTAATGCCAATGGGAACTAATAAATAATATGTTTTATTTTCTAGAATATTTTAGTTTGAATTAAAAGAACAGCACAGTTTTTCCTTTTATGTCAATGTAATGAAAGGGCAATCATTCATACGACTTGATTGATTTTTTTAAATCTCCAAGTTATATTTTAAAAAAAATTCATTTATAAAGTAACGCAAATCCTATTGAAAACAGATAGTATAGTTGCAGTAAAAATTAAAGGACTAGGGCAATATATATAATAAGGTTTAAACCCTTTTCTTAAAAACAAATAAATTCACTGTCATAACAAAAATAGTTCGAATTCATTATATTTTTTTAAGGAAAAATATGATTCCCAAACTTTATATCTAAATAAATAAAATCTCTTTCAGCTGCACTTTTTATTTAAATCATATTTCGATTTAAAATAACAAACGTGCTAACAGTGCGAAAATCTACCGTAACGCAGTGCAGATAAAATAATTTATATGAGGATGATGAAATTAAATATTCATTTTGGAACCAATAAATAAAATCTTTTTCGTTAAAATTTATGATGATATGGTTCTTAATAACGAAACAGCTAACAAATACCCTTATAATCCTGTACATATCAGATTCATATTTATTTAAAAAGTATTAGTTGATATTTTAATTTTAGGCGTGGCCAAAGACGAAATAAAATCGTATTTATGCTTAATTCCTATTCCCTGGTGCTTGTGTATATGTAGTTCTCGAGAACTTGACGTGCATACGGATGGACAGTCATAGCTAGATCAACACAGATTAATTATTTTTATCAGAACCTTTAAAAAAGAATCGAATTCTGGTAAAAACTTTTCCAAAAATAAAATGTTCTCCTATATTCTACGATAGACTGCAAAATGACATTGCATTTACTTTTTTGGTAATCCAAAAGAAGATATATGGTCGGGCGATTTCCAAGGCCTCCGTGGCGCAATTGGTTAGCGCGTTCGGCTGTTAACCGAAAGGTTGGTGGTTCGAGTCCACCCGGGGGCGAATAACTTTTTTCTTGATTCATTGTTGTAGTATCAATAACTTAATAATAGGACAAGGTACTTTGTTTTCGAGCACTTTAAGGTTTAAGGTAGACAACTCAAGCGTGTTTAATGTAACTAATTATAAAATATTATTTTTATTTGTGTTAGTTTTAAAATAGAGCAGAACACACATTTTTAATTCTAGCTTAAAAAATACATTTCAATTTAAAAAAAAAAATCGCCTAGCGCACGACTTTTTGTAATTTTTTTCTTCGTTGCTCTTTTTCAACAATTTTAATAATTATTGTTTTTATAAAAAATCATTTTGTATTTTATCAGAGTTTTGGATGATTTAAATAAATCGTTAATGTAACAAAAAGAGAGTCGCCCCCGGGTGGACTCGAACCACCAACCTTTCGGTTAACAGCCGAACGCGCTAACCAATTGCGCCACGGAGGCTGTTGCGCCCAAACCGTCAAGTGGCGGTTTTTAAAAACCGCAATGCACTTTTAATTAATCGCTAAATTAGCGATAAGCTACCTCAAAAGTATTGATTTGTCTTACTCATGAGCTTGCATTGTTTGATTCACTAATAGAATCATTTACCTAATTGGGGAAATTTTTCAGGCGCCCTTTGGCATTCAATTTTATTATTCATATGCATGTGCCGGGGTATTAAATAGCATGACTAGATGTCTATTACCTGAAGTCGAACGAGGTCAATGCAGTAGTTTAATGCACTTTAAGTACGTGTGACATGCAACTGAGGAACTTAAACTAAAGCAAAGCCATTCGACCACCCCCATCGCCAAAGGCGGCGCCTTTGTTTTAGCGCAAAATTGAATTCTCAAGTGTACCACCCACAAGGCGAAACACCCTAAGCACAAGCCCTCCAATATCCCACACACGGAACGCACCCAAGCGAGGCGCCGACAAAATGGCGTAAGCATATTGACCCAGAATCCTTGATAAGGTCGTTCCACGTTGGGCAGCAGCACTTACGAGCGGCCCAGCCACGGACCGACTGGATCCGAGCGCTGTGACCCAATTTCAGTGGATGCTTATATAACCCATCTGAGTCCTGTCTCATTACTATTATCAAATTTTAATTAACCCACCAGGCCAGAGCAATAATAAAAATACCCAATGAAAGTGCAGAGCGTGGCGGGAAAAAGCGCACCAAATGGCGAATGCAAAAATTTTGGCGTCAGTTGTGCAGATTGAAATCTATTTGTGGCACATGAAAAATAGCAACACAGAAGCAGACTTTTATTCAGCCCCTCCTTTCATCTCCTCCCCCAATCCCTGTGCATTCGACAGAGTTTATTCGCCTTTTGGTTCGTTTCGTTTTACTTCTGGCATGTTGCACTTGCACTAATTTCTCGGACCGGCTTGTTGTTGCTCTTGCAGTTGTGTTTCTTGTGTGTGTGGGTAAACAATCGGACGGACAAGAACCACGGTTGACGACCGGCTGACCGCCGGAGGGATGAGGCAATCGAGGGGGACGCACTGCAAATGATGCATTTCCGCTGCATACAAAAACAGGAGAATTCCGTTTGGGATGTATTTTTCTAAAATCACCGGGAAAACTTGGCGAGGCGACCACAACTCATCTGCATTTCCAATTGCCACCGCCGCCGAACAAAAAGCAGCTGCAATTTATGTGCATATCAATTAGCAGAAAAAATCAATTTTCAGTTTTGGTCTTGAGCGTAAAACTTTGTCATCTTGGCGTGTGATAACGAAAGTCGATGGAAAACTTTTTTGTTAGAAAGCATTAAGGTGACCCCGCTATTTTCGATCTCAAATTGTTATGAATTTTTTAATATTTTATAATGGTAGTAGCAAAATTGTAAAAATGGTAATAGTAAAAAAAAACATATTGTTTATTTTAATTTTTTTTGAGAAAAAAATATATTACAGGAGGAATCGTAAATTACATTATAATTGTATTTAACATTTTCCTGATTGTTCCTATGGCAGCTGTTACTTACACCGTAATTCCTAATTGCTAAACGACAAGCCTATAATTTTATTTCCAGCCCGTTCTGACTTACTAGTAGCAACCAAAAGAATACTCTTTGTTAAGTTTTATCCAAATAGTTTTAAAACTCAGGAACTAGTTTGTGTAGAAACAGACAGACAGACGGACTGAAATTAATATTCATTATTATTTATATTTTATTATTTTCGTAAATTAAAAATAGTTTGGTCCTCGCCGTGGTTTAATTTGCGGGCGTGGGAGTGGTTGAAGTTTAAGACAAACTTCCACGAGAGTCGACATATCTAATCCCAAATCTCTAGTTCTTAGTCAAATAAGCCTTCTTCTTTCTCTAAAGCACTTTTGCAGGAATACAATATAAAAAGGGTAAAACATTAAATTGTTTGAAAAATGTTCTGTCGTAAAATTTTAAGAGCCATATCCATATTCTGTGATATTATTTTGTTTATTTTATTTATTTATTTACAGACTAGTTAAAGCTGCCAGAAATTGATTTAAAAGTAAACAAACTCAGAATTCATCTTGGTACTCAAATTTGTGGGCTGCCAAATAATTTGTTTTGCATTGACCTACATGCACCGATACTTCTTACGATTTCCGGATTTTGAGCTGCAAACAAATGCATGTGAGAATTGCCTCAATCGTTATTTCCTTATTTTCAAAAAAAAAATTCTCACTGAATCGCACTCACCCAGTTTTGCAGTTTGGTTGTATTCCTAAAATAATGTTCTGAAATTATTGTTTACCTTATTTCTCACTGTGTTTATTGCATTTGAATTATTGTTTGGATTCACTTTAAGCCGAAAACTGCTATTGTTTACACATTAAAACGAGGAAAACTCAATTTGATTGCATATTCAACACAGTTTAATAATATTATTAAGTCATTTTCGGTCCACGGTGCAAATGCATTTTCTACAACAGGAAAAAAGAGAGAGAGTGAGAGCTTGAAATAACCGCGGGGGTGAGAGAAAGCTGCGGAGAGCGCGAGAGAGAGTAACAGAGTAGGAAATGCAGCGCCCAGACACGTGCATTTTTCGACGTTTAAATTGCTGCCGCAATTAAATTGAAAAAACACAAGACTCAGCAAAAAGTTTGAATGAACTTATGATTGGCACACTGCACTGTTGAAATCGCTGTAATATGTTTTGGGCACAAACTGCTTTTAATTTCGTTCACAAAACATTATCCAAAGAGCTGTTTTCAGCTCTCCCGCTCTCACAGTCGCTCCCGTGAAATCTCTCTCTCTCCCTGAGCGAGTAAACAAGCGCCAACTGCATGGAATGTTTGACGATGGGGGCGGGGGCCAAAGGGGGGACGTGTCACTCGCCACAGCAGCAGCAACAACAACACTGGATATCTAGCTCGGCACAGTTTATGTGGCTTAAATAAATTATTTTCGATTCAAAATTTAAGGGAAAACCAAATTAAGTTTTCCCTTAATGAAGTATAGCACTTTCGGGAACTTTGCTTTCTTTTGATTTGCAAATAGAATTGGATCAACTTTGTTTGAAAACGTACAGAAATGGGGGTAGCCCGTTTTTTAATCTGAAATTGGTGGCACTCTCCGCGTTGTTCTACCGATTTTCTAGCACGGTCACCGAGTTTATTTTCGATTTTTCTGCATTTTTCCACCGACAACTGCGCGCGATGTAATTTGTATTACTCGAGAAACTCTGAAACTGAAACGTCAACGCCGCTGCCTCTGCCGCCTGCGCCAGCAGCGCTGCTCAGCCTCTGCCTTTGCTGTCAGGTGAAGCTCTCTCGCTCTCTGGCAGGCCCCTTCTGCCGCCCTCTCTGCCACCCCCTCTCTTGACGGGGGCCAGCTTGTAATTGTTGCTTTTGCTGCGCAGGCGCTCTTCGCCGACTTTTTCGGCTTGGCAATGCCGCCCTTTGGCTCGCAAGCCTGACTTTTGGTTTCTGTGATTTTCTCCGACTTGATATTGTTGTGTTTTGCCGCTTGGCTATTTTGACTCTCGAGTTGCGCTCGCTCAACTTTCGCGACAGCTCAAAGCGGCCAAAGCAAGAATAACAACAACCACTACGGTGCAGTAGCCACAGCGGCAGCACTAACGCATAGTGGTTGAAACAAACGGCTGCGGCTGCAATACGAAATTCTTCAAAATTTTCTCCGTTTTTTTCGTACCTGTTTATAGCGAATTTTAAAAATATTAAGAGCATTTCAAATGGGCTTAAGCCTGGAATTAAAGGCATAGTTAGGTCAGACATTTCTTGTTGTATAAGCAGTTCTAGTCGATTATCAATTAAGATCAATCTTTCGATCCGACAACTATAGCATATTGCTATACTGGTATCTTTTTGATCCATTAGTATAAACTGCTCTATAAAAACATTAAATTTGTTAACCAAAGATATTCAGCGGATGTCTTCTTGAGATCTCTATTCTAAAAAATAGTCTTTGCAGGTTAAGCAGGTTATATTCAATACATGAAAAAAGAAAGAGGAAATAAAGTAGAGCAGGGCTCCAATAAATTTGAGATTTTGAGGTAACAACTTATGAAAAAAAAGGTATATATACTTAATTAGAATAAAAATGCAGAAAAATTGACCAGGTATCCTTTCGAAGGTATAGGATATTAGAGGGCTATTCTCATCTATTGACATAAAAATACAAGACTTCATGTCCCTCGCTTCAGTTTTTGCCCCACTGTGCGCGCACTTGGCCACACATACGCGTTCTTGTTGTTGCTCTGCTCGCTTTGGCTTTGGGCCAGAGTGCGGAACTTTTGAGAAACTGAAAACTGGTTTTAGTGCTGGGCTCATTGGCAGAGTCCGAGACCGACTTGTTGTTGCTGCTGCTATTCGGTGTTTCTTTTCGCAGTGGCTTTTAAGCTCTACTTGCTGGCGACCGCGCTGCCGAGATTTGTTGTTCCTGCTGTTCTTGCTGTTTTTTGCGCCTCTGACTTTGTAACACACTTTTTGTGTTGATTTCGCCCGCTGCCGCTGTGGCTGCTATGTGACTTTTGATTTTAATGCTTTTCTGTATTTTTTTTCAATGGAATTTTGTTTTATTTATCCACTCTCGAATTGCATTGGTCTGGGAAAATAGCACGCACATCTCTCGTCTTTTGTGTTAGCCGTGGGAATTCGGATATTATTGTTTGCTTTGAAGGCAGAAACTGAATAAATCGAGAGAGGGTCAGGTGGGGGATGACCCTTTACTATGACGTACATTCGCTCAACATAACCTCACACTCGCTATTCACCTAAGCTAATTTGCAATAATCGTCTATTGAACCTATTAGCCGGGGGAATCCAATAAAGCGCATACGACCCTGTAAGTGCCGCCACCCCGTCTTCTCCACACCCCCCAAAAAGAGCGAGAGTGGGTGGGGAGGACAGGGTGGCCAGGGGGCGGTATCCACGCCCCAATTGAATGGCAAGACACGCGAGCAGCGAAAACGCAAGAGGCAACAACACAAAATGCTAGCGCAGCGATGACGAAAACGCTGAAAGCAACAACCACAACTACAACTGCAAACGCCGACAGCAAGTTGAATGACATAAAGCATCAACTGACCTTCAACTCTGAGACTGAACCTTAGAAAAAAAAATGAATAATTTTTTACACTCGCGGCACACACACATGGCCACATGCAAATGCGAGTGTGAGAGCAGCGCATGCAACTTTACAGCTTTACAGCTCGTTCGATGTGGGAGAGAGATAGTGGGAGCGGGATTAAAGAGGAAATCGCCAAAAGCACTGAGCCATGGCAAAAATCGCTGTTGCAACTAGACCCCCACTCTCTCGCACACACACTTACAGCACTAGTGCACCCCCTCGAAACTACTCACCCATACCCTCGCCCAGAGGCAGCGAGCGGCCAATTGCGCATGATACGATACGCTCTAGAGTCTAGAGGTGGGAATAGTTGGGGAGCAATGAATCACGATGAGCAGATCGGGAGGTGATCTTATTATCCTCCGGCAGGATCCGAACGATTTTCAAAACCATAAAATAAACTGTGGAAACAAAAGGTTAGAACACAGATGCATCGCAGCTAGCCATGGTCATTATTGGTACAAGTCTATTCATATTCCGGCTTCAACACAAAAATTATTTTGATTAATTTTTGAATTATTATTATTATTATTCGATCCTATAACAGTATTTTAGAATCTTTCTCAATTAATTCTTGTATCATTAAATACTTATACAGAACCCCATAAAATAGAACAAGTTTTTGTGTGAAATAATTTGCCTTGCCCAAATAGAAAATAAATTCAAAGAGAACAAGAAAGGAAAGCTAACTTCGGGCGGAGCCGAAGTTGAAATACCCTTGCAGAATATTCCGAATTATATTCTCCAAAATTATTCATATGATGCATTCTTATTACTCATAAAAAATCCCAACTTTCTAACTTTAAAAACACCAAAGTTATGGCATTTCCAATCGTTCAGTTAAGTGGCGGCTATAGGATATAGTCGGCCGATCCCTATGAAATTTAGTGGGTCAGATTGATTGGCCAAATATAAAACCCATAGAAAATCCCAACTTCCTAACTTTACAAATCCCAAAGTTATGGCATTACCGATCAATCAGTTATATAGCAGCTATAGGATATAGTCAGCCGATCCTTATGAAATTTGGTAGGTCAGATTGATTGGCCAAATATAAAAGCCATAGAAAATCCCAACTTCCTAACTTTACAAATCCCAAAGCTATGGCATTACCGATCAATCAGTTATATGGCAGTTATAGGATATAGTCGGCCGATCCTTATGAAATTTGGTAGGTCGAATTGACTGGCCAAATAAAATACCCATAGGAAATCCCAACTTCCTAACTTAACAAACACTAAAGTTATGGCATTTCCGATCAATCAGTTATATGGCAGCTATAGGATATAGTTGTCCGATCCTGGCCGTTCCGACTTATATACTGCGTGCAAAGGATCGAAGGCTGTGTGCAAAGTTTCAATTCGATATCTTTTAAACTGAGAGACTAGTTCGCGTAGAAACAGACAGACGGACAGACGGACAGACGGACATGGCTATATCAACTCAGGAGGTGATCCTGATCAAGAATATATATACTTTATAGGGTCGGAGATGTCTCCTTCACTGCGTTGCACACTTTTGACCAAAATTATAATACCCTCTATAAAAAGTGTTTAAGAAATAACCAAGTTAGATAAAAGTCCTTTCTGGCGCAACATATTTGTTAAAAGTGAGTGAGTAGCAGGTTCATCCTCCACTATATCGTGTTTTCTTGTTGGACTATAAATTATATTCTTTAGTGTGTCCGCACGTTGTCCCTCGCCGCTGTCCGTGAGGGTAAGGGGTCACACTCCAGTTGCCACCGTGGCTGGTTCCGGGGAGGGGGTGATGACGCAATCGCCACCGTGGCTGGTTAGTTCTTATGGGTGAGCCGGGCGGTTGCCACTGGCTCTCTTCTCTCTTTTTAGGAGGGCTACGTTGGGAGTAACTGACTCCGTTGCTAACGGCCCTTAAGGCACGCTAACCCATTTCAATTAATAAGATGAATGCTTAACGGCCAATGCCGGAGTTTTATATTCGAGCCAATGCTCTTTATTCAACATCAAGATAAAAAACTGAAACTTATATTACTTTGCGTAAGCTATGCGCGGCCGGCAAGCCGACCGCTCGTGCAGCGAAGTGCTGACACTACCAAAATCAACAGGCTCGGCCCCTAAAGGCGTTCATGCTGATTTTGCAACTAAACCCTAGGGTGGTCCTAATGATCCCCCAATATCTGAATATTTTAGGGTGGTCCTAATGATCACCCAAGATCTGTGTTAACAACTCTCCCCTTAGGAATATGACCGTCCTCGGTCATCTGGAATTTTTCAACAGCTTGTTTGATCTCCCGTGCGTCTCGTCTCCTCCTCAGCATCATGATGAGTAGGAAGGAGCCGCTGATGAGAAGACTGGCTCCCACGCCGACCGCGAACCAGGTGTCGGTAGTTCCAGCCGATTTCACTTCCTCCTTAAGTCCTTGGATGACCTCCAAGTTTTGGCTGTTAATTCTCTGGAGGAGTGGCATGCTTAGCGTGGGATCGTGGCCGATGATGTTGAGTAACGGTGAGGCCGCCATGCCTGGAGTTTTCCTTATGGCTTCACGTTGGTTGGAGTATTCGGTGCCATTGATGAGAGCCACTCGCTCGAACATGACGAGGTGCGAGCCGTTGGTAGTTATTTCAGGGCCATCGTCAGTGCTGACTTTAGCTGGGCTCTCGTTGATTATTATTACCCCGTCATCTATTAACGCGATGGGGCTCAGGTGACTGGCTTGCGTCTCGCATAGTGCGGTACTCCCCGCGTGTAGGCCTCGAGCACAAGTATCGTGATCCGCCAGTTTGCAAAACGATGCGTAAGTTGTTGGTACGCAATCGGTGACTGCTAGGACGTCGCTATTGCATTCGGCTACTGTGTTCTCCTTCAACTGCAGGATGGTGTGTTGGTGTGATACAGGGAAAATTGCGACCTTTTTACAAATTGTTTTAATCTTAGGGTATGCGATTAGCACATGGATTATACTATCGGACTGAAGGACTCTAATGTTAGACGCCTCTAGTAGGCTAATGATGGGGACTTCTGTGGGGTGATCAACAAATACAGACTTCAAATCGTTTTGATTAAAAATTGCTGGGTTTATGATGTTGGCTTTTGCAAGCGTGACTGTAAGCATTACGTTTTGAATCTCCGTTATTAGTATTCTATTCCTGGCCAAAAGTACCTCGTACAAGTGAGAAGTGTCAACTACATTATTTTGTTTTGCCTTGTAAGTATGCTAAGATATAGTATGTAAGAAAATAAAGTAAAAAAGGTAAAAAAGTTGAGGGGTATTTTTATCTAAGGTTGTCCTTGTGGACCACCCTCCCTCTAATAAGGACAGACGTTCCCATGTCTGCTTGTACGCGCTCTTTTGTGTACAGTGGGGATAGTTTATTTCCTAACCTTTTGTTATTTTTGATGTATACTTTTTCTCCTACCTCAAAAATTCTGTTTTGTCTAGTAGGGTTGCATTTATTTAGATTGGCCTGTTGTGCCTTTTCAATATTACTTATTATCGCCAATTTCTGTTCGGCATTGGTTGATTGCAAGGCCTGCTTGGGCGGTAGCCTTGTCACAGAATGTATTGTCTTGTTATACTCTACCGTCTATGGAGAAAGCTGTTTTTTCACGGTCTTTCTCAGTCAGATAAATCTGGTGGTACCCCGATTTTAAGTCTAGGGTAGTAAAAAAATTTTGCCTTTCCTAAGTTCGCTAGAATCATAGGAATACTTGGCATAGGGTAACGGTCGGCGATGGTTCGTTCATTCAGTTTCCTGAAATCGATCACCAGCCGTTTTTTCTTGTTGCCATCTGCATCAATTCCCTTTTTGTCAACAAAATGGTGACCTAGAAGGCCGGATAATGCCATCCTTTAACAGCTGTTTGATTTCTGTGTTAACAAAATCTGCTGCTCCCATGGGGTAAGGATATAGCTTGGAATATACGGGTTCGTTAGTCTCCGTACGAATTGTGGCAATGATCGAGGTGTTAAAAGGTAGCGCCTCGTTAGAGTGCGAAAACACTTTCCTCTTAAGGATCATTTTTTTAAATGCAGCTTTCACTGAATCTGGGACTGTTAAGTCATCGATATTAGTGAAGTTCACGTTATCGCATTCGTGGTATTTAAGCTGTTCAGATATATTTCCATACCTGATAACGCTGTTACGTAAATCTAATGCCGTACCGGCCTGCGTTAGCAAGTCGAAACCTATTATGGCATCAAAAGTGTTGATAGTATCAAGTAAAAAAAAATTGAGCCTTTAGGCCAAATATGTGCATAAAGCACTTTTCTTTTATATTACTGGAGCCATGAATGGAACTCACAGTGAATGGGGAGTCGACAAGCATTATGTTCTTCAGCTCCTTTAGGGGCTTTACATAACTCTTTGCCGCTCCAGTGTCTAAGATTTTTATAGTTCTCCCCGCCAACCCTCGCTCAATAAAGGGCAAGCGGGACCTTCCCCTAAAAAATTGACGAGGTCGTTACAGTCAAATGAGTCACTGTCATCATCAACTGCGTTTAGTGCGGCTGCGGCCGCGTTTTCATAATCTTGAGTTTCTTCCGCGTTTGCGGCCTGCTCAACATTGTTAACCCGCTGACGCCTTTGGCCAGTCATTCTCTCCGAAGAGTTTGGTCTTTTTGAGCCCTGCAAATTTTGGTATTGAGTGTTGTTTCCCTGTTTAAAATATGTAGGGTGTCGGAATTTAGAAGATGATGGATTAATGTCCATAGGTTCAGGGGACTGGTCTTGTTTACCCTGATCTACCCAGTTGTCCTGTTTACGCCAAGAATCGTAGTTTTGATACTTGTTTGGCTTTTTGAAAAAATGGGGATTTTTTTCTGGTCCGCGGTCGGCACCAGAATTTCTCCCTATATGGAAAACTCATAAGGCCATTAATTGGTTGACACTAAACACAAGTTATTGGTAGGCCGAATGTTTTAATTCGACAAAAATAATTTTGTATATTATAATTTTATATCAAAAACCGGGTGCTTGGCGTCCAAAAAGAAAAAATTTGTTTAGGGACGGCCGATATTAATTCACATTAGTCACCTTTGCAGTTGCTTTAAATTTTGGGTAAATGATTTGTAGGGATTTTTATTTATTTTTTCCCTGTATGCGTATTTGAAGTTTGACTGTATTAAATTTGATCAGCCCACTTACATTTTTTTGGTGTCGTGGATTCGGTATTAAAGTTGGGTGCCAATTATATTCTTTAGTGTGTCCGCACGTTGTCCCTCGCCGCTGTCCGTGAGGGTAAGGGGTCACACTCCAGTTGCCACCGTGGCTGGTTCCGGGGAGGGGGTGATGACGCAATCGCCACCGTGGCTGGTTAGTTCTTATGGGTGAGCCGGGCGGTTGCCACTGGCTCTCTTCTCTCTTTTTAGGAGGGCTACGTTGGGAGTAACTGACTCCGTTGCTAACGGCCCTTAAGGCACGCTAACCCATTTCAATTAATAAGATGAATGCTTAACGGCCAATGCCGGAGTTTTATATTCGAGCCAATGCTCTTTATTCAACATCAAGATAAAAAACTGAAACTTATATTACTTTGCGTAAGCTATGCGCGGCCGGCAAGCCGACCGCTCGTGCAGCGAAGTGCTGACACTACCAAAATCAACAGGCTCGGCCCCTAAAGGCGTTCATGCTGATTTTGCAACTAAACCCTAGGGTGGTCCTAATGATCCCCCAATATCTGAATATTTTAGGGTGGTCCTAATGATCACCCAAGATCTGTGTTAACATATACAGATGGCATTTCAAAAGAAAAGGTTGGAGGAAAGCGGACGGAACGCCAAATGGGGAGACGCAAAGAGAACTCCAAGTACCCAACTGCGATGACGTAAATTGCCGACCGATGCCGATGAACGGAGCTTGCTCTTGCACTTGGCGACTGCATCAGCTCTCCTGCGCTCTTTTTGGCGGTGAGAGGAGCGGAGCGCCAACTAAAACTACACTATTATGGAAGATAGCAGAGCAGAGCAGAGGCAGAGCGGCCTATTTCTCGATGCATGTTTATTTTTGGCAGCCGCATTCACTCTCCTTTCTCTGCCTCGCTTTTATTTTCTTTTTTGTTTGGGCTTTTTGGTTTTGTTTCTTTTTTTTTATTTGTTTTAGGGCGTTGTACAATTGAGCGGATACATCATGTGACGAAGAAGGGTGGCAAGGGGTTTGGTTTTGGGTGGTGAGGTGCAGTGTACAAATATTACATTTGCACTAGTGCAAATGAGGTGTGCAGGTAGGACATTTCTAGTTATTAAATTGGAACGTGTTGAAAGCTTCTTGGTTTCGAAAGATTACATACTTGAAGAGTAAAAAATGAGTAAATGCTAGTTACATGTAACAGCTAGAAGAATTAGTTTATAAAGTATATATGTATAGCCATGATCAAAATCAATAAACTATAAATTAAGAGTTCCCAGATTAAACCATATTGAACTTACAAACTTATAAATATTAAGGGGAGGAGTAAGTACGTATTGAAAATATTTACAATCATCTAAGGATCATGTTTGAGTCAAAATTAAAGTATGCTCAAATATTAAAACCGTTTTTAAAAAATTAATATTTTGTGTGGTGTTTTGTCAACATCGACATTGACAGAGCCCAAAAACAAAAAGTTGTAACTTTCACAACTCGAACTTCCATTCCTAGAAGTTTTTATAAGTCAAAAAATTTGTATTAGCAATATGGACTATAATTGCATGTGAAATGTTTTCTGTAACTCAAACTCTCCACAATAAAAAAAACCCTTCAGGGAAGAAAATAAAATGTCTTGTTAAAGGCATCCAAAAAGAACATGCTATTTTGTATGCACACGTTTTGGTTATGGCTAAACCCTCCTTACCCTTCCACTTATAGGTGGCAGACATTGCTTTATGTTTTATGCATGCTGCCAGACAATTCCACCCCGGACACTGGAATTCCTTCACTTGGCGGATATTTTTTGATGGGGCGAGTTAGAAACGTTTAACCTGACCTCAACGGAATGGAGGGATAGTGAGGTTGGCCAACCTGCTTAAAAGTTCAAAGCTTTCAGGCCAACACACCCCGCAAACAGTAGGAGAAACGCCCACATTAAGAGCCCCGGGGCGCAGCATGATGGTGCAGCCATTGAGCTGCATCCTTGACCCAAACAATGCGCCAATTTGTGGGCCAATGGGCGGTGAGGGGATGTCCTATCCATCTAACGAAGTGAAAAGTTAAGTTGAACGCTAAGAAAGCACTCAGATCCGAAAGGGGCGGTCTGGCAATGACCACGTTGTAAGGTCTACCACCTGCCAGCCAAGAAGGCGGTATCAAGGCCCTTTTTCCTCTCGCAACAAATGCTAAATGGAATTTAAAACGCTGCTAAAAATCGATACTTTTCACTTGCGAGACTGTCGTGAATTTTATATTTTACTTCTACATGGCAAGTATTCCCAATTTTTAATTGCAAAGCTATCTAACGAGAAAATGGATATCATTATGGTTTAAAAACTGTATTTTGGCCATTTGCAATGCTGACGCAAAATAAATATTTTCAAGATTCGGTCGGTGTGTGCCATAACAAAAAAAAATGGGTCCATTTGAAGAAGGTAACCGTTTATGGTTGTATAAATTATAAAATCCTTTTTAGAAAAACAACATAGTTCGGCAGAGTGCTTAAAGTATTTGTTTACATTTTTAACCGGATGAAGTGTGTAAATTACATATGAAAAAAAAAATATTTCTTAAAATCAAATTCCAACCTAAAAGCCATACAAATTGGAATTTGGTTGGAAAAGATTCCTAAAGCACAACGGTCAGTCCTACATAGTCCACCTATAATTTCTCAAATTTGATGTAGATGTCTTCCAGTGTAAACAGTAACAAGAAAGGAAAGCTAACTTCGGGCGGAGCCGAAATTGATATACCCTTGCAGAATATTCTGTAAATTATATTCTCCAAAATTATTTATATGATGCATTCTTTATACTCATAAAAAATCCCAACTTCCTAACTTTAAAAACACCAAAGCTATGGTATTTCAAATTGTTCAGTTATATGGCAGCTATAGGACATAGTCGGCCGATCCCGGACGTTCCGACTTATATACTGCGTGCAAAGGAAAGAAGGGTGTGTGCAAAGTTTCAATTCGATATCTTTAAGTTTGCGTAGAAACAGACAGACGGACAGACGGACATGCTTATATCAACTCAGGAGGTAATCCTGATCAAGAATATATATACTTTATAGGGTCGGAGACGTCTCCTCCACTGCGATGCACACTTTTGACCAAAATTATAATACCCTCTGCAAGGGTATAAAAAGTAAACCCTTTAATATGATGTCACGAAAGGAAATTAACAGGAGTGGCCACTTCGACCCTGACATAGGACAAATACTACCTCCTAGCAGAAATTGTAAGCTTCTTTGTTGCCGAACTCCTGCGAACCACTGCATACTTTCGGCCGAGACTCAGTGCGAACCAACCGGAAGTAAATTAAGTGCTAGAATCAAATCTGGAAAATTAAACTTACCTCAGCCAAATTGCGAGATGAAGACTGTAAAAAAGATATAAACAAAATAGTATTAAAGAAAATCGCTGAGTTTAAGTAAAATAAATATTTATGTTTAGGCCTCGAACAAAACAACTCTATGATGTGCTCCCAATGACGGCTTTTTATGCACATTGGTTTGCATATATTATCAAATAAACTCTCAAAGATCGTAAAAGACTTACAGATGGCAGGTTAAAGTGGGATCAAGTGACTGTTCCACTTTTTACGGAAAACAAACAGAAAAAACACACTTTTTCAATAGACTATTATTAGGCATACTGTTGCTTACAAGGGAAAACAAAGTCAGATGATTTTAACCGGTCCTGTGGCGCAATGGATAACGCGTCTGACTACGGATCAGAAGATTCCAGGTTCGACTCCTGGCAGGATCGATAACTTTGTTTTTGGTATTTTTACAATTGGTACTTACTTGTTTACAACAGCAACCAAAACCCGAAGCAATATAAAAAATATTTGAAAAAAAAAATACTAAAATGTGAACCTATTTTTAAGCATACACTCAGAAAATTTTTTGATTTAATATAAACCGGTGGACTGTACCATAAAGCTGGAATAGTTACAATTTAACATATTCAGATATATAATCCAGATATATAATCATTTTATAGAAATTTTAATTGAATATAAACCGGAGGACTATACGATAAAGCTGGTATAGTCACAATTTATCAAATACTCATAAAAATTGATATATAATCATATTTTCGACTTTTAAATTTTTGATACAGCTTTAATGGTATAAAAACTTGCCGAAGTCTACCGAGTGAATTGTTTTTCTAAATTTTCCTTGAGGTAATAAAAAAAAGTCTTAACTTTTAGATTTTTTTAAAGGAACATTTTAAAATTTAAGATAATTTAAATGTTTTATGTTCCACGCCACATTCCTAGTCTAAAAATTAGCCTGTGCCGTTTTGTTGAGAAAGCTACAATTAGGTAAACACGAAGCATGTTGAAAAAAGGTAAAAATCAAAGGATAACGAATGCATTAGCTTGAATAAAATGAATGCCAAGATCTTTTTAACTTGTAAAAAAGCAAAACCTTAATAGGCGAAATTAAGGCCGGGCCTAAAGCAAAGAAGGGTCAGTTGGCGCGCTAATAGAAGGGATCAGAAGCTTCCATATGCACGACTCCTTGCAGGATCATTTTATAATTCTGAAATCATTAAATAAATCTACTTTAATTAAATTCGGAGATTCTCAAAAAAGCAATGCGCCCCCGGGTGGACTCGAACCACCAACCTTTCGGTTAACAGCCGAACGCGCTAACCAATTGCGCCACGGAGGCTTCAGAAGCTATGATCAGACTCAGTTAATTTTAGCGGCTAATTAGTTTAACTCTCTATAAAAAATAATATTAGTTATCAATAACTAAGGTAATTCCTATATTTTCATTCCTAATATTTTTCGTGGGATTCATATGCCTCCGTGGCGCAATTGGTTAGCGCGTTCGGCTGTTAACCGAAAGGTTGGTGGTTCGAGTCCACCCGGGGGCGGACTATTTATTTTGGAACATAAATTTTTAAGATGACGTCAAATTGTTCATGTTTGGAAAGGTGGTTGCGTCTTTGGTGTACTTAATATCGTCGTTTAAATGATTTAAGAAAAATAGATCAGACTTTATGAAAATAATATAAATTTAGTTACTATAATCATCGTTTTTAGAGGAATAAATGTCTAGGATTGCAGAAATTTTGAAAATTTTTTTTTTTTAATTAATAAATATTTTTAAAAGAGCGTCCCTTGTCTTAAGATTTATATCTAAGTAAGGTTATGATTCTGAAAAAACGAAACTAATATTGGGCACAGTGGAGCTATATGCCTCCGTGGCGCAATTGGTTAGCGCGTTCGGCTGTTAACCGAAAGGTTGGTGGTTCGAGTCCACCCGGGGGCGAATTATCTTTTTTGATGTTCTTTACTTAGGATTGCGAAGGATCTACAATTCTTCCGTTTTTATTTTTCCTTATTATACCCGTTACTCGTAGAGTAAAAGGGTATATTGTATTCGTGCAAAAGTATGTAACAGGTAGAAGGAAGCGTTTCCGACCCTATAAAGTATATATATTCTTGTTCAGGATCACTAGCCGAGTCGATCTAGCCATGTCCGTCTGTCCGTCTGTCCGTCTGTCTGTCCGTCTGTCCGTCTGTCCGTCTGTCTGTCCGTATGAACGCTGAGATCTCGGAAACTATAAAGGCTAGAAGATTGGCATTTTGCATGCAGATTCTAGGAGTTCCTACGCAGCGCAAGTTTGTTTCAAAAAGGTGCCACGCCCCCCCTAACGCCCACAATCGGTTATAGACGATTTTAAAAATTTAAATATTTCGGAAAAGTAAAAATGCAGTTTTATTGTGTTTATCAATACCTATCGAAATGAAGAAGAAATTTTTCAAATCGGACCATTCGTTAAAAAGTTATGCGTGATCAAAGTTTCTATCTCCATCTCCCTCGCACTCCCTTTACCTGAGTAACGGGTATCTGATAGTCTGGGCACCCGACTATAGCGTTCTCTCTTGTTTTTTTTTAATTTCGTTGTTTCACAATGTTAAGCTTGATGTTACTCTTGCTTCAAATACGCGTCAAACGACACTTAACTCCTTAAAATCTGATCAATCAGTCAAAAGTTAATGAATAAACATTTATTCGCGTATTTTCCATTTGATAATGTTTGTCCCATTGTTAGTGCGTTTAAATTGTTGATATAGTGTCTTGGAAAACTTTTTTAATGTATTCCACAGCTATAGCTGGCAAATTTTTGTTGGTCCACTTATTAAAAACCAGTTAGATTTGCAAGAACAAAAAGAAATACCTGTACAAAAAATAAAACGTCTATGGGATTTTTACGACTAAACCATTTGGGGGTATGGGTTTTAAATTAAAAATATTAATTCGCCCAACGTGGGGCTCGAACCCACGACCCTGAGATTAAGAGTCTCATGCTCTACCGACTGAGCTAGCCGGGCTATGTGGCGCAACTTCAAAAAAAAATTAATATTAAAAAAATTGCAAAGATAGCAAAGCCGTCAAACAGGTGAGTTGTGCCCCAAAGAAACTTTGAGATTTCCCAACCGAATTTGATCTTTCAGAACCGTGTTTTACTTGTTTGGTACATAAATCAATCACAACCTAAAATCTACGTTTTTTCATTATTTGAATTCTAACGTTTAAAATCTAAACCAATGCCTATGGTACCCAAAAATACAAATTTTTTAGCATAACAAAAATGTTGTCATTTCAAATGAGCAAACTTTTCCTATAATGTAAATTAAGACAAACTCATACAAAACAAATGGATCTAAGTTGCCAAAGGTAATTATCACAGTTTTTAGGAACTCCAAAATTCGAATCGGTTACTGCTGCAAAATTTCAATAATTTGTTTTTATTTGTTTTCGAATTCAGGTAAAAACCAATTTTTGGATCAAAAATACTTTTTGAAATTAAGCGTCATGTTTCATGATTCAACATTTGCAAGTCCCTGCTACAAATTCGAGATATTTTTATTTTGAAAATAATGTAATTTAAAATTAATCGATTAAAACTATTTAGACATAGAAAAAAATATTCTGGAACGGTCGTATCAATCGATCTCACCTTTTTGGGCAGCTAGGTAGAAGACCGCAGGAAACCATGATCCTACCGCAATCGTGCATTGCCCGGCTAGCTCAGTCGGTAGAGCATGAGACTCTTAATCTCAGGGTCGTGGGTTCGAGCCCCACGTTGGGCGCAACTTTTTGCATACTTTTTAAAGCGTTTATTGTTATACCCTTGCAGAGGGTATTATAATTTCAGTCAAAAGTTTGCAACACAGTGAAGGTAACATTTCCGACCCTATAACTTTATATATTTTTCATTTATATCAGTATCACCAGGAGAGTCGATCTAGCCATGTCCGTCTGTCCATTTCTATGCAAACTAGTCCCTGATTAAAACTTTCCCAAAAGTTGTCTTTCTATTGCAGGTAGTATATAAGTCGGAACGAGACGGATCGGGCGACTATATCATATAGCTCCTATAGGAATGTTCAGAAAAAAAAACAATTAAAAAAAAATATAATTTTGTTGTTTTTAATTTTTTGTTTGTTGATCTTTGGGATATCGTAATAATTTAATATTATGGAATTACGGTTTTAATTAAACTAAAATCGGACAACAATATCATGCAAAATGCAACGCAAAATCGACATAGCTTCATTTTTTTTAGTAATATAGACATACATAGAAATAACTGAAAGGGTATATAAACTTCGGCTTGCAGAAGTTTGCTTCCTTTCTTGTTCAATATCTCGACGTTTTGGCCGAAAATCGGGGTTTTTGACTTTCAAGTGCATTAAAAAATCTAAAAAAAAAAAAAATTCGACAGCGTTACCTGAGGAATCTTGTCCTTTAACTTATGCAATTTGATTTTTTCATTTCAATTGATTCTGTGACCAGTTATCCTGTACACCCCAAACTGTGTTTTGTTCGAGGCGCTGTCGGAAATTGTTCATATCTCACTCAATTTTTAATATTTTTGAATGAAAAAATTCTCACATCTTTAAATGTTGCCCTATCACATGGGCTGAGACTATCCGTATCGCCAATAAAAATTCTTAAAAAATTACCGATTTTGCACCGAATACCCCCCTTTAAACTATTGAACGATGAGAATTAAAATTACCAATGGCCCCCATTTATTTTCAAATTTATTAATATTTTCATTACAAAAATCTATCGTCTTGATAAAATTTGGGTTCGTTTCATTTACAATGCACAAGCCTTTCTGTCTAGATTGTAGGGCACAAAAAACGTCTGCGGGGCTGATTATCTGCCTCGTCGTCACGACTCCCTTTCTTTCTCGGGTGCTCCTGCTCTACTTCGTCTGTGTTTTTTTTCTTTTGTTTCCTTTCGCACATTGTTTCGTTTTAATATTTTATGGCAAATTACTTGGCAGCGGCAGCCAGTGGGACCAAGCTCCGCCCCTCAATGCCCTCGCTACTTGGATCCTCTTGCATTGAGGTAGGCGCGTTATTTTATACATCATTGCCATTAGAAAACAGTAAAATGGGCTAAAGCTAGACAATGGGTTCCGCCGCGCAACCCAGAAAACAATTACCCAGCTCAGAACCAAAGGCACAAACGGAGACAGCCAATAGGGACAGCCAAGTCTAATGGAACGAAAAGGAAGTTTCAAATATTACCAGAAATAGAAGAGCTGCTTCACTCCAAAGAGTGTCTAGACGAGAAATAAATCAATGCCACGTTTGCAGACCTATAGGTTCGTTTGCGAGAAATTTTATTCTTTGGACACAAACAAGAACATCGCCCGGCTAGCTCAGTCGGTAGAGCATGAGACTCTTAATCTCAGGGTCGTGGGTTCGAGCCCCACGTTGGGCGAAATTTATTTTTTAGTTTTTTTTATTGCCTTTTTTGTACCCTTGCAGTGGGTTTTATAATTTTGGTCAGAAGTTTGTAACGCAGTAAAGAAGACGTTTCCGACCACATAAAGTATATATATTCTTGATCAGGACCAATAGGGAAGTCGATATTGCCATGTCCGTCTGTCCGTCTGTTTCAATACCGTTTGTTTGCGAGCTCAGTTTAAAACCTAGCGATCTGAAACTTTAACAGTCGTCCTAAAACATGTGTACGAAGATCAAGATTGAAAATCGCCCCGATCGGACTTCTATATCCTATAAGCCCCATAGGAACAATCGGATATACCTTGCAAGAATTAATGATATTTCCCGCAGTGTAAAAGCTTTTGACATGAATCTTTCCAAATCGTATTTTTTTATGCATACCTTGATCAGGGTAAAATCGCCAATCGGACGCCTATATCCTCTAGCTCCCAAAGGAACAATAGGGCGAAATCGGTCCAAATTTGATGTTTTTTAGAATATTTCGCGATGTGTATAAGCTATTAACATACATTTTTCCAAGTCTTATTTATTTACGCATACCTTGATCAGGGTAAAAGCGCTAGCCGATCGGACATCTATATCTTATAGCTTCCGTAGGAAAAATTGCGAAAATATCCCTTTATCTATTTTTATATGACATTTTTGCAGTATAAAAACTATTGACATGAAACTATGCAAATCTAATTAATATTTGTATACCTTATTCTTTTCGCTACTTTTTCAATTTTTTTTTTGCGGCAAAGTCTGCAAGGGTATTAAAACTTCGGCTTGCCGAAGTATGCCTTCGTCCTCGTCAATTTTTATTTTAGGGATTAAAGTTAACATTCCTGATTAAAAATTTGTTGAAAAAATTATCCTTTCATGTTTTAATAATTAAACTGCTTAAAGCCCAGAAAAATAAGAAGGGAACAAATTTATCAATGCTCTTTCAAACGTTATTTTTTAAAACAGTATTCAAGAAAATGATAAACACCTATGTATTTGCAGTTTCGGGATTTTAATTTTAAGATCGACTCGATAGTTGATGCTGAACAATACATTTTTAAGTACTTCATGGAGTTGAATATTTCTTTCTATCTGCGTTGCAAACTTTTAACTGAAATGTCTATATAATACCTTAAGAACACACTAGAAGCGTTTTTTATTGTATCCTATAAAAAAACATTTCCAATAGTCTTTTCAAATAAAAATTTTTTTCATTAAACATTTTTAGTTTAAAATTAATACAAATTTGGCTTGTCAAAGAAATAATTAGGTTTGAGATGTCTCTTCCCTTATAGCCACGTGTGAATTACCCTTTAAAAGAGTATAATAACGATCGTAGCCTCCAAAGCAAATTGCAGGCAAAACTTTTTGTTCAATTTGATCGCACAGCCCGGCTAGCTCAGTCGGTAGAGCATGAGACTCTTAATCTCAGGGTCGTGGGTTCGAGCCCCACGTTGGGCGAACATTTTTTCTTCTTCATTGGTTAAAAAAACAAAAATTTTATTTTGAATTTTCCTTATGGTTTCTAGAAATTTATTAACAGTATAAGAATTTTTCAGCAACTCGATTGGCCCATTAGCTCAGTTGGTTAGAGCGTCGTGCTAATAACGCGAAGGTCGCGGGTTCGATCCCCTCATGGGCCAAACCGTTTTTTTTTCAATGTATTGAACATTGTTACAGATTGGAAAGAAAATTGCATATCGTTTTCTTACTGAAAGTGTGTAACAAGGTTAAATATTTTCGACTTAAAAGTATTTGCATATTTAGGTATATTTTTATTATTTTATTATTATTATTTAAGTAATAGATAAAAATAATAAATTAAAAACACATTTGGGGATCTCATAGTCGAGATTAAAATAGTCTCATGAAATGGGTCAGGTATCCTAAACTAGAACTAGTAGTTCAAAAAAATGTAGCTCTGGCCCATGAGGGGATCGAACCCGCGACCTTCGCGTTATTAGCACGACGCTCTAACCAACTGAGCTAATGGGCCTATATGACGCCATCTTGTTTTTGGGACTTCTTTTAGCATGTTAAAAATATTTATTTTCAAAATAGATAAGAATTAAGAAGACTAATATGTAATTAAAAATAATGATAGCTGGCCCATGAGGGGATCGAACCCGCGACCTTCGCGTTATTAGCACGACGCTCTAACCATCTGAGCTAATGGGCCTAGATGTCGCGATTTTGCCGTTAGGACTTTTTTAAGGACGAAAAATAAATATTTTGGGTAAAAATGATAAGTAGACCGATTAAAAGATTAAAAAATTAGTTGGCCCATGAGGGGATCGAACCCGCGACCTTCGCGTTATTAGCACGACGCTCTAACCAACTGAGCTAATGGGCCTAGATGACGCCATCTTGCTTTTAGGACCATTTTTAGCATATGCAAGACCTATTTAAAATTAAAACATAACAGGAGATCACAATCAATAAAAATATAATTAGTGGCCCATGAGGGGATCGAACCCGCGACCTTCGCGTTATTAGCACGACGCTCTAACCAACTGAGCTAATGGGCCCGTGTAATTTAGGCTGACAACTGATCCAGTTGCCGTAAGCTTCAACTTACCTTTAAGAATTTTATGGAATACTGTCCCGTCTTCAGATGTGACTTAGTTTCTTATTATTGCACTTTGATCCGATCGCATACTCCTGGGAGTTATCACTGAAATGAAGATGCAGAGAAAAAGAGCTTTGTAAAAATTGGAAAACAACCAAGTAATGAGAGGCCGGAAAATGCATCAATGAAACGTGTTTTCACACACGACACAAAGGCGAAGGATGAGAGAACTAATGAAGAAGTAAAAAATAAGTGAGGCAGAGGCAGAAGGAAAGATAATGAGAGGAATGTATGCCGCGTAGATACAAAATAAAGCGATATGAGGGCTCTGTGATGGAACGAACCGACGCAATAAGTTTTCAGTGGTGTAGGTTAGGGCGAGCATCTCCCCCACTACTGGCACACACACAAACACTCATTGTGGGTGGGGGGAGGCAGAACTTCAATAGGCCGTCCCGTCCGACAACTTGCAATTGTCGAAGAATGAGCGTAGAAACAGGCAGACGGCGCAAAAGGCTGCAAGAGATGGAAAGCTAAAAATGTTGCAGAATTGCAACGCGGCAGTGGAAGCGACAGGGGAGGCCGGATGGCGGACGAACAGGCATTCAGTCTGATGTCAGGGGCATGAAGTTGCAATGAAAATGAAATTGCAAGCGGCCCAAAGACAGGCGAGATATTTATACGAGACT
Organism: Drosophila kurseongensis; assembly: GCA_018153305.1. NCBI lineage: Eukaryota > Metazoa > Arthropoda > Insecta > Diptera > Drosophilidae > Drosophila > Drosophila kurseongensis. The sequence continues at coordinate 13,192,398 of JAECXX010000004.1, read as the reverse complement.
GCATCGGTGTGAGCGCCGCACATTATATTTAGTTGCGCTAGTGTCTGGTTCTACTACATTCTATGTGGCAGTTTTTAGATATGTATCTACGAGATACATTTCAGACATGCAGAGCGCACGTCGAAAACTCTGCCTCAGCACCAGCACCATTCTCTGCGCTATTTTCGCTTTCAACGAATGTCCGCTGAAGAGCCTGATGGTGAAGTTGCAACCCAAAATGGACGACGATGTCTTTCAGCCTGCCAGACTTGTTTTCCGTTTCCCACTCTGCAGGTTAATGGGGCCAAAAAGACTAGAAGAATCTTATACAGAATCGTCCTTTCGAGTTACTGACCCAATGGAACTCCGAGCTTAGGGAAATACTTTTTTTTCCATTTTGGTTTATTGCTAGAAATTGGTTTTTACTTATAAGATCGTCATGCTCCAATAATTAAATTAAACATAGTAACAAATTATTTTTCTTGCACCGGATAAACAAAACATCTGCGAAATTTTTTTTGTTTTTTTGTGTTTAAGTTTTTAATCACTTTGCGTGGTAGCCTTATTTTTAAAGCGTTAAATAAAAACAATGCTGATATTTAAAGGTGTAGAGTCGTTCCATACCAAATGCTTTTTTAACTTGATCTGCGTTCATTTGAAATAACTGGACCCGTGTCTCGTTTCTAGGTCGGGAAATTTTTAAGTTTTTTTCAACGTAAAATTTATATTTAGCTTTCAATAATGCAAAGAAAACTACCTTAAGTATTTAGAATGAAAAAAGAGCGTTGTCAAGCTTAGCTTCGCAAGGTCATAAAAACGTATATAAGAATTAACATTTTTATACTCTTGCAGAGGGTATTATTTTGGTCAAAAGTGTGCAACGCAGTGAAGGAGACATCTCCGATTTTGTCTATCTTTTTTTTTTTAAAAATTGTCTACATTTTTAAAAAAACTGGATATTGATGGGCTCAGAAATCTATCCAAAACTATATTCCACCTGAGCAACCCTACGGCTTTTTTCTTATTCTTCGTAGTTCCGACGGCAGACCTGCATTAACAACATTAACTGAGTCGCTAAACGAGTTAACCGCGACGCCGGCAGAGGCAGCGAGTCTTCTGCGAAGGCCTACAAACACACATAGGGAAGGGAGAAGAGTTGAAGGGGCCAGGGGGCGTAGAAACAGAGAGAGAGAGAACCGCAAGCACACACCAATACTCATACGGGCGCATGTAAATGGAAAGGAGAAACGGCAGCTAAACAAACAGCAACAACAAGAACGAACCAAGCAGACAACTATGGGCACAAAATAACAAAAATAAAAAGAAAAGGGGGAACAACAACAGCGACGACGGCGTCTGCTTGCCCCAATCTTTGTGCTTTTAGTATTACATTTTGGCTTCTCCTTCGGGCTCCAGCCGAAGCAGACGATGAAAACAAAAAAGCATGTGAAAAACAGAATAGGCGAAGCACTGAAGAGAGCGAGAATATCAGCAAATGGCAAAGATGTATAGGAGACGGGTGGATATTTTTTGTTGATTTACGGTTTTTTAGGCTGCAACGCAACTTACCGGAGCTGAACACAAATTCTATTTACTTTTGCCACTATATGTTTACCATTTTACATTGCACACTCACTGAAACACACACACCCACGCACAAAACGTTGGTTCGCAGTTTTAGCGATTATTCCGAGAGTAGTTTTCACACAAAGGTTACGGAGCGCAACGTCGATTGGCCCCAAAATGTTTCTCAAACCTCAAAACACGCACTTTTCTTTTCCTTCATCGCCTCGAAAGATTGTCTTTAATTTATTGCCACAACATTTGCTGTTTGCCGCGCTCGGAAACTGCACACTTCGAAAGTCGACGACGGACTGAGACCCACTGATTTTCTCCCTTGCAGTCGACGCTTTTTGTTTCGCTGCCGACGCTGCGTTGGCTTCGCTGCAAACATCGTTCTCATAGGGGGTGTGGAGTTGCATTCTTTTAAATTAATTTCAATGCAAAAAGTAACTCCAATCTTCTAAAAGAATGGATTTTCAGAGATCCGAATTTGACTATTATTTGCAGTTGTTAAATTAAAATTATACAACTAACTAGTATGCCTAAAATAGGGTAAGAAGTATTTAAAAATGAATTTGATCTATAATACTTAATAATAAAAAGCAATAACTCTGTACATTTTTAAAAGGGTCTGTTAAATGTAATTTTCTTTTCTGAAATGAGAGTTACTAAGTTTAATAAATTTGTAAAGGAATGCAAGCAAAATTATTTTATTTTAAGGTAAAGCTTAAGAAATAGGCTCAAACAAGATGTTCAATATTTTATTTAAAATTAATGTTCATAACGCTATTAGCTTGTTTAATGCACTGCTTATTACTACACTGCTTTGAGTAGGAAGTCGATAGCAAAGTGCGTGAGTGACTTAAAAGCTTCTCCCTTACATCTTAAGACTTGGACAACGAACTTTCATGTGGTCCTGTGGCGCAATGGATAACGCGTCTGACTACGGATCAGAAGATTCCAGGTTCGACTCCTGGCAGGATCGACTGCTTTTTTGCAATTAGTTTTCCTTACTTAGAAATTATATTAATTTATGAGCCATAATCATTTTTGTTGCGAAAGTGAAAATAATGAAAATCCATTAATAATTTAATAATATATAATAATTAGCTTTGGTGTCATGTAGGCAAGCTCGCCATTTTGACCGGCAACGAACATGTGGTCCTGTGGCGCAATGGATAACGCGTCTGACTACGGATCAGAAGATTCCAGGTTCGACTCCTGGCAGGATCGAATTTTTTATTGTAAGTTTGTTTTTTATTGTCCGATATAATAAATCCGATTATAACAAATTTGTTACGTTAATTCAATCAAACAAATGCTTTACTTCCTGTTTTTCGAAGCGATAAATCCCCTCAAATAACGATTCTACAATTAAGGTTTTTTCGCTGTTTGGATTGCTTTTTGTTGGTATTCAACAAGATTTTTCAAATTTCCTCGTTGAATATAAGAAAAAAGCAATCGGAATCCGAAACAACATTAGTTTAAAAATGTAGATATTATTTATGTTGGATATTTTCTTATTTTATTTCTTAACGGAAGTGGCAAACGAAGCGATGAGCTTCGACAACTCTAAAATGTATTGGTTATACAAGTTCCCGCATTTATAGAATATATTTAACCACAGACGGGCATCAAACGAGAAGAAACTATCATATACCCGCTATTTTCGCGACAAAGAATAAGGACGCGGCGAACCTAATTTTGATAATATCCTTTACAGTTTATGTAAAAAATCGACGTTTATTCGGACATACGCGTATGAAAAATAATATAAAATAGCAAAAAGGAATTCGCCCAACGTGGGGCTCGAACCCACGACCCTGAGATTAAGAGTCTCATGCTCTACCGACTGAGCTAGCCGGGCTATAACCAAAGGGTCGACAATTACTTATTTAAGCTTTGACTGTTGACAAAACTAAAAAAGCTTTTGCATTGTAACGTCGGGGGTTTTCAGCAGTTTTAGGTCGCGTGTTGAATCACGGTCCTGTGGCGCAATGGATAACGCGTCTGACTACGGATCAGAAGATTCCAGGTTCGACTCCTGGCAGGATCGATGTTTTTTGGCAATTTGGAATTAAATTGTTTTTCCAAGAAATCAAAATTTTGGAAGAACAGAACTCCTTATTTATTTTCTTTTTGGTCAATACTAATCAACAATAATAATTTTCAAGACAATCACGGCAGGTAATGAAATGCTACTGCCTTTTTGTAAGTCGGACTATTTTAAATAAAGCTAACAATAATTGTGGTGTCTGCATAGAAACAAGACGCCTTAAAGTGTGCAATAATGTTTTTTTAAAACAATATTAATACATCAGCAAATACTAATCAAAATAAATTAAGTTTAGCGCTGATAACATATACTATCAAAATGTTTAATTCAGTTTGCTTATACTCCGGTAATACAGGTCAGAGCAGGAGGGTTTCCTCGACGTGTGCTTCAGTCTGCCAGCGCACGCTGACTAGTTCAAACAAAATCTGAACTCACATCGACTCGATTCGCGATTCATTCAACTTTTTGCAATGTCATGGAGACTAAGCGAAATAGCGCAAGCATTTTTCGCCTAGTCAAACATCGAATGGCGTTTTAAATACCCTTATCATACACAGCAAAGGATCGGATAGTAATACCAAATTACAAATTAAATGAATTAAAGTGCTTACCTTGCATTGTAGAAAACGTTTTTAAAAAAAAACTTGCTTAATATTTTTTGAATATATCAATTTGTTTTTAGTTTTTATTTTTATTGTATTGAAAAGTTCTGATAGGTTTACTTTGTCTTGAAAATTTTTTGAATTATTTTATTTTACCATAAGTGAAAATGGTTTTAGATTTAACTTAAATACAATATAATACAATATTGATGGCAGACTTAAAAAAAAAGGAAAATAAAAAATACTTAATTTTGTTGAGTGTTGACAGTTTAGAACGAGCGCCCTCCCGATAAGCGTAAACATTCAGTGGTCTTGGCGCATCTACGCGATGCCTTTACCCTTACATTATATTGTTTGTTCGACTGGAAAGCTTTGGCGATCGTTTAAAAGCGTCTACGGAGAAGCTTATATAGTAGTAGCTCCCAGTAGTCGAAGATTTAAACATGTCGATCGAGCTACTGCTTCTCCTCGCTACATTAGCGATCGTTTTCTACATCTGGCAGAGGCGAACCTTCTCCTTTTGGAAGCGCCATGGGGTGAAATACCTCAGTCCACTGCCCGTTGTGGGCTGCACCCGTGATTTTCTGACCGGACGAGCGCCGTTCTTCGAGCAGATTCAAAGGTTTCACGAAGCACCTGGCTTCGAGAATGAACCTTTCGTGGGAGTGTACCTGTCCTATCGGCCGGCTCTGATAATTCGCGATCTGGACCTGGTCAAGACGGTGATGATCAAGAAGTTCCAGTACTTTAACAATCGTGTGCTGCAAACAGATCCGCACAACGACCCTCTGGGCTTCAACAACCTCTTCTTTGCCCGCTCTCCTGCTTGGAGAGAGTTGCGCACCAAGATCTCCCCGGTCTTTACCACGGGAAAGATAAAGCAAATGTATCCTCTAATGGTGAAGGTGAGTGCGGTTATAATTATCAAACCTTGATTACATTACCTTAGATTCGAAATTGATAAGGGATCGCTATCAAATGCTATGGTATTACACGATTTGTTTGTTTTTCAAATAAATATTACATTTCTTTCGCAGATTGGAAAGAACCTGGAGGCTAGCGCCGATCGCCTGGGCAGTGGCTCTAACATCCCGATCAAGGATCTGTGCGCCCGCTTCACCACTGACCTGATCGCCACCATTGCCTTTGGCCTGGAGGCAAACGCTCTGCAGAACGCCAAGAGCGAGTTCTACTACCACAATAGGGCTATATTCGCGGTGACCTTAAGTCGGGCCATCGACTTTGCCATCATTTTCATGCTGCCGTCTTTGGCATCGATAGCCCGCGTGAAACTCTTTTCGAAGGAAACCACCAAGTTCATCAAGAAAAGCATTAACTATGTGCTGACGGAACGCGAAAAAAGTGGCCAAAAGCGAAACGACCTTGTCGACATCCTGTTGGCATTGAAAAAGGAGGCTGCTGCCAATCCGGATAAGTCGCAACAGACATTTGATGTGGACTATTTGGTGGCCCAGGCGGCCGTTTTCCAGACGGCTGGCTATGAAACTAGCTCCTCCACAATGACGCTGACGCTTTACGAGTTGGCCAAGAACGAGGAGCTGCAGGACCGCCTGCGACAAGAGATCGCCGACTTCTTCGGGGACGAGGACCATGTTAGCTACGAGCGAATTCAGGAGATGCCCTACCTGACGCAGGTCGTCAACGAGACATTGCGCATGTATCCAATTGTGGGCTATGCGGAGCGACAGTGCTCCCAGCCAGCGGAGGGAGAACGCTTCACCCTAGATCCCTTCCACAACATGGAGCTGCCGGACGGCATGTCCATCTACGTGTCCGCTTTGGCCATCCAGCGGGATCCAAAGTACTGGCCGGAGCCCGAGAAGTTTGACCCGGAACGCTTCAGCCCGGCGAACCGCGATAACATCAACATGGACGCCTACATGCCATTTGGCGTGGGTCCCCGGAACTGCATCGGTATGCGTTTGGGTCTGCTGCAGTCCAAACTGGGACTTGTGCACCTTCTGCGGAACCACCAAGTCCACAAATGCGACCAGACCGTTGAGAAGATCGAGTTTGCTCCGACCAGCCCGGTTCTTGCATCCAAGCAAGAAATCATCCTCCGACTGGAAAAAGTTTCCAGCTAGTGTTGTTGTGGAGAGATCTTACAGGTTGTAAATATTGTTAAAATTAAAGAAACTGCATTCCAAAGAATGAACGTGTCGGAGCTGTGCTTCATGGCTCTTTGGGAATTGGACTTAAGACAAGTTGTGCAAATCAACAACTTTTCGAGATGATCCCAGACATATTGTATGTATAAGCTTTAAATCACTTGCTCTGACAGTTTTAAATTAAATTGTTAAGCCCTTTTATATCCGAAATTGCACCAGAATCAAGGCGCTTTATCAAATTTTTCTACAACTATGCAAAACGGAGTTAACAATTCGCAAGTACCATAACCATCGCCATATTCGCGTTGTATTTAATAAAAATAGGATTAAGCTTTAAAAATAAATGTAAATCAATAAACTTTAAAATTTATATTGTTAAATTTATTACAGATAAATCTGAATGGCATATCATTTCACTGCACGAACACTCACTCTCACTGAAATACATTCATATATACATACATATATCCATGGCAAACTTGTTTTAGTTTCTTTTGACAAGGAAAGTGTTTACACAACCGCTTAACCTTCCCTAAAGATGGGGATAGCTTCATCCCTGCGACAAGTCAAGGACACCCTGTGGACAATTATCCTTCAAGGAAAATGTCATAATAGCAACTTGCAGCATACTGCAGCTAAAGCGTAAAAAGTTTTGCTCACTCGATGGATAAAAAACTTCGACAACGGCTGTTGCGTCCAGAGCTTGGTCCCTTTGGAAGGACCGCTTCATGACTTGCTGGTCCTATTGTGGCTCTCATACAACCACGCAAACACTCGTTCACGCTGAAGCACTTAACGCACTTAATGCAATTGTCAATTTACTCAGTACTCGTTATGGGAGTGCGAGTGGAATGGCGGCGAAGAGGGAGACCTCTAATGAGCGGTTACAAAGGTTCGGATGGATTACAGCACGAAATGGGTGTCTAGAAGTTGTCTAATGATACATGAGTTGTGCTTATTTTGTTTCCACTTTACATTTGAAACGGGTTTTAATTATAGTTACAAATCTTGGTGTACTATTTGCATGTGGCTTTAAATGTACACAGTACATAAAACGTTGAATAAGACAAAAGTCTGTAGTCGCAGGCTTTTATATGGGAGAATTTATCTTATTTTATCTAATATAAACAATTTTTTTTGATTTGTGTACAGTTCAACTTCCATACCTCTAAACTCAATCTGCCTACGTATGAATTCGAGTTACAGATACTTAGGAAAATATTTTATTGTGGCAAAAAGAACAGGTTTTTTGGTATACCGTATTCCTCTTAATTTTTAATTTTAAGGACTTGAGATTTATATAATATATTATAATTTAAGGGGAAACCATTATTGTTAAGTATTAACTGGAAAATAATCAAAAATTGGCTAAAATTCTTTTTAAATTGGTTTTACATAAAATAAAAAAGGCGCATGGGCAAAATGTTATTAACGAAGCCAACAACACGCCGTGTTGTTCTTTAGTGTTCAAAGTTAAAAAAAGACTATGAAATTCCTATGTCGGAACTGCTGAAATAGAACGAATATATCATATAGACGGTCGAAAAATGATTAGAAAAATAGACAGGCTTCCATGTTACGCATACATATACACAAAATATATACGACTTTTTGGATATGTTTTTCTTTTTTAATGTGCATATTAAAATCGGCTATATATAGCTGACATAACTTCGTTGTTTTCACTTAACTTTTTATAAATATAATCTTTTTGTTTTTTTTGCCTTTTGTTTTTCTCAATATAATTAATATAAATCGAAAATATAAAAAATATAAAAAATTCGATCCTGCCAGGAGTCGAACCTGGAATCTTCTGATCCGTAGTCAGACGCGTTATCCATTGCGCCACAGGACCCATGAATATATTTCAAACTTGATGGAAAAAATTCTTTTAAAATTGTTTAAAATTAAATAAAAAAGGGGGAGTAGGCCGCAAAAAGTTGGTAACGAGGCCAACAACACGCGGTGTTCCCAAGCGGTCCCCCATCTAAGTACTAACGACGCTGCTTAATTTCGGTGATCGGACGAGAACCGATGTGTTCAGCGTGGTATGGTCGTTGGCGAAAGTCGTGTGGCTAAACTTTAGCCTTATACTCTGCTTTACATTGACTTTATGGAAATAATGAAACTAACTAAAAATATTGAAAAGATTTGTATTATTTGTATTTACGTATATCTCTAGGTTACATATGTAGACTAATATTAGCATTAATAAGATTTTGCTCGATGTGAAAAGTAAATTGATTCGAATCATTTAAGATAACATTCGAGTGTGTTTCGCAACATTTGTGTATGAAGAATAAATCACCAGATCACGTACAGTTTCCATATATGGAAACATCAAAAATTTACGTGCGATGCAACGTGGAATAAAATGACATCAAATTTAATGATAAACTGCAGTTAAGCCAATTTACAGTTGACTTGTTCTAAGGGTGCAACTGCAACAGCCACTGACAAGGGCACTGGCAAATGCGTGGCACGCAACTGAATGACTTTGGACTGACCTTCGTGTTGGGATTTGCAAACGATTTCTCCCTCTGTCGTATCGGAAAATCGCGTGCGACTTTTTTATACAAATATTGCGTAACTTTTGCCACCTTTCGCGGGAGTGGCTTTTTCTTTCGATTGAATTGCAGCTCATCCAGGTCGTATCGAACAAGGAAAGCCACTCTGCTGGGGGAGATCCACCTGCAACCGCTGGCAGCTGACAGTGGGTCGTTACTGGCTTGGCTTGGCCATTAGTTTTAATTAGCCAGTGGCAGCCATTGAATAAATGTATTTCTGCCAGATTACGCTAGCATCCAGCATCATAACCGAACTAAAACTCGGATAAAGTTTCGCCTTGAGCCAGAAATTGCATGCAAATCGACATAAAATTAATAAACTCGCAAATTGCGTTGCTTTCCCCTTTGTTGCTTCTAATTAACTGGAAACTTTTTACCCCTCCAGAACCTTGTGCTAGCTATATCAGAAATTTGTTAATTAAGGAACTGGGCGACTGGACGCCCCGTCAATGTCTTTAGCTTTGATGGGGACATTTGGCAAAATAGACGAAGGAAAAATAGAACGATTAAATCTTGATGAAGCATTTGGTGGCACAGATTTGTCGGTCGTGGGATCGAGCAGTTACCAAATTAACAAAAAGTATTTTTAGTCAAGTGTCATTCCATGTGTCACAACATTTTGACAAAAATAAGTTTTTCGATAAATTGCAACCGCTCGTTTTGATAATTGTTAAGCCACATTACCTACTTCTTTTTACCAGAGTAGTGGGCTTAATCCCCCTTATCCCCGGATCTGACATACTCCTTGCCTACACGTATGCGTAATATTTATATGCATAAGCCACAATATAATTATTATAAATGGATGTTAGATGGTGCTCTGTGAAACAGGGGCAGTAAAAAGTAAGCTCTTATATGAAAATGGGAAATTTAAAACTAAATTGATTTCGTAGGTGACAAAGCATGCATATTTGTTCTCGTATAACACGTAGTGTAAGTTTCTTTTTGGAGTAATAGTTTAAACTTTAAACTATTTTCAAAAAGCCACTTAAAACTATCGTTGGTCCAAATGTTTAACTTGGAAGTAAAATGCTTATTTGTTAAAATAAATAGTGCAACATTCTTAATAGAAAGCACTTTCTACTGATTTACTTTTGTTCAAATGTCTTAAAAGGACTTCTGAAATGAAGAAGTTGTGGGTGTTACGATGAATATCCAAGCCATAAAACAACGCTAAGCGTTTGACGACCTTCGCTTTACGTGCTGCGAAAATGTCCAACAGCTGAAAGCCAAGCTCGTTCCCCAGTTTTCTCTTCCAGCTAGAAGCATAAATTAAGTTGAAGGAGGAACTGCAGGAGTTGGGACACTCATTGGCCTTAGCCGAGGAACCTTTGGTGCATTTATCCTGCGTGACTTTCTGCTGTCAGAGGGGTCCTTTCCATCTTGTCGGCGTCCTTTGCTCTCAGCATCCGCATCGGAGCAGCATTAGCCAACCAATTTAATTGCAATTTTTCCTTCCAACCGACCAAAGACAAATAACCAAAGCTAATAGATCATGTCATCTTGTCAACAAGTTTTACAATTTAATTGCGCATTCAACAAGGCACGACCAAGCACAGCTCAATTTGTAGCAAAGTTGAAAAGTTAAAGCAATATGCTTGAAATTGATTAATTTAATATCTTGAAATATCTTATATTTTGTTAATAAGTATTTTTTGAATAGTTTTTAAATTCTTTGATTTGCTGAATTGATCGTGAACTGCGTTATCACAAATAGATAATTGTCGAGTTCTAGATCACAGCCCGGCTAGCTCAGTCGGTAGAGCATGAGACTCTTAATCTCAGGGTCGTGGGTTCGAGCCCCACGTTGGGCGAAATTTTTTATTTACTTTTGTTTCATTAGTTTTTAAAGTTAAAAAACACTTTTAAATTTGTATATACAAAGGCTTTCTTATATTCGGATCTGCTGAAATCGGACGACAATATCATATAGCCAAAATTGAAACGCATAGAAATTAATAGAAAAATTGATAGAGATGTCATGTTTTCTAGCACACACATATGATCAATACAATTTTAAATACGATTTTATGATTATGTTTTTCTATTATACAAATTACATTACTACATTATCTAGACATTGAAACGATTTTATTGTTTTATTAGTATGCTTATCAATATCGGAAAACTACATATATTACATAACTTCGTTGTTTTTAAAGATATCACCATTTAACTTTGTATAGTCTAATAAGTTTTAAGGTCATTCATGTTTTTTTTGGCTTCTGTTTTTCCCATAATAGTTTATATGTAGCGAAAATAAAATCAAAATTAATAAAAAATAACTCGATCCTGCCAGGAGTCGAACCTGGAATCTTCTGATCCGTAGTCAGACGCGTTATCCATTGCGCCACAGGACCCATGTAAAACCCGCTGAAAAAACAATTTTACAACCTAATTGTTAAGGTGGCCACATTAACTCATCAGATATTGACCGATCTGATAATAACTATCCCCTTTCCATAACGACAAATGACCTTGTTTGCAATGCGAATCTTTTGTGCATTGTGCAGCATTGGCAAATGCAAATGCGAATCTGAATGGGAAGCCATTCACAGAAATCATATTACGCATACGCCCCACAGAACGCCACACTTACCACAATGCAGCAGAATTTTTGATTCTATGTCATTTTCCCCCAAGCCAAAGGCGGAAAAAGGAATAGAGTGGAATCCAGCGATCTGTGTTTGCACATTTCGTTGCTGTTCAATCCCAACGGGACTCGTAAACACTTGGCCAACTCGCAAACACACAGAGCACCACCGAAAGGAAATGTGCATCGAGATTGAATGGGGAAAAGTTGGACGAGGGTTCCGCTTTGGCAATTGGCAATCCTTGACCCGTCATAACGTCTCCTTTTCTCCCTCGGATTCCCCCAGCTGACAGCTGAGTTAAATGAGATATGCTTTTTACATTTTTTCGATAAATTTCCAGCACTTGCATTGGACCAACTGTTTTTGGAGGAGGGTGGGATAAAATTATTAGCGAACGCAAAACCTTAACATAAAAATGGCGAACGGATTTGCGCAGCGCTTAATATTGAGATTTACTGAGGAACGATATTTATGGCAAGCAGCAAGAAGCAAGTAAGCTGAACCAATTTAGGGAAAGTACTTAGTTCTACCCAGATTTAGCTGCTTATCTGGTGACATTGATGAATTGCCGGGGGCAATTAGTACTCCGGCTATATAAAGAGAACTCCATTCCGCGATTGGTTCATACATACGAAGCAAGATGCGTTCCCTGTTCCTGATTAGTTTCCTCTTCGGCCTGGCTTGGGCCCATCCGGGATTGGAGCTCTCACCCACATCCCCGGCACCGGGAAACGAAACCGCCGAGGAGGCTGACGATGTGGCCGTCTTCTCGCCCTTCAGCCAGAGCGATGAAAGGTTCGGCTTTGGCGGTTTCGCCAAGGTGAACTGGTTCCAGGCCCAGGCCACGTGTGCCGCCGCTGGCTACACCCTGGTGAGTATCACATCGGAGCAGGAGCAGCAGAGACTGCGCAACTTCCTGTACACCGTCGCCCGGAGGCAGCAAAACCTGCTGAACGATCCGCTCTGGACCTCTGGTACTAACCTGGCCAGCAGGAACGATTGGGTGTGGTTCAGCAAGGGACGCACCATCAACTATCGCAACTTCCAACACGGACTACCAGGCGACAACAGTTATGACGACTGCCTGGGTATCAATGGAATCACCGGTTACTGGGTGAACGAGAATTGCAAGATTGAGCAGCGCTACTTTGTTTGCGAGAGGCGTTGCCAGTTCGACGACGACGTTAACTAACCTAAAATGACCATCTAGGTTCAAACAATTGTTTGGTGTTGGTTATAAAATATATCAGCTAAATATGTGCAAGTAAAAAAAAAGCATTTGAGTTTTGAAATTTTAACTGGGGTTTTATATCAATCAACTTTTGTTTGCAGAAGGCTTAGCTTTTTGGTGAGCTTTCAAAGCCGGCTGCTTTTGTACACATTTGATTTTGTAAAGATTTTTGTTTACTATTAGAAAATGTTTTGACCAACATGGCAATGCACATAAAACAAATATATATTTTTTTAATTCTCCCCTTCTGATAAAATCAAAAGCATTAACCACATTTTCTAACACACATTTATCTTGTTTTTACTTTTATATATGTATATTTGTGCGTGAAAAAGCCCTTTAAAAAACTTAAGGTTGCTGAAAGAAAAAACGAAACAAAATTTGTATGAAAAAATTAAAATTTAACATTGAGTTTATATTTTGAAAGTGTAATTAAAACAGATGGTATAAAAAAACCTTAATTCGAAAATTAACCATGGAATACTTATTTAAAATTAAAAATTTCGCCGGCATCGGATAAATATATGTCCTATATATTTCCTTATTTCCTTATATTTCAAAAAACTTGAAAGAAGTACGAAATTTTTTTTTGGTATTTCTTATTGCTCTTTATTTCCTTTGGATCTTTTCGTTAGGCGATTTGGAATTAAAATGTCCATATTGGTCTAATAAGAGAGAGTGTTAGATGTATACTTTTTTGTCTAATGATGTATAATTCAGCTGGCAAATATTTTCGCAGATGAAATAGTGTTTCTCATCACAGGAAGCACTGTGCCAGAGATTGTCAGTTCCTAGGACCAGGCAGGCATCCTGTCCAGTTCGATCCGACTTGGGCTCCTTTGAGGCCCACTGGCCGTAAGTCACGGGAATGCCAGTGCTCAGCCAGGTCCAGAAATACGTTCGCTTAACCTGATTTGTGGCGCCCAACCAGAAGGTCTTCTTTCCAAAGATCTTTTCTAAGGGCAGACCAGACATGAAGTTGGTTAAATTAGTGAGGATCAATCCTACCGTTCTTAATCAAGTAGTCAAGCATTAGCTGATGGTGTTCCTCATTTCTAACAGTTGCTAAGACGGAGCCAACTCTGTTGCATATATAGTTAGCTTCGAGCCAGTTTACCTAAAAACCTCAAACATTTATTTGAACCCACTCGGAAGCGGAAAGCACAACTCACCTCGACAAATCCAGCGACTGAGAAATAATCATCGCACTGGATTAGTGGATAGCACTTCGGATCGAAAATATTCTCCGAACTGATGCTGTTATTGGATGCTATTACCCAAAAACGCAAGGCACAGATAATGAACAATATGGTAAGCATACTGAATGGCGCTACTCCAGAAACGAAGTCATTTATATGGCCTTGGCCTTGGTCATAAGATATCCCATTAAAAGTAGCTCAGAAAGCCATTAAGATTAAGCCCAACCCAATCCACACGAAACATTATCCATACAGGGTGCACATTATTTCTAGGAAAATATAAAATTTTTATTTAATAGAAAAAATTGTAAACGCTTTACAAACTTGTCCCAAATGATCGGGCCTTGATGATGCGGCCATTCCTAACAATTAATAGTTATTAAATATTTACTCAGCGTTGCATTTTCTATACAAAACATTATTGAACAGACTCGTACACGCACTCGCACTTAATCTAAATTAATTTAAATAAACACTGATATGGGGAACCCAAAGTCTGACTCAAGTAGCATTACATGTAACTAGGTGTATAGTATATGTGTAGATGGTAACTTAAGTTGTCTGACTCGAGCTCTTATCGATGAAATGTTTGGGATAAATAGATCGAACTGCCACTATTAACTAACAATTTTGAGCTCACACTGAAAAGAATACTTGTGGACAATGTGAGCGTTGTTTGCCTAATCTGGGTATTCGTTAATGTATATATTCTACGCGGGGCAAGCTTAAGAAAAGTGAAGACAGTAATAGTTGGGATTTCTTTAAAAAACGGCCTAACTTAAATATTGTTTGACAAGACAATTTGCTCTGCTCCCTCAATGTCTCTCTCTTCCTGGATGGGTTACAATGGATGTCAACAAAAATAAACTTTCTAATCATTGAAAAAGTAATATAGGGAAAATTAAGAGAGTTATAAAACAACATTTTGAAGTATTTCCTGGAATTCAAATTAGCTGTTGTGTGAAATCTAACTAAATGCTAATTGAAAAGTGAATTGTTTTTATAAAGGTCCCCTAATTGTCCAAATACTACTTTCTCTTCTTGAAAATCTTTGTTTAAGAGGTCGACCCACCCATCATTTTATATATATTAGGAATATTCCTGTCACAGAACCACGAGTAACTCCCCCGCTCGTTCGCCCTCCTCACTGGTAGTAGTCTCCGTACTGATAAGTGGGCGGATGCTTTGAACCCTTCCCGTTCGGCTGGTAGAGATTGTGGTGCGAGGAGGAGCGGTAGGCGTAGTTGGGCGTGGCAGTCTCTGGGCGGTTGTGGGCGGGCGAGTGGGCACGTCGCGCCCTCCGCTCCTCGATGTTCGCCGGCCAACGTTGGTGGCGATGGGTGGAATCCTCCGAGGAACGTCGTCGATGATACCGCTTCGCTGGGGGCACTGCTCCAGCGGGCGGTGGCATCGCCATCACTGGTTGATGGCGATAGCTGCTATCATCGCCACTGCCCGCACTGAATGGAGGTTCGCCCTGTCTCCGGAGTCGCTCGTCCACGGAGGAGTTTGGCGTTCCCTGCAGATCGATCACGTCCCCGTGGGAGTTGCGTCGCACCCTCTGCATATCCATCTCCATGTCCATGTCCTGGTGGTAGTTGTCATAGGGACCTCTCCGCTGTCGCTGGCGCTGCTGCTGCTCGTGGGTGTCCAGTCGGTGGCGCCACTCGGCCGCCGAAACCTGCTGGCCATAGAGATCGGGCTGGGCCTGGAACTGCGCTGCATCCTGTCCATAGATGTTCTGGTAGGAGGAGCGACGCCAGCCCTCTTCGTACCTGCGGCGCGGTGACTCCCGCACCACAACCTCCTCCTCGGCGGCGGCCACTTGTTGCTGCTGGCGACGCTGCGATCGACTTGAGCTGCTCTCCGAGGAGTCCTCGCCAGATGTGCCCAGTCCCAGATCCTTTTCATCCACTCCATACGCCTTGTACGGAGCTCCCAAAAATCCCTTCGAGCAATAGGGTCCATTGATGCCCATGGTGGGGTACTGCATGTAGTAGGACTGCGAGAAGGGCTTCTCCAGCTGACGGTCCTCCAGGCTGTCGTCCACTTCGGCGTCGCTACCGTCATCCTTTCCCGTCCAGGTGAGACAGGAACCGGGTCCAAAGAGCGACAGCAGCACGGGCAGCAGGAAGAGACCGTGCATGGCACCAAAGAATATCACTAGGAAGACCATCTTGAAGAATACCAGGAAGATGTAGCTCTGGGCCAGCAGAAGGGCCACAATGCCCAAAATGGTTGAACTGGAGCCCTGGACAATCGGCAGGCCAAGGGAGTGAAGGGCCTCGCGGACTCGAGCCTTCGGACTGCGCTTCTTCGAGGACATGTAAGTGTAGCAGATGTGGGCAGTGAAATCCACCGAGAAGCCAATACACATGATCAGGTTAATCATCGAAATGGAGTCCAGGTTAACGTCCCACAAGGCCATGTAGCCGGCCACGCCCAGCTCAATGGAGATGACCGAGAAGGCCACCCACAAGGAGCACAGAATATTCGGGATAAAGACGAAGGAGATGATCATCATGATGATGGCTCCGATCACCATCGCTTGCAGGGAAACCGGTCGCACCAGTTCAAATTGATCGAAGAACACGAAATAGGGATGGAAGATCGAGGCGTTCAGTGGCGAGTCCTTGCAAATCTGTCTCAAATCCCGGACCATTTCCTTTTCGTGATTTGTGTCCGTTATGTTGACCGCTTGGATGAGGAATCGCGAGGCAATGATTTGGGTTTCATCATCGTTAAACCGGACATCCAGCGAGAAGGGGTTACCCGGGAACAGCCAGTGCTCCTTCACGGCCTCAATGAAATTCTGCTCGTCATCTATAGTCACATTGAGCAGCTCATTGTTGCGCTCCAGGAAGGAGAGGAACGACCGCAGCCAAGACTCCGTGTAGCGCCTGGAGGTCACGTATGAGGTGTGTTCCAGAGTGCTCGTGAGGTTCTCCACCTGCTCCTGCACCACAGGATCTGAGTAATTTAGAGGTCCAGCAATAATAACCTGTAAATACCAATATTTAGTTACCAACATTTTAAAATAAATTATACATATTTCCGAACTTAATTGTAAATCTGTTAACTTAAAAACAGTTTAATGTTTTTAAGAAACATATTTAGTGCTAGGATTGATTAGCTATCATTTAGATTAACAGATTTTTAAAAAAGACTGGTTACTCCTAAAGAATACTTGAATCATCAATTAGAACCCACCTGCATTCTGTATGGAAACTCGCGGTAGTAGTCGTCCTCACGATCGAAGAACTCCACCGAGTAGGAGTCTTCCCGGGACAGCTTTCGTCGTTCGAGGCCCTCCTTTATTTGGGTGATTCCGTAGCAGGCACCAACCAGATAACTGGCAAATGCCAAGATGATGATCGCCTTGCACCACTTGTTGTTGATCACTGCGGCCAGCTTGTCCTTGAAGAAGGCCATCAGCATGTGGTCCTTGTTGTCGATGGGGTTGTCCGGATCGTTGGGGTCGATGCCACCCGCCATGATCGCCTTGTAGAGGAAGTTGCGTTTTTCTGCGGGGCAAAAACAAAGCATTAGAAAGAAGTTTTGTGAGACAAGTTCCCATTGGCCTCAATTGTAGTGAGCATTTGTTGTGCTAAGACAGTGGCTAGTCTAGTTGCTTGTGTCTCATGATCAAGTTCATGTTGCAGCTGCTGCTGGTGTTAAGCCATCTAAACTCTGACTACTTCGATCCGGTTGTGGTGTTGTCCACATTTCAGTTGGCTTAACTAGACCTTGCAGCGAGTACACTCAAAAAAATATTTAAATCGTGAAAATATATTTTGCATTCCAGCTTTTGAAGGTCTTTAAGTATTAATCGATTAAAAATGATATCAAAAAGTTAAGTTAAGTTAAGTTTTCAATTGTAAATAAGCATTATTCTGTAATTTGATAAGCAAGAAACAATCTTAATTATTAAAGAACCGAATACAATAACAGTTTATGATGTATGACTGTCAGCAAAGCTTAATCATCAATAAAACTCCACGCGCTTGCAGAACAACAATAGGTACAATATCAATCCCGATCCCACCGAATCCGGCAGTTCACTCACCTTTGATGGCAACCGACATTGGCTGCACCCGGCAGCCGAAAATGGAATGCAAATTCTTGCGCTCCCTGTAGCCAGAAATCGCCATGCAGGCGGCAAAGAAGGTGATGTGCCACAGGAACGTGAAGCAAACGGCGAACACTGAGTACGTGCAGAAGATCCTGACCGATCGAAAGGGACTGATGATGCCGATCAGGAACGAAATGAAGTCGGTGACTGAGGTAATTGTGATCGATACGGCCGCCTCAGACATCATTAGACCCATGCGCTCCGCCACTGGCATTTTGGCCTTGGTGCGTCGCCAACCCGCCAGCATTACAAAGGTGTCATCAATACCGATTCCTGAAGAATGAATTTAAATATTAGTTAAGTCAGTCACTTAAAAACAATATTGCCAAACATACCGATCATCAGGAAGGGGGCAGCCAGATTGATGCCAATAAACTCAATGCCGCAGTACATAGCCAGGCCAAAGGCTGCCAGGGTTGCCATTATTGCCGAGATATTACCCATAAGACCCAAAAAGGGTTTCGATCGAACTGCGTCACCCATCATACAGGTGATGATGCTAAATTGAAAGTAAGCCCATTATATTATTTAAAGTTTAAACAAAATAATTATGAAGACTTACCTAAACAGACCCATGAGCAAAAAGGTTGAGCTGAAATAGGGCACCACAGTCTTCGTGTTTTTCTCGAGTTCGTGGTCCAAAGTTCGGGATGCAAAGTAGGATACAGAGATGTGCTTAAAGAAGCCCGAGTCCTCCGCATTTCCAACTACCCGAAGGAAGGTCTCCTCCCATTCGGCGCCCCTAAAAAGTTTCGTCTTTAATGGTGGTCTAATTTTTTGGCTTTTTCTATACTTACTTGGCATCCTGTCGTTTGGTATCGGCAGTGACGAAATACACCAACTGTATGGCCGGAACACTGATCACAATATTGTCCTCAGTCAGCTTGGTGCCACCGAAGAAGACGGGAAACAAGTGAGCATCCCATGTGACTGGATTAAACATGAAGGGAAACGTGAGATTCAGTTGTCCCGCTTCGATCTGAAATAAGATAATAAGAAAAATAATATTATAACCGAGAAAATCTTTTAGAAAACCAAATGTAAGATTTGAATTGTAACATTTCTGAGAAAGTGTCAATCTGGGTAATGAACCCCACACTCACATCATCCATCAGGGCATCCAGGTTGAGAATATCGTTCTCGAAACACTCGTTCTCCCAGCGGGCACAATTGTCCTTGTAGGTATAGGTGTCCCCATCGTAGGTGGTGGTCGCATTCTGAATGAGATTGTCCAGCTGGCGTAGCTCCTGGAACACCTCCCGTCTAATCATATTTTCGTCGCCATCTTTCGTGACCACAATGACTCGCCCGAAGCGACCTAAAATTGCAGACGGATGTCGGATTAGTTGTGGTGACCATGGCTAAGTACCCAAAAAAAAACACGGCAAACAATTAGTGGCTTTGTGGACTTAGGCTTGAAGGCTAATGCGGCTGCTGCTGTTACCCACACGTCAATACGTGACAATAATTTTAATTTGACTCCATTCGATTTCGGTTTCGCTCGATTATTTCATTTGATTTTCTGTTTGCCCGTTTATCGCACTTCCACTTTATATTAGTTGATTGTCCCAATCGTTATTTGTATTTAATGCGCCATAACAAATGCAGCCCCGTGTACTTGCGTCACAGTATTGATGCGACTTTTATATTAGATATATCCAACTATACTACATCGAAGAATTGGCAAACGTGCCAGACTTCTCGTACAACTTAAGTAAAAGAAGAATTGATAATGTGTACACTTTCTTTAATATTCAAGTTTAAGCCGATATACAAAACAACAAATGCATAAAATCTACATAGCATATATCGAACTATACAAATGAAAATAATCTTTGAACAATGATTAATTCAAAACATGTCTATCTAATCGTACCCTATTACTGACAGAAATGTAAAGTTATGAATAATTTATTATTAATTTAAAGCAAAAAATATCTCCTAAGGTATTTTAAAAAGCTAGGGTATTTAAATCTTTGTTGCCAAAGTTTTTATTTTAGTTGTGAATGAACTTGAATTTGCTCAAATATTAAAAGCCATCAGCAAACCATTCACGTTTATGAGGCATTTTTTTGTTATGAATGATATTTAATATTAAACAAAGACAACCTCCATTGATTGTGGCCCGAATAAACCAGAAGTCTTTACAATTCATCAAACGAATTGAGGAATCAAATAATATTAATTTTTTCTACGACTATTTAAACGTCACACAAAAAATTAACTAAAACAACAATTTATTTGTGATAATACAGGAAAACAAACGTGCGGAAATCTTTCCCTTCCGGCACCAGGATCAACTAAAAACTGTGATAAATTAGCCTGTGCTAAAATATTTATCGAGCACATAAGTTTTTTCTTTCATTTGTATTATTTTGGCGAAATAACAAAGCGAGTAATTTAATTATTTTTTCGGATTTTTCCTCTGTTTCGGTCCATAAACAAATTTCCCAAAGGCAGGGGAAAGTTGCAGCTTGCACGCCTCTTGTGGCACATTTGGCCAAAGTGCAATCGAAGCGGAGCACTGAGCTTGGTGGCTAACTGGTCGTAACCGACTAAATGCGGTCTATATGTTACCGTTAAGAGCACCAACAGCGATCGCATGGATGTGGATGTGTATCTGGACGGTTTGCTGTGTCTTGTGGCCTCCACACACTTGACGGGTTTTTTGTATCTTGGCTGGCTGCCTATTACCAGCCGTCTGTCCAAACAAAGTTCAATGATGAGCCGATAGATATAGATGGCTTGCGTATATTCCATTCGAGAGCTCGTCACAGTTTAATACTCTGACGTACTCAAAACAGATGCACTGATCTGCATGCATCTCTCAAGCCGAGAACTGCTCAGTGCACATCGAGATCATATTCGCAGAATGAGGCTAATGATTTCGAAAGAACAATTGCATGTGCTCTTTTTGAGCGGCAAACATTCAAGTCGTTTTATGAGGCTTTCGCAAACAAACTTTATTTGATTCGCAGCTCAATTGGCTTAGGGCACACGTTTCTCCCATTTTTAAACTAAGCGAGGTCCGTATTGCTTAATTTTTTGCAACAGGCAATTAAGTCCGGCTAAACGACTGGAAAAACTAAGCCTAAATTATGCAAATGTTTAGGGTGAGGTAAGGTATTGCACCTAGCTAACCTCTCGGTTCGCGTTGAAACAAATAAGTTTGTTCAAACATTCCGTATCCATCTAGACTTCTAATCGACGCACACTAAAATAAACTCATGAGGGTGAGTGTAAGACGAATGTTTAATGTTTTAGCTTTTGTAGATCATATAAATGTGTAGTTAAATAAATTATTTTTTAATAAAACCCCGCTATTTTACGAGTAACAGGTAATAAAATCTTATTCAAATTTTAATTTCAAGATATGCTATTACAGATTAGTTTCGAAATTGATTCCCTAAAAATTAGCCACTTAAATGTTTTAAACTGCTCAAGTTTTTAATTCTCTTTGTCATTTAGCAATTATGTGGTACTTTGGTGAAGCTAGCTTTTGACATTGTTGTAGCTGCAATTATTACTAATGTTTTCTGCTGTTACTATTATTATTGTTTGGCGTTGGTGGTTGTTTTTGCCCAATAAACCATTTAGCGAAGTTAATAGCCTGTAAAACGGACCCGAGTTCAAGACCTCAATAAAAGCTAAGATATTATGTCTCCATCTCAGCCCTGTGCTGAAATTATTTATTGCACATTTGAGCTGAAAGTCAGTGCTGGGCGGAGACAAAACAAAACAGATTAGGCCGGGATGGGATGGAAAAAAGCGCTAGGAAGCCGGCAAATGGCCACATTCCGCAAGGTGCAAAAAGTGTGGAAACATTTAATTGCCCGACGTGAGTCTAAGCCAATTTCACTTGGCCAATGTTTGCCGCGGTAGTCACTTTGTGTACATATTTGCCGCCACTTACCTGGTCTTGTAATTCGTCCGACATTGAAGCGATGCGTATAATTCACTTTGAAGTATTGCTCAACGATGGCACGCTCAGTCTTTCCCTCCCCCGCAATCGGCGAAAATAGATACTCGGGATCGATTTGATACTTGAGCTGTTGGTAGCTGTTAAATTTAGTTGAAAGATTAGTAATTAATTTCCTTAATTGACAATCGATTCACTTACCCCGTCATGCAGAGCAGCGTCAGCAGCACCGGAATGATAATAAAATATCCAGGATGCTTGGCTATGCATATTCCCAGATGGAAAAACGATTTGTTTAGTGTCTTATCGACACACGATATGCCGCAAGTCATCTGTAAAAAGAAGGAGAACGAAAAATTAGATCAGTTCAGAGTTCTAAGAGAAAAACTAAAGATCGCATTACCTAATATTATATTAAAACTCTCAAATCGCGTGCATGGCAAACCCCTAAAGCGATTTGTCTAGTGAAGGTGAAAAGACAAATGGCTAAGGCAAGATGGAATATCTATATTATACATATTATTGTATCGTTAAATGTATCTACATACATATAGACAAACATGTGTACCGCGTGCTCGTTGCCGTGTCTACTTGGCTTTGTTCATCGACACCTTCAACTTAAACTTTAGACACGCATTGTTTTTGGTTGCCTTACTTTGCTGCTGTTTGCCTAAACGAATCTCAACAAATGCCCTTGTTCATCTCTAAATCACTGAACAACAAAAAGCAAAAAAAAACAATGAAAAGGAAACCCTTAATAATGTTCATTAACACGCTTAAAGAACTCAAGTACATAGCAATAACATTTTAACGCAATTAAGTTTTGATCACAAAAAAATTACAACAAAAGTGGATTAGAAAAACGGGTGCCAAAAAAGTTAAATCGCCCCCGGGTGGACTCGAACCACCAACCTTTCGGTTAACAGCCGAACGCGCTAACCAATTGCGCCACGGAGGCCATGCGAACACCGAAAAATTTCACAAAATTTCACAGCACGCACGAAACAGTGAAAAAAATCAAATAAGAATATAAATAAATTCTAATAAAATATGTCAAGCAGCTTAATTTGCTGTGAGCCCAACAGCAGCGGTATAGACAAGCCCAATCAGTGGAAATAGAACATGCGCCGGCAGAGCACCAACTGCCTCCGTGGCGCAATTGGTTAGCGCGTTCGGCTGTTAACCGAAAGGTTGGTGGTTCGAGTCCACCCGGGGGCGCACAATTAGCTTTTTGTTCTTTTTTAATTTTTTATTTAATTTTTTGAGGGTGCGATAAGTTTACCTCTTGAATTGCTTTCAAAGCTTACAATTCTTTTTGGATAGATTTCATTCTCAGCACTAATCATCAAATGTTATGATAAATACTTTTTTCTGTACACAAGCTGCGCAATTAGTGTGGGCCATTTATCATGCCAAACACAGAGTGTCACAAGCCAATTTGGGCGCATAGGTATTATGAATGTGTAGGCAGAAAGGATTACAGTACATAAATAGAACATTAGCATTGGCACTTGCCCGACGTTAACAGTCGTCGTGAACAGCCAATGAATGGCAAGAAAACATAAGGAAAACCATTTAGACAGAGATAATCAACAAAATGGCAGCAGAAACTGTAGCCGCAGATGAGGCATCGCCAGGCAGGCGTTTGCTCTTGAATTGCTTCATGTCTAATCATTGCGCTGAAACTATAATTCACATTACTTGTTGCATGCTAAGCGGCAGACCGAAAAATTCGATTTGTCGAGCTGCCAAGACACGTAAAGTTTATACAAGTTTACTTTCCATTTTTTTTCTGGTCTGGGGTTCAACGACAACTGACGCTGCACTTTTACCGAATTGTAACAATCTTGTTTTGCTTTTCGTACAGTAAACACTTGGGTTACAACATGCCCAAGTCGAGCAGTCCAGCTTGCTCTTAAGCCGAGCACTTCGCTCGCCAAATTGAGTCACGGAGCCGTCTCAAGGTTATAGCTCTGACTTCGGGCCCAACTTTGACTCCAACGCCGACTTTAGTCGCCCGGCCCTCCGTTGACATAACGGTTCATTATGTCAAAATGATTTAATAAACAACGCGGACAGACCAGCTGCGTAGGTTTTTTCTTTGCTCGGGAAGTGTTAGAGTATCAATATTTGCGTTCCCATACTTGGGAAAACGGTTTTTGGATGTGTTAATTGATTTGAAGTGCGTCGAAAATGTAGCATAAAGAGTCTGCGAATTTCGAGGAAGTTTCCAACTATCTCATCCAGCTCCTATTACCAATTAATGACCCATCAATTGGGACCTCCAGCTGCAAAGCCGTTATGCAAAAGTTAAATATAAATGTTGTACAATATGGGTAAGCTGGCATAACAAACAGCTTCAGATTCGGTTCAAAATCCATTAATGAACTTTACAAATGCATGTCGTAAGATCGGTGTCGACTCATCCACGCTTCAGTTTTCATAATCATATGGGCTCCCCCTTTTCTCCAGCTTTTTGAAGTCAGTTGTACATTTGTGAATGACATTAAATGTGCCCGAATAAATACATTTGTACAAAATGCAATATCATGCTTTTTTCCTTATAGCCTCTATGACTAAAGCGACTTTTTGTGGCATCTTATGAAACTAAAGGCGAAGCTGAAATCACAAAATTCAATTTTTCGTTCGCCACCTGAGTCAGAGCCAAGGCACCTGCCTTGAACAACCTCAAACTGCGTGCCAAGAAAACCGATTTTTGCGTGCCACTTCCCTCCCAGAAAACTGTCAGCTTGTGTCATCTAAGAGAAGAGTTTTTGTTGGCTTTTATTTTAGCATAATTTCTAGGTCAGGTCTGTATGATACAAGGCGGATTCTTTGCTTTTGCTAACCCAATTTTTTTATATGCAAATATTTTTTATTAATACTCAACTATATGCGTATGTTTAGCCTGGGATTGGTATGCGTTTCAAAAGCTTTTACGTTTTGGCCCGAGAAAGTTGATGACCAAAATGAGTTTGTCGCTTCAGTCTTTTGTTTTGTTGTTTTTACTTTCTGTGTCGAACCATTTGACGTTTTATTATTTGCTTTTCTGGCTGCCTTTTTGTTATTGTATTTCTTTCACATTTATAAAATTGATAGCCCTCTAAAAGAATTTTTAGTCGTTGTCCATTTTCGGGTCAAGTAAAAGTATAACTTCTGATTTATTCTTTTCTGGATTTCTTTTTTCTAGTAAGCTTTAAGTATATTTCCTTCCCTTCTCTGTAGAGAATAAAATAATAATTATATTTATTCTTAGCCAAAAGGGACTTTTCGACAGTTCACTGACACATTTTCATCACTGCCTTAATCACTGTCTGCTCGGGAGGCTTACATAACTCCAGCCAGTTTTGTCCAGCCCCGTTTAGATGTTTGTTGTGGCCGCTGTTGCTTTAACAATTTATATAATGTATATTTACAGGCAGAAGAAGAAGAAACAGAAGAAGGCGAAAAACGCGCAGCGCAAAAATTGATTGCGAGCAAAACGAATGCAAGCTTTTGGCGAGTTTTTCTTTCTGACCAAGTCAACAACTTTCACTTTTGTGCGTTGCGGTGGCACAAAGCATAAATGCCGAGAAATTACCAAATTAATATTAATTAATATTTAAATATATTTTGCTATTGGGAATTCGGTTTTGAAATGATTTTTTGTTATTAACTACTTAACAGTGGGTTTTGCCTTAAAAAAATTGGGGTCAAGTCATTGAAGTAGAACACAAGAGCGATTGATGACCTTACCGTGTGGGAGTGACATATCGACAAAAATATTTATAATTACTACGCTAACTCGGCTTAAGCCGATTCACATTTATCTATAAATTTATACATATATAGACTGTCGGTTTTTTGGCCACAGTTTGCCAGCTGAAAAAAGGTCGCTTACAATTGAAATTGGTTGCCACACAACGGTTTGCAATGAATTTTAATTAGTTTACTTCGGGGCTAAACATTTAACATTGAAAGCCTTAACACTTTTTGACTGTTTTTGTTTTTGTGTGTGGTGGTGCGGTGGAAGTGGGGGTGGGTCAGGGCAGGTTCTGCCTCGAGCCAGAAGCCAAGATAAAAATTCACTTTCTACTTTTTCCGCGCCTCTTGACTGACTGACTAACCGACTGGATTGCCGAACTGAACGGTGCGGGACGGAAGGGAACAATTCCAACGGCATGCGTTCAGCCTGAACTGGGTCACACGGGCACTCACAGCTCTTGGCCCAAACACAACGTCACACACACGGACACTAGGTGACCGCTTTCAATTTGAATTCAGCTTTTTGATTTGTTTGCTTTGCATTAATTAACCATTTACCTGGCGAGCTGTTTAAGAAAATGTTTTGATTTTGAATTTATCGGCGCTTTGTTCAGTCACAGATCTGTAGGTCAGTGGAGCGGAGACCAACGTATTTTAATCTGATTTCATTCATTAATTGCAGCTTTAAGACCAATATAAAGGAAATTAAGTGCATCAAGATTTGGTAACCTGTTAATGGCTAAGCAATTTCGGTGTTCGCAGGCAGTTGGACAATTACTTGGAAATTACTTTCTCAATATACTGTTAGTATGAAATTAAGTGTTAAATTACAAATGTATCTTCACCGCTCATCTTTTATTTTAGATCTGACATATAGTTCCTTATGCTAGGACTAAATTCAAAACTGTGAAAAAGAGGAACAGATTATTTTTGTAGTTTTACTAATTTAGGAAGACATGCCCATAGACACATTCAGATTTAGAACAATTGTATCTTGACTATCATTTGTAATCATCATTGTGTAATTTTCCACTAGAACAAGCTTAATCTTCTGTAATTTCTTTAAGCATCGCTCTGCTATAATTAATTGAGCGGAAAAAAGTCATTTCCATAACTTACACTTTCTCGTTCACTTTTACTAGCTTACTAGATTTACTTTCCTTGGAAATTAGTTAATTATGACAGAGTTTTTCCGGCCATCAACGGCAAGTTAATGAATCAACCAATTGACACACACACGACGGCAAAAAGTCTCAAATGCCAAACGACAAAAAATCGAAAACTTACTCTCTGAGAAGAAATGGCGGTGAAGACACAAAGGGAAAGAAGCGAAGAAAGAAAAAGAAAGTGCAAGGCTGATCGCATATCATATGTACAACACATATGGCCGTTTGTAACGGTATTTCTGAACTGAAACCAACAGAGAGCTTCTGAGCAGAGAGAGACGGAGATAGAGGGCACTTTTCCTTTCAAGCTGCCCCTCGCCTATACTCTTTTCCACCCGTTTAACCATTTAACTATAATTAGCTTGCTCGAGCACTTAGCAAAATTTACAATGCTTTGGGCCAAATATCAACTTGGAGCTTCTCATTTTCACAACATTCGTTGCCGTTAATCATTTAAGCAAACATTCAATTATATTTTGCCTGAATTTTAGCAAATTATGAGCTGGTTGTGGAGTTGCTAATTAAACACCGTGAAATACTAATAGAGCAATAAAACTGATTCATGTGGGATGGGGTATCCTGGGGTGTCTGGATACATAAAGCAATTTTCCAAATAAAAATAAAAATCTGTGTAACAAAACCAGTTCAAGGCGGTTAGGATTCGGTTGCAGACTACCTGCTGTTCAGTCCACTCAAAACTGGTCAAGATGAGGGTGGAAAATCCATCTACCTGTGGCTTTCCCTGCTCGGCTCAAAATCTTAATCGTGCAACTGTACGTAGTTACCAAATTCGGCTTTAACCTTGAGCATAATTGAGCCTCTCATATGAAAATCGATTATAGGGATGAGCCAATCAACCGGTTTCCTTTTTTGCCGCGAATTTCACTCGAACTTTCATTAACTGGGCCGAAACATTCCCTCGGTTATGTCCGCAACCCAGTGGCACCAGGTCCATCAGCCAAACCGGATCACCAAAGTTTAGTTTATGTAATCACTCTTGCTTTCGAGATGTATCCGAATCAAAAAATGCAAACACATGTGAGAGGGGCATCCGCAGTTTCCGACGAGTGGGTCTATTGGTCAATGCATTTACATATTTTCCTTGGCCATTTTCCAGATTAATTTGATCGGGGATTTTTTATTTGTGCCCCACTTTCTGTTGCTCATGTGTTGCTTTAATTGCAAAGCAGTAATTGTAGCCGCTCTCAATTCAAGTTTCATTAATTTGCCTGTCAAAAGTTTTGAGTTTCTTTCTCGACGGCCAATTGCAAATGAAAGAGCCAAGCGAGTTGGACTTGGCCCGGTGTGGCAGATTATTGTTGCAATTGCACTTGCAGTTTGGTAAAAACGTCAATTACTTTTTATGGCTGATGCAAATAGAGACAGGCTTCTACAGTTAAATTTTGGTCTCGAAACCACGCTTGTATTTGTTAGATGAACTCGAGCTTAAATTGTCCATGAAATTGTTAAGAATGTCGCTTGCTTCTTGTTTGCTTCTGACATTAATGAACTGTTTTCCATCAACAAAGCGATGAATTACTGAGCCCACTTTACTTCTATTGTAGCTCATAATTTGTACACAGTAAAAATTCGGAGAAACACACTGTTTATTACTTTTGTAAAATAATCACTGTCAATAAAAACAAATCGGTAAGCAGCAAGCAGTAAATTAAATGAAACTATTAGTGATAGTTTTATTTATGGGCACCAACTATTTAATACCCTCAGCTTACTGCACAAACTTATTTAACACGATTATATTCAAAACATTTCTAACAAGGAAAAAATATATTTTCTAAACAAAGCCTGAGCTGAATTTAATTTTCTTTAGCTATTTAAAAAAGGATTTAGTATCATGTTTCTAGAAATGAATTAATGAGAGTATTTTTCTCAACTACGCACTTTCCAGCAAACATTCCGAAACGCAATTGCCCCGGCATTTGTCCAATGAATAAAGTAAATCAAATTTCAACCCCTGGACACCACAACCCTCGTGGAAAAACCTGCGCATTTATCATCTCTACTGCGACCATCAGGAAGCTTCGAGGCGAAAATATCTCTGAGAACTACACTCACCTTGTGGCACTGATATGTTTCGCCCAATTGTTTCGCCTGGTATCCAAGATTAAGTTTTCCTTGCAAATTATTTTTGATGTGGAATACTTTTCCAGTAGTTTCGTTGCTCGCGAGCCTTTCAATTGCACTCGGCTTTGCGTGATTTGCCTTTCACAGAATTTCTTAATAATTTTTCAAAAATTGCACACTTTTTGCACTGAATTCGGCCATCGTATTTTGTATTTTTCGTTGTATATCACCTGGCTGCCACGAATCGAGATGAAAAGAAACGAAGGCGGAGGCGGACGACAACCACTGACTTTGAGACCGAATCACGGACTGAGAGATCCACTCCGACTTCAGATCTTACGGATCCCGTCTTGCGTTTTTCCCTTACGTAGAGGCTTAACGATTTCGAATTCAGCAACCGTTACCGCGCGTTACCGATGGATCAGTTCGGGCGTTATTTTCGACTTCTTTTGTCCACTTGTAAATTAACTTTGATTGAGATTCTTGCCCCTTGAAAAGAAAGACGAAAGTTCCGCGCACACGACCGCCTCGCACCACGTAACGGAAACGAATGAAAATGAGGTCTTACGTTTGGCTCAACGTGCTCTCACTGCGCTCAAACATGGATTAGCTCTCTCTCACCTGTAGATCTCGATCCCTCTGGCCTTCTCGCTCTCGCTCTCTGAATGTCTCACTCTCCCAGGTAAGTGCACCGGTTTGCAGCGGTTCGCACGATTTTTTGGGAAAAATCTATGCCTCTCCTTTCTCTCCTTTGTATACCTGTTTTCATCACCTACAGGTGCTCTCGTGTTTCTGCTGCAGTCTGAAGGTCGCATTTTCGCTCATTAATCGCCACTTTCTTCTGCGCCTGCGCAAAAGTTTTACGGGAATTACCACCGCGAATTCAGGTGAATTTCAGTTGGTTTATTAGCGGCCCTAAAACCAATGGAAATGGGTTTCATTGGAAGCGTGTATCTGTCTATTTTAGGCTACGGGAATCAGTGTGCCAGGTGGAAGGATCATTGTGAATTCCAGAGAATGGGAAATCTCTTCTCGGTGCATTTTGTTATACCTTATTTTGAATACATTATTGATATGACATTTTGAACTAATATGAAAACAAAATAGAAAGAAACTTAAGAATAGATTTTCCCCAACTGAAATAGATGCTCTTGATTGAAAGTTAAAGAAAAAGGCTTAAAATACCTGTGTAGATCTTTAATTTGCTTTTATTAACTATAACCATATATCTAAGTAAACAAATTGAACTTCAAATTTAATAAAAAAATATTACCATATTATAAATCAAGAAAATACCTCTTTAAAACTAGAGTTTATATTAATTTATTTTACACTTTGTCGAAAACAACGCTTCCACAATTTCAAGTGATTTGTTCTGAAAATCTATTTATACTTTTTCAAATCTAGAACAAAAATCATTCTTTTTGAAATCGGTATGTTTCGTACTTTCTTATAAACTACTTATAATCAAGGTCAACCTGTATTATGATAAAACCAATTCTCTCTGGAAAAGGGCCAACGAAATATTCAGAAACTAAACTGTCATCAACTATTTTATCAACTATTGAGTCAGGCTTACAGTCTAGATAAATTGCAAGCTGTGAAAGGTTTAGTCATCCATGCCATGTGTAGGGAAATAAAAGTTCTCGAAACTGAGCGCCATAAAACTAATTTGAATAAAGGCGGCAAATTTATTTTCCGCGAGGAATTTTAAAATCATAAAAAGTAAATTTAGAAAAGAATGAGATGATACAAATACAGCGTGAGGGGGAGAGGGACCCAGATATTACCGTTGAGAAATTTAAGCGGAAATTTTAATAAAAATCATTTACAATTTATTTCAAACAGAGAAAAGTGCACACGAACAGAGGCAAAGTCGGAGGGACAGTGAGCGATAAAAATATACTCATGCGCAGGCACAAACAATGAACTATTGGAAGTGTACGGCCGTCGGCGAGTATATTATCCGATTCTCCATATCCATCCATATAGTACGCAGTATATACGGTATACATAAATGGTGTGTGTAGTAATGTCAGCCGAGCACGTTCAACTCGGCCGAGGAGGATTATATTGGATCGGTCGGGTAATTGAGCAGAGTAGGTAGGTGTAGCGCACGGCTCGGCGGGCAAATGTTGAATTCAATTCTGGGCAATCAAGCCGTGCGATCTATATATACACTCATACGCTGATTCCAGCATTAACATTGTCCAAGGCGGCGGCATTAACGAGATATTTGATTGGCTCCTGAATGCGCCCGCCAAGACGAAGACGGCTATGCGCAGTTCGGATCGGGGAAATCCAAGAAGGGATCCTGCAGTTCGATGCCTTGGGATCGCAAATGTTCTATGAACTCCGTCTCCATTCGGAAGAGAGCCTCGAACTCCCGCTGGCGACGGATGTCCTCCAAATTCTGCAGTCTCAGGTGCTCCCTGGTACGGAAAAGCAAATAAAGGATGGCCACGTATAGGCCCACCATCATGTTGATCCCCCTCTCCGAGGATTCTGGAGTCATCGGCCGTGGTCGCTCCTTCAGGTAACTCACGTACGAGCTCATCACGAAGTCATCAAACCGATAGCCCCCAAAATGGATCGCGAGGAATACCAAAAATATATTCACAGCCAGTACAATACATATGATTTTCATGGCTGACTTAAAAACAAGGGCTCTGCTGGAAATATCCATGTCGGCGATTGTTGTAGGACTCGAAAATTATTGTTGTACTAGCTTGACAGCTTTCGCACAGTATAATACGACCTCTGATTTAATGTAAGTCTCATTTAGCATATAGATTCTTATTTTTTAAACCACACATACGATAAAGATTATCTTATTATATTAATATACTTTTGTAACACTTACCTAAATGCGATAATAGTGTTTTTTTAATTGGTTGCTTTTCATATTTTAGATATTTTATAAATAATTATTTGATATGCTGCGCCAAACTTTGGCTAATCAACTAATCAGCAAACAGTTATTAAAATAATTAAGAGAGAAGGCACTAGTAGTTAGTAGTTATAAGGAAAAAGGAAAAATGTCTGCCTAACTTCATCGCGCTTTTTTGGAATCTATTTCTAACATTTTATTTCAACCAAGAATATTTAAATTTAATTTTTTGAAATTGTAAAATTCAATTAAACGATTTATAAAATATTTTATCGTATATCTTAGACTTTCGATAATTTTTTAATATGAAAGGTAGACTTTCTAAAATAAATTATAAATTATATTATTTTAAGAAAAAGAAACTGTATTTTTGTTTACGTTTAAGAGAGAGTATAAAATAATCGTCTATTTGAATTTAAAGCTTTTTCCCATTTTATTGTCAAACTTGTTACGTTTGGAAATAATTTGGGGGCATGATTGAGGTTCAAGTTCACGCATTATTAGAGGAAAAATTTGAGCTGGCGTTCTCCTTCCATTAAAAGCGTACATAAATAGATGAGTTTATGTGTGGTTCCTGCCGATTGAGGAATATGGAATGTGTTAATTACATTTTTAAGTGCTAACCATTACTTCTTATCTAAAGTATTAAAAGCCACCAAACAATTTTATTTATTGCCTATTAAATTATTTATTTATGAAATTTTTTATTTTAGACAAGTATTTTTTTTTGTTGCTGACAAATGTGAATCTCGCGGATCAGACGCTGTTAACTATTTTTGACATATGATGTAGAATACAAGTAAATTATAAGAATAGTTCCTTATCTATGTAGATATTTCTCAAATTACATTTATTAATACTCATACTCAATACATGAAATAGCAGAAGTAATGAGTTTTGTGATGGAAATAATGAATGCCAAGTAAACTGGCCAATATCATAAGCATACTTTTTTGTTAAAGTCGGATTTTGTAAATAAAAATTAATATTATAACTTTCTTTTACATCCACGGATGTTATAATTTAGAACTTAGAAGAATACACAAACTTTGTAGGGACGAAGATTTCCCATTCTTCGCTGCACACACTTAAAAAAAATATTTTAAGTAGAAGTTTATAAATCTATTTGTCATACATTATTTTTTATAATAACACAACTCTATTATAAATTTGTTTGCCTTACTGGTTTTGTTTTTCATTTCCAATTGTTTCTAATAGATCTGAAATGAAAGAGCTTTGTCATCTTCCCCTCCTCGTTGTTATTTTCATTGTACAACACTGGCTTTGGCCTATTTAAGCGCAGGTGCAGCCGAGTTCACGTTGTAGAAAACTTATTTCCTTTTTGAACTTATTTTGTATTGGATAATTCAGGATGTCGAGCAATTTTAATCTGCGATCCAAGGTGCTGATGCAACCATTGGTGCTTTTCCAAATTATCGACGCTTACGAGCGTCGCCCAAAGGATGCCAATCAGGTAAGTATTTATTAATGGGGATTTCGATTCCTGACCAGTAATATATCGTAACGACAAACATCAGGTAATGGGCACTTTGCTAGGCCGTAACTACGGCAAGGAGGGCTTCGTCGAGATCACCAATTGCTTCACGGTGCTGCACAAGGAGCATCCGGACAGTGGCCGCATCGATCTGGACCTTTCGTATGCTACCGACATCCTGGAACTTAATATGCTGACCTATCCGCAAGAGCGTGTGCTGGGATGGTTTTCCACGGGAAAATCCGTATCCCGATCAGCGATGCAGCTGCACGAATATTATTCCAGGGAGTGTGGCAAAGGGCAGCCGCTGCACCTGCTCGTTGATGCAACCTTGAAGAGCCAGCGACTTTCGACGCGACTGTACTGCGCCGTGGAGATGGGAGTGCCCGGCGGTACCAAGGGCCTGATGTTCTCGATGGTGCCCCTGGAGATGACCAGCGGGAATGCCGAAACGGTGGCTCTGCGTTTGATGGAGAAGCATTCAATGCAACCATCAACAAAGCAGGTGGGACGCATCCTGCCGGAGCTGGTTCAAGTGGTGGATGCCACAAGGGACATTCAACAGCGTCTAGATCTGGTGCTTCGCTACATCAACGATGTCTTGGCCAGGAAACGAAAACCCGACAACGTGGTGGGACGGGCCCTACACGACGCTCTTACTTCGGTGCCACTGGTGGATTCGGAGA
Organism: Drosophila kurseongensis; assembly: GCA_018153305.1. Classification (NCBI taxonomy): domain Eukaryota; kingdom Metazoa; phylum Arthropoda; class Insecta; order Diptera; family Drosophilidae; genus Drosophila; species Drosophila kurseongensis. Next base: position 13,158,361 of record JAECXX010000004.1, on the reverse strand, counting down.
ACTTCCGCCTGATGTTCAATGGCAACTTGCGGGACATGCTCATGTCCATCACACTCTCCATGATGATAAAGACCCAACTGCAGATCAGTGAGAAGCTGTCCAGCATGCATGATCACTAGATATCAGCAATCCAATACGACTCTTGGGGAATAAAACGGCGCTTTTGCGGGGAAATCCCGGACTAGCAAGTAAAGCTTTCATCTCAACTTGTCAATTTTATTTTTAAGGTGCTTGTATTACAACTGTATTTTACAGGTCTGGGTTTATTAATTTAATATTAATAAAATCTAATCAGTAAACCGAAGTTTACATATATACACTGGCAGTTATAACGAAAATTGATTAGTCAATACACATATTCCAGTTCCAGTTGCTATTTATAGAATTGAATAACACTCCCCTAAATTTTTTTATTCTTCCAAGCCGACTACGATAAAAAGGTACACGTTACACATAAATTGAATTTTTGGATCGTTAGCTAGAACTATATTCCTAATAAATAAAACAAATACCCTGTAATGGTCTAAAAAGTCTATTTCACTGTGTTGCAAACTTTTGATTCACTTCTCTGCAAAAGTATAGTCAATATAGAATGTACTAATTAAACAAAAATATTTTTTTTGGGTCCGCCTTTAATAAAGATATTTTTATAAACCAATACTATAAATTCAATTATTCCTTAATATAATTTTAATTTACTCCCAGACAAGCCTGTTATCTTTTACTTCATGTCTTGTAAATGGAAAAGTTTTGTAAATTTCACTAAAGCGGAATTTACTATTTTTATATTGATAGTGTCGTCTGAACTTTAGATCCCAAGACATCACGCCCGAGATAATGAGCTCATGCCCAAAACAAACGCTCTTTGTTGAGGCTTCCCCCGTCGCCGACGTCTTCTTCTTGCCCTAATCGGAAAACCCTATGAACTGATGCAATTAGAGGGCAATTATTGCAGCATCTGATTCTTATTGAGTTTTATAAGGGATTTCCTTACACGGCAAGTCAGTTGGCCAACTCCTTGAGCCGTTTTGACTGCCCAAAGTTAGCGGTGAATACAACAACTGCGAGACAACTGGGAAACCCTCTGTGAAAATATCACTAAGCACGGTGATAAGGTCCGGCTCGAATCTATATCGGTCTACTCGACTCTCAGCGATGAGATGTGGACCACCCAAATAACGACGAATCGGTATACGGCCTTATCGCAGTTCAGGGACAGTCGTCCTCGATCTGTCCACCGAGGTAATCAATTAGCAGGCACCAACTGCAAATTAGCAAACGCTGACGTTGACCGTCGATAGCAGCCCTGCCCCCTCGAACCCCCCCGCCCTTTGCTGATGCTGCTCCTGTTGTCTCTGTGTGCCCCCACCTCCCCCAGCCAAACCGACGCTGACTTATCGCCCAAGCCAAGGGCTATCGGTGCGCCCCCGGTCGCCATTCCTGATAGCCATCGCCAATGCCGGCAGCACTGCTCGGCGGATTGGAATGGATCGGATGCGGACCGCACCCTCAGACGTCCAGCGGCCGGCGATCCGAGCAGACGCACCAAGTATTAAGCCTGGGATAAAACCGATTCGTGTTCGAAAGATTTCAAAAAATGAATACCTAAATAAACCGAGTTGAAAGTAAAACCCAAAGTGCAAATCTATAATGAATGTCAGTGCAAGTCAGTCATTTTGAATTTTGAATAGTGAAACCGCTCGCTACCGTAATTTAAAAAAAAAAAAACAAATTTCGTGACCGTTTGAACGATTTGAACATCAAAGTATTATGTTTTCGCTGCTGCTGCACCACCCGCTCGTCTGCCGCTGCTGTCTGCTCGAGCAGCCGCCGCTCTACCACAGTCTTCATGACGCCTCCAGCCGCCTGGCCGTGGAGCTGAAGGCTCTGGCGCCCACCCTGCTCCTGGATCCCGGCGACAATCTTACCGACGTGATCTGCGAACTCTGCCTGCGCCGCCTGCACGACGCCCGCGACTTCCAGCAGCGGTGCGAGCAGTCCGAGCAGGTGCTCCGCTCGCGACACGAGCAGTGGAAGCACACGGTGGCCGTGGGCGACGCCCTGGCCCTGGACGATGTGCTCGAGTGCCTGGAGCGGGAGGTGGGCAGCCTGGAGGGGCCGGTGCCCGTGCCCCAACAGCCCAGCAAGCCGGTGGCATATGTGGCACCGCTAATGGAGACAGTGGATTTCGGTAAGAATAAAACTCTTAGCTGCTCCAGAAGATCACAAACATTTTTAAAAATCATTAAACAACCGAGCTCTCTTCGAAAACTAAAGAATAATACCTGTATATTAATTTGTAATCTCAAAAGCTGTTTTAAATTTATTAATTATATATATATTTTGTATATGTATTATTCTTTAATAAAGCAGATTCGATGTTATTTATTATTTTTATGTCAAAGTTTAAGTACACATAAAAAAATAAATTCAATTTAAGTGTTTATTAAAATGTGTTATTTAGCCGTGACAATTGACTTTGAGATACCATGAAATCCCTAGTACATACTTCAAGGGATATTAAAGAGATAATCTAAATAAGAAAATTAATTTATAGTCGTGTTTAAATAAAAAAAAGCCCATATCGACAAGAAACTTATCCATAACGTGTCAAATTTTTTAAAGTTCTCAGTGTTCTTAAAGATGACGATTAAACCCTTCGTTTTTTTAATAACACCGTTGAAATATTTACCTTTTTTTTAAAAACCATACTTTCTGAAAAGGTGTCTTAAAAATTTTTGCTAAATTTAAATCTCAAGTATTTTGCATGTTTCATTTAATTTAATAACATCTGTATTACATGACAAAATATCATTTTTTGATGATGTATCCTTTTTCTCCTATGACCACAGACAACTTGGACTTCCAGGAGAGCACGTCCAGCGAATATGAAGCCCCCTCCTACTGGGAATTGACTGTGAATTCGGGGAGTCTGAACACGCCGCACCATCAGCCGGAGACCACGGAGCCCTTCGAAGTCACTCAGCCGGTGCCACCGACGCCTCCAGAAAGCCCTGAGCAACCAGAAGCCCCAAAACCTGTAGGCCAAAAGCCCAAAAAGCGGAGGTCCAACACCAAGCCGCGGCTTCAAGAAAATGAGAAATCCAAGGCGGAGCGGAAGGCTAGTACCCCGCGATCCTTGCACCCGTGCAGCGAGTGCGAGAAGAAGTTCACCCGCAACTTCCAGCTGCAGCTGCACTTGAGCTCCGTGCACAGGATGGGCAACATGCGGTACCAGTGCGAGGATTGTGGCAAGAACTTCGCATCGCGGCACAGCCTGCGGTACCATGTGAAGTCGGTGCACTCGAAGGAGCGTCCTTTTGGCTGTCCGCACTGCGAGCGGCGCTTCGTCCTGCGCACCCAGCTGATGTCCCACCTGCGCACCCACACCGGCGAGGCCAAGCCGCGGATCTTCGAGTGCCAGCGGTGCTCGAAGAGCTGGCCCACCAAGTCGGATCTGCGCACCCACATGCGCTCGCACAACCCCAACATGGAGCGGCCCTTCAAGTGCGACACCTGCTCGAAGGCCTTCTTCACCCGGGGTCACCTGAACTCCCACCTGCTGGTGCACACCGGCGAAAAGCCATTTTCCTGCGAGTACTGCGAAAAGTGCTACCAGAGCGTGGGCAACCTGAACAACCACATGGTGCGCCAGCATGCCGAGATTATCGAGGCCCAGCTGGAGAGCGAGGCCATCGAGAGTTGAGGTCCAAGGAGTGGCTGCATTAAGTATTAGGAGCGTTGTAGAGGCAATATCACCGAGTCGGGCGCAATTAATTATTGTTACATTGTGAAAATACTACACCGAAAACTCATTTAATATTAAAACTTGATCTTAATAATCACATAACTTACTAGTTTATTTGGCTAATTTCAAAAAGTGTATGCATATTGCTACTATTAATTAATATTAACAATGTTCTTTAATTGAGCCATATTAAATCACTTTTTAGTTTTTATAAAAATAGTAATATTGCAATGATAAATTAGGGCGCTGAGGTTAAGGAACAATAAAATATGATGGATTTGGGAATACATCCAGATATGATTTTATAATAGCCACCTAACTTACAGTTTGTTCATCAAATTTCAAATAGTGTATTTATATTTCTATAATTAATTATATTCTTAGTCATAAATTTGAACCAATAAAAAAAAATGTTATTAAATTTAAATAAAATACTAATATTGCAATGACAAATCAGAAAAGAACGTTGTAGTCAATCATCAACATATGAATGCTTGGATTGGAAAAACAGGATATGTTTGGATATCTAATTAGATTTATTTAATAAAAACTTTTTGAGACTCTTGAAAAAGCATTTGCTTTCCTTAAGAAAATTACATTTCCCCTACCGGGCAGGGAAGAATTAATGACAGCTTCATTCATCACGAGCAAATGCAGTATTATTGCGCAATCGAAGATTTGGCAAACATTTCTAAGGCCTGGCCGTCTTATCTTCCGCCACAATGTCGCAAGACGCAAACGTGTGATTGCCAAACGCAGCTGCGAGGTGAAAGTAGCAAGACACCCAACTAATAAAAAACAACATAAAACCAGACTTAAAAAAAACAAAATACAAACAAAAAATTTGAAATAGAAATCGTGCAAAAATGTGGAATCAAAATATAAATAAAGCTAAATATAGGCGATGACAATTAAAGTATTTTAAGCTCCCAACATTTTTATAAATTCGGACTTATGAAGGTGTAATCTATAAAATAAAATCCACATTGTTAGTTGAAAAACGCTTAGTTCGGAGACTAACAAGTTCTTAAAATCTGAACATTTATATACTTGTTTGATGTAACATATCCATTGTCGATTCTTGGTTTCGGTTCTACAATTAAAATGGGTATCCTTTTCTAAAGATCCGGTAATAATAAATACTAAGATTGTAAATTCCGGTAATTTCACTTTGTATTATAATTAATTTTAAACGGAAATGAATATTCAAAATTTGATCAAAATATTGTTGTCATAACTCACTCTTGTATACGTATTTGATAAAATATCCCTGTCCACGTTCAACATTAATCTCAGGGTCTTATGAAACCCAGTTCAGGGCTTATCGCCAAGAGTCTTTGTATATTTGCACGCGTGTATTTGTGTACCTATTGAATACAAAAATAAAATGTGAACACAAATCGTTAATTAGCTAGAAGAAGCGATTAATAGATAGAGGCCAACAAAGGGGCGATTTAGAGCCAGATTATAAAAAGCGCAAGTAAAAATTTCCAGAATATTATACAATAATAGATTCCATTCTCTCTGCTTACAAATTTGTAGTAGAAATGGATGTAAAGTAAAGTATAGATAATACTCATCTAAACTTTATAAACTCTATGAACTGCCGTTCAGTTATTTTAATTGATTTGATTTGTTATTTTCAAAGAATTATTTGTAAATTTTTATTTAAAAATTGAAAAATAAGAAAAATATGTTTATAAACAAAATAATTCCTTTTTGAAATCCATTTTTTCTTCAACCAAATATTTTTTAAAGATTAAAATCTAACAAAATATAAAAATATATCAAAATAATTATTGTATAATTAGCCAGCTAAAGATAGAATAAAAAAATGTATTTTCGTTAAATATTTTTTTTTAGCTTGAACTTCCGACCCCTCCTCATTCATTAATTTATTTGTAGATAATAATACCTCTATTAAAACATTTAAACTGATAACGGTGGAATGCATAATAATTTGTATTTCTACTCGGTCCGCAAAGAATAAACTATATTTGTTTTGTTTGTTAAATCACATTTAATTTTTTTCGCCGTTTATAAAACATAAAAATATATATACATTTTCTTGTTTCAGTCCATGTATGTATACAAGAAACTATACCATCTAAATAAGATATACAAGATAAGGTATTATCAGTACCCGCGATAAGAATAAATTCCAAAAATTCCTCATCATCCATGGCATCCAGCACTAGTGTCACACCGACCATAAAACAAACCAAAAAAACCCATTACTACTTAAGCCATGCTTGCACAAAATTTGTTTCAATTACAAAACCACCACAACAATTATGCACTTGAGCTGCTGAAAGCGAGAGAGCAGTTAAAGTGTTAATCTAATTAACTTTGATAGAGACGGAAAGCTTGAACTGAGGAAGTGACCGCTGGCCTAGGTCGGCGATGAATCAGACTACAAGCGGTCCGATAACCTTGTCTCAGGTTGGGATGCATATGCATGTGCACCTCCTGGCCACTCACTTTGAGTGTTTGCACATCCGGAACGTGATCGCTGGAGACTGAGATGCTAAGAGGAGTCTTTGCTCTCCGGACACTGACCCAATCAAGGCTTTTCAATCAGGGGGCTTCACTGGGGACTGCTCTACCTACATACGTGCTCTGGAGCTCCTGCCGGTTCAGGGTGGGGTTCACTTGCGTCTCCATAAACATAAGCCAAGATTTGTTCTACCCCAACTACCTCCCCCCGTTCCCAATGGATTTTATGTCTTTGTTATCATCGCCGTTCAATGAACGGATCGCTTATTGTTTGCCGGATCTTTGTACTCCAAATCTTTTTGTCGCATTTCAATAATATGCTGGGGTCGATTAATGACTCATGCTACACCAAAGAACATGTCCCGTGCATTCCAAAAAATCAAATTTAACTGAAAAATGGAGGAACATAGAATATTTGAAGATATCGCAAGTCAATTAAAAAGTATTTCAATACCGTATTGCCTACTTATAAAGTACATAATATAATCTTAGTCTCACAATTTTGTTTTAAATTGGTTTTATAAAGATTATGCTTAAATAAAAATGAAACAAATAATTATGTATTATGATCATTAATTTAATTAATCTAGACTTTTGTTTTTATTGCTTATCTGTAACATCACTTAGTAGCATTGAGTGTGATTTCATTCAAATTGGAAAAATTTGCTATTCGTTATTCTGTACACCAATTTAAAATAAGTATGACTTTAAATATGTTTTTGAAAGTTTTCAAATACGGACGGAAAGACAAACATATAAATTTAAAATGTTGGTATATAGTTTTTGGCAGTATACCACGTTACTCGGTTATACCTTTTAAAAAGTATAATTTCGTTGTGGTATCTTTACCATTAAAATTGGATTAGCAGTTGAAATAAGGTTCCTTATTAATATATTTCTAATACTGCAATGTGCCACATGTGCAGATCCCATTTAACTAATACCTCCAAAGATCAAACTAGTACCCAAACACTTATCTCACATCTCAAAGCAGTTTATTTACATAAAACCAACAAACAATTTAATATTTACATAACCATTTGAATTTTTTTCAACGCTCTATTCATTCCCTTGAGGATTGATCAAAGAGCAAACGTCCCAGCTGCAGTTGCTGCTGGGCATACGAGTTGAGGGCTGGGGTATCCTGACCCATTGATCCACTGATGGCGCCTTCGGGAGTGACCGATTGGCGGACCAACTCCCGCAGACTGGCCGAGATCTTGGCGGTACGGAAGCGATCATCTTGGCGCCGCTGGCGACACTCGACAAAGCGCTGGGACTGGTGCTTCTTGCGCTCGATGTCACCACGTAGCTGATCCCTGCGCAGCCGCTCCTCCAGCTGTCGCTCCCGCCAGTGCTCCTCGTGGTGGACCTGCTCCACATAGTTGTCGTGCTGCATCCGCTTTAGGTACGCCTCCAAAAGCTGGCCTCGCAACTCGTCCGCCCGACGCAGCCGTTGCGTGAGCCTCATGCAGATGTCGCGCTTGCGCAGCGTCTCGTCCAGGTGCTGCTCCTCCTGCTGAACCGTAACGGCCTCACTGCGTCGCAACTCCTCGCACCGTCGCTGACAAAGATTAAGGTCCCGCTCTAGTCGCCTGGCCTCCAACCTCTTCTTGGCCGCAGCGTCCTTGGCGTCAAGCGCTCCACGCAATCGCTTCAGTTCCGCCAGATCCCGCTCAGCCAAGGTCTGCAGCCGCGCCTTGGTCACCAGGAAGTCCTGGAACTGTTTGTCGTGAACTGCCTGCTTGTACGCCTCCAGCTGCTCAACCCGCAGAAGCTGTCGCTCCAGTCGCTCGTTCTCCCAGAACTTTCGCGCCAGCCAGGCGGTCTCCTTGTCGGCGGCCTGCTGGCTCCGCTTTCCCGCCATTCGGTTCAGAATCTTCTGGTCATGACTGGGCACCTGCTGGAAAGCGGCTCGCACCGTGGGCGCCAGACACAGGTTGGCCATCGAGTTGCACAGCGAGTTCTTCTTGGCCTGCGTTTGGCTTTGCAAAGGGGCCATGTTCTCGTGCGACTTGGACTTGGCCCGCCCGATGATGGACAGCGCGGGGGCATCGTTCAGGGGACCCAGAAATTGCTGTATAGATGGCAAAGACAATGTTAGTGGTAAAGCCAAATCAACTTAAATCAAATCTAAATCAAACCTATAGTTAAAACATGAAATGGTAAAGCGCAGCCCAAAATATATTAAAAGCTAGAACTTCAAATATTCGTTAATTATTTTATAAATAATTTAAAAACGTCTATGTTCGCTACAAAAACATTGATAGCCCTATCTTACACCATTTTTGGCGAATCCCTCAAGTTTATCAAATATCGGATGACTATATTTTATAGCTGTCATTCCTAGATAAGTATCCTAATCGTATATATAAGCAGATCGAGCTTAAAAGTATTATAAGTATAATAAAGTATAATAGACCAATATAAAAGACTCTCATAAGTATTAATGAATTACTTTGCTTTAGTTAAATGCTATTAAGCATCAAGTATTCACGAAATACTTTACTTTAGTAAAATGCTATTAAGCATTAAGTTTTCCGGATTGCAAGACAAATTGTTTTTAAGTATCAGAATTTTTGCTTTAGACCTCGAGGTGCCGAAATTTGCTTTTCTCCTTTTTTTTCTAAGCTCACTTACTTGAAGCATCTTGCAATCCCTTTGGGCACCTCGTCGTCGACGATCCTGAGAAATGGGTTCTACTTTCGGCTGATGCTGCTTTTCGCGGGAATTACTCCTGCGGCTACCTGCACTTTTTGACCGGCGACTCCTACCAGAGTCCGTACTTCTTTTCTGGCAGTCGACGGATCCGCGCCTGCTTTGGGAGGACTTTCCATCCGTTGGAGACCGGGAAGCACTTCTGTTACCCTGGCTGCTGGCACTTCTTTTGCTCTTGGCACTGTCCCGGCGCTGCAACTGCTCTAGGGCTTGAATGTCCTTGTCCAGTTGCAACAACTCCTTGAGGCTCTCCTGCCGCTGGATGCCCCTGCCACTCACTGAGCTGCTGCTGTGGGAGCTGTAGCAGTCGCAGTGACAGATCTCGCAGCAACTGTCGGCCAACTCCAGCTCCTCGAGCAGTTGCAAGTGCTCTGCCTCCGACTGTCCTTTGGTTTTGCTCCTGGCCCGCGACTCGCTGCGTCCGCGACGCTTTCGTTTGGGTGTCATAATGTTGGTGGAACTAATCACCCATCTATATTGGTGGACCTAATCCAACGGGGTCAAACTGTAAACTGGCATACAAAGTGGATCGCTCGGGATTTCTTTTTTTATACCTGGCGTAATCAACCCAAATTCCTGTGCCTGCCCTGCAACGACATTTCCGACTGGCTTGTTTATTTTTTCATTGATTGGTCATATGCTTGTTGTCCTTGGCAACGCCACAAACCCGCAAATCCAAACCAAAACCCACCCGAACTCAAAATAAACTCCTTGGCAGTTGTAGAGGTCTGTTTTTGGCCTTTAGCACAGAATGCGGAAATTATCGAGTTTAATTAGCCTCTGCGGAAAGTGAAAGGTCTCGGGAAAATGGTAGGCCAATCAAATAAAAAACAAAACAAGGACACAAAAGTGTTAGAAAAATGAAGGATTCAAAGAACACGGAATAAACACATCGAATCCATTAAACCATTTAAGGCATTTCTTTTATTTTTAATTATTGTACAGAAACGTATACGTATGTATATATGTTTAAACTTTAATAACATTACTTTGTAATTTAAAAGATTAGTTATCGATAGAAAATAAGGGAAATTAATATCTGCCCTAATTTCTGGTTGTCAAGATTTCCCTAAAATCTGATTTAAAAACTCGAAAGATGCTTTTAAATTTTAAGTTTAAATACTATTCAATATACTTATTTGGCCATATCGTCTCCATTAAAACTGTTTACTGTATTACCACAACGATACTGTCTGTGGAGAAACCGGTCCGAAGAATAATTAAATAACATGATGGTTTTACAATGCAATCAATATATTTGCACATTTTTAGAATTTAATGTATACATATATATATTTAGATAATTTCAAGAAAACTTATATATTTATCAAATATTTATGAAATAATTAATATTCCATGGACTAATAAAATAAGTTAACAAAACAGAACTTCAACCTGAAAAAGTGTAAGTGTTACAGAGTGAGAAGATATACTTTTTAATTTAATTTAATATTTTATCGCATACACCGTCTGAAAATCTAGGTCGGGACGTTTTTTATTAATTTTATACACATCAAGTTGAACAATTCTAGCTAATAATTTACAAGCACACGCACGCATATACAATATTTAAACCCTTTTTGTTATAATACTGCGACACAACATTAATTATAACCAAGGTAAGATATTAGTTAGAAGTTCACGTTCTAGTCGTAAGTATGTATATGAATATATATATAGTAAGTAATATTGCTCTTTACTTTGAGGTTAGTTGAGGTTGAATCTGCTACAATCGAACCAAAGGGGAGTCAAAGAAAGGATCCTATTCAAAGACCAGCGGTATTGACGTGAAAGGTAGCACCGGACACGAAGGCTCCAGCTGCAGCGATGTGGAGAAGCAATCAGCCGAGGCATGGAAATCGCCCAGGGTCTCCATTACCTTGCCCAAAGCAAACCTGTGAATTTTCATAAATAAGTCTGGGTTTGTCAACCAAGTGAAACCTCTTAAAGCTTACCAAATCTTGGGACAGCTTGGATCTAGTTTAGCCGCATCCTTCAGCATCTTCTCAGCCAGTCTGGGCTCTCCCAGTATCAAATGAGCCTGTCCCAGGGCACGTAAAGCTTCCGTATGATGGGGATTGGCGGCCACAGCATTTAGGAAACATTGCTTGGCGTCAAACCACTGTTCCAAATAGACATGTACCTGACCTCGCTAAAAAAATGTAATTTACATAATTAATTTAATTTGGAATAAAAAGGAGACTATTTGTAGAGGATATTATTAAGAATTGCAAAGGGCACTGCAGTTGGTTGCATGCAAAAGAAAAAAACATTTTCCACTGCAAATTTTTAAAATTTAGATGTATAAAAAAATTGTACGGAGCTTATACGTTTAACTAAAAAAATTACAAAACCGACTTTTAAAGTAGAATAAACATATTTTATGTCAACAATTCTTCCTTCTTTACGAATACAATGTACTTGTATAATTAAACTACATACCATAAACATGATCTGATGCGAAAGCGGATATATCTGGGAAGCCTCGTGTATGCAGTTAAGAGCTTCGTTGGGTTGATCAATTCTCAGATAGACATCAGCCAGCAGAAGCCAGATCTAAAAGGAATTTGATAAACCAGATAAGACTTTATAAGATCGGGATATTAACAACAATATAAGCACCTCAATTTGAAGCATCCAGGGTCGTCGGGGTCCTGGTCGCTGGGTAAACGAGCTAAGCGAGCTGGCCGCTTCACTCAGAGCCTGTTCGACGCGGGAGACTGCAGCGAGGGATGCAGCGTACACCGAATCTTTAAAAAGTTAAAGTTATATTAATCAGATGGGAAATGTTAAACAAGAAAACCAACAAAAAACGGAACTGGGATAGAGTTGAAGAAGAAGAATGGACAACATTTCAAGGTACTGAAAGCAGTAAATTAACATTTTAGCTTAAAATTTGTCCATACAGCTACGGAACTAAAACCAAGGGGTTACATTGACAAAAAATATATAATTATAATTATTTAAACTTTACTCGAAATGGGCGTTAGAACTAAATAATAGTTTTGGTGCACTTTATGACAAATGTTAATCAGAAATTTAACGATCAGTAATTTGGATGTAATGTATAGGGGAGAGTTCTCCAGTTTTGAAACCTTTTGTTTTTGCATTGTCTTTTAAGCTTAAACCAATGAAAAGTAAAGAGTTATAGATAGGTTCAGAACTTGGCCTGTGAGCTATAAAATTTCCCATCAAAAAATATTGGAATATATTTTTAAATAAATAAAGTACTACGTAGGAGAAAAAAAGCAAAGGCAGGCAGATATGCAATCAGCGAACTACGGAACCAGAAAACTTGAAAAAAAGCGAATCCCGGTGTTAAACAAGTCCGATCACCATGCAGTCGCAATCGAAGCTTATTAAACCGGGATCTCTCATTAGCAAACTTACAATTATTTTTGCGAATTTGATTGGTTTGTTATGTACAATACACACATTCCGCAGAAGTTGGGATACAGATATATATATATACACAAGTGTGTATACACAGAACATTCACATTGTTAGAGAGAGAGATTTGGATTTACAGGCGGCAGCCGGCGAGAACTTACTCGAATCCTTGTCGGACATCTGTGAGGAATGTGCCAAGTGAACGCCGCTCTTGGTATCCGAGTGTTTCTCCTCCTCCCCCGCCAGCTGGGCCTCGTAGACGTCCCGCCACACGGCCAACATGTGCTGGACAGTGCTCAGCGCTGTCTCTGCGTCCTCCAGGTGTAGCTGCAGATGTGCCTTAACGTGCAGTAGCTGTAGATTGTCTGGAAACTCGTGTAGAGCATCCTCTACCACTCCCAGAGCCTCTCGAGGACGTCGCGACGCCGTCAGCAGCAGCGCAAAAAGGTGTAGGCAGGGAGCGTGCTCCATGCGCAGAGCCAGCGCGAAACGGATGTGGGTCAACGCCTCGGCCAGCTGTCCCAAAAGCGCATACTGCAACGACAGATAGTACTCGGCCAGGTGGTCGTTCCCGTCTAGCTGAACAGCCCGCTCCAGTGCATCAAGAGCCAACTTGTGGCATGCATCCCGCTCGCTCTTTAGGTTTGACTGGATGGCCAGCTGCTGGTGACCAATGCCTACAAAGAGTTGACTGCGCGATGGTCGAAGACCTGCAATATGACAATAGATATTAAAATATAAGTAATAAATAATTAATTTAAATTTGCTTTGGTTCAACGCAAAGCCTAACCCACCCTTCACTTCGCGTTTAAGAGCTTGTTGAGCATAATCCAGACCCTGCTTAACCGTTTCCAGACTTTCGTAGCAAAGGCGCGAGGCCAGCAAACAAGGCAGCGGATCGCCAGGCGTGAGCTTCATTGATTCTTGCAGGACTCTCAGTGCATGTGTGTGCTTCTCAGCAGCCATTAGACTCAGTCCGTATTGCCGCCATACATGCTGTTCGCCGAAGCTGAACTTTAGCGCCTTTTCGAAGGACTCGTTTAACAGCTGGACGAGACCCCAGCGCACAGTAGCCAGAGTTAGGAGATCATAGACGGCCGTCACGTTTCCCATAGCATGCTGACGGGCCTGTCGGAACTCGGGACTTTGCGATAAAACAGTATCCCTCACTGCTAGAGCCTCGGCGATGAGCAGCAGTAGAATCACCTCCTCCTGCTGGTTTCGCGGGTTAAACTGCTGGCGGGCGGCGTACTTTCGCGGCTTCCAAAGCTTCTTCGAGGAACCTCCGCGTAGAGTCCCACCGCCAGCCTTTCCGGTGAAGGGAGGGGCATAAATCGTGCCGGACACTCCCCTTAGAAGCACCTCGGCTAGCTGACGAGCCAGAGTGAGACGTAACGACTGGGTCGCCCGCGTCTCAATGGCGTTCAACATGATGCGGTATCGCTCGACGGCCTCCTGAAGCTTTTCCGTCTTGATAAGCACTATAGGCGCCCGCTGTAGCGCCGTCTCCAGAATGGCTCCCATCCGTCGGTTCACTTCAAGGCCGCTGGGACCGCTCGCCGGTATGGTACTGCTAATGGCGAAGCTGCTGCTCGACGGCTGCACACCCGCGTTTACGTTTAGCGTGGACCCAGCAGTCGAGTTGTTGGAGGAGCTGCTGCTCCCACTCACGATGTCATACTCCTGCAGGTAAAGCAGTCCCAGATCCGTGGCGCGCTCAAAACAGTTGATCTGGGGGTAAGAATCAAAGTAAGTTTATGCAGGGTTTTAAAAAAACACAAAGCTTTTACCATCTCCGTGTCCTTCTCGGCCTTCTTGAATTTGGATGACGGCTTCGAGGTCTGCTGCTCCAAACATAGTCCCTTAATGGCATAAGACTCGGCCAGGATCTTTAAACTGCGCCTATAAAGGATTACAATTATTATTAAATATATATACATACATATTTGGAGGAGCAACAGAAACCTCTTCGGTTGAAATTCTTACAAATGTATATGTAATACAAATTTTAACGGGATTTCAATGATACCTAAGAATCTAGCCAAACTTGTGCGTATCTTACAGTGTCAGCTCCTTCTCGGCAAGCGTGTTGAGCTCAGCCTTGACGAAGTTGTCCAGGCTCTGCTCGTACTCGCCGCAGGCAAAGCACAGCTTGGCCAGCAACAGGTAAGCGTCCAAGGCAATGCCCGCCTTTTGGCCGCTTTCACCTAGGGCCAAGTGGAGGAAGCGCCGTGCCTCGGCCAAGCCTGACTTAGCGCGCCCGAAGTTGGAGTCGGCCCCGGCGAGGGCATGTTCTTCCAGGTAATTTTCCAGACGGGCCTCACCCACCAGGAAGTTGGCCAGGCACTCTAATAAATCGAAGAGAGGAGTCATTGCAGGCGTTTTGTCATCGTCTTATTCGCGCCAGCTTACTCACCATTATGGGGCGATCCGGTCTTCAGTTCATCCGTCAGCTCAATGACCCGCTGCCACTTGCCCTCGCTGCGGCAGCTCTCGATCAGAGCCTCCACTTTTGTGGTGTTAGTGTTACGCATGTTTCTGTTGGCCATGAGACCACCGGACAGGTGTGTTTCCTGGGCGCGTCGAAATCGGTGATCCCTGTGCGGTGTGTTTGTGTTTGTGGGCGCGTTAGCTCCTTATTTGCGCTTACAGCATTTTCCTTGAACGCTAATCGAATTATTTCATAAACATTGGAGTTTTTCGTGTTTTCTTCGCTCTTCCTCTTCGTCACATATGGCAGCTGTTATCGACAGACATTGTAATCGATAGTTATGTTAACAGCGTTCTGTTAAGCGATTTGTGAAGCAGTGTTGGCAGGCAAACATTTTCTAGCCATTAAAATGTTCTTAATTTTAAGCCTGGGTTTTATTTTTTAATTTAACTCAAAACTATAATAAACGCAATAAATATAAATATTTTCATAACACCAATAATTTATTTTGGCATTTTTCTTATGACCCAAGCTCTGTTTATTTTGAACTTGCTGATTACAATTTCAATTATTTATTAAGTAAAACATACCAATTTCAGTAACAAATAAAAAATGACAATATACTTTCTTTACAAACAAACAAATTAACGTTTTATGGACATTAGCTTTTGCATTTCGCCATATCTTGATAAACTTTTAATATCTAAAAGATATTTTTTACATTTATATTAAAGCCAAACAACAAATAATATATAAAATTCTAATGCGTAGTCATCACAAGAACATTAATTTCCATTATGTGATTTTTTTTTGTTAATTTTAATTTTGGAGCGAAACGAGTCTGCATCGTCGATATTTACCAAACATTTTTAAAATACACACAAAATTAATTGGGTTTTTAAAAGAAGAACGAACTGAACTATAGCTTTTTAGTGTTTTGATTTATGACAATTCCGCTTTTTTTGCTTTCCAAAAGCTGGCAACACTAATGCGGACTGTAAGTGTAATATATTTATGTTAGTTGTTTGCTTCCGATAGGTTCACGCGTTTCTCCGTCTCGACTCGGAAAAATAAATAATTATGCGGTATTTTGCGATCAAATTGTTTAAAATTGTGCATAATTAAATCGAAATATACAAAAGAATAGCGTACTGTAGCGTAAGAATGAAGCTGGATCGTAGTATAAGGCTTTAATAAATTATTGGCAAATCGTTGTGGGACCCAAAGACCAAGATTATTAAGCGGTAAGTCATTCCGGCTTTAATACGTTTACTTTTTTTGTATTAATTTGGCTAAAAGCACAGCACGTGTGACTTTGTATGTGTGTGCGACGAACACTCAGCTGTTTTTGAGGTTTCTGTTGTTGTTTTTGCGCACACACAAGAAAGCAATCAGTTTGAAAGGGACGGAGATAACTTAGCCCAGGTAGAAAATGAATAAAAGTAAAAGTGATTTCAATGTGTTTTTTTTTCTCGTGCACTTCAGTCATCTAATTGGAGGTGCAACACCCTATCTTTCTCTTACTTTCAAGTTCAATTGTTGTTTCGATGCCAATTTCACGCGTAATTTAAGCAATCAAATTTGTTTGCCCTGCCCCGCCCCTTCCGCCCACTTGCCAGTCATCGATAACTTTTATCGCGTGCCCGTCAAATGTCAAACTTAATTGCCAAGCTTCTATTTTTTTGCTGGGTTTTTATTTATTTGTTGCTTGTCAAAACTCTGCGAAATGGGCGTCCCATTAGCGATTCATGGCATGCACCAACAATAAAATAACAAATTATTACGTAAAGCAAACATTTAAATGCACATTAAAATAAGCGCGAAAGAGCCATCAAAGATGCCATGCCCGGTTTCTGACTATTTCTCGTTCTTCATTTATTGCCCCTCTCATTTTCGCGCAGAGAGAATCTCTACAATTCTCCCCCATTGCATTTTCTGAAAATGGGGCAGCGACGGAATTCTTTTAAACGCACCAGCGACGCGCCAAATTAAAAGCCAAGGCGAATCAAAACAAAACCCAGAGGGCGCCCAACGGGCCGAGGGGGTGGTGGAGCCGCGTGGGAGGCAGTGGGTGGCAAGAACGGAAGGGGGTCGAGTAAGTGGGCTTGTAGTGCGACGTCGCGGTTCTGCCTGCTTATGACGTAATGACAATAATTACAAGGCAAGTAAGTGGCAAATGGGTAATGGAAGTGGGAGCCGAGAAAGAAGGGTCTCAGAGCATCGCACTGTGGGGTTTATTTAAATACTGTAAATAATTTGTTAATTTATTTTTTGTAAAATATTATTTTGGAATATGATATAAAAATAGTTTTTATTTTTGCACCAGCCTAAGTATCTTTATGATAGCTGTTTTCTAAAAATTTGAACTTTCAAAAATAATCTTAAGAAATAATAAGAACGATCAAAAACGTTGCAATCTGAATTAATAATTATTTATAAATAGCAGAACTTTTAACCCCTACTCTGTTTAGCTTTAAGATTGAGCAAAAATAGTATTCGCAAACCAATAAATTGTATGTTAAGTTTATAGCATTGCGTAATGGTTTAATAGTGTCCGCAAGAATTACTCATACGACCCGTTATGTCAGTTAGAATAAATTATTGGGCTTAAGGCAACACTACGGATGAGTGATAAACATAAAAGACAAAACGGAGACCCTGAAAAGGTTTTCTTAAAAATGTTCTGTTCTTAAGCCTCAGATGCACCAAAGCGCCCTAATGTACATACAATGTAAGATACAAACCTGCTGATGTATCGTTTAACAATATTTTCGATTCCACGAACACCATTCGGGCCCACTGTTAGATTTAGTTGTTGTGCATGAACAGCAGGTGGCTGCTTGGGGCAATGTAAGGGGTGGTGGGAAGTACGAGAGAATAGACAAAGGGAGGGGAATAGTGACGAGAGACGCAATCGCGTCAAATGCACACATACTCTTGGCGATTAAGCGTAACGGTACTCCAAGAGCAAGTAAAGTCTTCAGAGGCGCGAAACGACAAAAAGAGAGAGATGCAGAGAGGAAGTGGGGCAAAGACAGACTTTGGGATGTGTTGGGCTCTACACAGAAAGAAAATTCACATACAATTTTTTATAGATTTATGAAATTGACATTTTGTTTTGAAGAATATAAAATCCTTATTGATCTAACATTATAAATATTAAATGAAGTATAAACCTCATATTTTTTTTGTCATTTAAGTAATATATATTTATACCCGTTACTCGTAGAGTAAAAGGGTATATTGTATTCGTGCAAAAGTATGTAACAGGTAGAAGGAAGCGTTTCCGACCCTATAAAGTATATATATTCTTGTTCAGGATCACTAGCCGAGTCGATCTAGCCATGTCCGTCTGTCCGTCTGTCCGTCTGTCTGTCCGTCTGTCTGTCTGTCCGTATGAACGCTGAGATCTCGGAAACTATAAAAGCTAGAAGATTGGCATTTTGCATGCAGATTCTAGGAGTTCCTACGCAGCGCAAGTTTGTTTCAAAAAGGTGCCACGCCCCCTTTAACGCCCACAATCGCTAATATACGATTTCGGAAAATATTTCGGAAAAGTAAAAATGCAGTTTTATTGTGTTTATCAATACCTATCGAAATGTAGAAGAAATTTTTCAAATCGGACCATTCGTTAAAAAGTTATGCGTGATCAAAGTTTCTATCTCCATCTCCCTCGCACTCCCTTTACCTGTGTAACGGGTATCTGATAGTCGGGGCACCCGACTATAGCGTTCTCTCTTGTTTTTTTCTGTGCGCATCTGTGACTGTCAAGACTTACGCATAAAGGCAAGAAAAATAAAAAATATGGCGCTTGAAAATTTAAACAGATGGAGTTGCTCCTCGCCGCGCCTCTCGCTTTTCCTCTCTCTTTGTGCGAAACAATTTGGCAACGAAACGAAATTCCAGAGGCCACGTTTAACACTGTACGCTTTGTTGTTGCTTGACTGCCCCCAAGTTTTTTTTGTTATTGCCTTTTTGCTGCTTTGCGTTATTTGTAAATTCGTTCAATGTGTGCTTTGTATGCCTCCCCCTCTTTGTTTTAGTTATATTTTCCCGCCCGCTTTGTTTTGTTTTTCGCCTTGTTTATTTGTTTGTTGCTTTTTGGCAAAGTGTGACCCGCTTCCCCTTTTGTCCAGCTTTTGTCGCTCTCCCCTTTCTCCGCTCTTTTCACTAAGGGTGTTCTCATTACAAACCGCGCTCTTTTTCGCGACGTCATACTGACGGCAAAGATTTACTTTGTCCTCGTCCTCGTTGTCCCGCTCTTTTCGCCTTTCTTCCTGCACCTCCTTTGCTTTTGCCGGAGCTTGGAACTCCTTTTCGGTACCGTTAGCCTACATAGTACAATGGTTGGGTGTATTTTGTGGTAATTTTGACGGCACTGAAGTTCCATTTTACATACTGTGCTTAATGAAAAACTAATAAAAACCATCCATTGAATTTTGTGTATATCCTCATACTTTAACTACTATTGTTTACTGTTTACATGGAAAAGGAATAACAAATTAATCGATGATCTGAAATTTATTTTTTAGTTGATTTTTTGTAAAAGATCTGACAAAGTCCGATTATTGACATTTTGTTAGTTCCAAATGGTTATACAGCCCCTAACTTCATCATCCTCATCGTCTGATCCGATTCAATTTAAAATTTATTTATTCATTGTTTTCAATGGAATGGAAATTTTTCGAGCTGTTCACTCTTTTAAGTTGTGAATGTGAAATGTGTAAACCACTCTTACGAGTGGTTCGCATAATTGAGTGTTTATTCATAATAGGGAGCACTGCATATTGTATTCGAGCAGAAGCCCTTGACAGGAAAAATGAAGGACATAATCCTGTTAACCCTAATAATTTAGCTGAATAAATTTTTTCATAATCTTGACTTTAACTCCACCAATACTGAAATAAAAAAAAGTTAATGTTACAATTATGATGGTCATAAGAGTGTTCCGCAGACCCAAACTTATTAACTAGGTAAAGTATTTTCCATAAGAACCTAACCAGGGTGCGTGTTATTTCTTAGTCTTGTCTTTAATGCGTACTTTCTTTTTGGTTTAGCTCTGGCACGTAACTCTTTCATCTATACACAGATTTATTTTATAGTTGAATATTTTCTGGCTTCTTCACAGCCTCCATACTCTCACCTCCCCTATTTTGTTCTATCACTTCCCTTTGCTCACGCACTTAGATCCAGAGAAAGTATTTATACTACAAAAAAATTATGATGCCATTTATATATGAAAAAAAATTAGACCGAGTTGGTCAAATTACTTTTATGTAGTTGAAAAGAACATGACTGCAATACAGTAATTAAAAATCTTTAATGTTGAAACCATATTTGGTGAACAGAGTTATTTGCCAACAAAAAATGGTTAAACTTAATTGAAAATGGGTTTGCCTTTACACATGTTCGTATATGTGTGTATTCGTATGTATGTATATGTTTGTACCTACTTTTGTTGAAAGTCTGGATTTTAATTACTCCAAAAGGGCTTTGCTGTTGAAATGACTAAATTTTGGATGTACTGCATTTAAATGGCATACCAACTTCCATCTCGGACACTTTTTTCTTGTTTGTTGTTTCTTGGTCATAAACAAGTGCGGGGCATAAACATGGCACACATTTTTCTGTTGCTTCCATATCACACACACTCAAAAAAATATACGCCCACAAACATTTCTGTCAGCATCTCCCGCTGCCACGCCCATTGGCCACCCCCTTTTTTTTATTGCCACTACGCGGCTATCAATAAAGTTCGATTTCTGTCGCTCCATCTGTGTGTGTTTTTCTTATACCCGTTATTCGTAGAATACTAAGGGTATATAAAGAAAATAAGTGTTTCCGACCGTACAAAGCTATTTTCTTGATCAGCATCAATAGCCAAGTTTGTCTGCAAAACAGTTACAAAAAATCGATCTTGGTAATAATTTTTGTTTCCTCTGCAAACCGTGAAGTAAGTCGGTGGCGCCAAACTTTAAAATTAGGGTTTTGATTAAAAATATATATATATACAAATTTAAATGTTTTTCATCAAAACCGACATTTTGTAACAGTGCGTGAGTACCAGGTACCTCACAGTCGGCGCTTGTTTTTGTACGGCATTGCTGCTGTGGTGTGGTAGACCTTTGTGCTTTAGCAAAAATATCTTACTCCGGCCACTGTAGTCATAAATCAAGTAAAACTAAACAAAAAAAAAAGATGAGTGAGACGAAATAAATTTATGCTTGTCCACGGTAACTTCTTCGCTTTATGCCAATATCTCTGATATCCCGTCTAACACATCGCCTATCATGAAAAAAATGCTGGGTCAGCACAAAGAAATATTCAGAATGGGACAGAAGCCAACATTTAAGTTTTACCTTGTACTTGCGCTGCCGACTCGAATTATATTTCAAGTTGAAAACTTTTTTGTTTTCCATTGCATAAAATTTCGAATAGAAGAAAAAAGTACGATTCTCGATTGCTCCTTCTTAATTTCTACCCACTTGTCCTTGTCATAATTCTGCTTCTTTTTCGTGATATTTTTTCTTTTACTTTCACGTCGTAACATCTTTACAAAATGTAAGGGACATAAATAAAAACTTTCATAAATCCATGTTTTTAATGGACCTTTTTCCGACCTTATAATATCCAAGATAGCAACGGCTAAACGGACGAACAGCTAAGATTTTAAAATAAGTCATTTAATAGCACACCACTTTATATATTCCCTTTTTATTAAGTGTTTATTTTATGCTTCGAAATTATCAATATTTGTTAGAAGAAAATCAATTATAACTATTTCTATATTCGATTTGACAAAAATATTCCCAAAGGAAAATAAACGCTATAGCCGACCGTTGAAAGGAAACACACAGTCAGATATGGCTAGATCGACTGGCCAGATTAAGAACATAATATATTCTTTATAGGGTCGGAAACGGAATCATTTACTTGGTACATACTTTTTAAACAAATGCATAATTTAACAGCCTCTTTTTTTTTTGTATAATTGAGCCTGAAATATAAATGTACAAAATTTGTATAATGCGAATCCTTTTAGCTTTCTTTTTCAATTCATTTTAAATGACATCAACAACATTTCCCCGCGACGCGAAAACAAAACTATGCTTGGAATGAGTCAAAAAGCATGGCGAACGAAGCCAAATGAAAACAATGCGCGCATAAGTTGAGAAAAACAAAGCAAAGTGAAGCAACTGAGGAAAAGCTGAATGAAAATCTGCGTTTCCCTGAAGGTAGTGGAATATGATGTGCAAAGGCACTGGGTGGCAACTAAAAATAGGAATATACATATATGCAAAACCATTTTGCAATTTTACTGAGCTTTAACATCTTTTTGCCTAGCTTCTCCAACTTGAATGCAATCAAATACGAATGTAGATACTATAGTTGTACGTATATGGCTCGCCCCCTCATCCTCCGCAGTTCGCGGCATCCGTATTTTTTAAATGAATAACCATTGACAGTGTTCTGAGCTTTCTTATGTCTCAATTTATTTATTATAGTATCTCCAAACCAGGGAGATACAAATTTAAAGCACAGCTAAGTAATATATTTTGGGAGTGCTTAAATCATATTAAATATGATGTCAATGGGTTCGAAAGATTTTTGTGATGACTGGTTTTTAAAGAAGCCAGTGATCTTTTAAATGAATGATCGTGGCACATATGGCAATTAAAACCAGAGACGACGTATACGCCGCCTATGATTCAAACTATATTTTTAACGGATGGACGAAAAGTTTTATAAAAAGAATTATGATGAAGCCTATGTTATTTTAGCACACTCGCCATGAACAGTGATGAACTTTATTGTTGGCAAAATAAGCTTTTTGATCTTTAAGACTGTTTTTCTTCAACTTATATAAAGTATTATCTTTAAATAAAATGTTAAAAAAAAAAAAAATTTTAGGTTGTCTGTGTTTATTGACTTTTTTTTATCCAAAATTATTGTCATTAGAAATGAATATTTATAGAACGGATCATTTTAATAATATATATAGATGTTAATATATTATAGATTTTAAGTGTTCTTGTTTTTAATAAGTTGACTACAACTGTAAAATAACTATCATAGGTCTGTTCCAATAATATGACCATCAATGTAAGCTCGTTATTGTCGTGCTTGTGTAACGACTGATTTTATTACCGCCCACAGGTAAATTCCAGCTCAACTTTTGTATTAATTAATTACACATTTAAAAGAGTCATCAATATGCTAACTGGAATAGCACTAACAGACAAACACGAATATTTTGCAGCATTAATTTATCGGCTTAATTTTGATTTACAATATTTTGCATGGCCCAGATTTACCGCTGCTCCGTCTTGTCTCCGTTTTGATTGGGAGCTCCATTTTCCGGGCGAGAGAAGGAGAGAGAGAAAGAGTGGGGGAGTTGAGTGAAGACCGTTTGTTCCATTGTTTCTGTTGCTCCTGCATTGCCGCTGCATTTGTTTTTGTTGCTGCCAGCGCAGCTTGTGTTTGAGGGCCACAATCTTTTGTTTGCATTTTGCACATTTTTAATCCACGCTAGTGCATCTGTCACCGAGCTCGGCAAACTCTCATTAGTGAAGCTTCGTTTTGTTGCTGTTCCTTGAAATCATACTCGCTTAAATACTAACAGCGCTCTGACCTTGATGGGCAGCACCAAAAGAAGAGGAGGAAGCAGAGGGCCGAAATTCAATGTGCATATGGCAACAACAAGCTCCCGCAATGCATACCAAATACAGTGAAAAGTAACTCGAATTAAGTCGAATCTTCTGTAATACTTAACCTCTGCTCACAGGAAAAAACACTAAAAAACAATTTAGAGTTTCCCGACTATAAGATACCCCATAGTCAAACTATATACATACCAGTGGCTAGGAGTTTTAGTAAAAACCAAGTCGATTTGCTTTACCTTTTCGGTATTCAAAATATCAAGTTAAAGTGCTGTGAATAGAAATTATCTTATAGTCGACACGTTACATCAAACTGACTTATTTTTCTGTATGAACGCTAGATGGCTGGTCAACGAACCTGTTGCCTTTTGCCTTTGTTAACAAATAAACACTAGTTGTTGGTTTTTATTATCTTAAAAAAAATTAAACCACAATAGCAACGATAGATGGGCAACCACCACGTCAAAAAGAGATAGAATTGCGGAGAGCCTTGCAGTCATTCGGTTAGCATGAGCAAAAATTATCAGCGAGCGATTGCGGAGAAGAGAGCATTACTACAGTGGGACCAAAAATAATCATTTAGTTCGCCTAGGTTCGAATCCATAAAAACTACAAAAAATCATCTGTCGTTGCCGTTTGTACGACAAAAATGACCTCAAGAACCATAGGAGATCAAGCATGAACCCGTAGAATGCTTTATATTTGAGAATTTCATTTTTTATTTCAAATATGCAGTGATAAGCAGCTTAAATTAAATTAAAGTAAATTCCGCTAAATTTTTCGCAATTTACTTTGATATTTAAAGTAATTCGTGTCGAATAAATTATTTAATTTAATTTGAGAATCGATAAAATATGTTGCTGTAAATAGATTAAAACCCGCTTGTCAATTTTTAGATTAAACTTTTCCGAAAACTCCTTTAGTTATAAATATCTCAAATGTTGATAAGTAATTTTTTTTATTTATTGATATTATTCATATTTTAATTTACACCATAAAACCTCCGACATAACATTTTAATGTTAATATGGAGTTCGTTAAATGATTGTTTCTACTTTTTATTACCACTGTGCTCCATAATGTCCCCCGCTGACGACGACAGTGCACAGACCCAAAGTCGACGTTTCGTCGTCGACGAGCACGTGAATAACTTTGACAACGATAAATTGTGTTACGTTGCTTCGGATAAATAACGGGAGTCGAGAAATGGCTTTCTTTACGCCTTTTATACCAGAATGCTGGATCCTGGCACTTGTCGCTAGGATCTTGGCTTCTGCTGTAGCTCTGTCACCTTAAGCATTCTCCTCTGAGCTTCCACTCTCCTCTAGTCCACGGGTTTCAATGGGGACCAGACTGCTCGACAGTTCCATGTATGCGCTTATCACATTGTGGCGCTATTTATAGTTTCGCTTGCAGTTTTTTCGCTCAGTTCGGTTGCGGTTATATTGTTGGTATTGCTCTCGGTTATGTTGCTTTACGGTTGACAAAGTGCTATACACTGAAAAAAAAACAGATCAGATTTTGACTTGGTGTGGTGTTTAACGGAGAGTGTAAAAAACATGATAAGATTAACATTTTTGAAAAAAAATTCGAAAGACTAGCCTTCTTGAAACTTTTTAAATTTAATTAACTTTAGTTTGTCAACTTCGTTGGGCTTTTTTTACGGTTCATATATGATTGTACAAACTCTTTAAGCTAGTTTACAACTTATTGGATAAGTTTATACAATTCATCATCAATGTCACGCTGGTTGTTGCCATTTATTTACGGTTTTGTGATATTAGGTAATTTTTTTCATGTTTTATTGTTTTTCCTTATTAAAATCAAATCCAAAAACAGCTGTTTTCTAATGGCAGTACTTTTTTGCATTGTTTGTTTTAGCAGCGGTAAAAGTTTAGAGACACTCCCCCAATGCTTTCCCCATTACAGGGAAGGCAGTATAGAATCTATACACTGTATCTAAATAACTTCACGCTCTAACGTGTATGCGCACCGTAACGAAATTAGACGATCCCTAATTGGGTTAGTAAGTGCGTTATTTATGAGAGCTTGCCGTAGAGTACACAGAATAAGAAAGCTAATCAGAAAGTTTTCGGCCATCAGCACTCCACCCCAATATTATTCAGTTACCGAAATAATCCCATTACCTCTCACACGGCCGAAAACAATTACAAATAAAAAACGTGAAACACACGTAACCGAACTACAAATTTATGCCAGGACTTTCCAGATTTAGTGCGTTGGCCACAATTTATTATACATTTTCATATGTTGCACACAAAACAAAAGCAACAGCAACAAAAAAACGACAAGATGACAACCGTCACTACTGCTGCACCGCCGCTTTTGGCACACAAATCTCAATTTAAAACAATCAAACGCAATGAAAAACATAAACCGAAAAGAAAAAAGCAAAAGACCCCATCGGGCAACATAATTTGAAATTTTATAATAGCGACTTCAGTATTCCCTGCATTGGTTTTGAGTTCTTGTAAATAAATAAATATATATGGATTACTTAAAAACAAATGTAATAGCAATTTATTTAAGGTGGGTTAAGTGCGGTTAAGTGCTAAATGTGTACAAACCCATCCAACTGTGTTTATCAGACCAAGATAGGATTAAAACAACAAAAAGAAGAATTCCAGTTGTTTAATGTCATAAATAATTTTAAAAATGGTACAACCATAAATTGAGAATTATATAAAACAAGTAAAACTCAAACAAATTTTCCTCTATTCAAGGGTTTAGGTGGCGAATTCGAATATACCCTATAACTTTTCGAATACAGAGTGCAAAAACAAAAAACTGTAAACAAACAAATGTGCTCAGAGAGGGACACACACACACAGATATCCAGGTGCACAGCGATGGCGCAATACACACACATACGCACAAACAGTTCTCTCACTGTTTGCTCTCTACTTTCGGCGCAGAGAGCGGGAAAGACAGTGAGTCAGTCGGTCAGTGAGAGAGCGAGTTAGACAGAGGGCGAGAGCGACAAACAAATGGCAACGAACCAAACGACGGACCCGCCGTTCCGTCATCCCGTCATTCCGTCGCACAGTGGGTCTTTAAGTTCTTCCGATTTTCAACTCTTCCTGTTATACATACAACGAGTAAAATTTAATCTTTTGAATTTTAGATATGTGAACATACATGTGTTAAAAATTTAACCGTGGGAAAAAATTGGTTTTCTTTGAGATTTTCTAGTTTAAGTCCTACAAGTAAGCCCTTTTTCTTTCATTTGTATTGATGAAATTGTGGCTGTTGTTGTTCCTATTATATCACGTTGTTTTATTACTAGTTAATTTTTGTTGTAATATTCATTTACAACGTAACATCAGTGATAGTTAAAATATCTTTTTACCGCTTATTACAGGGGAGCAAGTCCACTGTGCGTCGTTCCGTCGCCTTTCCAAATCGTTCCCTGGCAACCACGGCGCAACGCCTTGGCAGTGAAACGATTCATTTGCTGAAAAAACGCGAACGCATTCGGAACGCAAGTAAGCGAACGTTTCGCAGCATAACAAAAAATAACGCGATCGAGCAGCAGCTGCCCGCAGTGGAAGTGAGAAAAGACCGACGGCAAAACAATAGGCACGGCAGATTAGTCGTGCGTAACCGAGTGACTAAACCCGGAGGCAGAGCCAATTCAAATAAACATTAAAAATCATTGTGGCTAATTAAAAACGTTCGAAACGCGTAAGTATTGCTGGAAAAATCGAGATAATTCCTCCCTTTTTTCACCCCGGTGCAAGTGTCAAAATTGCAGTCTAGTGTGTGTAAATGCTTTTGTGTCTGTGTGCGAGTTTAAATAGCGCACAAAAACAACAATTAAAGATATTTAGCGAGCCGTCTCTTCTTCTGATTTGCTTTTGCAACGAAAACAACAACTACGACATCGGCGACATTTGCACGCAGAGAGCGAACAGTGTGACAAGAGTGTTTAAAAGTCTAAAAAATGTATGTGACTTTCCATGTTCGCATGTTCTGCAAGATAACGAACCACTGTGCGAGAAATAAAACTAAGTGGAAATAAAACGAGCGGCGAATGAACGGGGCAAACAGGCAACAACAACAAAAGCAACCAAAATAAAATGAAATCCTATAAATAACAGCAAGAAATATTTATCAATAGCGGATAGAGGTGCGGGAAAATAATTAAAGCAGCGAAATTAAAGCGTTTCAAACTGAAATTGGCTTCTGCTCTTTAGATATCTTAAAGGGTATTTAATAAGTGATTAACCCAAAAGGTGCAAGTCATAAGGCATTGTTTAATGGCCTGTGAAACTAAACCGTTACTGAGCTACATAGCTAATTTTACAAATTATAGTAAAGCAATTGCATTTAAACATGCCTTTTAGGCCGCTTACCACGATAACCGAACGTTAAATGGGAAATTTTGGATTTCTTACTGACCTCAATAAGTTAGCAATCTGCCAGTATCTTAAGTTATACACAAAAAATTACCCACCAACAACGCCCCTATGCCATAACACCCCCTCAACCAACAAACAGCCTGGCATGTTTCAATTTCATTAAAATGTCTGGCGGCAATTAAATTTGCATAAATTAGACAAGGCAAGCGCATTTGACGCACGCTTGTGTGTGCAACAAATGAGAAGAACCGAATAAAGAGAAAAAGAGAGAAATACTTGGATAAAAAAGTGAAAGAAAAATCACACTTTTCCGTCATTAATCAAAACAAATGGTAGGACCAGCTCCGCAGTCTATTTTCCCAAAGTCGATTTTTCGTTAATTTTAATCTAATAAACGAATTTTCAAAATTGATAACTATTATTGTTAATATTTTGATTGACATATTTAAAGTAACGCCTTAGTTTTTATCGTTACACTTTGTCGAGCGATAAATGTTTAGATAATAATTTAGAATTGTACACAAACTTAACTAAAGAAGCTCTGAAATTATAAAGCTCTGTAATTATATTGACAATAACGGCTATTCGCACTTCGACATCGGGCACAAACATCTTTAATGAGGCAGAACCAATTTATAATTAAAAGAAATATTAAAGCGCCAAACGAAATAAGGCAAACCAAGTTATGGCAGATCCCGAAAAATCAGACTCTCGCATCAACCGAGTAGGATAGAGAGATGCTGGAGGAGGGCGTGAGAAAGAGAAAAAAACGCCAAGCTGCTTAGCGGCGGAGGCAATAACGAGTTTAAAGCTCTTCTATCTTTGAGCTCGCCAGAGCCATATACCCACATTGGACTGAAAATCAGGCACACTCTCGCACAGTCGGATGCTATGGCGTAAAGTTTCTATACTTTTATACTTTTATTTTTATACGCGCCGGGCAGCCCAAAAATAATCGCATTATGATAAGAAAAAAAGAGCGCAAGCGTCTCTTGTTTGTGTGTTAGCTGTGTAAAAAAGAGGTAACTGAAAGAACGAAATGTAAACTTTATCGAAGCTTTCGTACCCTTGAAATCAGATATTGTTTATGCACTGGGGGGCAAATGTGTTGATCGATTGTGATAAAACAAACACGAACGCAATTAGATAGTTAGGGTTGTGAGAAGGTATGGACTTTCGTCTCGAAGAACAAATTAAACTTTTCGCATAGAAATCGTAATAACTTTTTGCGAGGGTATAAGAATGGACAAGAGAGCCGAAAGCCAAAACCAAAACCAAGAGCCAAGTTGGGCAGCACACAATTTATATTTGCTTTTAATGCTTGTTGCTGTTGCGCTGCCTTTTTTTGCTGCCTGCAAACAAATAAAACTGGTTTTCAAGTCAATTAAACAAAAAAAAAACGAAAACAAAAACAAAAAGAAATAAACAGCATCTACAAAAGGAGCATTGAAAACAAGCACAGAAGTTTGGTTGTGAAAGAACAACTTTTCCAGCGATAGAAAAAGGAAAATTTACGAAAACATGAAATCCCAGAAAATAAGATGTCGCACAAATGTCAATGACATTTTTGCATCATTTCGTTAGCTAAACGGCCCTTAAAACAAGTATAAATTCCAATTAGTGACAAAGGAAAATAAATGTTATACGATTTGTATTGAGCCACATTTAATTACATTTTATTGCATACCGTGTACTTCGCACTCAAGTACTTAATCATCGTAACTGGCGTCCTTTTCTGGCGAATGCTAAGGCTTGTTAAAACATAAATGCCTACAAAAATACGCAGACAACGTTTAGACGTATGTTCAGAGTTTGTAAAAACCCATATTGATACTGGTCCCAGACGAATCCACAAAATTGAGTTTACCTTGTTGTTTTAAGGATTTATGAAATTTAGTAGAATATTTATGGAATGATTTTTCTTTGTATAAACCCGCTGGGAGTCAAACATATATGACAACGAATGTTTTTAAATGAATTTGATACAGAATCTCAATTTGTGTTGCTTTACTTAAGTAATAAATAAATAAAGTAATTGGAAATGCCTCAAATAAAAATGCAATAACTATGTTTTATTTTAAATCGGTAAACTGGTCAACATTTAATGTTGGCAATATCAGATTTTAAATATTTCACAGAGGCTAGTGGGTGAATGTTAATGTCCCTGTGAGTGTACGTGCGGGTTCATCCGGCCTCAACGGGCTTATCATTTCGATTTTCTGTCTCACACTCTCCTCGGCATACAAATATCGATTTAAAAAGCTCTTGTTTAAATGAAGGCCTCAGAATGTGTGATGGGTGCCAAAATATTCCAAAAGCAAGCGGCATATATGTACATGCAGGAAAATTTTTCTGCAAAACTCTTTTAGTTGCGAAAATGAAATGGCAGAGCAATGCAAAATGTGTACGGAAACTCAAATCCAAGCAAAACAAATGGCATGATGATAGGGTTTTGGTTTCGATGAAAATTCCTTCAAAATTCAAACATGAAAAATATTTTAAATAGCGTTGCTATTCAAGAGAAATAACGATGATGAATAATTTGACTAAAAGCTACCGAATTAAAAGCAAATAAATAGCACACAAAACCTTCAAAAAAGAGTAGGCAGCAAAAAAAGAAATAAACAGAAAGTAACTAAATGCCGACGGCAACTGTCCAAGATTTTCATAGTGGGCTTTTTGACATTCTCGCTCGGCCAATTATAAAGTCTATTTGGGTAAGACCTCCGGGACCTGACAGTTGACAATCTTTTTTTTATTTCAGGAAAGATAATATGTGTACCTTAAATATTTAAAAGCCATATAATCGCACTTGACTGTGTTAAATAATTTCGAAAACAATCTGTATTAAAGGTTAAAAAATGATCGAATTGAATTTTTCACATCAAGTTTTATTTGGCATCTGCACACCGAAATCTATTAGCATAACAATAGCAATGTTTCTCTTAGAAAAAAACACTGTTATTTTTATGTTACGGTTATTTTGCGATAACTTTGGTTGACGAGGTACCAAATTCGTCATAATCTTTATATATTCTTTTTAGCTAACGAGACATTTTTCAACAATAACAACATTTCTTTCTAACTATTGAAACTCTGCCAGCAAAAGTCTAGGGTCTTACATATCTCGTTTCTTATTCCTTCAATACTTGCCTCTTTCCCCTTCCTTTAAAAGAGCCGGTTGGTGATGGTGTCCTTGTCATATTTCGTTCCCATCAGAGCAACCTGTGCACCAAATAAGCTCAACCAATTTATTTTCCATAACAACTGTGAGCTGGGTGCCCCAGACAACAACAAAAAGCAAAAGAGAAAGATGTTGCTGAATGCCCCGACTGTGAGATACCCGCTGCTTAAAAATATTTTCCATAGCTCCAAGGCAGTTGTAAAAATAAACCATGAATGTTAACTTCCTTCAAAATTGTTTGATTTGCACAGTTGTTTTAAATTTGCTAGTTTAGGGGGAATGGCAAATATGTTAAACTCAATTGTTTTGTGTAAGATTTATGAAAGGCACTGTCTCCAAAAAATGATGGTTGTTTTTCAAAAACCCATTTTTAAAGCGTCAAACTAATATAGCTAGATCCATTTATTTTTAAGTATACACAATATAAAGGGTTAACATAATATACATAATAATATACCCTACATGCTAATCGAGGAGTACCAGGTATAGAAAGAGGGAAAATTGTTCAAAATTCTGTTGCCCTTCAACCATCAGAGAAATAACGAACGTCCAACGCTCCGAAAATTGGCACAGTCAAAGCGCTAGACGCTCTGTCCCCGTTCTTTTGCTTGATTTTTTGGCTTGGCTCTGTGTTGCTTGCTTCTTTTCCCTTTTTTAGGCCTCAATATGCATTACATTTACGTGTTGGGTGGAAGGAGGCGCATTCATTGTTTACAGCAGGCCTATTCGTAATATTGTGTAACAGACACAGCAAAAGCAGCTCTAGCAGGCAGACTCATCTCCTGCGTCCTCCAGGCAGGCCAATTCTGAGCATGTCGGATCCATGAAAATTTTTAGGTCGGCTTTTTAGTATGGAAATGAAGATGAAATTTCCCACCTCTCTATTTTTCTCCTCCTTTGTGTGCTGAATTCTGACTGATGCCCACCCTATGCTGTACGAGGGAATCTCGGATTTCCTACATTTAAAGGATAGAACTGAAGTCGTTTTTATTGCACCAAATTATTTCCTTTATAACCTTTTGTAATATAATAGCAAGAATGGTACTAGATTTGTAAGACGAAGAAGGATAAGAGTGAGGTTGCGTTTGTCATTTTAAAATTTTCAATTAATTTCAATTATATATAGACTCTGTGTAGACTCTGCTAAATTTTACAAAAAGCTCTCACTTTTGTTAAACTCTCCTATGCTAAAAAAAAACACTCCGCTTTGCATTTAAATGATTTTAATAGTTTGTGCGTTGAGGTTTTATATGTCAATCGCGGCATCGTCCACCAACAGCATAAAAGGGTGTTTTCTTTTCGAATTTTTGCGAAAAGGATCGTTACCGACTTGATCTAGTCATTTCTTTCTGTATAACTATGGACGTGTAGATCTGGAAAGAAGCTATACAAGTTAGAGAGTCGGTGTTGAACATCCAGACCCTGTTGACAATAAAAGAGCCAAGTTTTATTCCAGTTTTAAAAATATCTGTCCTTGTTATCCAAATTTTTAATACAATACAGTATTTAAAACCTGCTTGTAACTGTTCAAAAAAATGCATTTTTTTAAAAACTTTTTTGGTAAAAGAAAATGAATGCAGCAAGCACCCACCCTTCGTTACGAGTGTACACTGAATTTCCAATTTGCCAGCAAGAAAAAGCTTTAGGCCGCAGTCCAGTAAATTAATTCCAAATATTTTATTCTTTCTGGTGCTTTTTAAAAATTGTAACTTTTGTCATACACTTGGTTACCTTGGATTTTATTCTCTTCATTTACAGGTTACGCTCTGCAGAAAGAAGAGCTTCGTGGGCGTGAAGAGTGTTATTGATTTGGTTTACAGGAAAGGCAAGGGAGTGGGTGAAGTGTGGAAACGCATTTTTGTGAATTTATTTGCTAATGAAATACCATTTATGGCCTCGTCTGTCTCCCGTCTCTTTTTCCCGTGTGCGCTGGTCCTTGGTATCGCTCCAGGAAAAGGTGAAGTGGGTGGAGCGATATCAGGGAAACAGGGCGGATGGAAAACAGGAAAATGTATTTAATATTTTTCTTTCCAAGGTTTAAATGATTTTTAATGCATTTTTGCTCAATTTCATAAAGGAATTTACCAACTGAGGAATCTGAAAAATGAAAGCTTTACATCGAAGGTTGACTTTAGATGTGGTTATAAAAACATTTGTAAGCTTCGTAAATTATGATTTCCATTTTTCATGCATCTTTAGTTATTTTTTCAATAATGGGATAAATATGCCAATTTCTGATTTTTCAGGATAAAACGAAATATTTAAATTGTGAAGTTAAGACATTCTTGAGTCTCAAAGCTGCATTAAAATGCCAAATTAAATAAAAACATCGTAAGGACCAGGATAAATAGGCAGAACAAGCAATATAAACCCCACCATTCCCTTCAAGCGGATGCCCTCATAAAACATGCAATTAACTGTACATGAGGGAAAACAATGAACATTGGGTGGGTTGGATTGGTAAAATGGGTGGTGTGGGAGGTTGGTTTGAGGTGGCTGAGAAGTGGATAAACCATGAAACAAAATCGACAGCAAAGCCAGCTGTATTGCGGAAATTGTTGGTTTGTAATTTGAATTTGCGCCATTTGCATTCAATGTGCCTCTCGCAAATGAGACACAATGAGTGTGTGTCCTGCGACCCAAGCACACAAAACCAATGCACTGAAATTGTAGCTCTAAGAATTCTATGAACATCTTAAAAAAATAAAAACTTCCTACACTTTCATGGTTAAAATATCTTTCTGACAGCAAAGTATGTAATACTTGTTGGCTAAAAAGCGGATAATGTCAGGCAGTTATTCCAGTAAAGATTTTAAACTAATAACTTTGTTTTATTATGAAGTATATATTGATGATTTTTCTTTAATGTGGTGGTATTAAAGTTTCTCTACAAAACTGTTTTCTATGAAATATAATTGATTGAACATTTAGAATTCGCTTTAATTGATTTTAAATTGCTCAGTTGTTTTCTTATTTATATGTATACTTAAATTTTAAATTTTTAATATATAAATATTTCTTCATTTTTTTTTTCAGAAAACGCTGATTAAAAAGTACTGCACAGGTATGTCCAATGACTTATTGATTTATAAAGAAATCTCTTCCATCCAATACTCAACCCAAACAGGTTTATTAATATTTTAAATATTAATATTTTACAGTTAAATTTAAATTGTAAAAAACACCAAATACAATTTTTAAAAATGTCTGAAAAACATGTTAAAATTGACACATTTTTAATGAATATCTCATTTTTCTAATGATTACTATTTATAATTTTTGGATAGGGAAGGTAAAACTCTTATTCCATTATTTCATTATCCTTTGCCCTTTTCCCTTCGCAAATTCTATAATTTCTTTGAGTGCTCATTTGTGTGTGAGTTGGTGTGCGTTTATTAGCTTTTGTAACGGTCCCCAAACGCCTTTGGGTTCTGACACGCAACCAGCAGCGATGCGCGGCGTCTCCAAACAGAAAGCGGATGTCGTCGGCAATATTTTCTTGGCAAGTTTTCCACCCACTCTCCCTCAGCGAGCCATGCCCGACTGACCCCCCTTTTCAATCCTCCGCTAGTTGAAACTT
Source organism: Drosophila kurseongensis (assembly GCA_018153305.1). Taxonomy (NCBI): domain Eukaryota; kingdom Metazoa; phylum Arthropoda; class Insecta; order Diptera; family Drosophilidae; genus Drosophila; species Drosophila kurseongensis. Next base: position 13,123,772 of record JAECXX010000004.1, on the reverse strand, counting down.
GTAGCAAAGTTGTGTTGTATCTTCAAGTCAATGAGCTTTTTTATATGCGTATGCATGGGCTGGTGGGGGTGCAGATGAAGTTTGTTTACTGTGTTTGTGAGAAAATAAAGTTGCTCGACTTTTGCTTTCCCGATTCTGGGCGCAAAAGTGTATTAAGTCTGTGGTATATGAGTGGGCCAGAAGGAGACGTCTTGAGCTTGATAGGCATATAGTATGTATTGCTGCGTCCCCACTTCTCTCCGTCTTGCAGCTTTAGTCACTTTAAGAGGATTTTGCAATAAGTAGCTGAAAGTTATGTTAACGATTCTGTATGTGCGTGTGTAAGTTTTTGGTGATGATGATCTAAAAGTTACGGGGATTTCGGTTTGTGAATGTACACAAAGTTTGTCACGCGTTAAAAAGTAGAGGGGACCATTAGTTTTATAATTAATACTTGCACTGGCTTCGCGATTTTGTGCCCTAATGTTGACCCTATGACAACAAAAGTCAAAATTTGTATCGACAAATTACACTATTTTTTATTTCATGTTCCTAGGTTTTTTTCATTTTATTAGTTATTTATATGTTTATTATTTGACATCGATATTTCAAAAATGTTTAATTTTGTGTGAAAGTTAAAACAATTTTCAGAATTTCGAAGCTTTAAGCAAAGCCACTTGTTTATACCCCGATCCATTTTTGAACTCAATTCCAGGCGTTTATTACCTACCCCAATGATATCCACATTGTAAGGCCTCACATTCACATAAATTTCCAACTTTCCAAACGGCAATAAATTTAAGTGAACATAAATATTGACGATGGAGAACGCTGTGTAGGGATACATTTAAGAAACTAACCTTTAATAGGCAGAAAGAGGAGAAGGAAATCTCCCACCGCCAATGGCGTGCAGTTAATGAGCTTTGCCTTCGTTGGGCGTCCACCACCCACCACCCATCGACACTTTTCCCTTCCGCTCAGTGGTTTTCCTGAGGCGTACAACGCGTGCATTTAATATGTTCGGTTAGTTAAATGAGCCAAATTAATAGTGCACGTGTTCAAAAGCAAGAGGGAAAGATATTGAGGCGGCAAGGATTTACTTGTGTACTTAAAGTTCACAAAAATATTGAACACAATCCCCATTTTAAGCTGTATGAAGAAAATTTCCTCACATTCTTAAATCTACCACTGGTTTTGTCCGATATTTTAGACCCCATTCACGCTTTTCTGTTAATGATAGAAATAATGATTGACAAACATGTTTGTTTCCTTTTGTTAGGGTCTTTGTATTCAGGACCACAAAATTCCATAAAGTATGAAAATGTTTTGCATTAGTGTGTGCACTCAAAATTTAGAGACGAAAATGTAGTGCTAATTGTGCACTGCGGTTTGCACACGCTGTCACAAACCTTTACATTAAGCAAATTGTGGTTTGCTGTTGAAAATGTAGCATTTTAGGGAAACAAAGTATGTAGCATGCTGAGGAAACAAAGAATTTCTTTCTATTAGCAAGGATGTATTAACAGCAACCCTACTGTTCTACTGGATTATCTTCGAATGCCTTACAAAAGCTCAATGTATAACATTTTTAAAAGGAACCCAAAATCCACACAGTCACTTGCCTTAAGCATTACTTTTGGGTGGTAATCAGCTTGTGCTTTCTTAACATAAGGATGATTAACAACCTTTAATAAGGCATTTGATGACACCGCCGTCCATATAATGGAATTGTCCGCATGAGAAATGGAATTATGGTCATGATTTATGGAATACAGTGGTTTTCTCTACTGCGATTTCTCTTGTCCGATTCAAGTTTTTCTTTTTTGGAGGGCGAATTAACCAACTGAAAGGAGTTCCAGTCAATGCCTTTCTATGTGTGGGGCTCCATGTACATCTTTTTGTCTACCAGAAGTTATGATTTGCTTAGAAAAGTTTGTCAATCAAGCTTCTATGCGTTTAGTCACTGCCAACCGAGACTGGAGTAATAAGGGAACAATGATATAAAAGCGTGTGCGCGGCAGTTGTATAAATACTTTCCATATTTCTTTCTTAACGACTTGCCGGTTTCTTTTCTTTTCAAAACTAATTAGCCAATAACTTTATCAGTGACATATATATTCGCTTAAAAATGTGTATAAATTAAAGTGTGTTAATAATAATGGGGTTTTGTGTTTTCTGAAGTTAAGATTGTTTTCGCAACAAATAATGCCTTTCCACTAACTTAGAGAAACTGGACAGATTATATGTTTCAATTTAAAAACCTCAAAACAAATGCAGCTTAAGTTCCATTTTACCATAATTTTTTTAGACTTAAAGTTTACATGGTTTTTGTGGTTTGGCAAATTCGATTTTGTTTTTGGTTTTTATGAAAAGCTATTTTATTTTAATATTAGACTGTCGTTAGCGCTATTCAATCTATTTTAAACTTTGACAATTGCTCCTACTGAGTTTTTAAAGGCTACCATTTGTTTCGAATATTCAATCGAATACAAGCTCTCTGACATTTGGCAGCATATAATTTTAGTTTCATTGTTATTTTGATGTCTGAGCATTCGCAACACATACGACGCCGGAACAGAAACAGATTTTAAGAGGCACAGCTTTAAAATTGTAAATTGCATTAAAACCCACACCATTCAAGAATGGGGAACGTGATGGCGTCTACCGCAGGCGCTGAATCCTCCCGTGTTTCCGCCGGACTGGGCCTGCCGGAGGTGCCCCCCGCTCCCTCCGCTGGAATGCCGCCTCAGTTGGTGGAGGCATTAGAGGCAGAGGCTCGCAAGACCCAAGAGTTGGCCAATCCCGGAACGGTCGAGGAGCTGCACAGTCGCTGTCGCGACATCCAGGCCAACACATTCGAAGGCGCCAAGATCATGCTGAACAAGGGCCTGAGCAACCACTTCCAGGTGACGCACACCATCAACATGAATTCGTCGGCGCCTAGTGGCTATCGCTTCGGAGCCACATATGTGGGAACCAAACAGTACGGTCCCAATGAGGCCTTTCCCGTTCTCCTGGGTGAGATCGATCCAATGGGCAACCTCAATGCAAACGTGATCCATCAGTTCACATCTCGACTGCGGTGCAAGTTCGCCTCGCAGTTCCAGGACTCGAAGTTGGTGGCCACCCAGTTGACGGGGGACTATCGCGGCCGGGACTACACAATATCCATGACGTTGGGCAACCCGGGCATTCTGACGGGCTCCGGAGTGATTGTATGCCAGTACTTGCAGGCGGTGACTCAGAAATTGGCCCTTGGAACGGAGTTGGCCTACCAGTACGGACCGAATGTTCCCGGTCGCCAGGTGGCGGTGTTATCGGCGGTGGGACGCTATGCCGTCGGTGATTCGGTGTGGTCGTGCACCTTGGGACCAGGTGGCTTCCACCTTAGCTACTACCAGAAGGCCAGTGAACAGCTACAGATCGGAGTCGAAGTGGAGACGAATCTGCGTCTGCAAGAGTCGACGGCCACTGTGGCCTACCAGGTGGATCTTCCCAAGGCAGATCTGGTGTTCCGCGGCAGTCTCGATTCTAACTGGCACATTGCCGGCGTCCTAGAGAAACGCCTTCAGCCGCTGCCGTTTTCGTTGGCCATCAGCGGTCGAATGAATCACCTGAAGAACAGCTTTCGGCTGGGCTGCGGTCTCATGATCGGATGAATATATTCGAGTCAATTGAAGTATAGCTGGGAACCAGATAACAAAGCCATCAAACGGGGGGATTTCTTTGTTATTTTCTTGCAAATGGGAAATTAAATGGCACGGCAATTATAAGAACATGGATTAAGTCTGACTTGTCAAGTTTAGAAACCAAGTTATCAAAATACTAAAGCTAAGCAAGGCAAAAACTGCCAAATCCTGCTTTGTTGGGTTTCCCACCGTGTTTGATTTCGAAATTTAAAATTTAAATGTGCAATGTTGACAAAGAAATTAATCAAATCAACTCGTTTCCATCGTACTGTGACTAGTGAAAACTTGCAAAAACCAAATTGAAAAACCATCCTGTATTTTGCTTAAATACAAACTTTGGCAAAGCCAATGGAGTTAATGTATAATAATATTATAAAAATTTCAGCATTAAAAAAACCAACATTGAAAAAAAAAATTCCACTGCATATTGAATGCAATAATATTTTACGAAAAAGCATTGCTTTATCTGCATGTGGGCATGAATAAATTCATTTCCGGTTCGTCCTTGCTTTTCCGCTTTGACAAAAAAAATATTACATTGAAGGTCTGCCAAATTCATGGACAATCAAATTTAAGAACCACCATTAAATCCCCCACGATACTATCAAATCGGTTGCTACTTTTGGCACTCCATCAAGGCATCTCCCTTCTGGTTTTAATGGGTGTATTGTGGGTCACATTACCCGAACCGCGTCCTTTTAGTGACGCCAACATCAAGGCCGATGCAAAATGGCGTCACTGCCCAAATACAAAGCGTCAAATGGCGTGTGCATCGCATTAGCATTCCACCCATTCAATTCACCCTTTACGCTGTGCAAAAAGTTAAAGTTAAAGTGCATTTCGGGATTTGCTAAGCTCTTGAAAAAAAAGTGCAAAAAGCTTCAACTATTTTTCGATTTTGATCGGCTAACTTGCTCATGGATTGCCATACTATAAATCCTGTCAATTTTAAGATGAAAAAATATATTTTTTTATTCGGGCTTTAAATATATACATACATATACAGACATTTTGGCAAAAATCGTTGATGTTTAAACAAATAAGCGAAATTAAAACAAAAGATTTCTTATACAAATTGTTGAACTTTAGATTTACACTCAATTATATGATTTTTCCTTGGAATGAAAACATTATTATTTATATTTTCCCCAGCATCCTTTTAATCTGTTTAAAAATACCATTGTAAAAATGTAAAGGTCGTAAAATCTAAAATATTTGTAGTTCTTTCAGCACTTTGATAAAGTTTTTGTTAGCTCACCATGACGACAGTGCGCTATTTATTCAATTGGCGCTTAAAGTTTAATTAAATGTTAAAGGATACAAAAAAAATTAATTGCACACATTGAGACAGGACGGATTTGTTATATGCTTTCGCTTCGAGGTTAATTAAAACGATTCGTTATGTTTCGAAATACGTCGACGAGGTTGAAGTTCATCGAGGTGTTAAAGTTGTCAGAGATTACCTTTCAGCCACATACCATACAAAATGACAGAATGTGAGATGTGGAATTGAATGGAAGTGAAATCGAGATGGGAAGAGTGTCTGCGATGGGAGTCTACCGCCATGCACACTTTCCAACCCCTCGATATATGTACGCATTATGTTTGCTTGCCTTTTGCGTGTCCTCCATCAGCCAGCCTTGAGCTGTCTACTCCCTATTGCCGTCAAAGCTGTGTATCCTTGGCATCATCAATTAAGATGCGCACAGCCAGAAAAACAACTGCAAACACGCATATAAGGCACTCGTTTTGAAAAAAATGGTATACACCCTATATATACCATTTTACAAAATAGAGGAGGAATTATGAAAATATCTTTCAAGAAAAGAACATTTAGTCCGATTGCTTTAGTGTGGAGGCCTAGTTTTCTGTAAAGGATGTACAGGGCCGGTGTACACTTCGACAAGTGCATTAAATTTAATCTGCTTTGTAATTAATAAGGGGCTTTTGTGCCTTTGATAAACATTTTAAGTTGAGTCCTTCTTACTTAGCTTCTTGTTTCATTCACCTACGTGAGGTCTAACTGCAAAAATAGTGAGTAAATATTTTGAAGTAAGAATGAAAAGTGGGACCACAGATTTCTAGGAATATACCTGTGTATATTAATAACGCAGGTATACCAACAAAGAGGGGAAATAGTAGATATTGCACTGAGCTTTAAATTTGGACGACTTATGTACAAGATTATTATTTAAAAAAAAATCAGTTTTTACTATTTTTTCTGTGAGAGGATTGGGTGATTTATGAAGTTGTTCTTGATTTCAAGGAACAACCAAAAGTTTTTGAAAAGCTACATATTTACAGTGACTACAGTATTTGTGAACCTATTTGTGAAATTACCAGATTTGTACCATTTAATTAATTGCATCCAATGCTGAATCAATAAATCGAAAAAGCAATAAGCGAAAGGTAAACAAATCCATTATAATTTATGAACCTCTCATCTTGAAATAAATTTGTATGGGGAGCGATTAAGGGGGTATTTGTGGTGGAAGTGCCAGCGCCGCGACCTTCACACAGAAACAAACCCCGAATTGCAAATGGCAAACGAACAGCAGCATAAATAATAAAAACAAATGGCGCTAAAGTTGATGCCCAAAAACAGAAAAAAGAGATATAAATTGAAAAGAGTCAGAACCAACTGGGCAAAGATGTGAAGACGTTGATAAAAGTCTAAAACAATCGAAAGAGGCCAAAAGAAAAGGGCAAAGTAGGAGAAATAAATAAATGGTGGTAGAGTTCAGCCCCCAATTGGTTTTACAGCTCCTCTATCTACTTCCACTTCCTCTCTCTGCTTTCTGACTTTAATTCAATAAACAATGAGTTCATAACAGATTTATGGTAACTAAGGTTAATTGGGCAAATTGATTTGAAGGTGCAAAATTTTAAGAGAGCCTTATACTCATCTCCTGATTCGTTTTCGAGATATGTCGGACTGTTGACCCTAATCACGTGTCTCGGAAAACCTGAAGTTGTGTTAGTAGTGGGATAGGCAGAAGAATGAAGTTCAAAGGTCAATTTGATCCAAAGCATATACACATCGCGATAAAAATGGTTCTTACACTTATAAGTGTATTTAACATATTATCGAAATAATCGAAGATAGTTTGAATTAATTTTTTTATTGTTTACTTATTTATGTTTCTCTTAATTTTTTTTTTTTTTTTTTTTTTTTTTTTTTTGAAAAAGAGAAATCAAAAGAAATTATTTTATTTGTTTTTGTTCAGTAAGTAAAAAGATATATTCTTGATTAGGATCGATTCAGCAAATTTAAAGTGATTTTTTTTATGTGCATTCCCATATGTTTGAAATGAAAGACCGTGTTAACGATTCATTTCTCATTCCAGCCAAGTGCAAGCCACCAGAAAGCTTTTAGCCGACCTAGCATTTCATGATGGAGGTGCACAAAACGCGAAAACTCTCACCTCTTCTCTAGTTGGTAATCTCGTTGAATGGCTCTAAAAGTCTGGATCTGTTGTCTTCCTTTCTGCCCTGCCTTTTGTTGCCAATTTCTCCCAATTTCCCCACCTCTCCTTGCGGAGAGCCCGTTTAATAGAGCGTGAACAACAATTCGCTCGCTCATGCGGTTCTGATTTTAGTGTTTTGTGCCCGCCTGTCTCCACATCCGTCCCTCGATTTGGCATTCAGGTCGTTTATCGCTAATATTAGTACCTGCATTTTCAACGATTTCAATTTGGTTTCCATTTAACCCCGAAAATTGAACCATGCCATTCTCGTCCTCAACCAACAACTTCTCGCTCCGCAATCGCTTTTCTGTGCAATTTGCATGTGCACTATAAATTTTAACGAATTCATTTGTTTGTGAAACGTGTCCAGACAGACTGCAAAAAAGGGGGAGGTTGTTGGGCGGCTCTGGGCAGCACCACATTAGCAAGAGAAAAGAGGACGAGGATAGAGCATAGCATTTGCGGCCAACAATTGTACTTGCCGTTGTTGACACAATTGAGCGTTGTATTTATTATGTCTTTCCTCTTTTTTTTTTTTACACCCACACTCTAGTCTTCTTTCCCCTATCCACTCTTTGTTTTGTTTATTTGTCACATTTTTTTCATTGCGCGCATTTACTCGCGCTAAAAATTGGCATGTTTTGCGCTGTGTATTTGTGCTAAAGCAGGGCAAAGAATATAAACATTTTCAACATATTGTTGAACATATTCAAATTGTAGTCGTTTTTTGTTTTGTTTAAATTCATGTGTGATTGAGATTTTATTGTTGTCATTTGGCGGGGCATAAGATATTTTATTATTATCTTTAGGAATGTACATTTGATTATTTTTAGTTTATCGGCACTAAATTCTTTTGGTCTTGCATTAGATTATTACGTATTTAGATACATTCTTGTTAACCAAAATGGAATTTGTAGAAAGATATTTTGATTCGTGAGTTAATTTTCGTGTTTGTTTATCACTAAAAGTCACTTAATTAATCGTGCAACTTTCTTGAATTTTTCAAGGTTTTCTTATCAAAGTTTCTTTCTTATTTGGCTTGCTACCCATTTCAGCCATTATAAGCACCTTAGAACTCAGTTAAGCAGAATACTAACGGCAAGGGAAACCCATAAGGAGGGGAAAACTCTGTTGTGAGGAAAACAATTTTAAATTTGACCTTCAGGCCCAAGTCAAGCAAACAAATAGAAAAGCGAATGTATGTGCAACGTAAATAAGATTTGGCTGGTTACTGCTTCTTGTTTCGAGAAAATTTGACTTAATAGAGAAAAGAGAAGAAAGACAAGCTTTAAAAGTATCTAACTTAAGTAAGGTATTTTAAGGTCTCAAGTTTATTGGCGATTGTTCTTGGCGTGTGGTTTTTGACTTGAGAATTTTTAAATTTATTTACTAAATAGGGAATAATATTATCTTACCACACCAACTCTTGCAAACTTGTGCTTTGAAAACTTTCTTTTAAGACACGTGTGTTTCTTTAAATTATTTACTGATTTAGACCATGATATCACAAAAAAAAAAAAACATTTATTAAGCTGAATTTATGCGCTGATGGAAAATTCTCTCCTAACATTATTGAGATTAATTTTGTGTCTATATTAAACAAAATAATTTAATTAAATCCTGGTGTTATTTGATTTTTATATTCAACTTACTCCTTTGTTGTTAACATTTGAATAGAAAGTTTATTTTATCCATAACCCAAATTGCAATCCTAATGTAATATTATAATACCAATTTAACAGATGAAAACTTTATCCACCAAAGGTAGGAACACAAAAAAAAAAGGTTTTTCTCGTTGGAGCAGACTAAATCAAGAAAAACACAACAGCAATAACAACCAAAGCCAAAAACTGTTGATAAAAGAAAAAAAGAAAAAAGAAAACAGACACACACTCGAACCAACCAGCCAACATTGAAAAGTTTACCAGTCTGCGTCGCATTTCAATGCATTGAAAAGAAGATAGTACGTGGCATGTTTGCCCGCTGTTGGCCTCGAAATGCAACAAAAATAAATCAAACAAAAAGCTAAAAATGAAGCAATAGCAACCAAACAGGCAGTAACAGCAAAAACTAGAAAGCAATTGGAAAAACAGGAACTCTTCCAACTAGAGAACCTAAAGAGTGGTACCGAAATATTATAGTAAAAGACTGAGTAGAAAAAATACAAACCAGGAATTTGGAATTGTAAAACCTTTATTTTCAGAATATTTTGTTTTTGGGTATTATGCATATTTTGTACCCCACAAAAAATGTGGTGAATAGTGTATATATAATATTTCTTTTGTATTTGTCGGATTTGATGTGTGCGAATTAAGGGATTTTCCCGTTTTATAGTTAGAAATACCGCAGAATTAAACTCATTTAAATTTAAAGCTTCTATATTTACGAAAGGCAAGAGAACTTACAAAAAATCTCAATGAATATGCCATTTACGACTAAAAGAAACCATTTGGAAAATATAATCCAATTTCTGACTCCGCTATGCACCATAATTCTCCTCTTTTCCTCCCGCCAGTGCTCGGCAATTGCCATATATATTTATATACCATACATATTTATAACGTTTGCTTGCATTTCAAATTTTTGTTTTCCTTGACTCGTTTTTCGGCATCTCCATCTCGTTTCCACATCTTTTTGCCAGTTTTCCGCTGGGTGGGGGGTGGATATGATTCGCTCTAGAAAACCAAGCTCAGCACGGGTGGCATTGATAACTTTTTTGACTCGAGGGAACCAAGACTTCGTGGGCTATGCCATGGGACAAACCGGAGGAAGAGGGGGTGGCAGGCGAATTAAGAACGTTTTAATGTAAACAAGTAGTGACGACGGTGGCGCAACGCCTCTCTAGCGTGTTGATTATTAGGGGAAGGAGTAGGTTACCTGAACTTGTTGCAATTAATTAAGCTAGGCTTTTGCGAATAACAAAAAGCTTTTAAAGACGACGGCCAATTAATTTCTCTTCCAACTCATGTAAATGGTTTCGCCTTATATTTATTCAAAATATTGTCCTGCTTAAATTTGTCCAAGGATGTGCAACCACGCGAATCGTACCACTCCATGCTATTGGAAAAGGACCGACTAACCCTTTTAAAAACTCAGGAACACTCACCCACTCGGCAATTAAATTACACAAAAGCTTGGTGAAGTTTAACGAAAGGAAAAACGCTCACAAAAGAAAAGGCAAGGATGAAAAAAAGAATTTCTCGTTTTTTTCCTGCGGTTAAAATATACATTAACCTAAGAATCTCATGGCATTTTAAATTTGCCTTTCTCTAAATAAAAGGACGAGAGTTTTCAGAAATTAAATTGTGTACTAAAAATGTCCGTAGTGATTTAATATGTGATGAATAGGGTTTTGGACAATAAAGGAATTTTAAGCTTAAGTTAAGGAAAATACAAATTTTCTTTCAGACATATCCTTTTAAAAAAATCACTTAAAAGAACTCTCTTTCTGTAGCATGAATAGCCTTAACAGAAGCTTCCCTTTAGTTTAATAGATTAATACAATTTTATGGGTGTTTTATTATGCAGCGGATAAAGAGTGGTTTTTCCTGAGGTAACTAAGATAATTTCCTAACCATTAATTTGCCTCGTGTGCAAGTTGATACAACTCCGTCATCATGTGTTCTTCAGATAAAATAATTGTGGCATTTCACTCGGCGCCGGCTTAGTCATAAAACAAGAGAGAACGCTATAGTCGGGTGCCCCGACTATCAGATACCCGTTACACAGGTGAAGGGAGTGCGAGGGAGATGGAGATAGAAACTTTGATCACGCATAACTTTTTAACGAATGGTCCGATTTGAAAAATTTCTTCTACATTTCGATAGGTATTGATAAACACAATAAAACTGCATTTTTACTTTTCCGAAATATTTTCCGAAATCGTATATAAGCGATTGTGGGCGTTAAAGGGGGCGTGGCACCTTTTTGAAACAAACTTGCGCTGCGTAGGAACTCCTAGAATCTGCATGCAAAATGCCAATCTTCTAGCTTTTATAGTTTCCGAGATCTCAGCGTTCATACGGACGGACAGACGGACAGACGGACAGACGGACATGGCTAGATCGACTCGGCTAGTGATCCTGAACAAGAATATATATACTTTATAGGGTCGGAAACGCTTCCTTCTACCTGTTACATACTTTTGCACGAATACAATATACCCTTTTACTCTACGAGTAACGGGTATAAAAATTATAAATTGTGACACAGTGAGTTTCATCGCCTCTTTATACCCTTGCAGAGGGTATTATAATTTTGGTCAAAAGTGTGCAACGCAGTGAAGGAGACATCTCCGACCCTATAAAGTATATATATTCTTGATCAGGATCACCTCCTGAGTTGATATAGCCATGTCCGTCTGTCCGTCTGTCTGTCCGTCTGTCTGTTTCTACGCGAACTAGTCTCTCAGTTTTAAAGATATCGAATTGAAACTTTGCACACAGCCTTCGATCCTTTGCACGCAGTATATAAGTCGGAACGGCCGGGATCGGCCGACTATATCCTATAGCTGCCATATAACTGATTGATCGGAAATGCCATAACTTTGGTGTTTGTTAAGTTAGAAAGTTGGTATTTTCTATGGGTTTTATATTTGGCCAATCAATTCGACCTACCAAATTTCATTAGGATCGGCCGACTATATCCTATAGCTGCCATATAACTGATTAATCGGAAATGCCATAACTTTGGTGTTTGTTTAGTTAGGAAGTTGGGATTTTCTATGGGTTATTTTTTTGGCCAATCAATCCGACCTACCAAATTTCATAAGGATCGGCCGACTATATCCTATAGCTGCCATATAACTGAACGATTGGAAATGCCATAACTTTGGTGTTTGTAAAGTTAGGAAGTTGGGATTTTTTATGAGTATTAAGAATGCATCACATGAATAATTTTGGAGAATATAGTTTACAGAGTATTCTGCAAGGGTATATCAACTTCGGCTCCGCCCGAAGTTAGCTTTCCTTTCTTGTTTTTTTATTCTTTCGTATTGTAGTTTGTATACTCTTAGAGAGGTTCTAAAATGTTGTTCCGATGATTGTTGTGCAACTTAAACTCTATATTTATGCGTCAAGCTCAAACTCTGTCGAAATAAACTATAATTAAAGTTATCAGCTATATCAAATTTGTTTTCATATCTTTAATTGAGTAATAGCTTAAGAGTATATACAAGTGTGTCTAACGAAGTTATTTTGCTTCCTCATTTTTTGTCTTGGTCATTTTCATAATTTCCTAGGCGCCTGGGTTGTTTTTGTTTCCCCTCTTACCTTCTCTTTTCTTCTGCTCATTTTCATTAATTTGTCATTGTAATTTCATTCGCCGTTTCTTCAGATTTTCCCCTAAAGTCTTGTGCATAAATCAGCGTTCAGTGAGGCGCTCATAATCAGTCAATGGCCTTGCAAAATTATGCAGCCTTCTGCCTGACCAACCTCCTCTTTTATTTTGCTTTCTTTACTGCATTTCATTTTGTTTTATTGCTGTGACAAGCAAGTTCCGCATTTTGCCTTTTGTGTAGTTTCCTCTTGGCTATATACATAATTGATTATCTGGCCTCTGACTAGACTTCAATTTCTGCAGCTCCAACACACTTTGACGCTCTGATTACTATTATCATCGTCATCATTATCAGCAATTGGGCAACAATCTTCGCCTCCTCTTCTCTTTTTTACCTATTTTCATCGCTTTCTTCAATTCGATTTAAACTTTTAGAGATTCTGCCTGCCATCAACTGTATTTGACAAAGACTGTAATTTTACTTGCTCTACAAACTATGGAAAAACTTAGGCCAAAGCAAAAGAAAATGGGTAGAAAGAAAACAAGTAAGAAGTAGAACCATTTCAAAGTAGAGTTAGCGGGGAAGTCCGGAGTAGGTGGCGGAATACTTTTCCATTGAACTCAACCGAGTACAACCAACAAAAACTGACAAAGTGCAGTCTAAAGAATGGTTTTGGCAAGAGTATCCTCCCTCTATAGCTTTTACTTTGTATTATTTGTCCTCCTTAAATTAATTCCAATTTGTGCAACTGTTTTAGGGCGAATCTGTCTATTTAAATTGTGAAAAATATCAGTTCGTGTAATCCGAGAATGGAAACCACAGTAACAACACAGAAAAGGTTCTGTGGAAAAAAGCAGGATTGTGGGTTGTGGGATTGGAAACACACATTCGACATATTAATGCACCTGTGCCATATGACAGGCGCCTTTGACGACCTTGCGGGTGAGGCATCTGCTGGAGACAATTACGCGGGCGAGGGGAAATTGGGGAGGGCAAAGTCGATGGGAAATGGTGCCAAAGGAAGTGGATAAGCAGTTCTTGGTGCCGACATGTTGACAACCGTGCGAGAGTGTCAGGGGAACGGATACCATGACATTTCAAAGAATGCCATCTCGAAGGAATCCGGAAAAGGAGAAAAACGGATGAGCAATGTGGTGTTATTGAACGGCATTTGGAGGGGTGTAGCTGGCAAAGGTTTATTACGGATTTCGGAAAATTCTTTTAGATTGCAATTTTGGCAAAAATTTAAAATACTTTGGAATGATAAGAGGAAAAGAATTTAGATTTATAAAGTAAACTTCTATGGGTAGCCTATTCATTGTTACATCAAAAAGTTACTTATTTTAGCTTTTAAATTAGAACTACAAACGTCTTAGAGCAAACAAATTAAGTGTCCATTGACTTCGATCTAGGAATTATCATATCAAGGAAGGTAGGGCATAAAAGACCTTTCATCGGCATAAAGCGTTTCAAATCTAATGTTATACAACAAACAGTTTTTTTTTTTCGAGAAATCGTGGAAATATTACAACTTAAAAGATATTACAAATGTATGCAAATAAAATATTACGATGAAAAAAGAAAGTACCATATTTTAAGAAAGCCTTCTTTTGGTATCACTTACATTGCTATCTGTGAGATCGTTTTCAAACCTCCTTTTTGTATTCATTTATTAAAATCATTATTTATTTACCTTTTTTGTTTCTGTATATTTTGTGGCTTTAATATTCATTTTATTCCCCATCATTACCTGCAGTGCACCAACCTTCGGTCTGGGCTCATACATATTTAAAGGTTTACCATATGGCGAGAAAGTGTCTTTACGGTTATCGTTATTATCGTCGTTCTATGCAAATCCCCATAATGCTACGACATTAAATTAGTCTTTTCCTTCGAATTTTTGCGCCATTCTCTATCTTACTCACTCGGTGAAGAACTAGCAGTTCTTGTCTCTTTCTAGCACCTAAATAGGTGTTAAGCTGTGCTTCATAATGACGCACATTACATATGCAAGGCGAGCTTTTGATTCCGCCCCCTCCCTTGCCCTTCTATGGCCTAAAAGCGACAAATGTTTTGCTATTTGTTTTTGCTCATGTTCTATGCTCTGCTCACAATTGTACAGAGAGAAATATTGAATACAAATTATATGAATAATATGACTGAATTTAATAAATTTTTAAAATAGTAACACAAATTTGGATATGTATATCGAGATGTAAGTTTTGCTCGCAGTTAGATTTCCATTCGAGTTTGTTCTTTGGTAAAGGGATTTTCAATAAAAAGATTTTGATTAACTACCCATGTTTATTTTGATTCCAACTAATAATAATAAACATATTCTCTTAGTGTAGAGACGATTTGTCACTACCACACACGCGTATCGGTGTCTTTATTTAGCGTTGAATTTGTTGCACTCCCACAGGACTCGGTTTGCCATTTGAAACACCTGTGCCACGTAGAACATTTGTTTATCCTCGCAGTTCTAGTTGTCGTTGTTGTTTGTCTTGCTCCAAGCAACGCCTACAATCTGGCTGGTGGGTGTGGAAATAGCTCGAACTTTTCCTCATCATCTTTAAACACTGCCGGGCAAAAGTTGAGAGTGTTTTCTTTAAGAAGAAGCCTGGACAAATGAACTAATTTTATTTACATGCAAATCACATTTCCAAACAACTAAAAAACAACAGCGGCAACAACTTTTCTCCATTAAAATGTTTACAAAATTAAGAAAATTGACAATTTCCGGCGTCCAAAGCGAGAAGCAACTTAAGGAAAATAATAAAAATTGAAACTTGTTGGCGCTTCACCTTTGAGAGGGTCCTGCAATTGTTTTGACTGCCTTGTGCTTTCCCTCACCATTGCTCGATGTCCCAGTTTTCTGGAACGCCCCTTGAGGGGCGGTGGCAAAGTGAGGCGGAGGTTCAGGGGAGGGGGGCAACCTTTTGGCACGGCAACAACGCGCCGCATATTTAAATTTTAATTAAAATTTTCTCAGGGCCTGCCGCTCCGCCCACTTTGCCCTCTCATGTTTTCCTCCTTTCGGAGAGCTACACGCGTTGTGTTCCCATTTCGCATTCGCGCGCCTAAAAATATGCAAATAAAAATTGCCTTTGTCGGAGCCTCGTCAGAGGAAAAAGAAGCCAAAGGGACAGAAGGGAAGAAGGGGGGTACAGAATCCTGCTCTGATTTCTGATAACCTTTTTGTCGAGAGCTTCGTGACGACCCGAGGGATAATTTAAGCTCTGAGCTTGTGGTTCTGCAACGAGCAGAAATTAATTATCTATTGCTGACGCGACAACAGAGCTATCTTAAACTAACAATTTGATTTTATAAAAAGAGGGTTTTGTTCAAGTTGCCTTGCCATAAGATAGGCAACTTATTGACAGGGAATACAGTGACTAGAATCTCAAATTTAGGACACTCTACTATGGTGATGTTTTTGTTTTTAATGTGATTTATCTTTATTTTATAATGTACATTTTTATTTTGTATCATGGGTCATTTTCATAATTTGTCTTAATAATTAACTAATCCATTTAACTAAAGTATGAATTCAAGTGTTACTTGAACAACATGGGTTGACATGCTGAAGGAAATTGATATGGCAGTTGGTGCAGTCCTCGTTTCCATACCCCCACACTTGTCCTTTCCCACTGCAACTGCAAAAGAAACTCATTCCCTTTCGCAATTCGTTCCGTTTCTTCTGTAACTTGTTCTTTCCCATTTTGCTCTTCGAAATCTGTTTTCGACTGGTGGAATTTTTTGGTTAACTTTGAAGAGGGCAGGGAAGGGGGAGGGGAGGGGGTTCTTGTGTCTGTCCTGGTTGTTAGTTGCAATCCACAAAACCGCCAAAACGAACGAAGTAAGGAACTAACTGGGAAAAGGGAAGAGCCCCGAGAGAAGCCTCTCAGTTCCAGCCACAATTTGCCATGTAAATATTAATGCCGGGCTAGACACGGCCACAAGGGGAGCGGTGGGGGGAGGGAGGAGGATGAGGCGAGTGGATGGAATCGGGGTATATAGCTTCGTCTGCACTCAATTTTTCAAAGCTCGTTTGTGTCGTTAGCTGGTTGGCTGGGTTTCGGGCTGCTTTGACTCTTTCTCTGCTGGTCTCCTCTGGCCTCATCGCCCATCCTGTTTTGGTCTATGCAAATAATGAATGCAAAATGCTGTTCAAGTGTTGAAAAATCAGCTAAAGCTGCTAGCAGAACATAGTAATCCCATTCAGTTTATATAGAGATGCAGTAAAATTCCACAATTAATTTCTCACCAATTTATCTTTTGATTCTTTCAGGGGCTACCAAAAGAAGTGGATACCGAAAGCAGCTCAGTTCGTGAACAATTTGCATAAACCAACTCACCAAAATGGATAATTTCAATAAAATATTTAACAGTGAAAGTGAAAACGGTTGAAGTTTCAAAATAAACAAAAGTACCCTTTATCCCAAAGAATGCAATTTGAAGTGCAGTATAAAGTTCAGCCCGACAGGCTGTCCAAACGAAAAGCAAACATATTTTTACATTGATGGACATTTGAGCGTAATCAAATAAAAACACACAAAGGAGCAAGGCTCTCAGAGAAAAGTCATAAAGTGTTGTTAAAGTGAAATTAAATATCTTTTATGATACAAAAAAAAGGATTCCAGAGCAGACTATTAAGTGAAAATTCAAATAAAATAATTGAAAAGTGGTATTAAAGTGATAGTTGAAAAGTGTGTTTGCATAAAACAGAATTGATAAAATAAGAGCTAGGTGCTCACCAGTAGAATTTAATATTTAGAGTTAAGCTATGCCAAGTCGCCACTAGAGAAATATGGATAAGCGGCTCAGCGACAGTCCCGGAGATTGTCGCGTAACCAGATCCAGCATGACGCCCACGTTGCGCCTGGATCAGAGTCCCAGGCCGGAGACCCATCCCCAGCAGCCGGAGAGCGGCCCGGCTGCAGCACCTGGCAAGTCCAAGTCCCCCACTCCGCTGCCCGGAAAATCGCAGGCGGCACAGCATCACCAGTTCCGGGCTCCCCAGCAGCAGCAAGGTCCCAAGAACCGGAACAAGGCCTGGGGCAAAAGGCAGCACAAGGCCGGCGGGAAGCACAATGCCAGTGCCTGCGTTGGTGCCAGCAGCGCACAGACGCAGTCCACCGGCTCCCCCCGCCCCAGCCACGCCCCTGCTGCCCACGACAGCGGCGGCAGCCCACAAGGCCGATCTCGAGAACATCCAGAATATCCAGAACAAGAATCAGATTGCCGGCGGGGGCAACAACCATCATGGTAACGCCGGAACCGCCCATCACGGTGGCGGCGGCGGTGGTGCCCATCACACCGGGACGGGTGGTGGTGGACACCATCACCATCATAACACGCGGCTGGCGCAGAACGCCGCCGCCGGAGGAGCAGGCGGAGGAGGTACCATGCAGCTCTACAAAAAGATGCTAACGCACCGGTGAGTAATATGAAGGCATAACGGCCTTGGTAGATTGAATTTTTTTTTAAATAATTGGTTGGGGCTTCTCATATAGCTTCTCCAACTTAATTTCAGAAGAATATTACATTTCGGGTCCCACATCCTACCCAACTTTGGATAAAGATTTAAGATACAACGAATGTTTAGGCTTTGGTTTACTCATAAAAATGGCATATCTATGTCTTCGTCTGAAATTCGGTTGGAATGTAACTTACCCCCGTAAGATAGGTTTTTGTAAGAACATTTTTCAAATCAAACAAACCGAAAATCTTTTAAATACATGTTTGCATTTGCTACATTTTAGTTCTTGCCAGTTTTGTTTTACTATTTTTGTTTATGGTCCTAGCACTACGCAGGTTTAAGATACGATTTAGGAAGAAAACTTTGTCAAACTAAAGTTTATATAACCATTAATACAAATTTTTATGAAACGACTTTATTTCGAATTGTTTGCGATAATATTTAAACACTTAGAAAATGTATTAACAATTTATTGAAAAACCAACAAAGCGGTTTTTTAATACATTTTTAATACATTTTTCTGTTGTTTCTATTACTGTTTTATGATAAAGTCGTCCGATTTTTATTAAATGAATTTTGTATTTCGAAAATTATAAGAAACCAATCTCGGCGTATTTCCGTATGTTCAAAAACAACGAAGTGAAAATCTTTTCGGAAATTTTGAACCATATATGTATGTAGCTTTAAAACTGAGAGAGATTAGTTTGCGTAGAAACAGACGAACCGACGGACAGACTTTGATGGTGATTTAAAATACATATGTATATGTACTTTACATTGTCATAATTCTCTCCTTAACTACGTTGCAAACTTTTTATGAAAATAATAATACCTTCTCTACAAGGGTATAAAAATCGATATTAATTTGACATTCTCAGGTCACTCGCGAGTCTTACACATACATTTAGGCCTTTAAAACCGTGAAACTAAATCCTTTTATTTTTGCCTCTTTCAGGGGTCACCACCACCATGTGTTGTGCGCCGGGAATAATGCGAACCACACGTGCTGCTTGGCCACGGGTTGCAACGGCGGCTCTTCCGGCGGAGCGGGCGCGGCCGGAGGCGCAGGTGGTGTAGCGGGGGGCGGTGGAGCGTCCTGCAAGGAGGCGCAGAGCAGCAAGGACACCAGCTCGCTGAGCGGAAACAGCAGCATTGCGGGCAGCACGGGAGCGGGAAACGCAGTACACTATTGCTGCGGCCGCAACAAGTTTTTCCTGCCGGAGAAGCGGCTGCGCAAGGAGGTGATTGTGCCACCTACCAAATTCCTGCTGGGCGGCAACATCTCCGATCCGCTTAACCTCAATTCGCTGCAGAACGAGAACACGTCGAATGCTTCGTCGAGCAACAACACGCCGGCGACTACGCCCCGACAGTCGCCCATCACCACGCCCCCGAAGGTGGAGGTGATCATACCGCCCAACATCCACGATCCGTTGCATCTTCTGGATCCCGTTGATTCGATGGAGTACGAAAAACAGCTGACGTCGCCGATGAAGCGGGGAGGAGGGGGTGGAGGTGGGATGCTGCACCACCGGCAGCACCACCATCGCACGCGGAAGAACCGAAAGCGTAGGCGCTTCGATTCCAACAACACTTCGCATGCAGGCGATGAAGGAGGGGGTGGTGGCGAGCTGGCCGACGAACCTACGCTTCCCACGGCCACCTCATCGTTGGCGGCGTCTCCGGTCGCAGCGCCCGTCATCGTCGGCGGGAGTTTGCTGCTGAGCGAGTCGGCTGCTCCGGCCGCAGGCGAAACGGCGGAAACGGGCCACCAGCAGGCGCATGTGCGCTCTCCGCAGTCGGCGGCGACAATGGCCACCGCTGAGATGCCCACGCCAACGCCGACCGAGGCAGCGGCTGCGACTGCGGCCGAGGAGCAAGTGGAACAGGCGGCAGCACCGGCAGCGACGTCATCCCCGCAGCGGCAGCAACATGTGGCCGCCGTCGCCGCGGAGGAGGCTCCCCCTGCCGCTCCGCCCGCCACTGCTGCTGAGCCGCCGGCGGATGAGATGATGCTCAGCTGCTCGGCAACGTCGGCCACACTGGCGGTGGCATCGACGCTGGCGGAGAGGCGGGCGCAGGCAAGCCGGGACTTGCGACTGGATTTGTCGAGCACGTGCTACGGCGTCGGCGGCACGGGGTTGAGCTTTGGCGGCAGCAGCGCAGCCAGCATTTCCAGCGGAGGAGGAGGTGGTGGCAGAAAGAGAAAAATCAGCGAGAGCAACAATTCGCAAAAGAGCAAGGTGAGTTCGAATGGAACGTGGTGGGATCCAAACTGGTTCCCTGCGGGCAAGCTAGTTAGAGACAGAGAGAGTAAGAAAGAGAGAGAGATAATTAGAGGGGGGTTGTTGCGGTTTGGCAGCAAGTCAATCGCTGTTTTTGTTTTGATTGCTTTTGGCAGTTTTCCGTTTCCCCATTTCGGCGTTTTGACTTTGCCAATTTATTTTTGTGTTTACACCGGTTAAACGAGGGTATATGTAAAGGTATCCCCCAGAACCTCAAACCCGACTAAACTTTCTATAATTAAATTGGAATATTTATAATAGCTAAAAACAATTAAACAGTAGATCGATTATTTAATTATTTTAAAGTCTGGTTTCAAATCGCTATAAAGAAAAATAGATTTAAATATCCACCACATGCGTTCAATTGTCCCCTTCATAACCCGAAGTCTCTTTAAGTTCAACTGGTTTGTTAACCTTTGAAGAGGGTTTCATAATTTTTCAAAGGAGGACCATTCTTACCCTATAAAGTATATCCTGTATGTCCATCTGACTGTTGACTTGCCACTTTCGCTTATCTTATGCGTGTAGAAAAATCAAGTATAAAGACGCCACAGATGGTGGTCTTAATCCCATAGCTCTTTTTAAACGATCTTAATAAAATTCACTAATTAAATTTCTACATAAATTCAAGAATATATCAACTTTGACCTGCCGAGAAAATTTCCTTTCTCGTTTAAAACCTAATTGTCTTGACAAACAGTGGTTCAAGTAATGTGGGTTCGTCAGAATTTTAAACTCAAATTGAATATTTGTTTATAACAAGGTATCTAATCTTCGGTTAATTCAGTCATAACATCCTTAGTTTTTCTCTTGCTTTTTCGGATTAAGGTTAGAATGTCATGGGCAATTTTACAAAAGCGTCCCCAAGGCAGAAACAACCCCAGAACGATTTAATATTAATGGCATTACTTCTCACACAACCAACGGGCACTCAAACCAGTTTTTCTACTTTCCTCCATTTTCACAGAAATTCCATCGACACGATGCCATGGATAAAATCGTCAGTCCGGTGGTTCCGCAACCAGGCGCCTGGAAACGACCACCGCGCATCCTGCAGCCCAGCGGAGCAAGGAAACCCAACTCGCGCCGGTCGACGTCCTTCAGCGAATCGGAGTTGCTAAGTCCTGTCGAGGAGGTGCCGCCCAAGCAGTTGCCTCTCATCGAAGGTGAGTCCGCTTATCTCTGATATAGTGTTCCGGATTTAATAAAGAACTCTCGATTTTGCAGTGGAAATACCACGTGATGACACGCCCGATTTGCCGGAACACGGCCTGGGCAGTCCGCTGAGCACCACTTCGGCGGCCACCTCGCACACGGCTGGCGAGCAGGATTCCCTGGCCGGGGTGGACACTAGCACGGCGGATGCCCCAGCCTCCGTGGCGTCCGGTGCGTCCACGGCGGCCTTGGCACCAGTGACCAGCAGTCTAATGCTGGAGCCAGCTCTGATTCCGCCACTCAAAGTGATGCCCAAGTTTCGGGCTGATGGGCTAAAGTACCGGTACGGAAACTTCGATCGATACGTAGACTTTCGGCAGTTGAACGAGTTCCGGGATGTGCGCCTGCAGGTTTTCCAGCGCCATGTGGAACTGTTCCAGAACAAGGACATCCTGGACATTGGCTGCAACGTTGGCCACATGACCATTACGGTGGGCAGGCATTTGGCGCCGAAAACCATTGTCGGCATTGACATCGATCGAGAGCTAGTTGCCCGGGCTCGGAGAAATCTTTCGATCTATGTACGCATACCCAAGGAGGAAAAGCTGCCAGAAATAAAGGTGGAACCGACGCTAGAGGTTAAGGCGGAGTTAACGCCGCCGGAAAAGACGGAACCCGTGGACGAAGAAGATGCTTCGGGATCGGCTCACAAGAAAACGAGACGCGGAAAGAAGCGACGAAAAGTCCAGCAAGCTCTTCACCAGCATCATCATCACCATCACCACCATCATCATCATGATCTGGAGCAGCTGCAGCAGCAGCAGAAGCTGGACGCACTGCTTGTCAAGCCGCACGAATTCTTCCCCATCTCGTTTCCGCTGATCTACGGGGGAATTCCTCATCTGCCACCATCGAGCAAATCGCCCAACATGTTCGGCAACAAGAATCAGTTCCCGGCGAACGTCTTTTTTAGACACACCAATTATGTGCTCAAGGACGAGTCGTTAATGGCCAACGACTCGCAGCAATACGATCTCATACTGTGTCTCTCGGTTACCAAGTGGATCCATCTTAACTTTGGAGACAACGGCTTGAAGATGGCCTTCAAGCGGATGTTCAATCATCTGCGTCCCGGTGGAAAGCTTATACTAGAAGCACAAAACTGGGCCAGCTACAAGAAAAAGAAGAACCTGACGGTGAGTGAATATTGATAAGAAAGAATAAGATGATTTGTTTTAAAATATAAATAAACGGATTACCTTACCCACCTTCTTAGTTTTTCTCCTTAGTGAATTTCACTTTATAATGTTTTTCTATCATTGCAGCCAGAGATCTACAACAACTACAAGCAGATCGAGTTCTTTCCCAACAAGTTCCATGAGTACTTGCTTAGCTCGGAGGTGGGATTCAGCCACAGCTATACACTCGGTGTGCCCCGGCACATGAACAAGGGTTTCTGCCGACCCATCCAGGTGAGTCATGACTGAAGTCGGTTAGTGAATGCATAGCTAACAATTGCCTCTTCTGTTTTCCCCCTGTAGCTGTATGCAAAAGGAGATTACACACCGAATCATGTGCGTTGGAGCGATGCTTATTATCCGCAGACACCCTATGAGGCGTATCGCGGAATATACGCAACCCTTCCCGCCCATCGGATGGGCGGCGGCGGAAGCAGCGCTGGCGGTAGCCATAGTGGGCATGCTCACATGCTGCACCTCAGCAGCTCCAGTCGGTCGCAGAACTACGACACGCCGCACTACGCTGGCAGCGCCTCGGGCTCAGCCAGTTGCCGGCAGACGCCGATGTACCAGCCAACATACAACCCTTTGGAGACGGACTCATACCAGCCCAGCTACGACATGGAGTATCTCAACCACATGTACGTGTTCGCCTCTCCGCTCTACCAGACCGTCTGGTCGCCGCCCGCATCGCTCCGCAAAAGCAGCTCGCACACGCCGGTATTCGGAAGCGTGCGCGAAGCGGAGCTGGATGGCGATGGCAGCGGTGGCGGGGGCAGTGGAGGCGGCAGCTACCATCGGCACGTCTATCCGCCCAACGACGACACCTGCTCGCCGAACGCCAACGCCTGCAATGCGTTCAACTCGATTCGCGATGCGGACACGGATGATTCCAACCAGCCGCCCAGTGGAAGTCGACGGCATGTGTATGCCACCAATTGCGGGGAAAGCTCCTCGTCGCCGCAGGTGAACCACCACGAGGCAGCCGGCGAGTTTGTGGACGCCCTAATGGACGATGAGCAGAAGTCATCAACTGGCGGAGGGACTAGTGGCGCAGCCTATTGTGATCTGTCGGATGCCTAGAATAGGGATGGTTTAGACAGGAAAAATGTGTCAAAAAGAAAAAAAACGAAAAAATCGAAAAAGCTTAAGAAAACCACAAGAGGTTTTCGAAAAGAAAAAAATTCAATGTAACCGTAAACGAGACGCTTATGATTTTCTATGGTATAATGTGCGTATATATTTTTATATATTGTAATTTAATGGAATGAATATATATACAAATATATACAGATCTATATATACAATTTGAACAGAGATGCATGTGTTTAGGTATATTGTAATCTTTATAGATAAGGCTAATCATTTTTGCTAAAATGCTTTATAGTGAACACTTGATTTGATCCTGTTGGCAGTTCAATTGTAAGCCTAGTTTTAAATCCACCATAAGCAATACAAACACAAACACGCTCACACGTATATTCATTTATATACAACACACCCACCAACACTCACACATACGACAAGCTGTAGCTTTAAATAATATTACTATATTGTGCTATAAAATGTTTAGAAAACGTGAAAGAATCCCATGAAATTAAACTATTTTTGATTAACATTTTGGCAAAGCAAAAATATTTAAACTGCTGCAAGGGAATGAAAACACAAAAAATGAAATAAAATAAATAACACAATGGCAAAGCAAAGAAAATACAATACATTATTACATTTAGCCATAAGCAAGTGAGAGTATGCTTACAATTATTTACATTAGGTTGAAGCCTATGGTTATAGCTAAGCAAGTGTAGTATTATATTTCAAGTTTAATCAATAGCAAGAACCGATCTTTAACCTTTTCCACCTTCTAAGGGGTAAGCGAAACTTATGAGTTTTATCTTTGCTATGTTTTTGAAACATTTTAATGGAATATTTTACTTTTTTCTGAGAAAATGAAAATTAATGTAGTCGAAAGAATTAAAAAAGATATCTAAATATAGAAAATAAACATTATTATATTGAAAATAAGGGCTAAGATGTTTTTTATTTGGGTTTTTTATTTAAGCAAAGGGGAATGTTTAAATGAGTATACCAGATCAACTTGTATTTCGTCTGCGGAAAGAATTTAAATTTCAACGGCTCAGTGGAAAGTTTGAGCTTCGTATAACAGTTTGCAGAATCAGCTGTTCGATCGACTCGCGTTTGGTTGTGTGTCTCGTTTGGATTATCAAGCTTTCCAGGCGAAAGCTCACTCTCAAAATGCCAGTTGGTCGTCAATCAGTGAAGTGAGTTGTGCAGCGTGGAAAACGACGAACGAGACGGGAATGTTTTAATTGAAATTAAACAAAAAAATCGGAATAAAGGCCATTTTTGGTTAGTTGTTCATTGAAAGCATAGAATAAAGTGTATGACACTGAGAAAGCTAAAATACGAAGAACGCGTGCCAAGCTCATGCCACTTTCTCTCTGAGAAACCCTCTGCGACTCTCCTCTCTCGCTTCCAGTGAGAAATCTGTGCTAATCGATCACTTTTGCACGATCGTCTGGCGTTTTACTCAGTTTCCAATTCGACTTTTGACGACGCTGGTCGCTCAGTTTCGCTCTCTTAACAAACAAAAATAGTCACAAGAAAAGATTTCAAGTTTGCCAAGAAGGTCTCCTTCAAAATTAATAAAAAAAAGTGCGGGACCGAAGTGTGTGTGCTATTGATTAACATTTTAATATATTTAAATTGATTTTCCTATGTGTACAACGTAACGTGTTCGTGTGGCGCCCCAATTGAATTGCTCTTATTGCATTAATTATCATAGTGTTAAGTCGGATATATACATACATCTGTAAATATATGCAACCCATTGGCCAAGTTTTTGGATGTAACTGTGTCTGAGTCATTGTACAGTTAGAAGTCGGAGCTGGAGAAGTTAGGGCACAACTTCTGAAACCGGATTACAAATTTAAATTGTCTTCATCGTTCTGCGCAGAACGCTACGTAAGTGATAATAGAGTAATAAACTTAAATGATTTCATCATTTACCGTCAAGTGAAAACAAATATTTCATAAATGGATTCCAAAACGCTTTGTTTACGGGTACGGGTATTAGAGAAAGTGCGTGTAAGTAAACCCATTGCATGTGACTTTTTCGATTTCAATCGAAGCGATATCGAGGGTGATATGGAATCAATAAATACAATATAAGAATGGGGATATACAAATGCCTTTGAAATATTCTCGCAACGTACTGATCTTGCTTCACAATTTATTGAGAGCTTTTGCAACGACAAGATGCGATTTCCCAACCAACTACATTTTTCTAGAACCGCCACTCAAATTTACATAAAGAGTCCGACATATTCCAGGCGAAAAACATGGGCGTGTATAACTTGAATGTACAGTATATATAGCTTAAGAGTAACATGAATAAAACCATCGAGTATCAAACTTAAGCAAAATAGTAAAAGTATTTTGTGTATATGTATGTATAAAAGATAATATATATATTATATAAAATATGCGAATCTACCATATTTTTAAACCTACTAGATTTGTTTAAAAATATTGATAAAATGAAATAAAATGATGAAGAACAAAAGCAACTTATCTTATAGTTTATAATAGCAATAATTTATTGTGTCTTATGATGTAAGAAATGAGTACTAAGAAATGAGTACGAGTACGGTTATTAATTTTAAAAGTCAACAAAATATCATAAACAACCGGAAGCATATAGTATTACATAGTATAATTAAGCCATTAAATTAACAATCCTCTGAGCTGGGGAGGGAAAAAGTCCCAACGGAGCTTTAGTTGAAGGGTAGAAAGTAAAAAGAACCATTTATTATATAATTTTTTATGAATATAGAATATAGACAAGTAAAGTCATAAAAATATCAAACGAATAATAAAGCCTATATGTACTGTATATTTAATGCTTGGCGTGGAGTCTTCAGACACTTATCTTATCTGACCTTATACTTTGCAAGTGTGACTTAGCTTATTTCTATTAAAATAATCAAACCTCGAGCTTTTAGAACAGCAAAAGAAAACTACATTTTTGTTAATTGTATTTGATTTATTTTTTAATCGCTATCATTAAACCACAAGTAAATTATTCTTGAGATGTACATACGTACATTCATAACAACATTCAACATATAATGCTAATGGGCAGATCTTGAATACAAAAATAAAAATTATTGAATTAGTGTACCTATTTTTTTATATCTATGAACTAATATATCATGCAAAGTTACCTTATCACTCTAAATGTTATATCTTTTCAGTTATGACCCCGAGGAGGTGTCAATCAATTATGTTGTTGACATTTAGGTTTTCCGCGTGGGCCAATCTAATCGAAAGCATAATTGTAATTCGGGTTATTTAGCCGGCGCAGCTGATTGGGGTCGTTCAAATAATGAGTGCCTGATTACAGCGATTGCGCCTGAGAATTGTAGTGCTGATAAGATAGCCGACAATAGATACAAAACACAGTTACATGCCCACTATAAGTGGTGATGTGACTCATCGAGACGGTGGTATGTGCTCGACTCTCCGACCATTGTTGCTGGTTCGCCAATAGAACCCGTACTCGATCAGCATTTTGAAAAGGTTTGTGAACCCCGCATAAAGCTTTGAAAAGCTTATGGAAACATTCCGCAGGAGAACTGGTTCCTTGGGGTTGTGAATGAGATGACCTTGTGACCAGAACCCCCAGAGACTGAATTTGTGTAAGATCTTGAGATCGTGGAAAGGTTTTCGGTAAATCGCATTGCCAATGGCTTAGGAGAGTTACCAAAAGCTTTGCCAGCTGTTTTGAAGTTCGCAGCTGTTGACCAAAAAACTCCGCTCTCTTCCCTCTCTCTCTCACTGTCTCTCGCCACGATTACGCTCTCTTGCCGTAATTGTTAACCGTTTTGAGCTTTGGCCGGCGGCGCGAAGTTTAGTTAATATTATTAACCGGAGTGACGGCAACGTTGTCGCAACGTTTCTCGCGGATCGCAGATCGTTTGGCGGTAAATTGAGCTTTTTGGCGGGGGCTCCAAGTTTGAGTGTGAGTGTGAGTGCGAGTGCGAGGTGTCTTCAGTCTTGTTCTTGCTTTCGCGTGGCACTTCCCTCTTTCGTTCTTTCTTTCTTGGCGAATTTAATGCGACGTCGCGCTAATTTCGGTTCTGCAACTTCCGTTAGTCGGTGGTCCGAAAAGTAAACAAAAATGCTACTTATCACACGCAAACGTGACAATTCTCTTCAACTTGATATGCATCTGTGAGATACAAATTCAAGACGCGGCCAAGATTCAAAAAGCCCACATGTTGCAACAATTACGATGCGAGCCATTTTACTTTGATGCAGCCAAGTGCCAAAAGTGAAATATGCGAAAGCAGAAAAATAACCAAATTATTTGTGCGTGTGTTCGTTTACCAGGCTATTGTGCAAAACATTTATGAGCTGGAAGCGCCAAAAGCCAAAAACGAATGAAATATAAACAACACACGAAACATGCAGTGCTTTTGTTGTATTTGCAAAACTCGAGTTTTGTGTTTACGCAAAGATAACGAAATGCCATGATAAAAATTTAATTAATTATTTTTCAATCCAAGGGATTTTTGATGTGGCCGGAAGTATACGGAATAACTTATAGAATTCGATAAAACTGGGATGGGAGCATTTTTTTTTGTTTACTTATCAAAACTTTTAAAATGATAACCAAAGCATAGAAAATTAGAAACAAAATAAAGAAAACGTATTTAACCTTTAAGTGTTCCTTATTTTACACAAATTAGGAGTTTAATTTGCAAAAATACTTAAAATATTCAAACCAAAAAATTTTAAAAGAAATTTTAAATTTCTAAAATTTGCAGATCAATGTTATTTTAATAAATTTTGTATTGCAATAACTTAAAACAAATGATTTGAATAGTTCGGCGAATTTATTAATTGTGGCGTAGAATAGCTAAAGCTTCATGGCGCATCAATTAGTCATTCCCTCAATCAATTGGTGTACGCAAATGCGGTATTTATTATTTCTGGCCTAATTAGCCACCGCAGGCCGCCCAGAACCGACAACGTTTACAAATGCAGACCGCGGATGCGAAAGCAATAATGAGCTGGAGGCGACAAAAGCAGGGACCAATAAAACCAAAAAGCGATTGCCAAATATAAAATAAAGCTAACTTAATTTGCCCATCAAAATTACGCACATTCAACAATGATGCCCAGATCCGCGGATACCAAAACCAGCAACAATGACGAGTCGCAGCAATTGCATCTGCCACCGGAGGCGGCGGTGGCGGCCAACTTGCAGCATTTGCAGGTGCGACGTCATCGCCGCAGCATCTCACAGCTGATGGCCAGCATGGGTAATGTCATCTTCAGATAGAGATACATAGATAACTATAATAGAGCTTGCGCCGCGTTGAGTTCTCGAGATTTGCGTCATCGGGAGATAAGAGTAAACCAGTTTGTGGAATATAATCAACCTTTAGAACTGGTTAGCGATCTACTTTGATTCGCGAAAGTGAATCTAAAAACTTAAAACTAAAAATTTGAGTCTGCCCAGGCGAGGGAGCGTTAAATATTAGGGTGCAGTCCAAGGAAAAACAATATTATATAGACAACAAAGAACTGATAACGGTTAAATTGGCCTAATAATAAATTAACAAAACATTAACCATTTCCTTTGGTTTATATAAGCCACAACCAACTCCATGCCCCTCAAGTTGCGTGTTGCCTCTCCGCCTAACGGTGCCATTAGTAAATGAGTCATAACCGATTTTAAAATGCATGACACGCTAAAATCAACGATACTTACCCATAATGTTAAAAATATATATTGTGTCTGATTTACATTTGCACTCACACTCGAATACTGCAGCAGGAAGTTTCGATTTCTTCGGCATTGTGTGTAGGTCAGATCGAATATTCGTTCGTTGAGTGTAAAGACCTTTTCAGGGGGACTGATTTTTGCAGTTACACTCCGATTAGGAAGCCCGCTAAACAAAGGGGCTTTACAATTGTTATCATCGGGCTTTGAACTTTATGTAAAGGTATATAAGATATCATGCAAGCAATGTTTCAACGTTCCTGAGAAAGATTAAGTATTTTTATTTCGTAGTAAAAATGATATTTGATTAATACTTAAGTTACTGATAATGTCGTTCTTTCAATTGCTAGAAGTACAATTTTCTTTTAACAGAAGCTGAAGTTATTTCTTTAATACAAATCTAAGTTGGACACTTTTCTCATACATTCAATGTTTTTCATTTGAAATCCTTATCAAAAATGAAGTAACGCTAAAATAATGTAATCGGGTTTTTTTATTACAATCGGTACCCTTAAAAAACCTCGACATTCTTTTGGTTTGTATTTAGCTAATTGTTTTTCCAGAAAAAATCGTATTCATGTATTTTTTGTTTTAATACTTATTCATTTTATCTTAATGGTAAAAAAATGTGTCAGCTTTTTATCAACCAATTTTAAAGCTCTTTAAGTTAATTTACTCAACTTTACGTATGTGTTAATAAATTCAGCTAAGAATGCGCTATGAAAGTGAAAAGGTGTTAAGTACTCAAAGTGTTTTATTGAATAGGCTGTTAGGCTTTATTAGACCCTCATTAATGACATAAGAAGTGGTCCAATAATATTTGTTTGCAATCTTACGCTAATTTATTTTCTAAATTGAACTTATCGAACCAATTACTAATTAAGAAAACCGTTTATCAGTTCAAAGGTATTTTAAATTCCGTGTTTTATCGCACTTTTAAGAAATGTCAAGCTATACAAAGAACACCTTTTTCTGGCACTTGCTGCATGAAGTTTTTGTTTGGTAATTATTTTAAGCTGATAACAAAAAGAGCTCGGCGATAAGGTATATGCCAACATTCGTTATTTTCGCTACCTCTAAGAAAACGAATTTATACTTTCAAGAATGTATAACTGCCAGACGAACCTGCCATAAAAAAAGTCTTGTTTGTGGCAGTTTCTCACCCATGAAGATAGGGTTGTTATCCCGTCAATGCCATTGAGCAATTGTCAAAACCTTTGTATTCGGTGTCCTAGTTTTTTTATTCAATATCTGTGATAAAGCGAATATATGATCATCATAAATTATGATTGATTCGCTCAATATTTAAATAATTAGGTTTCAATAGATTTAAATTAATATTCAATTGATATCATTGAGAACGCCCTTATGTCGACCATGAACTAAATTACTATTTTATACATTTTTTTGTAAGTACAAATATTTGTGTAGCAATTGGGGCTTGGTATCCAGCAGACAGGAATACAATATGTCTGTGTAAGGGACACCTGTTATTGACTGCTAATCAAAGTACTTGACTAAATACTGATTTATGTAGTTTATTACTGTCGGCGATAGCGCGACGCACTTTTCTCTGTGCTCTTTTGTGAAGCAATGCCACATCCATAAACCCACTTAGCCATCAATATATGGTTCTACCTACTGTGCAGTATACTCTAATCTATCAGTTGCGCCGTTTTATTTGAGCTCGCTATCTAAATGTCATTCAGCTAGAAGCGTATTTCTGACCTAAAAATTATTGTTGGGGTGCCAAAGAGGAGAACCTAGGGACAAGCTAAATGGTTGATCTTTATCTCGGAACTGTGCATAAAACTTTTTAGATCCTCCTGTCATTTCTTATCAGCAAGCAGACGACTCACGTGCACTTAACTAAAGAGATAGCTACATATATAATTGGGGAGGGAGATGGCGTTGTGTTTATTTAGCTCGAAATAGCCTCAAGGTTCGAGCAGGGTTCCTATGTCAAGTTCACCCGAGAGGTGTACTGAAATGAAATAAACTAAGCTTAACTACAACACATGCCGTGGACTGGCCTTGAGTGAGCTTCTGTTTCGAATGGAGATAGCATAAGCTAATTGTTACGATTAAATGGTTACAACTTACAGAGGTTAAGGGAAGTCAGAAATACTTCGGCTCGAAATTCAGAAATCCCCTTGCACTCAACGTAGTTATCAGTGGGCCTGTGGTTAAATAACGAAACGATAAGTGCATACTTGTAACTTGCGGTAGTCTATTCATTCAACACTTTAAGTGAGGCACGAAATGTAATTTTAGCTAATTGAAAAGCCGAGAGGGTTGCACTAGTCAACGTTCTTTTAAAAGTCAAGTAAACATTAATAAAGCTTTTGGCGATTGACACATAACCGCATTTGTTCTACAAAGAGTGTTTAGGAATCCGGGATTATTATTGTTTATTAATTGTAAACATATTAAAGTGAACTCTCTTAAGATAAGATACTATTAGGTGGATAATATTTTGTTGTTCTTATAATATGAGCTATTGGAAGTAATAAGTATGTTAAACTTAAAAATATATTTTTGATTTTTGCACAAGTATGAAATAGGGAAAAGGAAGCTTTTACAATGCATTTGTGCTCATCGTGTTCTTTTAAAACTGAAAACTTTAAAAGGCTGGAGTCAAACATTTTTTTGAAAACCATTTTTTGTTTCTTTATTATTATTATGTTTTTAAATTTAAATCATTTACGTGGGCAGAAATATAAAGGGCACTGCTATCTAATACTCTTAATAAACAAGACTTCTTAACGGCTTCAAAATATGAAACTGTTTTTGCAACAGGCAATCAGGAAGGGAAACCTGAGGTACTCTTCTTTTTTCCTGCTAAATTTGATAGTAGAATCTGTTATTCTTTGAATTAGATATGCAATAAGTCGCATTAGTATGTATTTCTGATTCTTAACCACTGCTTCTGTCAACTTGCAGTTGAACACCCCACGGACGATGTGTACCGACCCACGCACTACGGTGGATACGTGAACAGAGGCTACGATGATATAGATAGTTCCTACTACTTTGCCCAATTCGAGGCGATGGCAGAGGTTCGTGGCGGGGGAGCAGCCCTCCCGCCCTATGCATCTACCGACTCGGACGTCGAGCACGGCAGCGGGGAAGCGGATGCCTCGGCGGAGGACTCCAACAATGAGGGGGAAGAGGTGTTCCGGGACTGCACGGATGACGCGGGGAACGAGCAGCAAAACCGCTGCCTGCCCGAGTTTCAGTTCTCACTGGTGGACTCTGAGTACGATGAGACTCTGGCATTTCCAGACTCGGTGACCATCCTGTCCAATGTGGGCGATAAGCCGGTGCTGGTGGAACGCAAGGAGACGGACGATGACGAGGAAGAGTTCGACGACGAGGAGAACAGCAGTGTAGTGCTGCGCCACGAGATACCATTCACCAGTATCTATGGCCCGAGCGTCAAGTTCAACTCGTTCCAGCGCAAGGTTTTCATTCCGGGCCGGGAGATCCACGTCCGCATCGTCGATACAGAGCGCAGCGTTACAACACATCTGCTTAATCCCAATCTGTAAGTGGAATACATTGTTCTTTAGATGCGAAATTGGATGCATTTCCTCTAAATTCACAATGTTACTTAACTTTTTGTTTAAGCCGTTCTGACACGTTTCATTCCTCTTCCAGGTACACCATCGAGCTGACCCACGGTCCCTTCAAGTGGACGATCAAACGACGCTATAAGCACTTCAACTCGTTGCACCAGCAACTCAGCTTTTTCCGCACCTCGCTCAACATTCCCTTCCCCAGTCGAAGTCACAAAGAGAAGCGTACGACGCTGAAAGCTACTGCCAGCCAGATGGCCGACGAGTCAACCCTTAAGGATCTGTCTGCCCACACCAAGGTCAAGCAGACCAGCACTCCCTTGGGTGGTGAAGGCCACAGCAGCAAAAACGCCAATAGTAACGGTCACAATGCAATGGCTATTATCAGTCCCAGTCACAGTTCGATCCTGGCGGGATTTACACCCCGACGTATTCAGAAGAAGCGCAAGAAAAAGAAAAAACGGAAGCTACCGCGATTTCCCAATCGCCCTGAGAGTCTGGTCACCGTGGAGAATCTGACCGTCAGGATCAAGCAGCTGGAGGATTACCTATATAACCTGCTAAACATCAGTCTATACCGATCTCACCACGAAACGGTAAGATATTACTTATATGTTTCAGATTTAATTCGA
The DNA here is from genome assembly GCA_018153305.1 of Drosophila kurseongensis. Taxonomy (NCBI): domain Eukaryota; kingdom Metazoa; phylum Arthropoda; class Insecta; order Diptera; family Drosophilidae; genus Drosophila; species Drosophila kurseongensis. Next base: position 13,090,175 of record JAECXX010000004.1, on the reverse strand, counting down.
CAGAAATTAAGAAAAGTATAAGAATATAATATTATTATACATATTATATACTGATACTTTGCTTAATTTCTGGTACCTGGTATAGAGAGAAAACAATTGACAAACAACACTCTACTGTTTAATTTTGGTGGAAATGTACAATGTACAAATATGAGAGCTGTCGTACAAAAAATAATATTAAACAACAGCAGATATGCGCATGTTTATTAAAAGAAGGCCTAAAAGATCATTAAACTTTATCAGGGGTGACACAGAAATCTCTTAAAATAAAGTTAAAAGCTAAAAGATTTTTCCGTTTCCTGGAAATGTTTATTTCATATTTAAATTTATTTATTCTTTTCAACATTTTAATATTATTTGACCGATAGGAACAATTTAAATTAAAATCAAATAATTGTGAGTATACAAAATTGAAAGTGTCTTTGCAAATATCCGAACAAATTTAGAGTGGGAGCAATTATGACTACCGAGCCTAGAACTGGACTAAATTTTTTATTTTTACTTACAGCTTAACTTTGCTGAGGTGTCTAACGTGTCTTTTGTGCCGGGCTTGGGTATCAAGGGCAAGGAAGGCGTGATCCTAAAGCGAACAGGATCAACGAGACCTGGTCAAGCTGGATGCAACTTTTTCGGCTGCTTCCAGAAAAACTGCTGTGTGCGCTGCAACTATTTCTGCTCCGACGTGGTTTGCGGCACGTGGCGCAGCCGCTGGTTCTTCGTAAAGGAGACCTGTTTCGGCTACATCCGCCCGACGGACGGCAGTATCCGAGCGGTGATCCTTTTCGATCAGGGCTTCGACGTCTCCACTGGTATCTACCAAACCGGCATGCGCAAGGGTCTCCAGGTGCTGACGAACAACCGGCACATCGTGCTTAAGTGCTGGACACGGCGCAAGTGCAAGGAGTGGATGCAGTACCTTAAGAACACGTCCAACTCGTATGCGCGCGACTTCACACTGCCCAATCCGCACATGTCCTTCGCTCCGATGCGTGCCAACATGCATGCCACGTGGTATGTGGATGGTGCCCAGTACATGTCAGCCGTGGCCGATGGCTTGGAGGCCGCTCTCGAGGAGATTTACATCGCTGACTGGTGGCTCAGCCCCGAGATTTACATGAAGCGACCCGCCCTCGACGGCGACTATTGGCGCCTGGATAAGATTCTGCTGCGCAAGGCCGAACAAGGAGTGCGTGTGTTCGTGTTGCTCTACAAGGAGGTCGAAATGGCATTGGGTATTAACAGCTACTACAGCAAGTCCACGCTGGCCAAGCACGAAAACATCAAGGTGGGTTGATAGAGCTACTTATATTCAATGTTGGTAACCTGTACAGATTTTCATTACTTCAAATGTTGGAAAAGCGTCTCCGAAATTAAAAGTTATTTAAATAATTTCTTATTTAAGAATATTCGTCCAATTTAAAAATGAAGATATCGAACTATAGTTTTTTGTTTGTGATTTTGATGGGTAGATAATTTTTTATTGTAATTATATATCGCTTAAAAAAGATATCCAAATAATTTCTTTTAAAAAGATACAATATTCGCTCCGATTTTATACAACTCTGGTTGCAAGAGGTCCTTGAGTAGCTGGTATTTTATGTTCTTTCTAGTTTACTATACACATTTTTAATCTTAATTTCGATTGCCCGTTACAGGTGATGCGGCATCCGGACCATGCCAGAGGAGGTATTTTGCTGTGGGCTCATCATGAAAAGATCGTTGTCATCGATCAGAGCTATGCCTTCATGGGGGGCATTGATTTGTGCTACGGTCGCTGGGACGATCACCGTCACCGTCTCACGGATCTAGGCAGCATATCCACGGCATCCTTTTCTGGAAGCACGCGTCGGACGCCCAGCTTGTACTTCAGCAAGGACGACACGGACTCGGCCTTCGGATCGCGGAAGTCCTCGCGGAATGCTCACTACGAGACATCGGCCAAAGAAAGGTCATCGACTCCACCTCCGGATGAACCCAGTACTAGCATAGAGTTGAGGACACTGAAGCCTGGTGATCGCCTGCTAATACCCTCGATGTTGGTTCCTAGTCAGGGAGAAACGCCCGGTGAATCAAACATTGCCCTAGAGGGAATGAAGCTCAACACCCCAGAACTGGAACGCAAGAACGTACTCGATCGCCTGAAAAATAACGCAATGAAGGGCGCCCGCATGGGCAAGGACTTCATGCAACGTCTCACAACCACAGAGGCGGCGGAGGAGAAGGCCGGCGAGGTGTACACCATCGAGTCCCAGGACGTCACGGACCCCGAGATTAACCAGAACAGTGCCTCTGGCGAACAGGAAGTGACTGCTATTGCCGGCAGCACGCAAATACTCACCGAGTTCTGTGGCCAAGCCAAATACTGGTTCGGCAAGGACTACTCCAACTTCATACTCAAGGACTGGATGAACCTCAACTCGCCATTCGTAGATATCATCGATCGGACGACCACGCCGCGGATGCCATGGCACGACGTTGGTCTGTGTGTGGTGGGAGCTTCCGCCAGGGACGTGGCCCGCCACTTCATTCAGCGCTGGAACGCCATGAAGTTGGAGAAACTGCGGGATAACACACGATTTCCCTATTTAATTCCAAAGAGCTACCACCAAGTGAGACTTAACCCCCACCTGCAGCAGGGCCGACAACAGCGGGTCACTTGCCAGCTCCTACGCAGCGTCTCCGCCTGGAGTTGTGGCTTTATCGAGGCAGATCTGGTGGAGCAAAGCATCCATGACGCCTACATCCAGACGATCACCAAGGCTCAGCACTACGTGTATATTGAGAATCAGTTTTTCATTACGATGCAACTGGGCATGGGCGTTCCGGGGCCACACAACAACGTGCGCAATCAAATTGGGGAGACTCTCTTTAAAAGAATAGTGCGGGCGCACAAGTGAGTTAAAAATGGTTAACTTAACTAATATCAATTATATCGAACTAACATCTCTTTTAGGGAAAAAAAGCCCTTCCGTGTTTATGTGATAATGCCGCTCCTGCCGGGCTTTGAGGGCGACGTGGGTGGCAGTACTGGAATTGCTGTCAGGGCTATCACACACTGGAACTACGCATCAATTTCCAGGTGAGGTTTTACCAGAAAGTCGATTTTGTTAAATCAGAACATTGTATAACAATCTTTAATTTTTCTAGGGGGCGCACTGGAATTTTGAATCGTCTGCAAGAGGCGGGTATTGCTGATCCGCAGAACTACATCTCATTCCACAGCCTGCGAAATCATTCCTTCTTGAATAACACGCCCATCACCGAGCTGATTTATGTGCATTCAAAGCTTCTGATTGCCGATGATCGCGTGGTAATATGTGGCTCGGCGAACATAAACGATCGCTCGATGATCGGGAAGCGGGATTCTGAGATAGCGGCCATCATCATGGACGAGGAGTTCGAGGATGGCCGGATGAACGGGAAGAAGTATCCGAGCGGAGTGTTTGCCGGACGTCTGCGAAAATATCTGTTCAAAGAACACTTGGGTGGGTTATCTGCCTTGGATTTATTCTCGACTATTATTATAATCGGATAATCTTCTTAATGCAGGCCTGCTGGAGGGCGAGGGTTCCGGTCGCTCTGATCTGGACATCAGTGATCCTATCTGCGAGAAGTTCTGGCACGGCACTTGGCGTAGGATTTCGACACGGAACACGGAGATCTACGACGAGGTGTTTAAGTGCATTCCCACGGACTTTGTGAAGACCTTTGCAAGCCTGCGCAAGTACCAGGAGGAGCCGCCGCTTGCCAAAACGGAGCCCGAACTGGCCGCCAACCGAGCCAACGAAATTCAGGTAAAGTTGTTTTATTATTGTAAGACCCTTTTTCTTATCTTCATGGTAAGCTCTAAGTAGGTTTTAAACTAATAAAACCTATGAGATTTCGCAATTTAAAACCTACTCTTAGCTTACCATGAAGTCGAAAGAACTCGCCCAAGCATTATTGTTTATTGACTTCAGAATCTAATAGTGCCTTTTACATTTCAGGGTTACCTCGTCAACCTGCCATTGGAGTTCCTCAACAAGGAGGTGCTCACGCCGCCCGGAACCAGTAAAGAGGGCCTCATTCCTACCTCTGTATGGACATAGTCTGCCAAAAGTCTCCAAGAGGCAACTAGATTTTAGGACCCTATGGAACCCCTCTTACCGTTTACCACCCCACCAAAAGCGCTTAACATAAGCGCTTGTCATTGCCAAGTCATACCCTTTCTTAATTGTATATACATAAATACCCGTAGATAACTCTAGATACTACCAACTACTTGTAGTTATGCCTTACCAATAGTTAATTTATTTTACGCTGTTTGTCTATGTCCTTGTTGTTATTCTTTTTATGATGTTTAAACAGTATTTTAGACCGATTTACACAAGTTTATTAAAGTGATATGAAGTGCAAATGAAGAAATACTGCGTTACAGATTGGGATTGGTTTCTAATATTTTGTATAATCATTTATAAATAAAGGAAGAAAACACTCTTTTTCTAGGTTTAAAAGAAAAATGGTTTATGTTAATGTTTAAAGTAATGATTTTAAATGCTTAATGTGTATAATCACTGTTGGATCACACGAACGAATGGTGAATGGAGTTTTGCAGGCCTAATTCTAAACCCTAATTCAAACTTCATGAAAACGATAAAACAGCCTTAAGATATCATAACAATAAATATAATTTCATTAAAAATAGTTGTTACAATATTGATAACTCAGGACTCGGCTTATGGATTTTGAATAAACATTAAGCGAGTTAGAAATAATCAAAAAGCTAAGCTAAGCTAATGTTGTATGGCGCCAAATTTGAAAAATATCGTATAACTATCGATGATTCACTATGGTTGTTGTCTTGGAAAGGTATATTAACATGGTGAGTGTCTGGGATTAGTGACTTTCCAACATGCAAACTTTTCTCTATATTTTTGAATTTCTAGTCATTTTCTATTGTCTTGGCTTTTGTTTTTAAGTTGTCTGCAATATATACTTTTATTACGGTTTTGTGACTACCAAGTGCTATTCAAATTTTCTTTGTTTTATCTTGTCTTTGTATTGAATCAACTTTATACGAGGCGCCATCAAATCTACTGCAACTCGCTCAATTTTAATAAATAAAATTTATAAATACAACAAATATTTGTTCCTTTTGGACCGAGTTAATTTGCGGCTTTGAATTCCTAATGCATGAGACGGCACCGAACTTGCGCAGCGATTCAAACATTTTCTGGCAGGTGCCACTGAAGCAAAACTTAAAACTTTCTTCACTTGGAGGGCGGGCACACGACTTAAATAAATAAAAAAATTTCCACAATTTGTTTTGCAAATGTAAAGTTATTAAATAAGCGAAACATGTAGCTAACGATTAACACGCGAAGCCGGCATAAACTTAATACCGACAAATGTGTATAATGTTTATCAGTATTTTTTTCAAAAAACATTGATAGTTTTTTTTTATTTATTTAGTTTGATTAGGTACGTTACATAAATCCATTAAAATTTGTAACTTAATTTTTGGTGATAGAGCACTACCTGTCTACCTGTCTGTGTTAATAAAATTACAGTTGAGTATTCTTATTTGCTTATAATTTGCTAAGCTATACATTTAAAAGGGCCGTATGAAACCAATTAATATTTAAATTATGTCCCTTAGCTAGAAATCAGAGGTAGATCAGACTGATAAAATATTTGGGTATTCATTTTTTATGTAAAACTATAGACATCTATAAATTACTAAACACATTACAGAAAATCTTTAACAAATAAAAGTCTAAAACTAGTAAAAATATTGATGTAGACAGAACACAGCTTTTCTTATTACCACTAAAGTTTAGCTTCCCAGGTTGTAACAAAATTTTAGTTATAATCCGATTTAGAAATTCAATTTAAAAATACCTTTACAGATTATCTGATATCTCTTGGAATAACTTAAGATCAAGTTTGGTTTTAAAAGAGTCAATAGAATAATTGTACAATAACTGTGGGGTTTTTGTTAATTCTACTAAAATATTATTTCAAAGATAATGAAATAAACACAAACGGTTGTTGTGAGTGCCCTGCAATCGCCGGCTTGTCATGGAACTTTCGCTCTCGGTTGATGGCTGATAATTGCCGGTCATTTGCATATGACAACCCCCTCCCCCGGTCATTGTTTATGGCGTGTGGGAGCCAGAGTTCGGGCCTCGAGTGCGTTGCAAGTGCATGTCGTGGCCACAACTCGAGATCTTCGGCGAGGGGCATATCATAATTTGTACGGATATCACGTACTCGGACGGGGGTCATGCGTTCGGATTATCAACAGCTGCGATCACGAGCTGGGCGCCAATCCTTGGCCTGAACTTTCACATGCGATTCGTGGCGGTAATGGGCCTCGGATTAGTGGATTACCTGGCAGGCGATGATCCTCCGGTGCGATTAGCTAACTGAATCAAAGTAATAGGCGAAAACTGCGCCCAGCGAAAGTGAAAATTGATGAAACTGATTTAATCTTCTTTTGGTCATGCTGCTCCATTTGAATTAATTGGTCAACAAATTGGGGGATTTATGACATTCGATGGCTTTATTTATGGTGTGTTTTATGCAATACGAAGTGAAATTTCCGCCACCTTACGTAAGAGATGGGTGCAAAATTTGATTGTTATTACTATGGTTATTGGCCGAAGTGTAATAAGATAGCGGAAAGCCTATTCGAACGGAATCCAGAGCATTCCCATGGAAAACGAAAGCTATGAAGTAACTGAAGAGTCTTGCATTTAATTTCTAAAGAAACGTTGCACAATTAAAACGCTTCAAGCATCATCAAAAGCCGCACACACACGACCACAATGAGTGAGGGGGCGAGTGTCAGGCAGAGATCATGGGGTTTCTTGGCCCTGAGATGACCACCAACTACTCCGCGAGCAGTTACCCGAACCGAATGCACAATGACGACTCTCGGACTTTCCCAGCGCGCCATACAATGGAAATTTCTTATTTTCTGGGCAAAAAGATTTATAGGAACTGCCGGCGCAGCCGCCACTTGAGAAGCAAACAAAAAACGAAAGTCCAAGTGCTACAATAATATAAGATCTTTCTCCAGATTTATAGGCCCATCTATGGAAACAATTGAAAAGTACTCATGGACAATATTTTCCCTTTCTTCAATTTAAGGGGACGGGGGCTGGGAAATGCCACCGTTCTGGTGGTAGCCCGGATAAGAGCCATCTCTCACCTCTCCTCCGGTATCGCTTAATGAAATCGCACAAGACCCAAACTCAAGATGGTCATTAATTTGACGGCCCTGCCAGTTCATTTGAAACGTAACCCGTAGGAAATTACTGCTCATCCGGTAATTATTGGTCTTGGGTCCGGTTCGGATCTTGATAGATCGATCGCCAGACAGATCCCCAGTGTCTTTCGGATGCAACCAGCGTCTTCACACCGCCACCGGCTCTGATAGATCTTTATTTGGGAGCCGCTTGTTCACAGGTGTGTCGATCGAATGTCTAAATATGGAAGTCTGAAACATGCCCATGAGAATTGCGATTTTGAGACTCGTTAAGCTTTTGGGTAAACTTTTCGCCCGCCTTCAAGTCTTCTCCATTTCACCGGCAGGCAAAGTAAATCATTTACCCGTGGCCTCAGGCCATCGAGGCTTCCCTTTCCTTTCCCAGAAAGTAAACCTTTTTCTGGCCTTTGCCCTTCGGACATCATCAAAAAAAAGTGAAGGCAATTGTAAAAATATATAGTTTTGGGGCCAACATTTATCAAGAAAAAATTATACATTTTTCCCTGTGCCGCTGCCTCTGCCCATCTCGCATAATCTAAATGAATTTTTTAGTTTCGCTTTCTAATTAATTGCATTAGCTGCGGTGGACGCCTACACAAAACGTTTTTGATGTAAAATGTTTTCCCTTTTTAATTTTCGCCAATTAAATGGACGCACAGTCAAACCTTGATTACCATCCAAATAAATAACTAAATAAAAAAATAAGAAAAGAAAATAACTACACATAAGCAAACTAAAGAAAAAACGGTGACGGAAGTCCAATGGATTCTGTGAAAGGTGCAAAATTTTTATGGCGAGTCGCCAAACAAACAAACAATGTGCGGACAAAAACCGACCTAATGAAGACGAAAGTCGTTGCGCAAATGGAATTAAATTAAAATGGCATCAAAATGAAATAATAGTGCAATTAGCCTGAAGCTCGAGCTGGCCAATTCGACCACCAACCAAGTTTGTGCCAAAAAATGCGAAAAACAAATAGTTCCAACATAAATACTCTTTATCTACAAGTCTTGTTGAAAAAAGAATGACATGAGAAAACTAATTTAAACTTGCCTAAAGAAAGTGAGATAAAGAAGTGTTATGCTGTTCGAAAAAAAATATTATACTCTGGTTTTTTTAAAATTATTTGTGTACTAAGTGAACCGAAAATTGAATAAAAAACCAAATTCGAATACCACAAGCTTATAGATCATTATCCGCTATAATGGTTAAAATTATGAGCCCAAAAGTGCTGGATTAGGCCCTTATTTATATTCTTATTTTTGGGAAAACATAAACAACAATTATAATAAAAACTAATAAGCTTTAAGGTCCAGTTCCAAAAAATAAAAATTTGTTACAATATTTGGGTGAAATTAGTGAAGTTAGATGTGGATTTTCTAAAAGCAATTCTCTGCAAAGCTTAATAATACTGAAAGCTTTACATAATTAAAATACTTAAAATAATTTATAAAATATCAAACCTTAAGCGTATTGTATCAAATAATAATTTATATATCCCCAAAATCAATATAAGTATATCACCAAACCGATGGCAAAGCCAATAAACTCTTAGCTTTTCCTGAAAGTCGTGCCAAAAATTTCGCCCATTTCTCTAATCGCGAACGGGCTCGACTCGTTTGCCAGTATATTGAATAACATTTGCGTAATTAAAGGTGTGCGAAAAGAAACCGAAATTAAATCATAGGTATACCATCTAGACAAGTTGCCTTTGGCGTCGCGATTCGAGGAGGCCCTTTTTTTCGGCGGCCATTGACACACGCTAATTGAAAGTGCAAGTTGTCAACCGGTGGCGTATGCGTGATTTGTTGTCGTTTTAGAAAACCAGACCTTGTTGGCCAGCAGGGAATCTATTTGTTGGGGGGGTTGTCCTGGTCATCGCCAACATGTCATACATTGGCTTAACAATCATTGGCTGTATGTCATTTGTACTTGCTGCTGTTGGCTACTACTCACTTTCATTTATTATGCCGAAGTTTCTTTTCTGCCCTGTCTTGTTTGGCTTTAGTGGGCAAACATGGCTCACCACTTGCTAAAAGTGAAATTATTGCCTTTTCAATTAGTCACAGATCCCCAAATACCGATCCGCTGGGCTACTGAACTCCGGAGTTCGAACCCTTTGAAGCTGCGAAATGGAAAGCCCAAGAAGCGCCGTCAGGTGAGTTTTTGGTTCAATTTGCAGGCAATAAATCAAAAAACATGTCGACGCCTCATTTTGATTAATTGGATCCTAATCCAACAACAAATTCCAGCCCAGACGGACTGGAGACCATTGACCAACTCACAAGGGGGCCGGCATTATAAACTTGATGACTTTCGTTTTCAATCGCCGCCGTTAAAAACAAATTAATGACAGTTAATAAACTGTAAGCCAAAGGGGAACATTTTGGCAATTGGCAATTTGGTAGGCGTTGACATGGCAACATCCCTGTAATGTTGGCCAAAATCGAACCTTCACTTTCTGGATCCGCTGATTGAGCTTTGCCAGCTTGGAAATTGAATTTCTCACACTTGTCGCTCACTCACCGACCATTATGTTGATGTTTTCATCGATCGCTCAGCCCCCTGTCGATATTTCTGCTTAGTCTGCAGACTATATGGCCAGCTGTGAAATAGAAATTTTGACGGCTCATCATTGAAAGATATCTCTATGCAAATTGAAAATCAATTGGCCATTGCAATTAGCATGATAAACTAATGAAATTTGAATTGAAAAACATTTAGGTCAGTTTATGAATTTTATAAAATATATAAAATTAAGCTTTTTACGCTTACAGTTGAAACTTTAATTAGGATGTATTATTTATACTGATTTTTAGATAATATAATATATTATAGTTTAAATTTGATATTTTTACGGAAACATATTGCAGTCAATTCTTAATATGAATAAAAGTTGTATTATATATATTCACATATTCATTATATACATACATATATTCATTTTCGTTAGTTCTTTTAATTTAAATTTAAGTCAAGTTTTAATTACATAGATTTCCTTGTATATAGTCTCAACAAATTTTTAATTAATATGTTTATCTCAAAAACAAACAAACAAACAAGTTTTTAATTCTGTTTTCCATTGTTAAAGTTTGGCTGCAGACTAAGGTTGATTTATCAGATGGACCCTCGTCTAGCGGTTATATAACCCAATATAACCTGGTCAAATTGCTGGCGGCATCTCAAGCAGATGCGATCGAAGAATGGCATCGAAAATTTCATCATTCGGTGTGCGGATCGTTGGGTTCGCCGCTTTGCCATTTGTTAAAAGTTCGCTTTTGGGTTTTCTTATTGCTTTATTTTGGCACCTTCTTGGGCCAGCTTCATTGTCCGAGGAGCGACTGGCCAATGGAGAGAAAGTCAACGCTTTGCAGGGTCTTTGTCTTAGATACCATACCGTTGATTATGCTAAAATCATTTAAAATCGTTCATAATTCGGCTCATTCGTGGCTCTGGTGTCGTAATACCGCGTCTAATGAATCATGGGAAGAGGCAGGCTAGTGACAGCTCAATGAGAAAGCCATCAACTCCAACCCCAACTGGTTCTGGCCGAGCTGAGGCCACCGCCACCTCCACCACCCACGTGACCGGCATGCCCAAATCAGTCGGGGTCCGCGGCTCTCGCTGCGTTTTCCATTTCGATGGGCTGACCACGAGTAAATAAACAAAAAACCCACCGAGAAATGCACAGAAAAAATATACAGAAAAACATTAAATGGACAGGGGGGGGAAAAAAACGGCAAACGGCGACAACAATAACGAAAGTGAAATTCTACAAAAAGATCGTGATGGCGGAGCGGAGTCCACGCTTGGCCAGCCACCAGTACCAGTGCCAGCCTGGTCAGGCGTTTACCCCCGACATTATAATGCCGACCAGGCCAAGCCCAGCCAAGAAAGCCAAACAATAACAAACCGCTGTAGCCGCCGGATTTTCCAGCCGCGTCTCATGTGCGCGCAGTGAAATTTGGGTCAAGGAAATGCCAATCGACAGGTTGCACCTCCTCGCTGCAAGTGGCCACATGGCCACATGCCCACATGGCCATTGCCAGATGACCGTTATTGGACGCCAACTTTTGCCGGTGTTTTGCGGGACACTAATTGCCAGGCTCGCGGGGGGAATAACCTTTGTTGACCCGCTGCGTACTAAGGCAATTTACGTGAATCTGTAGCATTCGCGCTTTCAAGATTCGACATTTCAAAGATTGCCAGATCAAAAATTATTTCTAGGGTAAAAGTAAAGTACTTAAAATAATTGAATAATACAAGAAATAACGAATTCCTCAGATATCCGATGCTATCCTAGCTTGATTCTCCAGACGAAAAAATATAAATTCTGTGTTGGCTAAAATTTTGTTTAACCAATATTAAAGTTTTAGCAAAATTTGGTATCAAATAGTTGGTCAGTTTTATTTGCTTTGGTAAAATAAGAAACGTTTTAAATGATACTAAAGAAGTGCTAGGGAAACGGCGGTATATTATTATAAAGCATTTAAAATCTCCAGTAGTGGGCTGAAATTGACCGATTAAAGACAGAACGGTGTTGCATACTTTGTAAAGTAAATTGCTTAACTCTTTATTTATCTAAGCTAAAGATTTAAATATTGACATTTTACTATTTTTACTATTTTTATGAGAACCGTAAATAGAACATAATTCAATCTATTATTTTAAATGTTTTTGTTTGGTTTTCTAATAAAAGATTTTGTACAATTTTGTTACAATAGAACTCTTCTGAAAACCCACCCTCCCCCACCTTCCAAGTACTGGATCTGACAACCACATATTTTCAATGAATTTTGTAATCGTTTTTCTTAAATAAATACTAATATATAGGTTATGTAAATAAAGTAGTCAATTTATGATGTTAAGTATATCGGTCAGTTACATCGCTGCAGGCGAAAGCTGCAGCAGTCTTGTTCGGGTGGCATCAACGTCAACGGCTGCCGCATCCCGGTAACAGCGAGCGGTACTGTAAAGCCGGGATCGAAATCGGGATCACGATCGCGATCGCTGAGCGCTCTTAACCGCAAAGCCGCGCTGTAAACCGATTCAGTTGGGTTTGAAGCGCGCACGCGTACGGACGCCGAATAAGAGAGAGAGAGAGCAGCGAAAGAAAGCAGGCGGCGAAAACAGGAATCGGTGGCAAAAGAAGCAGCAACAGCAAAAGCAGCAGCAGCAGCGGCTGAAGAAGAAGCCGAGCAGACGCCGAATTAGAAATGTTTACCATTTAAGCGACGCCTAATAGAAATACTCTCACGTACCGCTCACGGCTCTCCCGAACGCGCTCTCCCGCGTTAAAGTGAAAGTTTTCCCCACAAAAGTGGCGAAGGTCCGTTATCTTGGCCGCCGTTCGGGCCAAGTCGCAATCAGACAGTCAGACACACGCGGAGCGTTCAGTCGACCGGACGCATGGTCGCTGATATAAGATATAAGATATAAGATATAGATACCCGATAGCCGATGCCAGATACTATATGTGGTGCAGTGTGTTAGTGTTTTGGTGCGAGCAACTGTAAATTCGCAGGTGACCAAAGAAAGTGCGGTCGTCGCAATTAAATTGAATTGAAATCGGAATCGGAATCGGAATCATCGTATCTACAATTACAGTTACAACTTAATTCGCGTTCGTCGCCTAAGTCTTTCGTTTAGCGCGCGCGCCGTTACAACACTATCTTTTCGCACTTACTTTGCCCGATTTTTGGTGGCGATTTCGAAACAAGCAGGGCGAATATCATAACGAGTCGCTGCCAGACGGTCTAGGCCAAGAACTCCCCGCAAGTGTCGTCCGGCCAGCAGCAAACATGTTTAAGTGGGTTACGCCGGCCTCAACGGCGATGTTGTCCCGCTGCACAACAACAACAGCAGCAACGAGAACAGCAACAACAACGACAACGACGAGAACAACAAAACCACAACTACTTTCCATCGCTTTAACAAGTTTAATAATAATAGTCGCATCATTTGTGCCGACAACAAGTGGATTTAGATCAATTGAAACGAATGGCGGTAAGTGACAGACCATTTAGCTCATTGACTTGCCCGAATGATTTGATGAAAGGCCGCACAAAGAAGAAAGTTTAGCACACAATAAAATGTAGAATTATGGCAAAGAAAATCAATTTGCCAAATTGCAAGCTCATGTCGCTGCAAATCGAATCGTGTCAGTGGCTTTTGCTGCCTCACTTTGGCTTACATTCATATGTAGCCAAAGACATCCCCTCCAATGGGGGCTTTCACTCAATGCCTTGGCCTGGCCAAGTTGACAATGCTCAAATGCTCATGGCAAAAAAAAAAAAAATCTATGCCTTTGTGTCAATAAATGAATCAGAAAAACTTTGGCACAGAAAACTGCGGCTGTGGCTGGTGCTTCTCGAATGACTTTCCATACTCCACGCACTTGGCAATTATTTAGTTCGTTTTATGCTACATTACGGCCACAAAGCAGCCACAAAAGACCTCGAGATCTTAGGCAGACAGACTCGTCGACTTTCCTTGTGACAGTTTTTACGATTTTACGAGTGGTTAGTGCTGGCTTTCGGCCCGCATCTCAGCATCCCATTGCCGTTAATTGTCGAGGTCATTTGGCTGATTTAAAAAGTGAAACAAATTTCTAGAGTACCTGGTTATTAGTACAGATCGGCACCAACTCGAGCCCATTCAATTCAGATTGAGCCCAAGTGCCAGCTAACAAAAGAGTCGAGGTGCAAAGTCAACAAAAAGCCAGACACAATCAAAAGGGGGAAAACAAACTATTTGTGATAATCGGCCCAGTATTATTTATTGCACCAAAAAAAGACTCAGGTTCTTTGACATGTGAAATTTCACACACCGTTTTCATTTCTCTAACATCATTAAATTGGTGAAAACATTCATAAGTATGTTGTTAAGACTTTATGGCCTCTAGGGGAACCTTAATAAAGCTGAAAGCATATTCCCATCCAATCAATGCTTTTCTTCAAGTTCAGAGCTCTTATAAAGCGAATCTTTTATTTGTGCAGCTTACGCTGCAAAATCACCTGCAGCCCTTACAAGTTCTTCCATAAACACTTTTAAAAACACCTTTTCTAAAAAATTAGAGGAGTCATCGAAGTTTGTTGTACCCATTGAAAATAATATGGGCAAAGTTGAATTAAAAAAAATTGCATTTTAATTGAAATAAACTTATACTTATGCAGCATAAAACAATACATTAAAATGTATAATTTCTCAAGACCAGCAAACAATATTTCTTCATAAATATTAACAAAAATAATATGGAAAACGTTAAATCAAACAAAGGGGGAGTTTGGTTAAACTAATTTCACTACAAAAATAATAAATGACAGCGTGTTGAAATGTAATTTTGGCTTTGCAAGCCTTCAGTTAACCGATTAAAAGTCCCACAATAATTATGACTTCTTGGGATGCAATGGCTTTTCTTTAAGGTGTTTTCCCAACGCCAACCTTTGTTCTTTTGCTTGCCGTACCCTTTCCGAAAGGTTTGGGAAAACCAAGGAAAAAAGCAAAGAAGAGAAAATCAATACTTCCGTTTGCCAGCAATCGCAGAACTGTGCTGCGTCAGTGAGGTGGAAGTCGAGTCAAGCAAATGCCAATCATCGGACACATACACACCTGATCATTAGTATGAAACACGTAAAACAATTTTCAATTTCTATTCAAGCGTTGTTTGAACAGAAAGAAAACCAGGAAAGCAGTTCAGGAAAAACGCGTGCGAAATGAAAATGTCTTGGCCAGTAGCCGCAGTGCAATGCAGTGCAGAGCAGCCCGACAACAACCACACAGATTCTGATGGAAGCGTGTGCCAGTTTGCGGCTTTCTTGTCGCTGTCAGTCGTGGTTTTTAGCCATGGCCATGGCCATGGCCAAGACCGCCGCTGCACTTGTCGACGCTGCCTGCAGTTGACTTTGCGGTAATTTGAGACTCGGCCTGCGGGAAGGAAGCTGACTTGGAGTTGAAGGCAAAACCCCTGCTGTCGATGCTCGACAGCGATGTAATTTCAAGATCACGTTTTTACCGCTGCCCGATCATCGACTTGGTCAATTGTTGCTCCACATAGATCTCGGCATCTCAATCGCTCTCGGCCGACTGCCTGTCAGTTGGCTACTTAAAAATCAATTCATAACTCTTTTCTTCTCGTTTGGCTAATTGTCGTACCCGTTATACGCACACTCACTCGACTTCAGATTCTCAGTTTATGCAAATTACAAATTCCATAATTCCACATATATTTTTCGTCGTTTCCCTCCCCGCCCGCCACGTGCAATTAATGTGAAAGCGACATTTGACTTTCTTCTGGGCCGGCGAGAGGGCCAAAACCATTTTCCCACAGCCATTTTACACTTCATAAACTTAACGCAATCGCATTAAAACTGTGACAGATCATGAACATCGAGTACCGGGAGAGCATTTCACCTGGGCCAAGTATGGATTGCACTTCCTACCATTAAGCACCCGAGTGAAACTACAGTAAAACTTCGATAGTAAGAATTTATAACTTAAAGAGCCCAAAAACCCGTTATAGAGACGTCAACTATCTACTTTCAACTCTTTTCCATAAACATCTATATTAAATAAATACTTTTTTTTAGTTTGAGAAAATCTTCAACCATTAATTAGGATTTATATACAAAATCAGGTAGAGGAAGATTCTAATCAAATTGTTTAACACATTTTTCTTGAGATTTATTTAAAATATAAAAAAAGTTGTCAAACACTTAATATTTAAAATTCCCTTCAGTTTCTTATAGTTCTTTATTAATAGGTTGCCATCAATACAAAGACTGGTCACAATTATCAATAAGTTTAATTTTTCCAGTTACAAAAAAGAGATGGTTTGGAGTTACAGATGTTTGACTGTATCGGAGCATGTGAATGGAGTTGAAACAGTAGCTACTCAATTGAAATGACTGTCTTGGTGTACTCGCACACATTTGTTGTCTGGTGGCTTATCTTTCAAGCTCATCGGCATTATTTCGAGTGCTACTGCCTTATATCGATGCCGAGCAGCTACAAATCATCGGGCTGTCAACACCGGCTCAAAGCGAAAGAGTGGTGTTATGGGATGCGCCCGTCTAACAGGAAATACACGGCAAACTTCGAATTTGTTTTGACATGTTTGGCGGTGAAAGTGAAATTCTCCGCTCTGCGCTGGCTTCCGCTGCATGACAACACACATTCTTCGGGGCATGGAAATGAACCAAACGCATTAAAGTTTTGCCCGATCTCTGTGCATCCATAAAACCGAATTGAGATTCTGCGACTATTTCCGCAGGCAATGTAAGATCATTGCTGGTGGGTATTGATGGTCGGTATTTAAATCGGAATCGGGGCTATTGCCAAAAATGATGTCATTTATTGCGGCCAAGCAACTTTCACTGCTTATTCACACTGCGATATTTTTTTTACAACCGCTCATCGCATTTGATATGATTTTTTTCAACAATTTGTTTGGCAAAACGTTTCCATTTTGATTTATCCTCGCCGCAAATCTTTTGTCACCTGGAAAGCGTTCAATAAATTTCCCATTGTGCAAAATTTTCACCAAATTGAATGTTTTCCGGCCAGCCATTGTTTGGTTTAACAATCAGAGACCCAGAGCATCATGACCTGGCAGAAAGTGACCACCGAAAGAATAATAATGGTAATGAAAACAATACAAAGTCGTGCGCACATATGTAACAGTGGCAAACGGTGGCCGAAATGATACAAGCCGGGCCATCACCCAGAAAAGTGTTTCCTCTCGGTTCTTGCAAAACGCTGGTGGTGTTACTAGAACCTGTTCCAGGTGAGTCGGGCTGAACTCAGACTCAGATGAGCTGGACTCGAGGTTGACACCGTGTGATTACCTTTCTTATTACGGGCAGCAAGGCGAGCCAACAGCGCTGCCCACGTGAGAAGTGCCAAAGTTATGCCATCAACAAATATGTGGTGGTTATTTACAAAACTAAAGCAATTTGTATTTATGGTCTTGTAGCTGCTAAACTGACCGCATTCGACCGCTTGGCTTAGCAAACTAAATGCGTAGCTTGTAAGCTCAAAGCCAAACCGCAAAAACAAAAGGCTTACAGTTCTACACTTTAAGTGTATAGTCATTAAAATTTTATTTATCGATTTTTCGGATTGTTAAGTTCTGCACCACATCTTATTATAAAAGAATATATAATACATTTTTGTGTCTATATAAGACAGATGAAATTACGATCAAAATTAAAAGAAAAAAGAATTATAATTTGTCCCTTAAATCAAAAAACATTTTTTATTACTAAAAAAATCTTTTTCAACTAAAACTTTTTTGTGGCAGATAAACACTTGCGCATCTCTGGTGAAGTTGGTCTTGAATTCTTTCTGGTTTGGCAAGTGGAAAATTACGGTTTCCATTAAATTGCATGCGTAAAATTCATACCTACACCTGTGGCCACGACACTAGTGCCAGTGACTGTGTGTGCGAGCGGAGACAGACAGCCTGGCACTTGCACATTCACTGTTATCTTACCGGTCTTTTTGGTCGCCCGTCGCCGCAATTTTATTTGGGTCACTGTTACAATTTGCACCATGGCCATTGGCCATTGGCCACTTGCCATTGGCGACTGGGAATGGGAATAGGAGTGGGAAGAGGAGTGGGAATGGGAATGGGAATGGAAATGGGAAGACACTGGAACTCAATCTCGGATGCTGTGCCCAATTCGCCACAGCGACACTCGAGCAGATCCGAGCAAATCGATGGAAATTGTAGACGCTCGAAGATCGGTGCGACTTTCAAATCCAATTTTATGTAATTCAAGGTGGCTCCCAAGCTTGGGAGTTCGCGTGCAAATCGGTTATAGCCGGGCCTAGTTATATAGCGCATGCCACAGTCCAATTCGCAGAGAGCGTAGTAGAGCATGCAGCGGGTTATGTTTATGCTGATGCTGATACCCATGCCACATATTCGTACCCATACCCAAACAATTCAATTACAATGCGATTAATGGGTAGGTTCGGTTGCGGATCGGCTGCCATATGGAGTGGGATGCGTGCCAGGCCCACCGCCTTCGGAATCGGATAACCAAATATGCTGTTTAAGCCGACAAAGGTCAAGACTCGGAAAGAAACTTTCCATTTCTCTCACGCAAAGCGGGAAATCTTCTTGCGTGATGACATCGCGGAACAGAGCGCTTGAGAAAGATATTTTTACCAACGCACAGCCGCACGTAAAGCCCATTAAAATTAATAAAAAGCCACTATAAAACAAAGGCAAAAACAAAAAGATAGCGCAAAACCTCTAGTAAACTGCACTCGGTTGGCACTCTCGCTTCCACAATCCAAAGTCATAATTAGTAGCCCAAATCAAGCGATTCATGAAATGTAAACAGTTTTTCTTCGCTTTTGTCTAGGAAAAGTGAAATTATCTTGCGGATGAATGAAAAGATTTTTTATGCTAATTCCATGAAAAGTGACACTGGTTATTTTTTTCTCTCCGTCACCATCGTCCGTTGGTCATTAGATGGGGCCTTTCGGCAGCCAATAAATTGTTAGGGAATTTTTTCCTGTCGATAGTAAGAGTTTCTCTAATTCATTTTGCCAGGGGAAATGACTTGAGCTTAGAAAAAGTATATTATAAAGTTTGTATTTACCGATTAATGTGTTCTCCCCAAAACAATTGTTTTCTTAAATAGTAATTTTATAATATTCTAACAGTCTTTCCTAATTGATAATATGTATTAGAACAAAATAGCCCTTTTTATTATTTATTCGCTCAAAAGATTTGTTATGGTTGGTGATAAGGTTGTTTACGAGAACATTGGCTTAAGGTTTAAGAACCTTTTTCAAAACCACTTTTGGGATTTTTTTCCGATATAAATATTAAACATATTCCATTTGATAACCAGTTTAAATGAATAAGTTGTGTTAGTGCCTGGCCAATCGAACTCTTCGATTTCACTTAACTGGTGTTAATATCATGTGCCATGTAGTCCAAGAATATTTAACACTTTCACAACGCAATTAGAGCAAGATTCGTGAAATGCAAAACTGGCCAAGATCCAAGCTTACTGTGATCTGTAAGCGCGATACACGTGGAGTTGCATGTTGAGGCAAGAAAGTTTTGTTTTTTTTTTATATTTTTTAGCTTTTAGCTTTTTGCAGTCTTGGGCTAATTGATCGATAATAATTTTCCATTTACCGTTAAAGCGCCTCGTTTGTTTACATTCTTCGGAGTCCGGCACGTCGAACGGTCGGAGATCGGGCATGAAAACAAGTTCTACGAAATCTCAGAGCAGAGCTGGCCAGCTCTCTTCTCCCGATCTCGCATCTTGGCCAGCATCATGCTCATGATTTAATTAATTTCCATTCCATGGCTGTGCGCATAAATTTCACTGCACGGACGGCAGCACAGCCGATAACTGTTCCGTTGGCCAAAAGGCAGTATATATGGTGTATATATATACCAAGATATAAAGACACCACGGCCCCAAGGGCCAAGTGACACACTGCCACATGCAACAGACTCAGAATTCGGCTATTGGGCCAATTTTCTTGGATGATTAATGGTATTGCCACCAAGTTTTTTCCAACATTTTGTTGGGAAGGCAAACTTGTTATCTCATTTTGCAGCTGCTTCCTCCGTTCGTATTTTTTCCGATCTTTTTTCCCACTTTTAATAAACACCGAAAAATGTTTTAAAGCGGCGCGAAATTATTCAGGCGTTTGACACACTTTCGTTCGGCGATTCAGGTGTGTGAGCTTTTTAGCCGGCTGGTTGTTACTGAATGTGGCTCTTGCTGTTCCTCGGGTGCGATTGCGATGCTGTAACCTATTTTGCATGCGTCGCCTGCGATTATGGCGATGCAACGCGCATTGACTCCAATTTCTCGATCCACCAATTAGGGTCAGAGGATTGGCGGATCATAATCAGTTACCTGCCAGAAGGCTGTTGCACACACATATCTTTATGGTTGAAAATGGCAGGTGAGGGGCTTCTCAAATCGAGGCGTGCCTAAGAATTCTCAGCATTTTTGATCCGATGCAGGGGAAGTGTTGGGTGTAAAAGGGTGTAATCTACACATAACATTTTCAACACGTTTCATATCACAGTAGGTGCCATCAAACAAAACTTAAACCAATAACTGTTGTACATAAATTTAAGATGATTGCTATTTAAAAATATTTGTTTTAGGTTTAAGTTTTACAAATATGGATAGAGCTAGATTGATTAAAATTTCCCCTAGGGTAAATAGTTAATTAGACAACAAATTATGACCTAATTTTAAGAAATAGGCAACTTGAACAAGATTGTTTGTCTTCAGTAAAAATAGTTTAAAGACGAGAACTGAAATAACTCCAGCAAGCCGAAGTTTCAATACTCTAGCAGGCAAACCAAAAATGTATGGCAGCGTGCGCTGCGTTAAAAGCCCGAAAAAATCAACTCCATTTTGTTTTTTTTTATCAAAACTCTGAGAAAAAATGTTAAATTTTTGGAATGTCATACCTCAATGAATTCGTTATTAAATTCCCAATCGATTAGCATCCACAAAAAAAAAATGTAATTTTCACCCAATTTTCGCAAAAATTCATGAACTAACCCCTTAAAAAAGGCTAAATTCGGTCAAAATATAAATTTTTCCAAAACAACCTGGAATCTATTGTTTAGGTCCTGAGCTGCCCAAAATAGGCATTCTTTTGTCTGTGCTTCGTATTACGGCTTAGTTAAAACAAAAAAGGCTTTAAAAATGTTTTTATTTTGGCAAAGGACCAGAAATAAAATGTACTGCTACTGTAAATATGTTTATATAAATCATTTATTTAACAGCATGAGCATACCCACTTCAGGTATTGGGATTTACACGTTATATTTATGAAATTTATAAATAAATAAATAAATAAGTATAACAGAAATAAAGAAACATATCTCATACATTTTTTCTACATTTATTTTTCTTAATACAGCAACAATTATCACAGATAAGCTACACTGTGTCGGCGTGCTATGAAAACATATGTTTTAAGTGTAACTTTCAAAATGCATAATCATGTAGTACAAACATTCAATTTGCTGGGGCCAGATCAAATAAATTATGTTAAACTGCATAATTATCGCTGGCAGGTCGTGCTGCCTGCCATACTTCATTAAGTCAGCCCCAGGTTGGTAATTAATTCATTGACTCCGCCACCCGAGATTGAAGTCTCTTGGCTCTGGCAGCCCTGTTAGCTGGCGGTACTGGTACCGGTACTACCAATGGGTCTCTGTTAGGGCCCGTGGTTCTGTTAATCGGCTCTTTCTACGGAAATAAAAGCCATTGTTTTGGCCTAACTCCCGCCGCCTGGGGCGTTTTCTCACGTCTCTTCGCCGACTCTCTTTCGCTCCGTGTTTGCGTCTGCTTTTAACAATTTGCGGAAGAATACTTAAGAGCACTTAAGTGTCTAATCGTAAAAACGCAAAATGTCTGCAAATAATAAAGCTGCAAAAAACATTATTGTTATTTTATTAGTAGACGCCACAAAAAAAAAACGAAATCGCTTTGAGAGATGAATGGGCCGAGCGAAAACAGAGAAATAGAGAAAAGGGAATAACACTATCACTTTTACTCAATTATGTATGTATGAAGATATTTTGACTGCTATTCTAATGGCGGCTTTTGCACTACTTTTGCCTAATACACTTGACTCCGGAGTACTCCGATTTACTTTCACTGGCGCTACGTGTCCGGCATACTCTCAATCGGCTTGAGTCATGGTCATGATGATTGCCTCCATTTCGGGCTGGTCCGTTCCCTGCAATTTCGGTTTCGTTACCTTCTGATTTTCATTTAATTAGCAGCGAACTAATTGCCAGTAAGCCTCCGCCGAATCTAGTTCGCTGGCCGTGTTTGCACTGGGCTCTTATGCTCCAATTTCACGACCAAACATTGACACAGTCCCCGATGCGGATTGGGGTCACCACTCGCAAGTGGAGCATCCGCGAGGTGTTAATTTGTCAGCATAAACCCGTCAGAAGTCGGCGGTTACTGCTTTCCCACTTCTGGTTTAATTGCTGCCAAAATCAATTTCGTTCCAAGTGTCAGGAGCTAAAAATAGTGGCGTCTACTTGTACACCCATTAAATGGTTTTTTTCGAGGACTTTGAACGCCATTGGATACTCTTTCTCTAAAGTCTGCTCAAGGTTTTAAGGTTTTAAATGTTTTTATTCCTGTGTTCCTTTACAAAGATAGTTCATATTTTGTGACTATTTTAGACTCACTTTTATATTAATTACAAGAACTGTTGGTTGTTAAGCCTTGCTTTACTAAGTTTCTTTTTATTATTTCCCTAAGTGAAGCAATAACATTTATGTATTTATTACCGGCAACTAAATGTGCTACCAGATGATCGTTAAAAATAAGTGTTCCATTTTTTAAATACAACTAAAGCATAAAGTTTTATATTAAATTTAACGATTATTGCATGTGCAGTAAAGTATTTAAGAACCGTACAATTTTTCAGTACCGTTAAATTGTAGTTAATAAACTTGAAGTGTAATGATAGAGCCATGTGAAAATTTAGTTTATATTGGTATAGATAGTGGCAATGCTTTGTTAACGAAATAAATTATAAACCCAACGTCGATGTATAAATATAATTTTTTTGTTATGTAGGTTTCAAAACTTCCGTAGTTATACATTTAATTATGGGTATATTTTTAAACAGACTTTTAAGCCCCACGTTAGCCAGAGCAAACCTTTCTCCGTTTCTCCCAGCAAGCTCGTGGTTACTGTCGTCATTTGGCAAATGAGGTGGAAAACCACTCAAGTGCATTGCCCACACCTGGGCCGCAGATGAACTTTGACACGGCAAGTGGCTGCTATGTGAGTTGGCAGTTGGGCTACGCTACCAACCAGGGCCACTTTCACTTGCCAGTTTTCGAGTGGACTTTTCAGTGGGTTTATTCGGTTGACTGCCCACAGAACAGGGAAAATATTGCTGCTGTTAATTGAGTTTATAGACTTTATAGTTTATGTTTGTATAGCGGCTGCTGTTGATGTTTGCCCAAGGTTATTTGTCACAATTAGCATTGAAAAGAGCAATTATATAGATGGCATTTGTACGGAATTGATGTATTCGTTCAAAGTTGTCACTTTCATTTAAGGAATTTCCCACATTTTCACTACCCCCTGCAGTTATAATCCAATCAACTACAGTTGAGCGAAAATAGATGCCTGAATGGCATGTTAATTAAGCTTTGGCCTCGGGGAATTTGACAGTTGGCTTTAAAATTATTGGCAAGCGGAATCGGTCCGAAAATCTAGGTAAACTGAAATCGAATCTTTGATTGGGCAAATCCAAAGTGCATATTTTGGGAAATTTTTAGTATGTAGAGCAGGCAAACAGTACACAAAGTGGCTCATATTTTGAGAACTACTCTCAGAGAACACCAAAAAAATAGAAAATAAAGGCAGTTATTTTAGATAAAATTAAGGCAATATATGGCTATATCTTTGTGCTCGGCTTAATTCATTAGTTCTCTAAGTATTATATAAAAAATCGTTGAAATTAAAATGTATTTAACAAATACAAATTATAAAAAATCCCTATTTAAATAGAAAATTCACATCTAAGAAGATTTTTAAAAAAAACTTATTTTTCATATAAATCGTCTTTTTTCTAATTACAGCTAACGGTCGCAAGCTTTTTGGTGGCTACCGCATCACCCCGAAGCACTGCCGGGCCACCAAGACGCTGCCCAGCTCGGATCCGCGGGCCAATGGACCCACCATCTGCATGTTTAACCACGAGTGCGCCCAACGGGGCGGTGAGGTGGTGGGTGCCTGCATGGACGGCTTCCTCTTCGGAGCCTGCTGCCAGATTCCACCCACCCACGAGTTGGCCAGCACGTTGATCAACGAGGCCCAGAATGCCTACTTCCAGCAGCACCAGCAGCAGACGAAGCTCCAGCAGGCGGCAGCCCAATCCTCGTTCGAGAGCTACGGCGAACAGCAGCAGCAATCCCTGAGTGAGGAGCAGGTGGCCCAGCAGCCATCGCAGAGCATCTACGATCAGCAGAACCTGGACAAGGTGTACCAGCAGTTGGGCAGCAGCAGTAGCATCAGTCCACCCAGTGGTGCATATGGGGTGGAGTCGCAGCAGCAGGAGGATCAGCCGGAGCCGGAGGCACCGGTTAGAGATGAGCCTGGGTACTCCAGCAGCAGCAGCGCTTCCACCGAAACCTCCACCCAGTCGCAGTACTCCTCGGCCAGTGTGGAGTTCGAACAGGAGCCTTCGCAGCAGGCCGACACCAGTGTCACCAATGACCAGACCACCCAGAAGATCACCAAGCAACCCGTTCAACCCATCCAGCCACCCAACTTCCATGTGCACAAGCACTCTGTGACCATCAACTCACCCTCGTCGCCTCCCCAGAATGATGACTTTGTGATGCAAGTCCTCAGCACATTGCCACCGGAGCATGCCGACGATCATCACATCGTCTTCACCACCGAGGTACCCATGAAGATTGCCAGCGTTTTGCAGGATCAAACGAGCTCCGAGTCCAACTCCTTCGAAGAGGTTTCCTCTACGCCAGCAGCCACTCAAAAACCGAAAACAAAACCCACTCAGAAACCTACTCAAAAAACCACACAGAAACCGACTCCGAAACCGACTACACAGAAACCCAAGCCGAAACCCGTTCCTCAATTGGCAGAGAGCATGAAGCGACCCATCCAACAGCAGAAGCCACAGCAGGTGGTGAAACCCAAGCCGAGTCCAAAACCAGCCCAGACTGTGAACAACCATCACCACAACCATTTGATCCTGGATGGCGGAGAGTTCACGCACAGTGATATCACCCACCCCGGAGCAGATGCCGATCTCGTGGAGGATCTGCAGTTCTCGACGGGATATGGACCCCAGCCTGTGTACGCGGAACCACCAAAGCAGCAACAGGAACAGCAACCACAACAACATCCGGTGGAGCAGAGCTACATCTCCTCCAGCACCAGTGCCAAGCGACCAACAACTGGTCAGAACAGTCCCACCACTATTTCCTCTATTACCACCCATGTGGACTCCATCGAGTCGATCATCCTGCAGCTGAACAATACCAGCCATGGACCCAGTTACAATGTGGTGAGCCAGCAGACTCCCTCCTATGGATATCCAGGAGCAGGAGCAGTCCACACTGAGCCGGCCACACAGCCACCCACTTTCTACCAGGAGAACGAAGCGGAGAAGGTTCAGGAACAGGATTCTCAGTCGGACTACGGTTACACCACCACAGTCAACTACGAGTCTTCGTATGACAAGGTTTCGGATGAGCAGGATGCCTCGGCAGCAGTCAGTCAATCCGCTGAGATGCCCACCGCTCGTCCTGGTTACGGAGAGGATGTCTCTGCCGTCCTGGAAGATCACACACTGCCGGCCAATGGATACCACGATGCTGTGGCTCCAGTTGCTCCCCAGACCTCCGAGTTCAACAAGATGCCTGTGATGGGCATTGCCTATCCAGTGGATATGTCCTACATGGAGGAGGAGGAGAATCTGCCGGCCACTGCAGCTGGTTATGGCCAGGCCATAAGCAGTGACTCCTACGAAGGCAGCACTGAATCCGCATACCAGAAGCTCTCCACCGTCCAAACGGAGGAGCCGCAACCAGTGCCATCTTACGTGCGTCCCACTACCAATGCCAATAAGCAAAATCGCCCAGTGGCCTCCTACATTGGCATGGTGACCATGCAGCACTATAGTCCCCAAACCCAATCCGGAAATGGTGAATATCAGGCCCAAGTTCCTGCTGAAGTGTCCGTGTCTTCGCACACTACCAAAGTCCAGGAGCAGGAAGAAGAGACCTCGAATCTCTATCAGCAATCGGAGACCACTTCCGGCTATGTATCCCCTCCAACTGCTGCTTCTCCGGCAGCTCAGCGTCCTCAATACGACACGCCGGCAGTTCAGCGTCCTCAATATGACACACCGGCAGTTCAGCGGCCCCAATATGATACGATTTTAGAGGATGCTTCCTCGGAGCGACCCGTTTTGGTGACGGCTAGCCCCAGACCTCGTCCCAAGCCCAGTACCAAGCGACCTGGCCTGAAGAGACCCATCAACGGGGAGAACACCAAGAAGAAGCCTCAGCCGCAGCCAAGTACTGGTGCCTACAACCAGGACAAGATCAGCGAGCACAGCACGAGGAAGCCTGTGTCCAGTGGATACGAGAATGTGCCCGAATCCCCCATCACACACATTCAGATCAAGAAGCCAGCGGCTAACCATCACAAGGAGCAAGAGCAAACTGGCTACCCCAGACCATCTAATGGAGGATACGAACAGAAGCCATCGGCTAATCTTCACAAGGAGCATGAGCAAACTAACTACGTCAGACCAGCCAATGGAGGATACGAACAGACTACAGCAGCAGCTCCTGCGCCAGCTGCTCCGGCTCTCAACTACGACAAACCAGATGCCCCAGCCAGCCAGTACGACCAGCCATCGGCTCCATCCGTCGGCTACGATCAGCTGGCGCCCATGCCATCGCTCAACTACAACGAGGAGCACGTGGCCAGCTCGCCGGGAAGGAAACCTCCAACGGCCAAGCCCATTTCCACCAGCTATGTGACTGGACCCAGTACTCCACGACCGCCAGCCACCGTTGACTACCACTACGACAATGTGCCGCCACTGTTCATGGCGGACGACAAGCTGGATGCCTTTATCCAGAGCACGGCGGAGAACATTGTGGGCTCCACGCCAGGCAACTATCAGCCGCCCCTGGTGGCGACCGCTTCGACGCCCATCTACGCCCAAAGACCCACCATCAGTGCTAGCTATGGCCATAAGAAACCCGGTTTCGTGCAGATCAATGGAACACCCAAGCCCCCCAGGCCCACGGTTCTCATTACACCCAAGCCCACTGCCATCAATCTGGTGACCTACAGCTCGTTGAGTGACGATAACAATAAGCTGGCCTCCAGCACGGGTTCCTATGTGACCGGAAGACCAGGAGTGCAGGGAGTGAGTTCCAACGACTTTGAGGACCCCGGATACTTCGGCAGCAGCCCAGTCCATGTGGCCTTCACGCAATCCACAACGGAGGCCATCTATGCAGTGCCCTCTGATGATAAACCTGCGTTCCCTGGCTACTTTGGGCCCACGCCCTCGTATCCTGCCTTCTCCGTTCCGGGCGAGAAAGTTGGCCAGAACGTGATGGAGGAAACCTACACGTCGCCCAACGACTTTGTCAATTTCCCTCCGGTGAGAAACCCCAATCTGAACATGTCCGCGGCCTCCAGTGCAGTGACCAGCGATCTGGATCTTTCCACGCCCGCCTTCGTGGAGGATGTGGTACTGAAGGACAAGATGCACACGCTGGTCCATAAGTTGGTGGCCTCGCTGCAAGGCAACTTCGAGGCCCTGGCCGACATGATCGATGAGCCGGGAAGTAATAAGACGGTGGCCACCTACCAGGCCGGAGCAGGTGGAGCAGCCAAGCCCGTGAGGGTGGTAACTACACGCAAGCCCGTGAGGATAGCCTCCACAACCAGGCCGAAGGTCACCACCAAGAAACCTGTGACCCGGGTCACGACCAAGGCTCCCAACAAGAAGACCTCTGCCGTCAGCAGCACCACTCGCAAGCCCGTAACACGTCGCACCACCGTGGCTGCCAAGGTGACCACCACCACCCGGAAACCGGCGACCAAGAAGCCAACCCGTCGGGTGAGCAGCACCGTGAAGACCACAACCGTGAGCTCGGCCAGGCCGGCGGATGATGAGATCGTGGACGAGGAGGACGAAGAGGACGTCAACCCCAATCCCAGCGACAACGAGATCGACCAGGGCGCCACGCTCAGCTCGTACGGCGGAGCCAATGGGCGGAAGATTCGTAAGTGTGGACTGAATGTAGCATGGACTAGCATGGACCCGAAACAACTGTCTTTCTCTCTCTATTTCTTGTTCTCTCACCTGCCCTTCACCTGTTCCTAACCCCTCACGCATTTAACCCAACGCTTCCTCAACCCTAATCCACCATTGCATTTTCGACTGATTCAAAAATTGTAGCGCGCCGCAAGCACAAGCGGCGAAACCAGAAATCCACTTAGACAATTCCCGAAAAAAAGAAAACCCCTCCTAGTTCTAGTGTCCCCCCCAAAACTCCCGCTCCATGTAATTGTCCCATCAGTTCTATGCTTCCCACCAACTCTCGGACTCGACTTCTCGAACACTCCCCACTCCTAACCTCGCATTTCACTCCCCATCAACAGAGTGCGGTGTGCGGCCCCATGTCAAGTCCGGCCGCATCGTCGGCGGCAAGGGCTCCACCTTCGGCGCCTTCCCCTGGCAGGTCCTCGTGCGGGAGTCCACCTGGCTGGGCCTGTTCACCAAGAACAAGTGCGGCGGCGTCCTGATCACCAGCCGCTACGTCATCACCGCCGCCCATTGTCAGCCCGGGTAAGATATCCACTGTAATCACGGATTGGGTCGTCCTTAACTAGGGATCTCCTTCTGATTTCCCTCTCCCGCAGCTTCCTAGCCTCGTTGGTGGCCGTGATGGGTGAATTCGACATCTCCGGCGACCTGGAGAGCAAGCGTTCTGTGACCAAGAATGTGAAGCGTGTCATCGTCCACCGGCAATACGATCCGGCCACGTTCGAAAACGATCTGGCCCTGCTGGAATTGGACAGTCCAGTGGCATTCGATACCCATATAGGTACGTTTTAAGTTTTATAAATAATGTATAAAGACAAATATGAGTGGTGCCCGATCAGCGACTGGTCTAACTTAAGCTTTTCATCGGGTTCATATTTAAACTTTATATACGTAAATTCTTTAAGTTAATATACAACTGGACACGCATTAAGTTTAGTATTACATCCTATTAAAATAGAAACTAAACGTAAACAACCTATTTAAATCAAGAACGGGTTCAGTTCTATTTAAAATGTGTTATTTATTATCTTTAGTTATGGGCTTTAACTATTTGTAATTTGAGTATTTCCTTTTCCTCCTCTGCAGTGCCCATTTGCATGCCTAATGACGTTGCGGACTTCACTGGACGCATGGCCACCGTGACTGGTTGGGGACGCCTCAAGTATGGCGGCGGAGTGCCATCCGTTTTACAGGAGGTTCAGGTAAGCCCCCCCCTCATCACAATCTGCTTTGAAAAACGACTGACCCCGGGCAAACTTAAATTAGGTGCCGATTATCGAGAACAGCGTGTGCCAGGAGATGTTCCACACTGCTGGCCACAACAAGAAGATTCTCACCTCCTTCCTGTGCGCCGGTTATGCCAATGGCCAAAAGGACTCCTGCGAGGTGAGTTCGGGGACTAATACAAAACACTATGACAAGATTAAATGATACTAAAAAGGCAGCCTATGTATTAGTAATTCCAAAGCTCTAAAGTGGTTTTCTAATACATCTTTATAGAAACCTTTTATAATCATTTTAATTTCCTTTTAGAATGTAAATGTAAATTGTAGTCTATATTTATTCTGAAAGTTTTTTTTAGTAGACAACTGACCCTAATCGTTTACATTTTTTCGACAGGGCGACAGTGGTGGTCCGCTGGTGCTGCAGCGTCCCGATGGACGCTACGAGTTGGCCGGAACCGTGTCCCACGGCATCAAGTGTGCGGCGCCGTATCTGCCCGGCGTCTATATGCGCACCACCTTCTACAAGCCCTGGCTGCGCAGCATAACGGGAGTGAAGTAAGGTGTCGCCTCCACAGGCTCCACTGCCTCCGTGGTTCCCATGTGCCCGAGATGGCCAAGAAGCCGCTGGGGAAGGAGCAACAAGTGTAAATAGAACGTAGAGTTTTAAGAGTCGTGGACAGAAGCGTGAGAAGAAGAGTTGACTCAACTTTTTTGCAACGTCGCATTTTTCGAATCCTTCCCTCAAACCCTCCTCCATGCTACCATCATTTCATTAGCTTAATTGAAAATCAACTGCAGCAAACTTTGAACGAAATTCTGAGTTTTCAATATTTTGTTTGAGCAGGCTGCAGGTTCCGTTTTTTGAGTACGCGTGCCTAACACTTGTAGAGTCTGAATGAGAATTACGCTAATTGAAGCCGTATGCTTAAGAAATATTTATTCTAGTTTTAAGCCTATTTATTTGACTATTTATTTATTTATGTGACGAAACGAAACGAAACGAAACGATTTGTGCGTTTGATTCAACTAAAAAAAATTGTTATTTTCATAGGCAAATTGTTGTTATGTTCAAATGAAAGCGAGAGCAAATGTTTTTAGTTCAATTGAATTTACTAATTTATCGATTTATATCATTAATTTTTTTATCTAATTACGTTTTATGTTAATTGTTAAGCGAATAAACCAATCGAAAAGAGATCGAAATAAACGACATAAATATTAATAGAAATAAAACAAGTATTTTTATTTCCATTTGACAATTTAAAAACTAAACAAAGGTAAACTTTGTTTGGCAGTCGGACAGCAGAGTAAGTTTTATGTTCCCATGTTAGCATTAAAGTGTGCACATTTTACGACGCTTCCAGTCAGTTCCACAGATATCAAACAAGACCAATGGAATTCTAGATATATTCTGACGCGGTAGCCTTGATGCAATTTCCGCCCCACGAAGCGCACTTTATTTCTTTCTGAAAATTACTACAGCACTCAGCCCACTTCTTTCCCCGCTCTCGGAATATTCTGTGTGGCAGGGCCAGCTTCCCCAGATGCCAACGTTGCAAGTAAATAAAAAACGAGGTTAACACTTTTAGCTCCAATCAATTGCCAGCGTTTTGCATTTCTTGGAAGGGCAGAGGCGGGCTTAGAAAATCTAGTTCAATTTAAAAATCTATTTTATGACACCCGCATTTAGAACGCATTGGGAATTATAGCATCATAAGCTAAAGTATTGATGCAGCTTACACTGCTTAGCCAATTTAAAAACAAATGTTTTAAATGCCTAACATAAACTCATTTATTTTATTATGGTAGCTATAATTTGAAAAGTGAATAACTTATATTATTTATTTTACCAGAAAGCAGCTAAGTAAACGTAATAATAATTTAATGCAGCGTATATCCTGCAGCCATATTTTACATTTACAGGGCAAACTTGTCCAACAAGAACATAAATTTGTTATATGTACCTGTTACGGGTGCAGCCTCATTTTCCTCATTCTATTCAACCGCAAATGCTCTAAGTGGCTGAAATCATTTGCATATTGAAAATTCAGAGCTAAGTGCGTGGCATGGGCAAACAGTCCTTATTATCCTGATGCAAGAAATGTCCTAGGGGGCAGGCTCTTTTCATCTCGTTTTGGCCGGCGAATTGCATGTTTTTCATTTAACAGATTTGCCTGCAGGACGGGCAGTTTATGTTAAGGATTCCTTTTTGGTAAAATTGGGTGCTCAAGTGGGGAGAGAGTATTTCTTATTAAATATGCTCTGCAGCCACAAATCATAGTGACGTCATGGCCAAAATTTAAACATCCAAATACACACATATAAACATGCTCCATTAAAATGGATTTCTAGGAGCTTTGGCTGCGCCACAAACACACTTAATTCATAAAAATCCAACCGAAAGCTCTGCGGGCCAAAAGCTCTGAGGCGGCAGCAAGCCGACAGGTGTTGTTTAAGCCAAGTCAGACCGTCAGTAGCCGACAGGACGAGCAGCCAGCAGGTATGTTGTGTGCCCCACAGATCCCATCCCCCGATCCCTTCGCGAGCGGTGAAAGTGAAAGTTGACACGTGTATCGTATATGGTATATGGTATCCGGTGTATGGTGTATATGTCCTGTGAACTGGGGAGGACGAAGGGTGCGGCGATGTGGTGCAACTAATGCAACTGCACTTTAAATGCATCTGCGGGCGTGTCGCAATCAACTCTGGCAAATGACGGTCTAATTCTCAGCCAAAATGGCACTTGTGTGCGGGTAAAAGTTGGGAGCTGTTCGGCATTTGATCAAATTACCCCCCCTGAGTTCTGTCTAAGTTTCGGATATAGGATATGGCACAAAAGGGTATCATGTGCGCAATTATAAGCAAATTTGGTGAGTGTTATTTCACACTAAATTTATTCCATTTTATTTGCTAGGGTGCAAGTTGATACTTTGATAAGTTATTTATTTTACCTTTATGGCTTACAATTAAGCTGAGGCAAACCTATTTCTTTGGCTTAAAAATAATGTAAAATCTTATTTTAAAGTTAAACGCATTATATTACCAGACATCAATAAAATTACCAGCTCAGTAAGTTTTTTTAGACACTTTTTAAAATTATAATCAGCTTAGGACCGTTCCAATGTTTTTTTTTAAGTGTAAATAAAAGTATTAAGCTTACGAGCCCCTCTACAGAGACGGAAAACTATACCACGGTAAAGTGCCTAATATTTGATTCATTAGAGCCCTTCCATCCTCCTAACAATACATAAACACGATTAATTAGTAAAGGTACTAAATTAAGATACCTCCTTAGGGCAACACCATAGTGAGAAGCTTGTTTTAGTTTTCAAAGTTCACACCAAGCATATTTTTCGCAAAAGGTCAACTTTTGGTACAAACTGCTGCTCAATTAAGAAACTTTTATCAACTCATCTCTTGAGCGCATACAAACTCCAGACACCTTGCAATTATTGGAAAAGTTTTATGAATTGTGTAAAATATTACTGGAAAACTAACTAATTGGTAAACTTTCAAATCACCCCAAAGCAATTAGCCATATTCAGGGAATAGATTGGACGCGGCCCAAAGTTTAGCCATCGCTGGAAATAGCAGTTTGACACTTTTGACCTGATTAGGACCCGAGCCTGAAGACTCTTCAACGGCACTTTAGTAAATTAAGAAACAAGAAGCACCCGGATCAATTATAATTTACCTACCTGGCAACAGAAAAGCTCGCCCTTTTCCAGTTAAACTGCAATTAGTCAAGATTTGATAACCGGCTAAGGACAGTAAATTGAAATTACTGTCCTCGGCTGAAAAGGGGCAACTTGCCAGGCAACAGAACCGCGAGGTTGGCTGACAAGAACTTTGACAAGCCACCTCCGCTGGAAGTAGAAAAAAGTAATTAACAAAATGCTGAAAGAGAACCAAAAAGGACTCTTTCTGGTTCTGTTTACTTATTTTGCCCTAGCAACCTCCAAAAGCAGAAGCATTAACGAAATTGCACTCCCACGCCGGAAAAATGCCTGCGACAGGCGGAAAAAAAGTTATTCCTTGCCTTGAGCAAGTCAACAGCCTTTCATTCATTTACTTATTTATGCCAAGACACCAACAACTGTTGCCCATCGACCATTTAGGGGGTAAATGGTCGATGGGCAAAGACTGAAACTCAGTGTCTGCCATCAAGGTTAGCGATTAGGGAAGCAATCCAGTTAATAATAAAAACTGCCACCCCAATAAGTAGGCTATTACATTTAACATTTGATCTATTTTCAAAATAGATTGTTGTTAATACTGTTGATTGCCCCATAAATGGTTATTTGAAAAAATAATCCGCTTTATTTAAAAATTCTGCTAATGAGGTTATTAAACAAATATTTAAATTAACTTGCTAGAAGCTTTTGCATAAATTGTTTTAATTACTTTTCCTAAGGGAAAGCCATCAGAAAACTGAATACAATTAACATACACTTTTAAAATGAAAGGAAAATACACTTTGAGTTGTTGTATTCCCTTAGGCAAGCATAACTTCCAGGGGTTTTATTGTGGCTTAATTATATTAATCTACTTTAAATGGTTTTGTGAGAAATTAAAGTAATAGAATAAAACCACTTTGGGACTTAATAGTTTTATTAAGTTAGTTTATTTCCTGAAAAAAGTGTTTAATTAAGGTCTTAGTTTATAGCTATTTCGGCAGAAAGCTCTGTTTAAATTTGTAAAAATTGGATACATTTTATAAACAGGGAAACAAATAATTTCTTTAAATTTTGTTTGCTTATTAAATTGGTTTCCGGTTAATGGTAAAATTTTGCTTAAGTCCACTGTTATCCGTCGACTACTGCCCATTACGATTTATATATACGACTTTCATCCGGCAATAAAAATGAAGCTATGAAAGCGAGACAGAGACTGAGAATACATAAATTAAGTCACAGACGTTAATAACACTAAAAGCGAGCCGACAATTTTAATGAGCTGCCTGACAGGAGATTGCTGGAAGCTGTTACAGGAACCACCGATCTGACTCCGGGCTGAAAGGCAGCGATTCATGTGGCACACGCTTCATTGAAGCCCATGTACACGGAAATGTGCTCGTCCCGGAGGGCAGCTGTCGACTCCCGACTAGGCATACGTTTTAATTAAGCGAATACTCGGTTCTCGGTTCTCGTTTCACAGTTTACCAGAAAACCGGGAAAAGGCCACAACAGGCGGCATCAGCAACGGAAATTCCACGGGCAAGGATGAACTAACGTGGCCGCCATGAGCAATATTCCGAGGTGGGCAGCCCTGCTGCTGCTCCTGGTTTTGGCCCATCAGCTAGACCCCTCGCTCGCCACGCCCCCCTCCTCATTCTCATCCGGAAACGGCTGGCAGCGGGCTCTCTTCGGACGCGATTCGCGCAACCTGATGCACCGCAGAGCCCCGTTTCCCATCGCCGGAGACCTGGGCCTCAATGACTACCTTGGCCCATACTCCGCCGTCGAGCAGGAGCAGCACCAACCGCTTCTGCCGCCACAACAGGTGAGTGTGGTACATGGATGTTATCGACAGGAACTGCAGAGTATGCAACTGCTGACAGAAAATAAATAATATATTATATATCTATCGAAATTGTAAGTGGAAAGTCGTTCCAAACTAAATCACTCAGAAATATTTTATGTCAATTTTGAAAAAGGGTATATAAAAAATGGTTCAATCTTTAGATATTTTTGGACCATAATTCCTGCAGTTATTCTGCACTATTATTATATGCCTTTATAAAATACATTAATGCGGTTAAGATTGTTACGCCTGTAGCCAGAATTTTTTACTTAAAAGACACCTTATTTTTTTAGCTTTTACCAAATTTATGATGGATAACATCTGTTTAAAACCAATTTAACTATGGGCGCACATTAGGCATGTTAAATATTTTAATAATTAACTGAAATATTTAATCCTTAACTTGTTTTGTTCTTACCTAAAGCAACAGCAATTTTTTTTGGAACAAATACAATTTCAACAAATTGTTTTCAAAACCAGGGTTATTAATTTTCCTAGAGATATTTGACTGCGAAATGTTTTTAAAAACTACCTCTGACTAAAGCATAACAGCCTCGTAACTCAACCGCAATGACTAAAAGTCTCATGACACATGCACATTTCAATTCGTATACGCCATGTTGGCCAGCCACAAATAGCCGAAGGCATTTGGCGCAGTGCTGTGCAGCAAATTGAAATCGAAGCCAGAATTCTCGTTTGGTTTTATTTGCCACTTCGTACATCGGTCCCAATCAAGGGAAAGTTCAGAGTTCACAGCGAAGCTCAAATTAATTAACGCACGACAAGTGTCAGCGTTATTGATAACTGACTGCTGCACTGCGTGAGCGGAAATTTACAGTTGAACAAATGCCATTCTAATTGCCACCGCTTTCAACCCCTTCTTATATGTACATAGATGCGGCAACAGACCGAAGTTTACGGAATTGTAGAGCCACTGATTGAGGACACTCCCTGCGCCGACCGCGCCTGTTTCGTCAACGAGGATTGCTGTCCCTCCGGGGTCTGCGCCAACACATACGGCGGTGAGTTGGCCTAATTGGATTCCATAATACACTTGGAAATGAGTTAAAGTGATTTTTAAATTGAACAACAAAAAACCAGAAAGGAAGCTGAAGTTTGAATACAAA
This sequence comes from Drosophila kurseongensis, assembly GCA_018153305.1. Lineage (NCBI taxonomy): Eukaryota > Metazoa > Arthropoda > Insecta > Diptera > Drosophilidae > Drosophila > Drosophila kurseongensis. Next base: position 13,054,176 of record JAECXX010000004.1, on the reverse strand, counting down.
GTAACGAGAACGAAAACTAGCGTTAACTAATTAACTAAGTTTTAATACCCTTTTAATCACACCGATTATATAATACAGCTCTGTGGTAAAAGCCCGAAAAAATGAACTCGAGTTTCCGTTTTTTGATCAAAACCCCTAGGAAATAATGGTCTAATGTTGGAATGTAATACCTCGTCGAATTCGTTATAAAATTTCCAATCGAGTGGCATTCACAGCAAAAAAATTTCATTTTGTACGATTTTTCGCAAAAAATGATTATGAAAAATGCTGAAATCCGGGTATCCGGAAAAATCAACTTTTATTTCGGTTTTTTGGTCAAACCCCTAGAAAATAACTATTAAATGTTAGAATATCATACCTTGTTGCATTCGTTATAAAATTTCCAATTGAGTGGCATTCACAGCTCAAAAATTTCATTTTGGTCGGTTTTTCGCCAAAAATGACAATGTATGAAAAATGCTAAATTCCGGAGATCCGGAAAAATCAACTTTTTTCTGGGTTTTTTGATAAAAACCCATGAAAATAATGGTCACATGTTGGAATGTCATACCTCTTTGAATTCGTTACAAAATTTCCAATCGAGTGGCATTCACAGCTCAAAAATTTCATTTTGGTCGGTTTTTCGCCAAAAAAGACAATGTAACCCCTTATGAAAAATGCTGAAATCCGGAGATCCGGAAAAATCAACTTTTTCTCGGTTTTTTGATCAAAAACCTGGGAAATAATGGTTACATGTTGGAATGCCATACCTCTCTGAATTGGTTATGAAATTTCCAATCGAGTGGCATTCACAGCTCAAAATTTCATTTTGGTCGGTTTTTCGCCAAAAAAGACAATGTAACCCCTTATGAAAAATGCTGAAATCCGGAGATCCGGAAAAATCAACTTTTTTCTCGGTTTTTTGATCAAAAACCTGGGAAATAATGGTTACATGTTGGAATGCCATACCTCGCTGAATTGGTTATAACATTTCCAATCGAGTGGCATTTACAGCTCAAAAATTTCATTTTGGTCGGTTTTTCGCCAAAAAGACAATGTAACCCCTTATGAAAAATGCTGTAATCCGGAGATCCGGAAAAATCAACTTTTTTCTCGGTTTTTTGATCAAAAACCTGGGAAATAATGGTTACATGTTGGAATGCCATACCTCTCTGAATTGGTTATGAAATTTCCAATCGAGTGGCATTCACAGCTCAAAATTTCATTTTGGTCGGTTTTTCGCCAAAAAAGACAATGTAACCCCTTATGAAAAATGCTGAAATCCGGAGATCCGGAAAAATCAACTTTTTTCTCGGTTTTTTGATCAAAAACCTGGGAAATAATGGTTACATGTTGGAATGCCATACCTCGCTGAATTGGTTATAACATTTCCAATCGAGTGGCATTTACAGCTCAAAAATTTCATTTTGGTCGGTTTTTCGCCAAAAAGACAATGTAACCCCTTATGAAAAATGCTGTAATCCGGAGATCCGGAAAAATCAACTTTTTCTCGGTTTTTTGATCAAAAACCTGGGAAATAATGGTTACATGTTGGAATGCCATACCTCTCTGAATTGGTTATGAAATTTCCAATCGAGTGGCATTCACAGCTCAAAATTTCATTTTGGTCGGTTTTTCGCCAAAAAAGACAATGTAACCCCTTATGAAAAATGCTGAAATCCGGAGATCCGGAAAAATCAACTTTTTTCTCGGTTTTTTGATCAAAAACCTGGGAAATAATGGTTACATGTTGGAATGCCATACCTCGCTGAATTGGTTATAACATTTCCAATCGAGTGGCATTTACAGCTCAAAAATTTCATTTTGGTCGGTTTTTCGCCAAAAAAGACAATGTAACCCCTTATGAAAAATGCTGAAATCCGGAGATCCGGAAAAATCAACTTTTTTCTCGGTTTTTTGATCAAAAACCTGGGAAATAATGGTTACATGTTGGAATGCCATACCTCGCTGAATTGGTTATAACATTTCCAATCGAGTGGCATTTACAGCTCAAAAATTTCATTTTGGTCGGTTTTTCGCCAAAAAAGACAATGTAACCCCTTATGAAAAATGCTGTAATCCGGAGATCCGGAAAAATCAACTTTTTTCTCGGTTTTTTGATCAAATACCTGGGAAATAATGGTTACATGTTGGAATGCCATACCTCTCTGAATTGGTTATGAAATTTCCAATCGAGTGGCATTCACAGCTCAAAATTTCATTTTGGTCGGTTTTTCGCCAAAAAAGACAATGTAACCCCTTATGAAAAATGCTGAAATCCGGAGATCCGGAAAAATCAACTTTTTTCTCGGTTTTTTGATCAAAAACCTGGGAAATAATGGTTACATGTTGGAATGCCATACCTCGCTGAATTGGTTATAACATTTCCAATCGAGTGGCATTTACAGCTCAAAAATTTCATTTTGGTCGGTTTTTCGCCAAAAAAGACAATGTAACCCCTTATGAAAAATGCTGAAATCCGGAGATCCGGAAAAATCAACTTTTTTCTCGGTTTTTTGATCAAAAACCTGGGAAATAATGGTTACATGTTGGAATGCCATACCTCGCTGAATTGGTTATAACATTTCCAATCGAGTGGCATTTACAGCTCAAAAATTTCATTTTGGTCGGTTTTTCGCCAAAAAGACAATGTAACCCCTTATGAAAAATGCTGTAATCCGGAGATCCGGAAAAATCAACTTTTTTCTCGGTTTTTTGATCAAAAACCTGGGAAATAATGGTTACATGTTGGAATGCCATACCTCTCTGAATTGGTTATGAAATTTCCAATCGAGTGGCATTCACAGCTCAAAATTTCATTTTGGTCGGTTTTTCGCCAAAAAAGACAAAAAAGACCCCTTATGAAAAATGCTGAAATCCGGAGATCCGGAAAAATCAACTTTTTTCTCGGTTTTTTGATCAAAAACCTGGGAAATAATGGTTACATGTTGGAATGCCATACCTCGCTGAATTGGTTATAACATTTCCAATCGAGTGGCATTTACAGCTCAAAATTTCATTTTGGTCGGTTTTTCGCCAAAAAAGACAATGTAACCCCTTATGAAAAATGCTGAAATCCGGAGATCCGGAAAAATCAACTTTTTTCTCGGTTTTTTGATCAAAAACCTGGGAAATAATGGTTACATGTTGGAATGCCATACCTCGCTGAATTGGTTATAACATTTCCAATCGAGTGGCATTTACAGCTCAAAAATTTCATTTTGGTCGGTTTTTCGCCAAAAAAGACAATGTAACCCCTTATGAAAAATGCTGTAATCCGGAGATCCGGAAAAATCAACTTTTTTCTCGGTTTTTTGATCAAATACCTGGGAAATAATGGTTACATGTTGGAATGCCATACCTCTCTGAATTGGTTATGAAATTTCCAATCGAGTGGCATTCACAGCTCAAAATTTCATTTTGGTCGGTTTTTCGCCAAAAAAGACAATGTAACCCCTTATGAAAAATGCTGAAATCCGGAGATCCGGAAAAATCAACTTTTTTCTCGGTTTTTTGATCAAAAACCTGGGAAATAATGGTTACATGTTGGAATGCCATACCTCGCTGAATTGGTTATAACATTTCCAATCGAGTGGCATTTACAGCTCAAAAATTTCATTTTGGTCGGTTTTTCGCCAAAAAAGACAATGTAACCCCTTATGAAAAATGCTGTAATCCGGAGATCCGGAAAAATCAACTTTTTCTCGGTTTTTTGATCAAATACCTGGGAAATAATGGTTACATGTTGGAATGCCATACCTCTCTGAATTGGTTATGAAATTTCCAATCGAGTGGCATTCACAGCTCAAAATTTCATTTTGGTCGGTTTTTCGCCAAAAAGACAATGTAACCCCTTATGAAAAATGCTGAAATCCGGAGATCCGGAAAAATCAACTTTTTTCTCGGTTTTTTGATCAAATACCTGGGAAATAATGGTTACATGTTGGAATGCCATACCTCTCTGAATTGGTTATGAAATTTCCAATCGAGTGGCATTCACAGCTCAAAATTTCATTTTGGTCGGTTTTTCGCCAAAAAAGACAATGTAACCCCTTATGAAAAATGCTGTAATCCGGAGATCCGGAAAAATCAACTTTTTTCTCGGTTTTTTGATCAAATACCTGGGAAATAATGGTTACATGTTGGAATGCCATACCTCTCTGAATTGGTTATAACATTTCCAATCGAGTGGCATTT